>HG993125.1:26813489-28013489 GCA_905231855.2 Eristalis tenax | reverse complement strand
TTTATTACATATATATATTGCGTACATTCTCGTACGTACTTTTCATGCTCAATGGTAACACCCGAAACATATCTATCCATGTTCTAGTTCATGCTTCACGACTATGTAACTAATAAAAACAAAATCTACAATACTGGCTTGCCTTCTACAGCATCACACTGAAAAACTAAAAAAATCATTCTCCAGAAAACTAGCAATGACTGTTCAAACGGATCAATTTAATCAAACAGACGTATTTTTCTTTTTCTATTTATCTGTTGTATACATATGTATGTAAATCATTAATACCCACATATCAATCAATGAACAATTTAAGTTCCTCATCTGTGACGTGAAGCGTTATGTACAACTAAAATTCATTTTCTAATAGTCACTTGATGAACGTCTTCATGCATTTATACACACATAGCAATAGTGTAACGTGGTTTTCGATTAATACTACATAATACACACATTTAAATACACATTATTTTCATATTATGTACCCCAAACATACCAGAAAACATAGAAAATGTAGTTAACTGTATGAAATGTTTTTGCAGACCTTACATATGATTATGCGGTTTGCAATTTTGTGCAACTACATATTAAAAGGGCAACCCATATCCATTTAATATGTTGATCATTTAATTACATTTTTAAGCATGTACATACAAATATAAGCACATGTATGCGTGTACACACATTCAATTATATATTAGAGATGTCTCCTTAGGGTGACATTTCTCGAAACTGCAAAGGCGTTTATCAGAGGAACACCAATAGTTTCGGTTAACAAAATGAACAACACACAAGACTTTGTGAATGTTATCAAGCTTAGCAGAAATGAGCTTTCTTCTCCCCAAAATCAAAGTGGGGAATATTTGTGCGGTGGCGCGCTCTTGTAGAACTTTCTCAGTCCTATACTCACTTGAGGTAAAAGCAGAATACATTTTTTTCTTGGAAATATTGTCTTGTCGTGCTTTTGTGTGTTTGTATGCCTTTTCCCGCCGTCATTTTAATTTTCCGCAAAGAGAACGAGAAAGGTTTTTCATTCGTTTCAATTTGCTGTTCAGAGTGTATCAGATACCGCGGGCGTTAGCGTTATTCGTACCACAAAAAAGTTGTAATAGGAAAATAGTAAAGAATATAGTGCTTAACGAAGGAAAGTACATATTAGAAACATATAAGTAACTGTTGCTTGGAAAAGCAAATATCCCTCTTAGTTATTGAATTTAGAATCATTTAAAGAGTGACAGTATAACACTATTATCTGATTACGGACATTACATAGTTTTTTTTTCTCCAAATGAACGCATTTCCTATATAAGGGACATAAGTATACCGAAACATAAAGTATAAACAAGTCTGCACATATTTAATAATCTCGATTTAACGACATGAACTCAGAAAGTAACAACCTGTCGCATTGATCACTGTTGTAATTATATTGATTAAAGTGGCGCCTGGATTTTAACGATTTTGCTTTCTATAAATCATATATCAAGGTATATGTGTGTATATCAAAAACGTATGTTCATGATATTGTGTGTGTTGTAAAAGTCTTTTCTTTTGTGCCCATTTAAATTTTCACTTGTTCCACGAATTATTTGTACATACCTACTGAGTTAAATAATTCGAGATATACAAAATTTAATTGGTGTAACGAAGTGCGCGTGTACTTTATAATTTCAAGTATGTCGTCGATTGAAAATGATAAGGACATTGAACAGATGAAGGAGGATGGGGCTAGTGGCGGTGCGGAGAATAAAATGAAAAATCGCCTTAGGAAAGGTGCCCTTAAAAAGAAAAATGTATTTAATGTTAAGGATCATTGCTTTATACCAAGATTTTTCAAGCAGCCCACATTTTGCTCTCATTGCAAGGACTTTATTTGGTAAGTTATTCAGAAAAAATAATAATAACATCTTTTAAAATTTGTCTGAGTATACTTTTTTAATTTTCTTCGAATGCGATTATGCTTCTTAATAAATTAAGTCGTGAAGTAGTAATTTAATGGTCTCATCTAACAGAATATGATGAAAGTGTATTTCATCAGCTGTATGTTAATTATCTAACTACTTGACGTGTTAGCACTTGTTCTGCTGTTGTTTTCTTCGTGGAGTGTTCTATTTGCTGGACAGTTGTTGTCGAGTTTCATTACTGGAGATACTACATCTTTGCACGTTTGCCAATTACTGGAGATACTACATCTTTGCACGTCAACCCAAAAATAAAAAATAAACAATTAAACAAATTCTAATACATTTAAAAGGCGTCGAAAATATACATGTGCATGTAAATTGGGTGTGTAAGGTCCGCGCAAAATTTCTTTGATTTAAGTTTATATAGTGCACGAATGAAAACCATTTTATTTCAAAATTGTACTTTGATATGTTCCCCTAATAAACCTAATAGAGAGCTATAGCTGGTTATTAGGACCTTGAAGTTTTATATAAGATGTATTAATTTCATTAACAGGAAAGTTTCAATTGGCGTGAACGTCATGTTATCGATTTTTATCACGGTATTTGCTTCAAGTCTCAACTATTCGAATTTCGAATAGATTTATTTATTAAAAAGAATTTAGTATAGTATGATATCCGTACGAATAAAAAGTCATTTTCGGATGAACCTCAATGAATTTGACTCTTGAAATCAGGTGTTCTCGGGATTTTCATCCATCAACATGATCAAACATTCTTTTTTGGTAATTGGTGTAACGAAGTGCACCAATAGAGAGCCAGCGATGAAAATGGTAACGTCAATTCCTTAAGAAAATATTTGGTACCTTTGTATAGCATGTATGTAAATAAACATTAAATGCATTGTTTGCCACTAACCTGTTGCTGGGTAGGCTGTCGGTAGAGGGCTGAAGGATCAACAACAGTGTTGGGCAAACTATTATCTATAATCTTATTACAGATTGCAAATAGGAATCTGCAATCCGATAACATTTCATTATGACAAAAAATACATTTCATATGACAAAATGTAATTTGTAATCTGATTACATTTTTATTAAGATTACAAAATATTATATTATACAGTTAAATATACAAATATACAGTCCTAATATCTTACTGCTGTCAGTAGTTGCACTTCATCTCATGAAAGAAAAAATATCAAATATAGAAAGAAATTCGTTTTTTGGTACACATTGTAATAAATGCTACACATATAAATTAAATACACCTTTTTTTCCAGGTTTATTTTCGCTCTATGCGGCACTTTATTAAATTTTAGAAATGCTAAGTTATTCCGCTCGTGGTTTGCTTAAAACTAACCTTACTCGATCTTATTCGAATTTATTTTAAGTTTAACATGAGTGGATCTTCTTTTTAATATGCAAGCTAGTACAATTAGGATTATGCGTAATATCTCAACAACGCTATGGACAGCAAAAATATGCATTGTCTCTTCCATTACAGTTTTCTTGATGTACTTCGTGTTGTTCATGCGTACCTCCTTCACAATTTATAGAGAGTAGTTCTTCTACAAATAATTCGCGCGCGCATGATGGCTTCCGCTTATTGCTAATCAACCATTTCTAGATTTCACCAGATAAATTGCAATAGTGCCGTCAAACCGATTAAGCCAAATTATACGTGTTGGCTATTTGTAAAAACGCATGCCGAATTATGGCCTTTTAAAATGTTTTGAATACAGGATGAATTGGTTATGTCTATTTGCATAGTCAAAATAAAGATGGTGGTTTCAGTTTATTGTAAAAGGGTATTTGGTTTTTTTTGGTACGTGTTTTGTTGACACTTGTTGTGCTTTCCAAATTAAAGGCAAACTCAATCCTTCGAGGAAAAACATAGCGTATGTCTTAATCTAAACCATAAGTAATCTATATACCAAGTTTCACCAAAATGTATTTAGCATTCGTTTAGAAGTTACGATCCTTGAAATTGAAAAGCAATATGTTCAAAATCCTCCTGGAATTAAATCAATTTGTCTATAGTTCGACACTGAATGACATGTCCTGTTATATTTGGCTACGGCAAGTTTCAGTAATGCTCTGTTCTAATTTAGTGCACCTAGCTATTTCAGTAAAAGTTCTTTCTAACTGCCCGTTTGTCATGTTGTAAAGCAGTCATCATATTCATAATAATTAAAAAACATTTTTATTTTCAAAAATTCATAAAAAACTTAATTACTTATATCTTAGTGTACGCGTGTGTAAACTTAAATTGTTTACTTTTTAATATTTACATATATTTACAGCTTACTGACTACCTAACAACAGTTGATCTGGCGATGTGACAGATGTTTATCCAAATGGATGAATACTTCTGAGGGATGAACCCGTATTGACGTACCCTCTCGATGTAGTGAGAAATGGGGTATTAAGCCCCAGAAATCAAATTGATAGTCGAGTTCATCGCTCTAGCAGTGTAAGAGCAAAAGCGCCTCGGGCCCTGGCCAGAGCAGCACCTACATGTTTGTTAAAATATAGAATACTGGATACAGTCCTATATATAGATACTGGATACAGTCCTTTGCGCCAGTGGTTGAACGTGTCGTCCAACAATTTAGAACTTTCGCCAATTCTTTTTCGTATCCGCCGCGGCCTTATACAACGGCTAAGGCCGCGGCGGACGACTTCTGAAAGTTGATTTTCAACTTCCAGTCAACACAATTTCTCAAGCATGAATCGAAGTCCCCTTGCGCGAAAGTAGTGATATCATCTATCTTTTTGCCTGATCTGTTCACGATCAAGTCGTCTGCGTACGCAATTAAATGCGGCAGAGAACTTATCAGATTGCTTAAGTAAATGTTGAAGAAGATTGGCGAATTAATGGCACCCTGTTGGAGACCATTTTTTATATTAAAATTCCTTGTGGAGGTCACGTTGCCATACTTGACGTATATCGGTAAGAATGTTACACAGTAGGTAAAGCGTGTGGTTTGCTAATGCCTAGCCGATTGAGCTTGTAAAAACGACTTTCTAACCAAACGGTATCACAGGCCTTCTCCAGGCTAATCAGGCAGTCTGTCTGTCTGCCTCTGGTTCCATTGGATATTCTGACACCGCTTCGAAATTGAATTGATTATCAAGAATTATATGTTTGTCCTCAGTCCATTTAATCAGAGCCATTGACCACCTTCTAGAATATTCTGCAGATGTTCGGGAAGAGATTATTTGACCGGAGGTTGCACGGATTCGAAGAATCTTTTACACCCTTGGATATGGTTTCCACAATCCCAGTTTTCCAATGCTCTGGATTATGTGCGTTATTCAAAGCTTAACAATGCTTGTATATATTAACCATTACCAGGTGGAGATGTCTTAACACAATGTTCGAGATCCCATCGATTCCCACCGAGTTTTTCTTCTCTAATGATTCGAAGACCGTTTGAAGCTCGGTCTTCGATATGAATGCTGGATAGACCCCTTCGTCGGCGATGGCATTATCTGCCATGTTATCATCATATAATTACACCTAGGGGCTTCCTAAACCACCAACTCAATGAGCTAAAAAGCCCCAGTATTAGCTAGCTAAATCGCTTTGTCACAAGCACCAACTGGTTTTAATTGTTAGTGGGAATCAATCCGCGTGGTATCATAATGGTCCTACTGTGGCCGATGTGTGACTGCCTTCTGAAGCCAGCCACTATAACCTAACCTACCCTAATCTATAACGTTATGCAAAATTATTTTATATGTATGTAAGGAGAGAACATGTGCAGTGAGTCAAAAACGATGACTATTCATTTAAACTACCATACAATATCTTACATTTCTGCGATTTGCTACATTAACAGTTCCCATTTTATGTCTTAATAATTCAAATCTAACTCTTGCCATGGGCTTAGAACACGCGAAAGTTCAATGACTCCCTCAACAAACTTCATACGAATGAAGTGATATTTCCCTTCGATGTGCTTGCTTCTTTTGTGAAACTCTGGACTTCGTACAAGCCTGATGGCACTTCCTTTTTTTAACTAGAAGGCTTGGCTTTCCAAATTCCTCAGGTAGTATCTCATCTAATAACCGCTTTAGCCACATCATTTCTTTAGCTGCAAGCGCCGCCGATATACATGCCGCACCTATGGTAGAGAGGGAGGCACATGTTTGACGTTGTGACACCCATGAAATCGGTGATTTTCCAAACAAGAATACATAGCCGCTGGTACAGTGTCTTGTTTCTGGATCTCCCGCATAGCCAGAATAGCTTAAAAAACATAATTTAGATCTAAGGCTTGAATGAAAAAGAATATCAAACAATCCTTGTTCCTTTACGTATCGGATAATACGCTTCACCGCAGTTACATCTTCTGCTGATGGATGTTCCAAGTGACGACTGACAATGTCAAGAGCGTAGGAAAAAAATATCAGGTCTAGTCCCTGTGGCTTTGAACATGAGAGACCCACCAACTTCTCGATATGGAAGTCCACATTCCTCCTTAAGATTATCACTCCAGGAACTCTTGGTTAATGTACAGTCAGCTGGAAAAAAACCGGGTTGAAATCCGACATTATAAATCTATCCAAGATTCGGTCCACGTAACAGCTTTGCGGATTGATGATCTATTTGCAAACCCAGCATCTGGATGCCTGTTAGTCCATACAGGTTCTTCTTCTTCTTCTCTGCCATCATTGAATCGTTTTGGCTGGTACATATACTCGAATATAGCTTCGTGTAACTCCGCGTTTAGGAAAGCTGTCTTGATGTAGATTTGCTAAAATGCCATTTTTCTCTGTGCTGCTGTTATCATTCTTATTGAACTGAAACACGGAACTGGACTAAAGATCTCATTATAATCAATCCCAGCTTCTTGCGTAAACCCCTCACCACGAGACTTGCTTTATATCTATTGAGTTCATTTCTGACAGCGTCCTTGATTTTAAATACCGATCTGCTGTCAATGACCTTTCTCGATGGTAGTTGCACCAGTTCCCAAGTATCATTATTGTGCCTGGAAACGTCTTCAAATGTATTTGGTACAAACCTGTCTACCACAAAAGCTCCACTCCACCAGCAATGCCATCATCGAATCAGTACGTTCCCGTTGCGCACTCCTTAACCGTTGCTTTATGGAATCCATGGGCATTGGTCTCACTCTCTTTATTCTGGTCTCTTGTAGCTGCCGTCGTGATATCTTTAACGACAAAGCAGTCCCCGTCGACAGATTACCGGCTTTCTTTCTTAACCACTTCGAGTCCATCCACCAGATTGTCCCCTTAATCATTTTCAGGCATTATTTCCCTTCTTTCTCCTGAAACTACAGTTTTTTTGAGAATAACATCCCGGGTTAATTCAACCTTATTAGTTCCTGAGAAATATATACGATATCCCTTTGTATTTTCAGAATACCATACAAGGATTCACGGCCTCGACTTAGCATCCCATTTTCGGAGTTTCTGTGAGGGAATATGAGCATAGCACTCAACTCCAAACACCTGTATATCACAGGAGTTTATTGTTCGTGGTTTATCCTAAAACCATAGTTGGGCTGGATGCTTGTCAGGTTTATCTGTTGGTGCTGTAAGGTTTATAACGTATACAACCATATTAACTGCTTCTGCCCATAGCTTAAGCGACAAACCACGCGCATGGATCATTGTCCCGGCAGCTTCTACGACCGTTCTCATTTCCCTTTCCGCTCTGCCGTTTTGTTGAGGGGAATATTTAACGGAAGTTTTTATTGACAAAATCACTGACAAACTCCACAAACTCCGTGCCATTATCCGTGCGATGATCCAGTTTCCATTTTAATTTTATTTAAAAATGATCTGGAGCAATCTAAAACCTCAACCTTTTGTTTCAGGAAGTAGACTGTCCTATATTTTGAAAAGTCATCCTTGAAAAGAAGAAAATACTTCGAGCCGGCCACAGAAGCATTTTGCATACGACCGCAAAGATCTGCGTGAACAAGCTGACCAACACACTTGGCTTTACTGTCACTTCTTTTGAAAGGCAAGTGATGACATTTTCTAAGGGTCTTGCGTCTAACAGCAGGAGATGCAAATAGAGCCACTTCTATGGAACGAAGAGATCTCTGTTGCAAATCGAGTATATACTCGACACTGTGTAAGCAAAACTAGCTGTAAAACTGGTCAATCTATTGTTTGAAATTATGTTTCCCCAGTATCCATGTCGGACATTTAAATGGCTGGCCAGAATGAAATAGTTCTCCTCTGAGTGCAGTTGCAGGCATCGAAAGAGTGAATCTAGTTCTGATCTCGACACCATCGCACACTTACTCTTTGAGCATTTGGAAGACCTTCTCCATCTCAATCGGCGCTGGGATCTTCAACATCATTACATTTGGGGTGTAGGGAAAAAACTGCAATCTCGCCGTCTTTAAGAATTCTTTGAGTTCATTATATTGTTCCACTGTCTTGCAGTGGATTGAATATTTTTTAAGACCTTTATTCTTTTTAATAATAAAATTACCACTACCTATGACCTCTTTACATACCTTAGCAGTCTGTTCTACATGTTGCATGTAGATATTTATGGGTGGCACCAGTTCCTTTTGTGGCCGCTGCTGTTACTGATCAGCTGCTGGCAGCTGTTGTTGCTGGGCTGCAGACTTCTTCGTCTTCTGGACTGACTGTTTTTGGCGCTTTTGTTGTTGTTAGGCTTCTTTCTTCTGGTTCAGCGCTTTTCTGGCGAGATTAATTTCTCGCAGCACTCAGATTTCTTGGATGAGAGGATTAACTTTCTCCTCCATATTCTAGACTTAATTTTCCTTTGAGCGAAGTACTCGCTCCTTTTCCTCCTTAGTATCGAAGGCCAATGATTCGAAGCTGTTGCTACTGGTTGCGAACAGGCCTTCTCCTCCGTCTGACACATAGTGCATAACCTTGTCTTCTTCTATATAGTGTGCTGTTGTCGCATCAGGCGTCGCCTCTGCTTCACTCCGCTCTTCCCCCTTTAGCCCCTCAGCAGACGCCTTGGTGTTGTGGCTCTCAGCACTTTTTGGAGAAGTTTTCTTTCTTCTTCTCTTCGTTGTGCAGTTTTGCGGCACCGTTGAATTACGGCCTGATTCTGCCCGCCTAAAGTATTCTGGGCCCAAGGAAAGATCGTAGACTGCGGAGTTTTTTTGGGATTTTTGTAGCTGATAATATCCATCACATGCATGTTTTTATTCCATTTTTGGATACTAGAATCCCAAGAAACCGTACCTCTACGCAGAAATATATTTTTGAAAGGAAACCCTCATATTTACTTCAAATAGTTTAGAAAGAATTCATTCATCAAAGTGTTGCTCGTATAATTTTGAAAAAAAATATCACGTCATCAATATAAAGGTGACAACAGTTGCCAATTTCTTCCTTAAGGACGTCTTCTATTGTACCGTCCGAATGGTAGTCTGCAGAACTCATACTTCCCATTATTGATTGAGAACTCTGTTATTTTCTCTATCACGTACGGACAACTTGATTTGGTGGAATCCGTATTAAGGCCATTTTGTAAAGGAAGTGTCTGTAATAGGGCATCTATCATTAAATTTCCGACTGATGTGGGGCAGGAGAGATCGTGCTCTAACAAATTCATCTCATCAGATACTTCAGGAATTTCGTTATAACGCTGCTGTTCACTGTCCTAGGTTTCTGCGTAATTTCCACCATACATTTCATTCTGGTAATATTGCTGATGTTCAGCTTTAGGTGTCAGAAGTGACGGATTCTGATTTAAGTAATTAATTCTCTAATTTTCGGAATCAACTGCCTATTTGATTCGTAACGCCTTTTTTGAATGCAGGTTAAAAATTATAGGTCACCGATTGGAACTCTAGTGTTGACAGTTGTTGGAATAACTCGAGTGGATCCCAATTCTTGTGCAAGTGTAAGTACACTTAGCATGTCGGAAGTCGTGACGAAAATAAAATAACACATACTGGTTTTTGTAAGCCAGAAATAAAAAGTCTTAAGCGTCATAGCGGTACTATTGACCGAGTGAGTCAATTCGTTCTTGTAACATAATTGTTGTGTTTATAATGGTCTTTTTAAATTTACCGCATTAATGTAAAGTAAAGAAAATGGATTCAGCTACCTCCGAAATTTATTATTTTCACATAAATATCTTTTTTCAAAGACAAAGTGTTGTTTTACGTTTATTTGGCATTTTTAATAAATTACATACATTAACTTTTTGATCGAGACTGAGCCAAATGTGTACTTACATGCGAATAAAATATTCTCAGGCGTATAGCAAATATGCACCTGATTATGACAAAAAAAAAACGCGTTCTGCTTTTTATTTTTGCATTGTTAAAGCAAAACAATTACAAAAATGGGGATTATTATTCCCCTATCTGTATGAAAGGAAAATATTGCTAAGAAATTAGAAACTCAATATAGCATACCGCATACATATAAAGCAATCCAACGTGCCCTGCCTGAATACCCCTTCTGCATACCACAAATTGGTAGAATAGAAGAGTTGGTAATAAATACAATTTGTTATGGTTATGTTAAAAATATATTAAAAAATGTTGTTACTTTCTTACTGTCTCATCTTTGAAAACTGTCTGTCAAGTATGAAGAGTATAAATGTTTATTTTTAGTGTTGCGAAGTTGTGTAATGTATGTTTGCTTATTGTGCTTACGTAATATAGGATTCTAATATATACGCAGTACGTTACACCTTACATATTTTTAAGTGCATTTTTGGAAGAAAAATCTAAAACAGTCTTTCGATTTGACCAGTGCCGCCGCACTATCCCCCTATTACTGTTGGCGAGTCGAACAAATAAATGTGTGAGTTTGAGAAATTGGTATTATTAATGGCGAATCGAGAACTTTTGATTCGACTCAAATGTCAAACATTTTTCGTTTGATTTCACCCTATTGTGGTTGTTGAATTCGCCAAGTTGATTTGTGTTATTATTTGTGGAACGTCAAACATTGTGTGGGAGGACGTCGAACCAGTCGTTTTTGTTATGTTTATCAGTTAATATGTAATATGTGTGAAATGTTATGAAGAGCCAAACCTTAAATTATCAAATATATTCATTAGTTTTAAATTTTGGTTCTGTAATTCGGTGTCGTAGGCTTTTTTTGTTCAATGATATTTTGAGTCAACAAGTAGTTTCGGGCGATTTGTTTTTCATCTAGAGACATGTCTCAATTTATCTGAGTCGAGATCGTTCCCTACGCTACGCTGATGACTCGCACGTGCAAAATACATACGTACATATACTTAGGGTACGAGCTGATTTCAGTATAGCAGGAATTGGAAGATGTGTTTGAATTTTGAAATTGAGTAATAGGAATTACTTTGAGATGAAGAAAAACGCTTCCTCATTCAGTCGAAATGACCTAAAACGCTGTTAATTTTTGTAAATTTTATAATTTTATTGACCAAGGAAAATATTAATTAATGAATTCAATGATGATTTGAGGTTTATTTATTCCTATTTTTTATTATTTTCATGCTGATATGTAAAGAGTCAAAAACGATCATCAAATATACTTTTAAAATCCCTTGTGAAAGGCAATAGCACATATAAATATTCATCATACCCTCATCATGAATCTATTTTCTGCCCCAAATCATTGTGTACTTCGATCCAACCACATTGGGCTATGTTTGTTTTTTTGCTCTTCTGTTCGAGCGGGTTTATACATTTTTTAAGGACCTGGGGATCTTTTAGATGATTGATCTTACGAAGTACCATCAATATCGATTTCGTTGATGGATGTGTAGCTGCAGTTTTGCAAAGATACTGGGTCTGGAATATGGTTTTGGCTGTTAAAAGATTGGCTAAAGAAAGAGGCAGTAATAGACTAGCAATAGTTTGAGAGGGGAAATGTCGTTATGTGCTGAAACTATATCGTTCACAAACCCATGTATCGTAGGGTGCTGGTTGGAGTTTGCGCATTTGATGTGCTTAGTGTTGTCAGTGCTTTAACGCAGTGTTAAGTCTTGCGGTTGTTTCGAGCTGGCTGAAACTTACGTAATCTTTGATCTCAGGAAACTCGTGTAGTAGGGGAGAGTGTTCGTAATCGACTTTAGCTAGTTATTCGAGTGTTGAGCTGGGGGCAACGTTGGGCTACGGGCACGGACAATATTCCTAGGCTTATTGGACACTGAGACTGGAGTTGATGATATCTGATTGAATATGCTCAATGCTATTGTCGAGCTGGGATATGGGTTCAGCTAATATCTTGGCCGCAATTTGCGTGTCGTGTGTAGTAGCTTCTATGGTGGAAGTTATGGAGTCACAGGTATTTGTATGAGTTTTGTGTGGACTTTAAATTCATGGCAAAACTCGGGTGTTGTTTCGCGCGAGTCCAAGGTAGATGAAATAAGCCTTGCTGTTGGTTTTGATAGCAAGCAGTATAGGGGCAGAGGATATTTTCTCAAATTGACCGCCTATACGAAAAACGTTCAGAATCTCCGGGAGGTGATTTTTGAAATTCCGGCCCTTTCCAATACAGATGGGGTGAAATCCTTTTCCATAGATGCTATTACATTCGATAAAGTCGTCACTAGAGGGGGTAGAGCATGTTGACGCAGCGCAGAGACTCATTATGTTGTTGAAGTAGAAAAATCGATGCTCTTTAAAGAAGTATCGAGGAAGACATTGCTGCTAGACCAGGATATCCACTGGGAACACCTGAAAACAAAGAACATAGTGCAATTACGGAACTGCCAGCGATTTAGGTACATTGCACCCAACTGTGGGATGCAATATTTATGCGCGAAGTGAGACGGAAGGCACCAACCGATTACGACCAACCGATACGATACAACATTTCACTTAGCTCTAGTCATTTTGATTATACAACGTCGACGTTGTCCACAATAACGAGGTATACTGTCCACAAATAGGGTTCGATCATTGAATTGCAACGAATGAAGTGAAAAAGTCACCATCACAAATACAATACACAAATTTATTTATAACCACTGCTTTATTTCTTTTGCTTTAAATACCACTATTACTTTACTAAAAACCATTTGCTGCCCTACAGACTGAAGGACTAATACTTTGAGCACGCTGCATAAATTACCAACTGAACTGTACTAATTATTCCACATAAATGTATTGCATTGACCACCGTTCCGATATTTATACCCCGTATATCCTCTCTGGAACATACTGAAACCAGGCGTCTATGGAATATCCCCGCTTTCGATTATGTACATAATGCTTTGTATACCAGTTGTGTACAAGTGGCGACCCTAACATAAGCGCGTACGATTTCTACGAAATAAAGGGTGATTTATTAAAAGCTATAGAAAAAATTTTCAAAAAAAAACACATAAAATTCAGAAAAATACATGAAATCTTTATTTGAATCGATAGTACGGTCCATATAATTTAATGTTTGAAGATTATTTCATGCAAATGTTGACCTTGACTGCGCCTCAAATGGTCCATCCGCTTAGTCCAATTTTGGCATACTCTTTCCAACATTTCGGCCGGTATATCACGAATAAATGCTTAAATGTTGTCTTCCAATGCGTCAATTGAAGCGGGCTTGTCTTTATAGACATGAGCTTTAACATAGCCCCACAAAAAATAGTCTAGAGGCGTCAAATCGCACGATCTAGGCGGCCTATTGACTGGTCCCGAACGTGAAATAAAAAGTTCACCGAACTCGGCTCTCAATAAGTCCATTGTTGCGCGTGCTGTGTGGCATGTGGCACCGTATTTTTGAAGCCACATGTCATGCAAGTCAAGCTCTTACATTTCGGGCAGAAAAAAGTTGGATATCATCGCACGGTAGCGCATTTTTTTGAAGAAGTACGGTCCAATGTTGCCACCAGCCCATAAGCCGCACACCATAAGCTTCTGCTTTATATTCACTCCAAAATTGACAATACTGCTTATTTACGTACCCATCGGGCCAAAAATGAGCTTCGTCGCTGAACACAATTTTTTGGTAAAAAGCGCGCGATGAACTTTCTCAACAGAGCACGCATTTTGATAATAAAATTCAATAATTTGCAAGCTTTGTTCGTTTGTAAGACGATTCATGGTTAAATTATAGACCAAACTAAAGATGTTTGACAGTGAAACAAAACACGAAACGTGCGTCAGCTGTTTAAACCAGTGTTGCCAAAAAGATAATAGATAAAAGATCTGCACTATAGAGCTTGTAGCATTTAAGGGAGAAAGAGAGATCATTCACTCCATTTCTCGGAAATACATATTTAATCGATCGAAATGTTTCCAAAGATAAATTTTAATACGGCAATTTTATTCGATAGACTTTGATGACGAGATTTTGTACCAGGCTTTGTTAGGGTTTTGTTTCTTAAACCAATAAGTTTATTTGTATTAATTGTATTTATTTTATTCAGTTTCTTTTTTAAGCTTACATGGTCTGAGTTACCGCACATTGTCTTATACAGAGATTTGATACCTAATCGCATCTTTCTACTGAAATAGTTTAATATTGGTGATTATGAAAAACAAATGAGATATATTTATAATTACAATTTGAGGAAAAAAAAAAAAACATTAAAAAAAAAAAACAAAAAACCTCACTTAAGTAAAACACACAACAAACAAAAAATTAAAATTATGATAATAAAACATATATCCGGATATAAGCGGATACTATAAATAAATGAATAGTTAAATTCATAAATTAAATAATGCAGAAAAAATACATATATAAATAATAAATAAGTAAATAAATAAAGAAATAATAATAAATAGACAAATAAATAAATAAATAAATAAATCAATATATAAACAATAAACAAATAAATATGAATTAATAAATAAGTAATATAGAAATAAATGAACGGATACACAATTTGTTTCTTATACATTCAACTGAATTGAAATTGCTTAGGGATATTGCAAGAACAACGACTAGGGAAATAGATCTTTTACTAAAGTGTTGTCAGAATGTTTACATCGGACTTGAAATTTTGCCATCAGGGTGTTTATTCTTTCAGATATCAATTCAACATAAGTTTATTGAATTGAAAATGTAGTTTTTCAAAATATCCGGGAGAAATGTAATTATTGAGACTGAAAATGAAGCTGTCATATATTTTTTTTAAACTTGTTTGTAGACCACATTTCGTTTCTGAAACATCATCAGCGACAATGTATAACTGTCCTGGTTCCTTTTCCCTCGACATTGCAACATTTGGCCTTATGAGAAACTTGTCAAGTCCAGTCCAGTTATCATTAGCAACTGTCCTTGCGACTTAATAATGGTATAAGCGAACAGGAAACTGTAAACGTTTGCAAAAAAAACGGCGCGTTATTTGAAATAAAATGAGTTTTTAATGAGATTATTTGCAAGGTTTCGGTGGATATAGGTTGCACCGCAGCATGATTGGCGATTCAAGTTTTAATTCCAGTTTATGGCATCCCGTTCGGATCAAGGGAGTTTAAAAACTTAGACAGAATTTTCTCTTACCATTGATGCATATCCCAATCTCTCATTCACATCCCTACTCATTATACAATTTGTTGACAGTGTGTGTTTTGAGAGAGATGCTGTGGAGCCCTAAGATAGTAGTTCGCCGCCATTACCCCCAAGACGGCGCTGCCGGTATAAGTGTCAGTGAAAGGAGGCTAACTGAAAAATTTAAACTAAAATATCTCCGAAGCGATCCATTGAATCTTCATTACAGCCACCAAATAGTCTAATTGTAAATAGTAAAAATTTTATAAATTATGTCTATATAGTTAGGTATCAAGTAAGTAAATGAAGTACATGAATTTTTGTAATAGAAACTAGTGAGAACTCTTACTACTAATCTTTGTCTCTCTGACAGTCATAGCGCACGGACGTATGTACTGACGCAATTAAGTGAAAACCAGTGAAGTTATTGGTTTAAATTAGCTTTCCATCCTTGGATGAAATATACCGAGAAAATAATCAGTGTACCGGAAACCAGTGACAATAAAAACAGAAAAATAATTAGTGAAAAGTGCAGTTTTAGTGCTTCAACAAGAAAGCCGGTCCGAAATTTGGTCGACGAATTCATGACCTGCTTCAAAAGCTATCCGAAGATCAGGATGTGTATGAGATATGAAGGGAGTCCGAGGCCGAGTCCCCGCCATCCGAGTCTCCCCCCACCAGCGAAGATACCGACCGAATGGCGGAGGATATCACATGTCCATCGCCATCCCCAGAGGTGTCCAAAGACACCTCTCACACAGCACCACCTAAAACATCTCCAACAACACCACCAGAAAAACCAACCCAACCTCTACAACCGATCCCTAAGTCGTGCACCCAAATGTGTGGTGCAATATATATGCCTGAAGTGTGACGCAAAGCACCAACCTGGGGAATGGCCAGCAAAGGGTCCGAGGTGTTTTGTGCTAACTGCAAGAAGCACAGACATACAGTCAGCTACAATGGATGTCCCCTTTAAAAAGAAATGGTGGCACAAAAAACCAAGGTTGTAGCGGCAAAGAAAGCGCAAAAAGAGTTCGCAGCCACTGACCCACCCCACGGTGAGTTTCGCAAGAGTAGCGAACAAGGTCCACGCTGTACTACAGCCACAGATTGTCGAAACCACCAAGCCAAATGTGGGGAAACAACAACAATAGATAGGAAGTAACATTAACCTCAACGATGAAGTCCAACGAGTGTTCGGTGCTAACCATACTACCGTTATCGCCAAAGTTCGCAGTGCTATACCATCCGTGTATAGGAATCTGAGGGTCACTGAAAATTCCGTGGCCCTAGCCAGGTTCATCTTCCAAATATGCAACGTCTAAAACGACTGCGCATAATCGGATATAATGTTAACTCATTGTATAGTACAGTCAGACGAACAGCATTTAGTCTGTTCCTAACAGCTAACAAACCCGACATCGCCTTAGTTAGCGAAACATGTCTGAAGAGCAAAAGTTTGAGCATTTCTCTATTCAACGGGGTACAGCCGCACACTGCGCCAAGATTGTTATTCCGAACCTAATGGTATTTGAGGCCACCGGAGTAGTAATCCATGTGACACGGAGACACTAATGGTCCTGAGCATCTACCAACGTTATAAAAGCAATGGTGCCAACATATGATATGACCTTGATGTGCTTAATGCGCGGGTGACTTCTATGCAAGACAGCCTATATGGCAGGACATAGAGTCGAATCGACAGGGGGAAGCCATCGTCAAATGGCTGGAGGAAAATGCGGACAGTCATTCCCTGATAGTGAGCCGGAACTATTCCTGCGAGACGCTAACGAGTGATTCCGATCATTATTCAGTTAAACTGGTAATATATAGATAGCATTATTTCGTTATGAACTTACAATGGCTTTGTTATTGCACAATATACTATTAATTACAGAGATTTGTTATTTTCGTTATATATCTCTCTTCTGAGAAGTTATTACAAAAATTTTAAAAAGCAAACTGGACAAGAAGAGGAATTTTGCGGGAAACATGACATATTCTTCAATATAAGTAAAAAATAAATAAATAAATCGAAGAATAAATAATTACAATCAAGTAAATAATTTAATAATAAAAGAAATGATAAATAGATAAATAAACAAATAAGTAAGCAAATAATTAAAGTAAAAATACAAGTAAATAAATAAAGAGACAAACAAGTTAATAAATGAATCATATATTTTGACTAGTTGTTGCAAACAGATCATTAACTCAGGGGTTGTCAGCAAAAGCGCAAGAATTCATGAACTGTTCAGTGATTTTGGATATTCTCTCAGACACAAATACAATACCCGCTTTTTTATGAAGATGTAAAGTAAGTATGTGGTAGGTTTAATATTAACTTTAGAACTTTATTCTGAGCTACTTGTAATTTTTTATGTGGCAATGGGCCTAAACAGAAAAACCAAAAAGAAGAATAGCTTGAAATATAACTTTGAATATAATTATTTTGTTTGGCAGAGAAAGTAATGATTACTTTCCTTACTAACAGTCTGTGATATGTATTCCTGGAATGTTAATTCGATTCTGAATTAATATTTGATGGATACCTAAATATTTGACAGAATTCTGAAACTTTACGTTTGTTCCATTAATCTGTAAATTATAAGAGGGCAAACAACAAGCTTTTCTTTTTCTTGTGAAAAAGATAGTTTGCAGCTTGTTCTTGTTTAATTTTATCTTCCATTTATTTAAATACATTTCTAGTATTTCCATCGCATATTTTAGATTGATTTCAATATAATTGAGCAAAATCATGGGATGAAAATGCAATTGTGTCATTAGTAAAAATATCTAATCTTCATTCAGGCTGATATGGAAGGTCTGAGGTACATAAATTATAGAGAATGGGCCCCAGTACAGAACCCTGAGGTACTTCGGACTTCAAGTAGACTACATTAGGTACATCACTTTTGGCATGCGCTTGAAAACGACGAACAGACACAAAATTTAGGATTATATTGCACAGATAGGGAGGAAAGTTTATATTTATCATTTTATGTATAAATCCATTATGCCAAACATAGTCAAAGGCCTTTTGAATATCAGGTAAAAACATGCCGACCGGTTTCTTTTAACATGATTATAAATTCTTTGTACTTGATAGTCAGTGTTGTGGTTTATTCTAAAACCAAACTGTTCATTGGGAAAGATATGGTTATCATCAATGATTTTCATAAACTTTTCCTTTAGAAGTTTTTCATAAACCTTACTAGGGTTACTTAATAGGTCGATAAGTACCGGGATTAACCGCTAACTTACCTGCTTTTAATATGGGTGAGACTTTTGACAAGCTTCCACTTCATCGGAAAGTACTGCATTTTAAGGCAGGAGTTTTCAACATACACCATCATTTTGTTTCCCTTTTTTGGTAGTTCCTTAAGATATATATTTCTTACATAATCTAATCCTCCAGACTTTCTAATTGCCAGAATATTTTTAGAAAATAATATGTCTTCTTCGTTTACATATGCATCTACTGGTCTATTTATGTTCAGTGTTCTTAGTTTGTCAACTGAACTATCAACCACAGTGTTTGTAAGCGCAACGCCTGAATTTTGCGGTATGCAATGTTTGCGCTCAAAAGTTACGGCTAGACCATTGGCGTTCTCACTGTTCGTAAAAGAATTATTTGAATGTTTTTTGAGCAATGGGATACGCCTATTCTCATTTCTGACTATTTTTACCATGTTCCAAAATTGCTTCGAATTCTTGTCTAAATCCTGAATCTTCTTACTCCAGGATTCATTTCGCAGCAGAGAAATATGTTTGTTGATGATGTTTCTTAGGTATTTCATCTGGTTTCTAAAAAGTTGCCTATACCTCTGCCAATTTCTAATTTACATATTTCTTATCTTTATAAGATTTAAGATATGCAATGGGAGTTTGAAAGAATTATTTTTTTAGCTACCTTTGGTATACTTTTGTCAGCAGAATCCAAGATGTGTTTTGTAAAAGTGTTAACGAGAGAGTCAACATCTTGTTTACATGTTATTTGATCTAAGTCACTATTAACATGTGGAAGCTTTTGATAGCACCAACCTGGGGAATGGCCAGCAAAGGGTCCGAGGTGTTTTGTGCTAACTGCAAGAAGCACAGACATACAGTCAGCTACAATGGATGTCCCCTTTAAAAAGAAATGGTGGCACAAAAAACCAAGGTTGTAGCGGCAAAGAAAGCGCAAAAAGGGTTCGCAGCCACTGACCCACCCCACGGTGAGTTTCGCAAGAGTAGCGAACAAGGTCCACGCTGTACTACAGCCACAGATTGTCGAAACCACCAAGCCAAATGTGGGGAAACAACAACAATAGATAGGAAGTAACATTAACCTCAACGATGAAGTCCAACGAGTGTTCGGTGCTAACCATACTACCGTTATCGCCAAAGTTCGCAGTGCTATACCATCCGTGTATAGGAATCTGAGGGTCACTGAAAATTCCGTGGCCCTAGCCAGGTTCATCTTCCAAATATGCAACGTCTAAAACGACTGCGCATAATCGGATATAATGTTAACTCATTGTATAGTACAGTCAGACGAACAGCATTTAGTCTGTTCCTAACAGCTAACAAACCCGACATCGCCTTAGTTAGCGAAACATGTCTGAAGAGCAAAAGTTTGAGCATTTCTCTATTCAACGGGGTACAGCCGCACACTGCGCCAAGATTGTTATTGAGCATCTACCAACGTTATAAAAGCAATGGTGCCAACATATGATATGACCTTGATGTGCTTAATGCGCGGGTGACTTCTATGCAAGACAGCCTATATGGCAGGACATAGAGTCGAATCGACAGGGGGAAGCCATCGTCAAATGGCTGGAGGAAAATGCGGACAGTCATTCCCTGATAGTGAGCCGGAACTATTCCTGCGAGACGCTAACGAGTGATTCCGATCATTATTCAGTTAAACTGGTAATATATAGATAGCATTATTTCGTTATGAACTTACAATGGCTTTGTTATTGCACAATATACTATTAATTACAGAGATTTGTTATTTTCGTTATATATCTCTCTTCTGAGAAGTTATTACAAAAATTTTAAAAAGCAAACTGGACAAGAAGAGGAATTTTGCGGGAAACATGACATATTCTTCAATATAAGTAAAAAATAAATAAATAAATCGAAGAATAAATAATTACAATCAAGTAAATAATTTAATAATAAAAGAAATGATAAATAGATAAATAAACAAATAAGTAAGCAAATAATTAAAGTAAAAATACAAGTAAATAAATAAAGAGACAAACAAGTTAATAAATGAATCATATATTTTGACTAGTTGTTGCAAACAGATCATTAACTCAGGGGTTGTCAGCAAAAGCGCAAGAATTCATGAACTGTTCAGTGATTTTGGATATTCTCTCAGACACAAATACAATACCCGCTTTTTTATGAAGATGTAAAGTAAGTATGTGGTAGGTTTAATATTAACTTTAGAACTTTATTCTGAGCTACTTGTAATTTTTTATGTGGCAATGGGCCTAAACAGAAAAACCAAAAAGAAGAATAGCTTGAAATATAACTTTGAATATAATTATTTTGTTTGGCAGAGAAAGTAATGATTACTTTCCTTACTAACAGTCTGTGATATGTATTCCTGGAATGTTAATTCGATTCTGAATTAATATTTGATGGATACCTAAATATTTGACAGAATTCTGAAACTTTACGTTTGTTCCATTAATCTGTAAATTATAAGAGGGCAAACAACAAGCTTTTCTTTTTCTTGTGAAAAAGATAGTTTGCAGCTTGTTCTTGTTTAATTTTATCTTCCATTTATTTAAATACATTTCTAGTATTTCCATCGCATATTTTAGATTGATTTCAATATAATTGAGCAAAATCATGGGATGAAAATGCAATTGTGTCATTAGTAAAAATATCTAATCTTCATTCAGGCTGATATGGAAGGTCTGAGGTACATAAATTATAGAGAATGGGCCCCAGTACAGAACCCTGAGGTACTTCGGACTTCAAGTAGACTACATTAGGTACATCACTTTTGGCATGCGCTTGAAAACGACGAACAGACACAAAATTTAGGATTATATTGCACAGATAGGGAGGAAAGTTTATATTTATCATTTTATGTATAAATCCATTATGCCAAACATAGTCAAAGGCCTTTTGAATATCAGGTAAAAACATGCCGACCGGTTTCTTTTAACATGATTATAAATTCTTTGTACTTGATAGTCAGTGTTGTGGTTTATTCTAAAACCAAACTGTTCATTGGGAAAGATATGGTTATCATCAATGATTTTCATAAACTTTTCCTTTAGAAGTTTTTCATAAACCTTACTAGGGTTACTTAATAGGTCGATAAGTACCGGGATTAACCGCTAACTTACCTGCTTTTAATATGGGTGAGACTTTTGACAAGCTTCCACTTCATCGGAAAGTACTGCATTTTAAGGCAGGAGTTTTCAACATACACCATCATTTTGTTTCCCTTTTTTGGTAGTTCCTTAAGATATATATTTCTTACATAATCTAATCCTCCAGACTTTCTAATTGCCAGAATATTTTTAGAAAATAATATGTCTTCTTCGTTTACATATGCATCTACTGGTCTATTTATGTTCAGTGTTCTTAGTTTGTCAACTGAACTATCAACCACAGTGTTTGTAAGCGCAACGCCTGAATTTTGCGGTATGCAATGTTTGCGCTCAAAAGTTACGGCTAGACCATTGGCGTTCTCACTGTTCGTAAAAGAATTATTTGAATGTTTTTTGAGCAATGGGATACGCCTATTCTCATTTCTGACTATTTTTACCATGTTCCAAAATTGCTTCGAATTCTTGTCTAAATCCTGAATCTTCTTACTCCAGGATTCATTTCGCAGCAGAGAAATATGTTTGTTGATGATGTTTCTTAGGTATTTCATCTGGTTTCTAAAAAGTTGCCTATACCTCTGCCAATTTCTAATTTACATATTTCTTATCTTTATAAGATTTAAGATATGCAATGGGAGTTTGAAAGAATTATTTTTTTAGCTACCTTTGGTATACTTTTGTCAGCAGAATCCAAGATGTGTTTTGTAAAAGTGTTAACGAGAGAGTCAACATCTTGTTTACATGTTATTTGATCTAAGTCACTATTAACATGTGGAAGCTTTTGATAGCACCAACCTGGGGAATGGCCAGCAAAGGGTCCGAGGTGTTTTGTGCTAACTGCAAGAAGCACAGACATACAGTCAGCTACAATGGATGTCCCCTTTAAAAAGAAATGGTGGCACAAAAAACCAAGGTTGTAGCGGCAAAGAAAGCGCAAAAAGGGTTCGCAGCCACTGACCCACCCCACGGTGAGTTTCGCAAGAGTAGCGAACAAGGTCCACGCTGTACTACAGCCACAGATTGTCGAAACCACCAAGCCAAATGTGGGGAAACAACAACAATAGATAGGAAGTAACATTAACCTCAACGATGAAGTCCAACGAGTGTTCGGTGCTAACCATACTACCGTTATCGCCAAAGTTCGCAGTGCTATACCATCCGTGTATAGGAATCTGAGGGTCACTGAAAATTCCGTGGCCCTAGCCAGGTTCATCTTCCAAATATGCAACGTCTAAAACGACTGCGCATAATCGGATATAATGTTAACTCATTGTATAGTACAGTCAGACGAACAGCATTTAGTCTGTTCCTAACAGCTAACAAACCCGACATCGCCTTAGTTAGCGAAACATGTCTGAAGAGCAAAAGTTTGAGCATTTCTCTATTCAACGGGGTACAGCCGCACACTGCGCCAAGATTGTTATTGAGCATCTACCAACGTTATAAAAGCAATGGTGCCAACATATGATATGACCTTGATGTGCTTAATGCGCGGGTGACTTCTATGCAAGACAGCCTATATGGCAGGACATAGAGTCGAATCGACAGGGGGAAGCCATCGTCAAATGGCTGGAGGAAAATGCGGACAGTCATTCCCTGATAGTGAGCCGGAACTATTCCTGCGAGACGCTAACGAGTGATTCCGATCATTATTCAGTTAAACTGGTAATATATAGATAGCATTATTTCGTTATGAACTTACAATGGCTTTGTTATTGCACAATATACTATTAATTACAGAGATTTGTTATTTTCGTTATATATCTCTCTTCTGAGAAGTTATTACAAAAATTTTAAAAAGCAAACTGGACAAGAAGAGGAATTTTGCGGGAAACATGACATATTCTTCAATATAAGTAAAAAATAAATAAATAAATCGAAGAATAAATAATTACAATCAAGTAAATAATTTAATAATAAAAGAAATGATAAATAGATAAATAAACAAATAAGTAAGCAAATAATTAAAGTAAAAATACAAGTAAATAAATAAAGAGACAAACAAGTTAATAAATGAATCATATATTTTGACTAGTTGTTGCAAACAGATCATTAACTCAGGGGTTGTCAGCAAAAGCGCAAGAATTCATGAACTGTTCAGTGATTTTGGATATTCTCTCAGACACAAATACAATACCCGCTTTTTTATGAAGATGTAAAGTAAGTATGTGGTAGGTTTAATATTAACTTTAGAACTTTATTCTGAGCTACTTGTAATTTTTTATGTGGCAATGGGCCTAAACAGAAAAACCAAAAAGAAGAATAGCTTGAAATATAACTTTGAATATAATTATTTTGTTTGGCAGAGAAAGTAATGATTACTTTCCTTACTAACAGTCTGTGATATGTATTCCTGGAATGTTAATTCGATTCTGAATTAATATTTGATGGATACCTAAATATTTGACAGAATTCTGAAACTTTACGTTTGTTCCATTAATCTGTAAATTATAAGAGGGCAAACAACAAGCTTTTCTTTTTCTTGTGAAAAAGATAGTTTGCAGCTTGTTCTTGTTTAATTTTATCTTCCATTTATTTAAATACATTTCTAGTATTTCCATCGCATATTTTAGATTGATTTCAATATAATTGAGCAAAATCATGGGATGAAAATGCAATTGTGTCATTAGTAAAAATATCTAATCTTCATTCAGGCTGATATGGAAGGTCTGAGGTACATAAATTATAGAGAATGGGCCCCAGTACAGAACCCTGAGGTACTTCGGACTTCAAGTAGACTACATTAGGTACATCACTTTTGGCATGCGCTTGAAAACGACGAACAGACACAAAATTTAGGATTATATTGCACAGATAGGGAGGAAAGTTTATATTTATCATTTTATGTATAAATCCATTATGCCAAACATAGTCAAAGGCCTTTTGAATATCAGGTAAAAACATGCCGACCGGTTTCTTTTAACATGATTATAAATTCTTTGTACTTGATAGTCAGTGTTGTGGTTTATTCTAAAACCAAACTGTTCATTGGGAAAGATATGGTTATCATCAATGATTTTCATAAACTTTTCCTTTAGAAGTTTTTCATAAACCTTACTAGGGTTACTTAATAGGTCGATAAGTACCGGGATTAACCGCTAACTTACCTGCTTTTAATATGGGTGAGACTTTTGACAAGCTTCCACTTCATCGGAAAGTACTGCATTTTAAGGCAGGAGTTTTCAACATACACCATCATTTTGTTTCCCTTTTTTGGTAGTTCCTTAAGATATATATTTCTTACATAATCTAATCCTCCAGACTTTCTAATTGCCAGAATATTTTTAGAAAATAATATGTCTTCTTCGTTTACATATGCATCTACTGGTCTATTTATGTTCAGTGTTCTTAGTTTGTCAACTGAACTATCAACCACAGTGTTTGTAAGCGCAACGCCTGAATTTTGCGGTATGCAATGTTTGCGCTCAAAAGTTACGGCTAGACCATTGGCGTTCTCACTGTTCGTAAAAGAATTATTTGAATGTTTTTTGAGCAATGGGATACGCCTATTCTCATTTGACTATTTTTACCATGTTCCAAAATTGCTTCGAATTCTTGTCTAAATCCTGAATCTTCTTACTCCAGGATTCATTTCGCAGCAGAGAAATATGTTTGTTGATGATGTTTCTTAGGTATTTCATCTGGTTTCTAAAAAGTTGCCTATACCTCTGCCAATTTCTAATTTACATATTTCTTATCTTTATAAGATTTAAGATATGCAATGGGAGTTTGAAAGAATTATTTTTTTAGCTACCTTTGGTATACTTTTGTCAGCAGAATCCAAGATGTGTTTTGTAAAAGTGTTAACGAGAGAGTCAACATCTTGTTTACATGTTATTTGATCTAAGTCACTATTAACATGTGGAAGCTTTTGATTTAAACTATTTGTATAATGAGTCTAGTTGGTATTATTCATATAATAAATATACTGAAACTGTTTTGCTCCAGTCAAAAGAAGCTTGCGCAGTACAAGGTTGTGGTCTGAATTCAGTTCATTAAGAATGACAGGTTCAGTTACAAAATCAAGACAGCTAGTAACAAAGATATCAAGCACAGACGGACAAATACGTGATCCAGCAGGTACATATGTTGCATTACACAGAAACAATATGCACTACCAAGCATTAGCTCGCATACAACTCCAATCCATGTGTTTTCAGTTTAAATCACCTCCGATTAGGAAATCGTCATGCAAGGAAAACAGTTTACGCAAATCATTTTTTAAACTATTCTTTTTATAGCTGATACAATGCCACCAGGAAAGTAGACACAGAAAACACAGTTCTTTGATTATTTAATTTCATTTTGATACCTAGGTTTTCTACCTATTGTGTTCTAATAAATGGTAAACGTGTGTGTTGATTCGATCTTCTCACACAGAATAGCTACACAACCACCAGGTCTAGTAGTTCTATCAACTCGATAGCATTTAAAGTTTGGTATGGATAGAGTATGATCTTTATTTAACCACGTTTCGGCCACTTAAGCTATGTCAACGTTTTTTGAATTCGAAAAGTTTATGAATTCCACGCTTTTATTTCGAATTCCCCTAGCGTTCCATGTTACTACATTTAAATTATTGTCTACCATATTATTACTTATCATCATTAGAATACAAAAATTGTATTGCTAATTGTGCAATAACTTGGAATTGGTTGCTTTTAGTTTTACATACTGACGAGATTGCTGTTTGTTCCGATCAAACCCGTCCGCCGTCGGTTGTCTTCGTTGCGGAAGAGGATGAAAACCTGTCTCAGATTTGAATTGAAAGCTTGCGTTAAGATAAAGCTTTTCGAGTATAATGCCGAGACTGATTTTGTCGGTTTGTCATGTTGTTCTTAAGCTCTAAATATTTTGCACTGCTTAAACAATCAACATCGCTAGCTTTATACTATCCGTTGCAATTTGCACATTTCTGTATGTTGAGATTTTTGCAATCAGCAGTGTTGTGTGAGCCGGCACAGATTCCACAATATGTTCTTACATGATAATTACTTTCGCCATGGTTGTGACATTTGGCAATTGTGACGTTGTGTCAGTTTGCCTTTTTCTTTTGAAAGCACTTGGACAAGGACTGGACATTTATCTTAAGATCAATTAATTTAATTGATCCATTTTCAAGCGAAACTAAGTACAAGGCGTTACTATATCCCTCGTAGTTCTTTGTGATTTTCTGGACGTCAACATTTTATACCGCGCTCAGTTAATTCCAGCTTTAATGCGTTTGCTTCAATGTTATCAAGTCCATGTAACATTACTTTGAATGCCTTTCACTCTTTATATCATGAATGAAAAACTGACAATTGTGCTTTTTTAAGAACGCAATCACAGTGTTATATATATTACACATTTTTAATTTGAGATTCACTCTGCGAGGTAACTTCGTTCATTTCATCCGCGTCAAGCAAACACTGCAATGGACTATAATAATTAGACCTTGAGTCCTTTTTACCCGTACTGGTACCACTCATGCTGCGAGGATTTCTATCCAAGGGACGTCCACCCTCAGAATTCGGAGATCTGCCGCGTTTCAGAATTTTGCCAATTTACCTTTAGGAAAGACACAATGATATAGCACTTACCACCAGTAATAAGGAACCTCACCAATACGGAGATTGCTACAGTGATAATTAATTAAGGACTCGAGAACTCAAACACTAACGTCTTAGACTAGCAAAAGATGCCCAGGACTAGCAGCGACAGGTATAGACACTTAAACGTACATATCCAAAACCTTTATGACCACAGGCAAAGGCTGAGAATAAGACTGCAGCTCAACCGGGAGCTGAACACACGACCAAGCTGTTCTCAGTGAGTTGAACTGCATGAACATCATGTTTCTGAACGCGGTACAAATGCAAAACAATATACAGCTGGAGAACATTTCGACAAATCCCCCAAATCATCGGTAAGAGGAAGAAGCTGCCACAAAAACTGAAAACAAGGGAAGAAGATGCTAACACGCCGGCGGAGAAAGTAGAAGCATTTTTAACCTTTTTTCACCGCCCCATAATCCGGAATTTGTCCCAGCAGTCAACACGTACGTCAATGCACTTGAGAATTCAACCGCACTAGACATCGTCTTCAGGAAAACGACAGAAAATGATGACCTCAAAACGGAAGAAATTGAGGGAAATATTCAACGTAGCCTAACGAGGAAAGCAGCCGATGCTGACAATATTTCGAATTTCGTCCTGAAGCGAATACCACAAACGGTGATAATACTTCTCACAATCATCATGAACAATTGCATCCACAATTGTTACTTTTCCAGCAAGTGCAAAATAGCACAAATTCTCGCAATACCAAAACGCTGCAAGTTTTTCATGATACACGCCTGTATCGCTCTTGAGCAATATAAGCAAGATCCTGGAGAACCTGGTAGTGCGAAAACTAAAGCGATGGTCTACTAAACATCATTCCGGATATTCAGTACGGATTTCGGGAAATACATTCAACGCTACATCCTGCGCTGAACAATAACGGGGTCACCGTCGCCTGCTTCCTGGACGCAGAAAAGGCCGTCGATACGATCTGGACTGAGGGACTCATCTACAAGCTGAACCAGATGGGATTCCCCTCCAACCTCATTAGAATAGTTTTAATTTTCTGCATTCGAGAAGCCTCTACGTCTCAATTGAAGGCAGCAAGTCAACAGAGCGGAGCACCAAGATGGGAGTTGCACAAGGATTAAAGCTAGGACCTTGACTTTTGAACATTAACACCGCAGATCAACCACATCCAACGACCATATTGGATAAACTAAGTGCCTACTTACAGTAGTTATAACCTACTACAGAAAATAAGGGGGATATTATTCTCTCCAAAAATATGTGTCACCTTGACAAATTTGTATTCTCTTCGTCACTTTATCTGATGTATTTGTCACTCACACGAATATCGTGTGTATTCCCTTGATCACGTGAGATAGAATGAGAAAGATTTTGTCGCCTGCATATGATAAATATGTAAATTTTGTATTGGTAGGAATAAAAGTTGATTAATATGTTCACGTTAAGTGTTAAAATAACAAGCCAGCAATTGGTGTGCCTGATAGCTTTAATATCGGACAATTCCAATCACATCCAAAAATACAATTTTTTAAGAAATAATAATTTTTGTAAATATAGTTCCGTTCAAATTAATTTTTAAATGGCTTTAACATTTTTTAAATCGCTGAGAGGCATACCAGATGTTCATATCCGGGCTGAAGTGGTTGCGGTATTAGATGAAATGAGGTTTTATTATGTAATGAGTGAAAGTAAAACGAAAACGGTTTGAGTTGAATAGTGTCAACTTGCTGAATCGCAGAAGATTCACTAAATATTGAACTCACCCGTACGAGAGAGAGAGAATTCGAAAGATTTTGTAAGGTTTCTCAATGTGTAGATGTGGATATAACGGCAGAGAAGATTTATGTACATACATATGATGAATTGGAGGTTGGCTAGAAAGAACCATTCAATAAGTTCTTCTATTTCGCAAGGACTTTGAAATGAGAAAATTAATAATCTTAAATTCGCCTTAGCGCTAGGGTTTGATTCACATTTTATATTAAATAACAGATTTAAGGCGTTCAAATTCGGTATAGTATTTTATTTTAAGTATTTTTTTCTAAAATTGCCCCTTATTCCTAAACGGGGCTAGATGGACCCGCCCTCCCATGGGTAATAAAATCTAGTTTTTAGCCCCTCTACAAAATACCGTTATCAATTCATGGTACCAATGTTATCGTACTCGTGCCTGGATTACAATCAGGTACAGTGTGGATTTCATTTTTATTCTTTGTAATGTGATCCTAATTATGAAATCGTACATATTATACATATGTAATCTGTAAATCTTCATATATATCTGTAATAATTAGTCGAAATTGTGAAAAATGTGTATTGTGAAAATGGGATAACATAATCACGTTTGTGCTCCGAAAGGAAGTCAACAATACATCAGTATTGTACTAAATGACTTTATCCTTCATTAACTATTTGCTACTCCAGGCAAATAACATGCAAACGAATCATCAAGGGTCACGATATACCTTTTATTGTCATGTCAATACACATTCATATGACTTTAGGATATTTCTAAATAATGGAATAAAAGAGCATACATATACGTACACAATTAAAAATGTACTTGGCGTATACATATTCATATTGCCTTTAGTTTAGTATAAAAATTCACGGGAATAATTATACACTGGTTCTTTTGAGTATTGAACTAAGTACAGATGAACAAACATTTTATATGAGGATTTCAATTAGTGATATAATAGTAAACATGAATACATTCATTAGCGCTCCCACACAAGTAAATAGGCGAAGCTGAACTGACGCTAATCACAGGTGATGTCATTTTCAACGAACAAGTTCAAGTTTTTATTGACTTTTAGAACAGCATATCTAAGGTTTCCCACAAAATTTCATACAAGAACTCGTAATTTGTCGTCTATTAGTACATGGGCAAGTACCGAGATTAATGTCAACTAAGTAACTTGATATACTTACAAACTATGTATATTACATTGGATGAAAAGCTTTCTCATACCAGTTTTATTTTCATTAACGAAGGTACATTCAGGCGATGGTAACTTAGGATTTAAAATAAGACGATGGATTTGTTTAATTATATAAAATAAGAAATACTTAATTACATATTGTATTAAAGTATAAGCAGGAATAAATATCAGATTGCAAATTATTGTTACTGCCAAAACTAATACAAACAAACTCATTCATGATGGACAAATTGTCACCGTACATAGCCATACATGAACATAATTTGTTAAGAATTTCTGGAAGAATAGTTGCAGCAGCCGAAATTGACGCAGAAACTTAAAGGCCGATTGTCCTTAGTACGTAACGATTTTACGTCGCTACTTTAGCAATGGTTAAAAAAAGTACAACTTGAATGTCAGGTATGCCGCACCAATAGAGCTAACCAGCAATTCCGATAATGAGTGAGTTGCCACCCACAAGCTTAAAAACATTTACAAAGCATTCCTCTTACATTGGTATTGACAATTTTGGGCCAATGATCAGAAAAAAAATAGGGTGTGTTGTTTACTTACCTTTCTATAAGAGCATGTGGAAGTCGCCCACTCTTCGCCACAAGCTCCCGCATTCTATCTGAATAGAATTGAATCTGTAAAATGTTTCGTTTCCACAAGAGGTATTAAAATCCAAATTTACACCGGCAGTGGTACCAACTTTCGTGGTGTGAGTAGAAAACTCCGATCAGCTGTTGAGCAGATAGACGGTAAGGAACTGATTGATGGTATGAGTGAGGGAGGAGTCAAATTGTATTCATTCCTCCTGCAGCTCCACACGTGGGTGGCTATTTTCAGCTGTTAGTTTTATCGGTGAAGCAAACGCTGTTCCCAATAAAATTTAACAGGAATCTGCTGCTGCTTGATGACCGAAGACGAAAGTATAATCAATTTTCCTTTGATTTATGTTCCAGTGTTTCGTAAGGACTCCCAACCATTTCTTAGTCCGCTCTTCAAGTGGATCAAAGCCGTTCGGAGAGGTCACAGATAAGGCTGTAGTTTTAAAACGAAATTGGATTATAGCTGAGAGAGAGATAACCACGGCAACACCGACAACGCAGCTGGTTTGAACCATTAGGTGGCGCATTATTTCAAATAATTTCAAAAAACAACAATTCTTCTAACCTTCTTTCTTGTCACTTTCAATTTGCTTCTTTCATTTTGATTACATTATAGATAGATGCAAGGAACAGGTTGTCTTAACATACCACGATTTACTTTATTTGTTTGGCAAAGGTTCAAAGAGAATCTCCAAGAAATCTAGTTCTGACAATTAAGTAATCTGCTTCCATTTTAAGCAGTAACGGTGTCGTCGCTTTTCGCACCAACGTTCGATTTTAACAAAATCACTTAGGCCCTATATATTTAGAATGACTAAATAATTTTATAATTTTAGAAATACTGAATTTCGTTCTGATAATGGCTATTGCATTACCAGTGAAGTGTAAATATGCAATATATACGTATGAATATAGTTATTTTAACCTACTTTTATTACTATCCGTTATCTACTTCATCCAAAATGGTTAATATTTTCTGCGTGACTACTACTAAAAAGTTCAACAAAATGTATAAATACAGGAACTATTCTAGTTTCTGTAAGAGCAATATACATACAGTAAAAACAATACACAGTTCACCGATTTGTAAATTCGTCGTTGTAGTGACATCGAAGCAGGAATAGTATTAACTTCTCTGGGGGTTAAAATTTTCGTTGATAGAATATCCAGTCTACTTGTCAGTATTATTTCTTCGGAATCATTAATATGCTATTTTAATAGGTTTAATTCAAAGTTTAGATGATAAATATACTGCATGTAAATTCCCTAAATTGCTAAGCGTTTGGTTCGTCAGTTTAATGTAGTCATTTAAACAGTATCCTAATATTTCTTGCGAATTGTTGATATGAGTAGTTATGTTTCTCTATTTGATCAGATATATTTTTGTGAATTTTTTCCTATAAAACATTCCTTACGTTGCCTTTATTTCTACCTCGTCGTCGCTATCTGAGTGCGATGCATTAAAATCACAGAAAAAAGTTTTGTATTAAGTTAATTTTGTAGGTTGTATAATACTTTAGTCCCGGTTTTACGTCTTTCAAATGCTCGCTATCTATTAATTCTGAATCTATTTTAATAAATTTGGAGTGATTTTTTCCTCCCCTCATTTATTTAGTGTAGTTTCTTCCTGCGACATTATTGTATTATTGTAATACCCGTTAATTATAACCACCTGTTCCTTAATCGGTGAATGCATTTTCCTATGTTTCAATAATCGCGAGTGTTCCTTAATTGTATTGTGTAGTGATGTAAGTGCGCTGGATGTAAGTTGTACTCCGATATTCCTTTCTTCTAACAATTCTCCCATATATCTTGATTTCATCCGTAATTCGTTATCGGTCATTATTTTCTTAAAAGTGCTTTCTTAGATTCGGCTCCACTTCGGTTGTCCATTTTTATGGTCATGGTAGCATTACTAATCTTCTCTATCATTGCTGCAAAACTAAGCCGAAATGAGTTTACCTACAATTAATCAAATTATCAACAAAAAGGGGTTCGAATGGCGAATGAAACACAAAAGTTTACTATTCACGATATATACGAACTTATTTACAAACACTGGTTTACATCTTGTACTTTATTATACTTTATTTTTTTTTCAATTCAATTCATTTTTATTTTCAGAGAATATTTTACAATAGTTATATGTTTCCGCGAAGCCTTATAAGGGCTTTTCTGCAGAAGATCGAGCTTCAAAATTGTATAATTAACTTTAGGATGCAAGCTTAGTTTAAAAATCACAATTTCTTTACTTATAAACACTTTGTTGACTTTCAGGCTGAACCAATTAAAATGTCTAAACACGCCATATAAATTCCCGAGGTATCTAACTGAACTGACTCGCATCGGCCACCGTCCCGATATTTATGGTCCCAGTATTGGTTCTAGATCCTGATAGACATTATGCAGATACTGTCGCCATCTGGCTATGGATTCCCCTCTCGCTTATGTCCATAGTACTATGTATTTTTTATATAAGCATGTACTTTGTTTTTTTCGGATTTATGGTCGATTTTTCCAATAGTCGATAAGTGGAGTAAGGTGGAAAGATTTGTAGACTGAAAGGTGGTTGATGTTCTGATCATCCCACGTCACAATATCTAAGTGAATTATTTGGTTATCTTTTGTTTGGGTTTCAGTTATTTTTTATTAGGCATTTTCATTTCATTTCGTTTATTATTTTCTTAATATCTCTGTACTTTAAGAATATACTATTCTTGTTTTTAGTACAGGGCTTATAATACTACATTGATTGAAAATATAAAGTGATAGTGACATAGTACATTTTCATATTTCAAGCTTGAATTTAAAACTTTTTCACCTGTGTTCTTCCATATTTTCTAGTATGCAGATTTCACAATTATTTCGGAATACTGCGGTCTTAGCTTTCATATTTGGGTAACAATATATCCTTTTTAATTAATCGTATTATTATTTCCTTCATTCTTTTCTTTTATTGTTTCTCTTAGTTCCCATTCGTTTCGTATGTCCTGTCATAGTTATTTATAGTTTCTAAAGTGATTTTTATATACTCTCTCGGTTTTATCAAGACAACAATCATCAAAGTTGAAATAGTGGTTTTCTGAAATTACCCAATCTCTTGCGCAAAATTTCTTAATTTTTCGTTCCATACGAACCTTCTTTTCCAGTTGTGCTATATTTACTTTCGCCTGAATTTAATGTTCTGCTGATACATTGTATCGCAAAATCTAATCGCTATAACTTTATTACTTGCATCTGTACTGCCGTAAAAGGTTTTTTCAAAGTTAGTGTTTGAGATTTGCATCCGTATGATAAGGAAAAAGGAGCGAAAGAAGAATACACAAAATGAAACAATTCCACCGATGACCAGCGATATGTACATACATCGACATGGAAGAAAAAAACGAAAAATAACGATCTATACGTATTACCTTCTGTGTGTATTTCATCCAAGTGACCGAGACAAAAGTTTTTACAAACGATTTTGGTAAAACTGTTAAACAAATTGAGCAAGAGAATAATTTGGACATGAATGATAACAAATTGATACTTGAGAGTAGTATTAAACTTGAGCAAATTGAGAACAAAGTGAGAACAATTGAGAGCAAATTGAAACATGTGTAACATAGGGTAAATTTACAATAGTTGACAAAGGTAACAACCTATATACTCGTATAATATGAAATATTAGCAGGTATTAAAAATCAACAAACTTTAATAACATTCTTAAACATTCCGCCGCCCCTGAATGACGCTACAGGACACTGGCAATATAGAACGTTTAGTAATTGGTCGCACTAGACAACTGCTACTTGTTGTCAATGGCATTACCCTAAAATAACCGTCCTTGCCTGGATGACATTCAGTGACTAGCCCCAGAGCTCTTTTCCCAGGTGGAAGGTTGAAGTCTTTGATGACGACGAGATCGTTGTTTTTATTTTTCGTCCTCATTTGCTGCCATCGAGGTTGATGCTGTAATGATGTCACAAATTCTATCCGCCAACGTTTCCAATAACCTTGTAATTTTGATTGTAGAGGTTGGTAGGTACGTCCAATGTTGGTTCGGTCAGAGCAGCATACGATTCACCTAGGAGAAAATGAGCATCAATGTTTGGCATAACAGCCGCGAGTTTAACAGCGCTTCGATTTGTGTGAGGAGTGTGTAGATTTGCTGGAAAGTTAAAATATCTTTGCAAATGACTCGTCGTAGGTGCTGTTTAACCGACTTGACCCCGGCCTCAAACAAACCGCCGAATTGAGGAGCCGCAGGGGGTATGGAGTGCCACGAAATTCCGTCGCGAGATAACGACTTTGCGACAAGTGAGTTATAGTGGTCAGATAAACCCACATCATGGATTTCGGAAATCCGCCAGAAGCTACATCGACCACATAAAAATCGTTCAGTATTATACCTGACGCGGTTGAGAATTGTGGATCTTGGCGAGTTGTTGGAGCATTCGAACGGCTGAAAAGGGGTAAAAGAAGTACCATAAGTGACTGTTCGAAAATGTATCATCATCTGAAACTCGAATCTGGCGGTAAATTTTAACGACGAAACCTCAGGCAGACTGAGAAGAGATTCCGCTTAAACAAGGCAATTAAAAGAATGGTTGTGCGTTTTAACAATGTCTCTTCGTTTTTTTACGGTCATGCTTAAGAATCCGAACACTGAGGAAGTCTGTGAGCTGCACTGCATTTAATGCAATTTACAGGTGACGTAACATGCTTTTAACGACTGCATTTCGTTTTTTTTGATATTGTTCCATTGTATCTCAATAGACAACAATGTGGTCAATGTATACAAAATAAATTTTTGCCATTCAGAACGTTATTCATAAGGCGTTGAAAGTACGCAGGAGCGTTTTTAGGCCAAGTGGAAAATGCACTTATCTCTATACTTTTTTCATTGAAAGGGATTTGGAAAACTAGATTTCAAGTCGATTGTAGTAAAGAATTTTGCACTCCCTAGCGTGTATAAAATCTCCTGTATGTTTGGTATTGGGATATTATCAGCTACCGTAATCCTATTGAGCATACGGAAATCTGTCACCATTCTCCATTTGCGTATGCCGCTCATATCGAATTTTTAATGAGCTCTCTCTCTTTCTTTACTTGCCTATTAACTTCCATTTCGTGAACTTTGTCAGTTTTTGCGTTTATTGGGGTATCGCTTATGGTGCGATTGCTATGCTTTACTACTGGGATTTCTGTTAAACTTTCTCTTTCTATACTGAAGATAGCTTGATATTCCTTTATTAATTCTTTAATTGAACCTATCTGCTTGCCATCCTTTATATGCTCTCGTCTAATATTTTCCAATATATCGTTAAATTTCAGACAATTTCTTTCATCTTTTACTTCAGTGGAAAGTGATACCTTTAATGCACTTGAAATAGCTTGTGTCCAAACCTCTTGGTTCATTGAATTGAATCGTACAGAAACTCAGTATTCCATTTCCGAGTGTAATATATTAAACCTATTTACTGCAAGCAAATCTTGTCCGATTATACCATCATAGTAAACGATGACATCTTAATTAACAACAAGAAATTGTATCTTAAATACAAAGTTATTCTCGTATTCTATTCTAATTTCTCTAATCTCTCTCTCTCTGCCAACATTTTTTCTGTTTGCATTTCTTATTCCTTTATTTATTTATTTATTCATTAAAATCTACATTTTCCTCATATACACATATTTCTTTTATAAGACTTATTCCCGCAACCATATCTATTAAGAATTTGATTTGTATTAGTTTTCATCATATTTAAAACAAATGTGAGGGAATTGTGAGTAATGCGAAACAGCGCCCTCCTTTACTGTTTAGGACTTAGGCCACAGTAGGCCCGTTGCGGATTAATTTCCCCTAATAAGCAAAACCAACCAACCCTTAGCTCATTGAGGTTATTGGGGGCCTACTACCAATAAGTGCAGGCACCTACGACTTGGCAGAGCGCTGCAAGAGCAGAGTAGGTGGTTTCAACCTCCTCTTCATTCAAGCAGCTTCAACAAAAGTCATTATGCATACACCCACACTTCGGGCATGAATCAGTTGTGTAGTGCCCCGTTATGGCGCCAGTGAGCATCCTGAGTGAAGATCTGCAGATTGACAGATCGTTTGCGATTAGGTGATGGCCATATTTCTGTCTTTTTATGCGATACCTTCCATTTACAATTGGTGGTTTTGATTGTGTGCAGGATGAGTAGATGATAGGCTGTAGCGATTGGCATGTAAGGTGGAACACCTCCTAGTGTTTTTTTGTTTCTAGGTGAAAAAGGGCTGTTGGAAATTTGGTGAAGAATTTTTTCTCGATCCGTTTTTTGCGGTTAACACAGAGCGTAGTCCGCATAGGCAATAACGGTCTAATGGGTCTAAGATCTTTGACATGAGAGCATTTCTCCGTTTTTAGAAGATGTTACATGTGATCCTTTATTGTTCCCTTTCTCGAAAATTTGAAAACCTATTTCCTGTTATTCAAAGTTTGCTTATTGCCATTATTGTTTATATTACCCTGAAATTTAAACGTCCTAGTCGTTATATTTTTGTATTATTATTATTATTTTTATTATTATATTTATTATTATTATTAGTATTATTATTATTATTATAATTATTATTATTATTATTATTATTATTATTATTATTATTATTATTATTATTATTATTATTATTATTATTATGATAAATATTGTTGTTATTATAAGTACTATTACTGTGGCTATTGTCCTTATTTAAACAATTTCTGGATATGTGTCCAGTTCGTCCACAAACATTTTACATTAGTATGATAATCCTAATTTTTCCCTGCATAGTTTCTATGTGCAATGCTAATACGCGTGTTTGTTATTTTCTTCCATAGCTAGCTGTCAAGCTACCGCCACGGTTTTCGGTCTCCCTGGTCAATCCGAATACATACGCATTAAGCATATCTTTCTAATTACCAATTATTTGGCCCTCATAAGTTGGGTCAAGATAATCTTTGCAATATAAAGCTAAAATTTCACATTGAATCACTTTTTCTTTTGGAAGCTGCATCAGCTTAGTCATTTCAGTATGCAACTGCATACTTCAGTTTCTCTAAAAACCTTATTTAGTTCATAATGCAATTGTTCCCACATATTTACATTTTTATTCATAATCAGAATGTCTGTGTTGCCAAATGTTCTGCTTTTTATAATAGGTAATAGACATTTTTATTTTTATTAGTATTATCGCAATTATGTATAAAATTGTGAGCCCTAAATAGATCGCTCTCAAAGTATGTCATAATTTTAATCAAATTATCTAAACTCATCATCGGATTCTTGCTAGCTGTAGTTGTATCATACAAATGATTGGTATTTGTGATTTTAATTATATATATTGATATACTCGATTTGAGTTTATGTTTGGGACAGCGCCCCTGTTAGGAGTCAATTCTACATTTCTTATTTTACCTACCAAATCATCTACGGGATCTCCTTATGGTCATTTACTTGATGAATTTCGGTATATGTTCATCAATAAACTTTAAATAAATTTACGACCCGGATAACTTTCTTTACCACAGATTACTTTGAATATCTCAGCAACCTACCTGAAGGTCATTTGGACATTCTCCAGAATTTCCCGAAGTGTTAATTTAATGATCTTCAAACTGACATTTCCTGTACATACAAATTTCCTATTGAAATCATCGGATTCATCAGATATTAGATTCGTGATTGATTGCCGTCAATTTTATTTCTTGATCAATTGCCGTCAGTTTTTATTTATTTATTTATTTATTTATTGAATAGCTACAATATAATTGAAATTATATTGTATTGAAATTATATTTCGCACCCCTAATAATTGGAACTTGGTCATGAAAAGCCATTCAATGCAAAATCATCTTGCAATCTTTTTGCGAAGTTTTTTTTTGAATTACAACAATGCTTTATCCCCAATATACGCATTTAATACCCTAAATTCTGACTATTTTTCTGAACAATTTATTTTCAATGACTTGATTGATCTGGATCCAACCAAACGAGCTGGTTTAGATAATATTTCTCCTTTACTCTTATCTCATCATTTTCCTATAACTTAAAAGTCCTACTTAATGATTTATTGTCGACTGGTGTGTTCTTCAACATGTGGAAACTATACTCCATTGTTAAATAAATTTAATACAACTTTCTTAGGTCGTGCTGTGACGACGGATTACATTCAACTCATTTTATTTACCTCAACGAGTTTTACAAAATTGTTCCTTTCCTCCACGAGTGTGAGAACAGACGCTTGGCAGAAAATTCACCTTAGGAAATATGACTCGCGATATTTCGCTGTGGGAACGAGATATGCGTGAATTTCCATTGATCCATGATCCCACGCCCGTGGACAGAGTGTGATATTATTTCATGATTATACGATAAACTGAAACACACTCCCCCCTCTTGAGGGTTCCTAACCCTCTAAACCTAGATCTTGAACATTAACTTCAAAATTATGTCTAGGCATCGGCTTTGGTCTCCTGTGGTGGTATCGATACGCAACGATCATCCCAATCATGCCAGCCAACAGAAAGTAGGTAACCCATTGTGGTGATAATCGTGCATGTGCATACCATCGGTTTCCGGAAGATTCTTGCTTTGATCAATGACATCGTCTATCTTGTCCTTAAGTTTCTTAAAATCTGAAAAGTCAATGTCAATTATCTCGGGTGGCTCCGCAATGTCTTAAGTCAAATTTTGATGCATTATCCAGTTGGAGATGTCTCCAGTTGGTATAAAGGAGCCTTTTATACGACTGCTGTATTCACTCCGCCCGTGAATGATGACGGCGGGCAGTTTTAATACAAATGCCATTTTGAACTCAACTAAGACGTTCCAAATCAGATGTATTGAACTGGAATTGCCTTGACAAATGAGGTGACCAGTTATGCTCGATACTATTGAAAATATGCACGCATTGGATGCCTTGAGATTTCTCTAATGATCTTGAGCTGGCACTGGCTTCAGGATGCATTCTGACAGTGCGTTTCGATCGATGTTCAATAAAGCCATTTCACAAATATGAGAATTACCTCTATCGCGATGTATGAATGTTGGATGCATCTGAGCACAGAAAGAGTTCCCAATTTGAAGAGATGTGCACGGCGCTTATTCCATCTCTGTTAATGAAAAGAATTTATCTCTCGCTAAGGTGACTGCCAGATAGGAAGAATTGCTGTCGACAATGTTTCTTGCATTTTGATAGCGTATGGGAATCTTTATTAAATTACAAACTTGAAATCGACTTGAAGCGGCAACTGCATCTCAAATACAATTGATTCATTCAGACTACGGCTCTTGACTGTCGCTTAAAATTACCTCACTTATCCCTTGGGTCTTGCGAATGACGTTTACTATTTGAGAGAGATGTTCTCTGCGAACCTGAAATTGTTGATTTATTTCCATTGCATTTCGTTTCAGATTTATTATTTCATTTTCTATGTGCTTTGCATCATCTTGGTCTTAAATCCCAAATAAACTGTGAGCCACTGTACCAATGAAGTCGAACGGAGATCTTGCTAACCTGGTTCTATCGTGTTTCGATGAGTGGGAGTCATGCAAGAGCTTGTTGTTGTCTTCAATGACTAGAATCCTGTGATTGCTTCGATTATCGGGCTGCAGTTTGCGTGTTGCGTTACTTCCTTTGTGCATATTGTATCAAATAGCTTGAGATATGACTTTATTTCTTCTCACTCACGCCAATAGGCTGTTAAGTTGTAGTAGATATTTATCTTCTAGAAGCTATTGATTGTTTGAATTCCTTCAATATCCTCGAAATACAGTCATACGTCGTCTAGTTTGTTTACCACAATGTCTTCATTTATCTCTGCCGTTGATGTGGGTATGATGAGGAATGCTAACAATACCGCAGCGAGTAGAGAAGCTTTGGTAAATTTTCTATTTCGGGTACTCCTTGGCCGAGTATGTTCACTTTGGATTTTTTTATAACGCTTTTCTTCACTAGACTCAGAATCTTCCAACGTTTTTTCCAATGGCAAAGGGCACAATTTATTTACTGCTCGTTAATATGTTCCAGTTTGCGTTCTAACCTTTGCCACTCGTACTAAAGAATCGCTTCCCTCAAACACTTCTAAAACGCGTCCCAGTTTCCATCTCATAGGTGGGATATTATCTTCCTTTATGACAACTAGTGTCCCAGGACTTAAGTTGTTTGATTCGGTCTTCCATTTCATCCTCTGTTGCAAGAGATGCAAATATTCTAAGGCCCATCGTTTCCAAAAGTGTTGCTGAATGTGCTGCATTTGACGAAATTTGTTGAGACAACTTAATTTGTTATCTGTAACGTCTGGCTCCGGTAAAGCTGTTAAAGGTGCACTAGTTAAGAAGTGATCAGGAGTTAAAGCTTCGAGGTCAATGGGATCCGCTGATATTGGAGTCAAAGGACCTGAGTTTAAGATGGCTTCTACTTGGATGACCACTGTAAGCAGTTGCTCATAGGTTAACGAGGCTTCACGCAGATGGCGAATTAATATTCCTTTTGCAGATTTCACTGCCGCTTTCCACAAGCTTCCAAAATGTGGAGATCTGGGCGGTATATATTTCCAGTTTATTCCATCTTGAATACACATCGATTCAACTGCAGATCGTATTTTTTCAGAGTGAAATGCCCTTTTAAGCTCTGCAAGTTCAGATTTTGCACCGACAAAGTTGGTCGCGTTATCGCAGAAGATGGTGTTACATATGCCTCTTCTCCCTATAAAACGTTTCAACTCATTGATATATGTTTCCGATGACAAATCTACTACTACTTCGATATGTTTTTATGGTTGACACCTTTCAGAAGGCACTCATCGGAAGACTGAGAAACTGTTAACACAGATTTTACCTTCCGTCGCTCTGCAACATCCTCAGGCATGTTACACTCTGGGCTTACCTATGACTCTTCAGGTAGCGAGAGAAATACAGGCCCGGTAAACCAAATCGTAGATCTGCGAAGTGCTGCAAGGCTTGAGCACCTGGATACGAGATCAGCTGGATTAATAGCTACTTTATATAATTCCATTGACGAGCTTCCGTCACAGACTGAATTTTTGCTACCCTGTTCGCGACGTAGGTTTCCCATGTGTGGGAAGGGTCTCTTATCCAAGCTAACAATGTTGTTGAGTCTGTATAGTAACACACTTTAATAATCTTTTTTGGAAATAGTTGCATGATCCTTTCAACTAGTTCCACCATGAGAACTGCACTCTGAAGTTCCAATCGAACAATGCTTGTGCTTTGTGCAACTCTAGATTTCGAACACAACAATTGAGCGTAGATATTGCCGTCCTCGTCTATAGATCTTAAGTATACACAAGAGCCAAATGCACTTAGGCTACTATCTGAAAATGCATGTATCTCAATTACCTTCGCCGATGGAATTAATACATTACGTGGGATGCTAAGCTCGCTTAAAGGTTCAAACTGCTCCAAATCTCCAATCTCGGCTGTATCTGGCCCGGTTGTCTTCAGCCAATTTCAAAAGACACCTCGTTGCTAGATATGAAGCAGATGCCACTCCGTAAGTGATGGGGTTCAACTGATAAATCTGCAAAGGACGATCAGGTTCTGCTCTCAAAAGAATTAACTGAAATGGTCGATCTTCAGGGCTTACTAAAATTTGGCGATACATTTTGTTATATCCCCGGTAAAAACGTATTTATGAGCTCTGAAGTTCACTATGATGGAAAATAAATCTGGTTGTACCGTCGGGCCTACCATTAGTAGGTCATTCAGAGAATGCCCAGATGTTGTTTTTGCCAAGGCATCAAAAACCACCCGTACCTTTGTTGATGAGCTATCAGGTTTCATCACGCAATAATGAGGAAGTACATAGTGATTTGTCGGCATTTCCTTCCCCGAAATCGAAGTCACATGTTCATATTCATCCATAAACTTCACGTGGGCTTTCTTAAGCTCTGTTTTTTTTCTCCAGTTTCCTTACTAGGGCTTAGAATCGTCTCCTTGCCATATTGAATGAGTCTCCCAGATACATGCCTGGTTCATTTTTGAATGGCAACCTGACTACAAATCGACCTTCTGGGGTGATATTGACGTTGTTTTTAAAATGTTGCTCACATTGATGTTCTTCTTTACTCAAGCTCCTTACTGGGGTTTCATGTCCTTCCGATTCCCAAAATGTTCGTACTAGTTTTTCCAAGAATGGGAGCGAGGGCTGCGTCCATATATTGCAGTATGCGATGGCACTTTTAGCTGAAGTACTACCTGCAACTATCCATCACAGCTTGGTGTTGCGTAAAATCGGAAGATCGTTTGATGGCATAAAATCTACAGGTAAAAACAAATCAAAGAAGATTTTTGCTCCTATTAGCATATCGATCCGTGGGCACTTATAGAACGAAGGGTCTGCTAATTGAAAGTGGGCTGGTATCTCCCAGGACATTTTCGCCTCGCAACTAGGTTGGTATTCGCTTATTCGGGGAATGATGGATGCCTCAATTGTTGCTTTATATGCCGATGTTCTGGATTCGAATGTTATTGAGGTCACATATTCGGCTTTGCATTCTTGACCACCAATTCCGCTGATAGGTACATCAATTCGACGCTTCTTGATTCCCAAGGCTTGAGCCAGCGTTATGGTGACAAAATGTAACTGCGACCCCGAATCTAGGAGCACGCGGCACGGAATTCGTCTTCAAATGACGAAATGACATTGACGACAGCCGACGGTTTCTAATCCTGCAACCAATTACTGCATTGGCAGAAGAGCTCCATGGCTGATCTGATATAACTTAATATTGTCTTTACAAGACTTACCAGACTGATCCACATTTTGATAATTTCCCTTGTTGAGTTGATGCTGCCGACTCTGACGTGGATCTTGAATTTGATGTTGAACGGGTTTTTGCTGACCTGCTTGCTTAATAGGTTCTTGCTGTCGGTGGAATATTGTCTTCTGTTGGTGCTGCCCTTGATGAAGAAGAGTATTATGTCGACTGCTACACTTCTGGCATCCTCGTGACTGGCATGATTGGGAGAAGTGACCCGGCTTCAAACAGTTTCTGCACAGCTCCAGTCGTCGCACAGCTTTCTCGCGATCTTCACCTGAGAGAGTAAGAAAATTTGAGCAATTGAATATCTTATGCTTACATGAATTGCACATATAGCAATTAACAATACAATCGGAACGTGTTGCAACACTGGCAGTCTTCCTCCCCTCTCCTGGTCTGCTGATGGCCTCTAAGGTTTGGAATCTGGACTCTACGAACCTTAGAAATTCTTCCAGAGAAGGACTGCTCCTTGGATCATCTAGGGACTGTTCGAAAAGCGTTCTACTGTCTTTATCCATTTTCGGCAGCATCAAATGAACTACCATTGGGTCCCAGTTGTTGACGTTGAAACCCAAGTTAGTAATTGCCTGCATAACCTCTTTTGTTGTATCGTGTAACTTTCTGAGGCGAGTTGCGGTTCCAGTTGTTGATGGTTGCAAGAGTAATCGATTGAAATGCAGTAAGCAAGTAGCTTGGAAATGCTGAATCAGGCTATGTGGCTCTCCAGTAACGTTTGCTCTCAAAAAATGTATGTAAAATGTTTTTGAGCCGCTGGTATTGGCTGGTCATGAACTAGTTGTTTGAAGAGATGGTAGAATTGGCGCCAATTGAGATAACTTCCGTCAAACTTTGGAAGTTCTATTTTTATTTTATTTTTATTATCATCGTGGTATTAACTATTGCTTCCGTCTGCTGTGGACGGTGTGCTGGTGTTGCACTTTCAAACAACATTAAAAAAATTTCTTCGTACGCAGCCCCGTCGTTTCCGCTACACACAATGATCTTTTAAGAATTTTGTTGTGATGAAAATGTGTCAGAGGTCGGTATTGCTGCTTTATGCTTGAGAACAGCACACTGCTACTTGGCTCCACCGATTGCCATTCCACCACTTGCCTGCCCTATTTCAGTCAAGTCACTTCGCATACGCTCTACCACCTTGTGTACTGCCTCGTAGTAATCCTTCTTGAAATAGGGATGCTCCAATTCACAAGGAAAAACCTCTCGAATCTTACTGTCAGTATCATCGAATTCTTTCCACAGCCTTTCTAATTTTTCCATACGCTCAGCTAAGTACGATGGGGTTTTCCTGTCATCCGCGTCTTTCCCATAGTTCCGCACCATTCGACATAACTCCTCGCCAATTATTTCTTGCTGCTTCGCATGCTCTTCAATTTTATTTTTGTTTAACTCCAGTTCACAAAAGTTTTACAATAATCTCATTAAAAACATTAAGATATCAAAACTCTGTAATACAATTATTTGAAAAATAAGAAACACAGAAGTTATATTCTATGGGGAATAGAACGCAAGTCGATGATACCTTTCTAACTGGAATCAATTCATTCAATTGAATGGGGTTAAATCAGTTTTTATTGATATTATATCAGGTCTTCCATAGGGCAGTCATCTGAGTCCTCCCTTGTTTAATTTGTTTGTGAACGATATTCCTGAAATTCTTAAATTCGCAGAGTGCTTCATGTATGCAGACGGTGGTTAATTTTTTAGTCAAATTTCACATGTCAATGATTGTTTAAAATTTCAAAGGGATTTGACGCATTTCTAAATTGGAGTAAATACTGGCAGTTAAGGCCAATATAAATCAAATTTGAATATATGTATATAAAATGAAACTACGAGCTTTGTTTGTGTAGAACCGCGTAGCGCCTAAAAGTATGTTACAATAATTTCCGAGCAAATTACTTCCCACAAACATTATGTTTAGATGAGCGTAATTAGGAATCATTCAATTAATAAAATTTAATTGGTCATCTTCTTGACGCTCCAACAAGTTTATTCGAATAACTGCGCGTAATTAATCGAGTAGATTCCCTCATGTACTTTACTCTACTATCTTTCCACACACATTCCAAAGCTGCCCATGAAATTTGGTAGTTTTCATAGATTCTGTCAGAATTTTAAAATAGTTTTTTTTAGTGACATTGGTGTTTGTTTAATAAAATGACGACGTGGAATTCACGTATTTAAATAAATACGGACAAAATTGATGAGGCAACTGATTTGAATTCTCATAAGGACGACGAATAATTTCCTATAAGGGAATTGATTCAAATAAGAAGAATAAGATCAAAATAAAATTAATTTGATTCACTAGGTGAAAAGTACCTATTTAACGGTCATGCTTTCTTTTTCATCCCTTACAGGTGGCCGTAAACTATTCAGAACTACTCATACCTTATTCCACCCCTTTTTGGCTGCATATGTTTTGAGGAACACGCCTTTGAAACTGGTTGCTAAAATCACGTTTTCCCCGGTTGATTTGTTTTGAACTCGAAATTTTAATACTTAAGAAATAAATAATTAATACAAAATACATTGTGCACCATTCCAGTTCAAATACAAAGGAAACTCAGGTTTTAACTTGTTCTTTCATTTAAGGCGTTCACAAAAATCAATCGCCTTCTTTTGTCGTTTTAGTGCAGGAAACCGACATTCAGAATACCGATACACTACCAGTGTCACAGAAAAAATACGTTCCACATAAGCTTAAAGACAGGTGTCATTTTATGATGTATACTTTCACGAGAGTCGTACACACAACACCATCATAGGGGCGTTTGAAGACAAGGCGTTAAACGACTTTCGTAATCGCGGTGATAATTTCAATTCATTCTTAAAACTGGTTAGAGATTTTTAATTTTTTGTTATACAAGCTTATCTAATCAGCGCTTGGATTCTCATATCATATATCTGTATCTTTATATAATGTACCATATCTCCTTTACGCATATTATTATGCATCTTATTTTTTTTAGTTTTTATATAATGTCATAGCATTTTCTATTTATATTGATGTTTCTATATATATTGAATTTCATTGAAGTTAAACTGATTTATTATTTGAATTTTTAATGTTATCACCCCACAAAATAATTAAATATATTTTTTTTTCATTTACCAAAGCAACATTCTGCACTCATTTTTTATGTCACTGAATGTTTTCTATTGGGTGTATAACTGCGGTGCGGTTTGTTAAGAGATGGCGTTGTATTTTTCTTGTATTATTCAATTGTTATTATTCCATTGGAACAATTTTTCATCCAAATATGTCGAACTTTGTGCCTAAAGTGTTTTTGCGGGAAGTTCTTCTTCATTACTTTAATATGAAGAAAACTGCTGCCGAAAGTCATCGTATTTTGGTGGAAGTTTATAGTGAAAATGTGCTAGATGAGCGAACGTGCCAAAAGTAATTTGCACAATTTAAAAGTGATTTTGTCTTGGCCAACCAGCCAAATCATCGGCAAAGCCGAATATCCATGGCTCGAAAGTAGTGCTCTGTTTTTGGTGGGATCAGAAGGGTGAGCTGCTAAAACCGGATGAAACCATCAATGGACAACGCTACCAAACACAATAAATCCGTTTGAAGAGAGCAGCAGCCGAAAACGCTCGGCCCCACGTTGTTATTCGGGTTAAGAACTATTTGGAAAACAGTGGATGGGAAGTTTTACCCCACCCACCTTATTAAAATAAATGAGGTACATTTGATTAACTTAAAGTTTCAAAACTGCGGTATCATAGTTATTTTCTCTTAGACATCAGTGGGCATGCAAAGTCAGAGATAGCTGCTTTTCGGTTATTAAAATTAGTTTTCCTCAATCAATTTTAGCATATCGTTGAAAATGAAACCCCTGTGGCGAACTGAATAATACTATTAAAATTAGACAACGGCAAAATTCATTCGCAACCACGCAAACGAAAATAAAAGTTCGTTTGTCTTCGACAACGTTGTGATATTATCATCTGAACTCTGAACTCTTGCGGTGAGCGACACGGTACTGCTTCCTGGTCTTCTTACAATCTCAGTCTATTCAAACAATCCCATTACGTAGTTTGTTCGTGACCATCGATGGTTTTAAGTTTTTGGAAGCTAGTTGGTCCTCGTATGGGGCTGAGCAGAAGCATTCAATGTTTGTAACGTGTACGGTTTACATCCGGCCGAGTGCTTTACTTGCCTCAACACCTGGCGGATTTATGATAGGTGTACCTGGAAAACGGCGCTTCCATTTTGTTCTTCGTACGTTAAAAATGTAGTACCGCATAACGGGATAGAACAAAGTTTTTGCAAAATTATAATTTTGTTAAAGTTTAAGAGAGGCTGTCAACTTTGTCTTCGGAGACATTGCTACTTCGTTATTCTGCTCTGTGAGGTGAATGCGTTGACAGTTGTATAGGTGCACTGATAAATGTACTAGTGTCGGGTGCCGGTCGGGCAGGGTAGAACAAAGACATATTAACGATGTAAATCTGTTCAGCATGATTAAATGTCATCCGGTCGTAGACAAAGTTGCACAGCTGCGGCAACAGAGACAAACTCTTTCAAGCTTTTCCCAGAGTTTCGAACTGGAAGGTTATTCCAGCATAGGCATCAGGACATAGGTGGTATTTGGGGGCAATTATAAAGATTAGATAGCAAGCTTTATGAAATGCGTAATGAAAGGAAACAAAAAAAAATAATAAAATAAAACTCGTGAGGAAAGTAAATTGAGTTTTCTGCCAAAAGTGATACCGCTAACGACTTTGATATAAAGGGTTATTTTTTTAGCTATTATCTTTTTGGCAACACTGGTTTAAACAGCTGACGCACGTTTCCTGTTTTGTTTCAGTATAATTTGGCTTTAGTAAATTTCCAAAATTAAATTGCAAGATAAACCAGACCAGTAAAAAAATACTTTTACTTTTTTTTTTTACTGAAGAAATACTATCTGCTATTCGGCTGGACATTTTTTTTTATAATTTGTGCGCGCACAATGGGTTGTTGATCCTCTTACTTGGCCGGGGTCAAGACATAGCACGTGTCGAAGATATAGATGAAGAAAGGGAGAGGAAGTCCCTGCGAACATTTGTTTTAAATATCTGCAGATTGTAGTCTGTGGGAAATATTAGACTGTCAAGATCGGAATTCAATGTGCTTAACATGCGCTGCCGTTTCAATTCGATGGCCGAAGGGCGGGGTCGTAAATCTTGGAACGAATGCGGAAAGCTGAGGGTGCTGTCATCAGAAGGAATGGATTGGGTTAGAAGTAGCAGGCAATAGCTCATTTATCAAAATGAGAAAGAGTGTCGGCGACATATATTTGATGGATATCAGACTTGAACCCATCCAAAACAACTTAAATTGAACGGTTCGGAAGGTAATTTCTAATCCATAGAATAAGAGATTCACCGACACCACGATCTTGCTTCCGCCTTCCTTGTGCAAAGATTGCTTCCACAGATATCGATTCAACAGTGGACCTGCTACTGCCGATCATTAAGAAGCTTTCGCGATTCGAGATATTTCATGAGCTGACGATTTATCAGCGTTTTCATGAACTCAGAAAGAAGGGACGCAAGTGATATGTGTCGGTATGAGGTGGGTGAGGAAGATTCGCCCTTTTTAGGGACGAGCTGGACAATTGATGTTTTCCATGTGCTTGGAAAGAGATCTAAAGAGTAGGAAGGTGAAAAAGCTTACGCAGTGGTTTTGCCAGCGCAGAAGAACACCTCTTCAGAAGAATAGGGGGAATACCATCCGGGCCAGCGGATTTGTGTACGTCGAGATCTTTAAGTACTCTTGCAACTGTATGAGTGCGGTATGTGTCTGTCATGGTGAAATCAACGTTCTCAAGTAGGGGTGGAGACATATTGGAATCTGGCAGTGTTGAGCTGGCTGCAAAGTGCACCGGAAGCAGATTGCCTTTATCTAACGAGCTGACTGCTGGGATATCATAGGAAATCTTTATGTTTTTCACAAATGATCGAAAGTTTTTACTACCCTTGGACTTTATAGCACTTTTTGCCCCAACTTTTGAGGAAATAGGAGAATACATAGGCTTTCTCGTACGGCCATATTAAGATTTTGTTCTCTAACGGTGTGAGGTAATAACGAGAAGTAAGCTGATATGACACAATGGTCACAGGAGCATAGAGGTGACAGAATGTTAATAGAATATTTGTCAGGATGAGAGGTGAGAAACAGGTCCAAGTTGTTGGCGGAATGATTTGCAAAGTCAGGCATTCGTGTGGGCTCATTTACTACCTGGGTCAGATTATTTACCTCAGCAAAGATTTCAAAATACCTTCCTTCGGATGTTGTCTGGCCCGAATGTTGAAGTCAATTAGAATTGTGTACATTGAAATCGCCCGCAATGGCAATTTCAGTGCGAGGATACAGGGATACAATTCTTGAGATGGAGTCGGATAGCATATCAAATTCCTCTAATGAGGAGGAGAATTTCCTGGGTTGCTCATTGTTTCTGAGTGGGAAATACTTAAAGAATCAAGACGAGCACCGGAGTCGGTAGTTTCGGGGACAGAGGGTAAGCTTTTCGAAAGTCCTCTTAAATTGTATGGAAAGAATCTAGTGGTATATTTTGTTTTTTTCTGATCTCGACATGTATTTTTATGATTTTACTTTGTTTTGTTTTATAAAATTTTTTTTTATTTATTTTATATATATTGAAGGAATGGTTAAGTTCTCGTATTCAGCGATTATTCTAATTTTGTATTTCTCTATATGTGTATATCATAATAATATATTTTTATATACTTTTCGTCGCTTACTTGTATTTTTTTGTATGTTTAATGTATATTTAAAAAAAAAAATGTATGTGTTTTCTTATTGGTTTTCCACACTACGTTTTTATTTATTCATTATGGTTGTAGTATTTTATTGTGGCTATTTTTTGATACCGGAGTGCCTTGCGATAAGGGTATCGGTTATATTAGAACAGGCTGTATACTCTAAAATAAACACTTACATGCACCCAATTAAGGCGAAGAAAATGATGATCATCTCTAAGGTGTTGCAGTGTTCCTCTTGTCGATAGCGGGACTGTTCTTGTTGGCGGTGATGAAGGGCTAAAACCCACCGGAACCTTCTCCGTGATCGTGAAAGTAAGGCGGCTATTGTGGTGCCACTAATACCGTTCGATACGGTACCGAGGGAAACATTTCGATAAAACTTCACTCGCGACACAAAATAATTTATGCACACTTTTTATTTTTCACTTTTCTTTCACAAAGGACCGTTCACCGAGGCTACCAAATTGGCCACTTATGTCGTCCGTTTCAGGGCGATTTAAAAAAAAAAATTAAAATAAATGGTTATGCTATATGTGCGGGGTCATTTGAATTCAAGGTCTTGTGTGGATGGTGAATGTGGGTTTGCGGGGAAGTGGGGTTTAGAATTCGGACGTAACTCCCGCAATGGCAACTTCATTGCTAGGATTCAGGGCTACAATTATTGTAATGGAATCGGATAGCGCATCAAATTCGTTACAGGTTGAATTGCTATCCAAGTTTGGACTAAAAGCAGTAGTGGATTAAATGGACCCGGAATTTTAACCATAGAAAATTAATTTCCGGATGCCAACAGAGGCCGAATTCTAGTTGAATTTTGTGAGCTACATCACTGCACGTAGAGGGCGAGACCGCGTTGTAAAAAGAAACGTGGCACAAAGCTATGTCCAGGCAGGTTCAAATCCGATAATTCTGGGATCTCACCTACCTAGGTTTCACTCAGCGTTCATAGAAGAAAAGGTGGACATACACAGCGAAGAGATTCGCTCTAAGTCCACGCACATTGCTCACGTCAACCCTAAAAATTCTCACTAAATACAGAACGGAGATATCAGAAAACACAACTCCGACTGCGAGTGGTAAAGCAGAGTTGAGAAGTGTAAATTTCAGACTACCTTCCCTACAATAATCGCAACAAATCATAGTCCTTCACGCAGACGTGTTCGGCTTCAGTTCGGAGTATTACTTTTCATGTGCACAAAATAACACGGCAAATTATATAGAGTCGATAGCTCAGTGGGTAGCGTCATCGCTCGCTGCAGCACAGCAGCTGTAGAAACAGCCACAGACCAGCAACGACATCCATTCGACGATGTCGAATACGAATCAGAAGGCAGCAACAACAACAGCAACAACAAAAGGCGTCCCAGTAGCTGCCAAAAGGACAAAACGCACAACGGCGGCCAAACAATAACAACAACAACAGCAGCCAAAGCAGCAGTAGAAGCAGACGCAGCAGAAAAAGCCGCAGCAGCAGAAGCAACAACTTCAAGCAGCCGCAGTAAAAAAGGAGAGATGCCCGCCAATCAACGTCTTCGGACTGGAGACAAAGGACGTCGACATCCTATGTATGTTGGTCGCGAAAAATGCGTATTTTATGAACTATAAAGGTCCATTAAGATTGTCTGTCCACTGTTCATCCCAAGGACATCCTCGCAGAACTGCGCAAAGCGCAGAGCGACGATGTCCAGTTCGTTGGGGTTAAGCCCTTCATCACCGCAGCGAAAAGGGAGAACAGAAAACTTCCGTTGTTCCTAATATAGGTCACCCCAGACACCAAATTAAATAGCCTAAAGCGCATAAATCGTTTAGGCTCCATCCATGTCAAATGGGAAACACTAAAAAAGACACGGCACACACTCCAGTGTGCTCGTTGTCAACGGTTTGGGCATGCCGCGGCGAACTGCAACATGCAGTCTCTCTGCGTCAAATGCGCAGGAACCCACACTCGAGTCGAATGCCCTTTGGGGACTGAAAAAGTTGATGATAGGAGAATTCTGAAATGTGTTCTCTGCAAGACCAGCGGGCATCCTGCAAACTATCGGGGATGCCCTAAGGTTCACGAAATCAGGAAAATAATAAAGGAAAAAAGGAAAGAAAGAAAGAAAGATTTAAAGAAAAATCGTAGAAGCGAGGCCAGTGCCCCGTGCTCCAGCTACCACTGTTACACCGGCAGTCTCCTATGCCCGAATGGCATCAGGAAGGCCACCGGTACAACAGACAGTGCCGAAGGTGGCTGCGTTCCCAGTGGCCATAAATGGATCTGAAGGCGGTCCTGCTTTCTATCTAGTGGCAGATCACTCAGCTCCAAAAGCAGTTCCAGGAGCAAGCAGCGCGGGAAAACCTCATGTACTCGACATTGTTTGCCGTGCCTAACGCCACAGCTTCCTAATGGCAGCGCATGCAGCCAGTAGCCTTAAGATCCTAGCAGTGAATGTGAATTCACTGATTAGGACTGAACGAAAACTAACGCTCGGTAACCTTCTGCAAATCGACAATCCAGACGTGTTGATGGTCAGCGAAACTAAGCTGAACCAAAGGCGCAAACTCTGGTACAAGAATTACCACATAATTCGAAGAGACCGGCCCCAATCCTTGCAAGGGGGTGGTCTTGCTCTCCTAATCAAAAACGGCCTATGTCATAAGGTCATGTATAGCAGTGAAGTGCGAAGATTTCAAGTGCTAGAAACGTGTATTGCACGCATTCCGCTCCAGTGTGGAAAGCAGTTACATGTGATCGCGATCTATGCAGCTGACAATAGTGCCCTCTATCGAAACTTTATTTCAGTACTCTATACTCGTTTTTTAGTAGACTTCGACTAAGCTCGGAGAAAAACTATAACATCATTGCCGGAGATTTGAGCGCCAAACATAGAGAATAGGGCAATAGAGTGCATAATGACAGGGGAACCCCACTGTATAACTGGTTGGTAGAGCACAATATTGAGTTCAAGCTAGATTTGCTTGCAACCGGCAGACCCTCGTATCCCAGAAGCGGGTCCTATCTGGATCTATTACTAATCGACAAACGACTAACGAAACTAGACGTGGAAAGACGCACACGGAGCTGCTTAGCTACGATTGAGTACGAAAGTGATAACTGCGGACTCTTCGCGGCTATTCAGCTCCCGAACCAGGTGGAAGAACTGGGGGGATATGTCCAGAGGCACCCTTATAATTATAATAAGGCCTGCTGGTCACGCTTCTCCAGGACTTTATCCACAGAACTACGTTCGAGTGGGATCTATCCTCCGACGAACAGAAACCTGACAAACGAGGAGGTTGACAGGTACCTCAGGCAAATGGATGACGTAAACAAACGTACCATGGACAAGATCATTCCGAAGGTAGTAAAAATCGATGATAGCGATGTTTATCGAAATGCAACCATCGATGCACTTCACAGGCTGCTTTGGAGACTCAAACTCTTGTACAGGCGGTTTACAGACCCACAAAATCGGGAAGTCAGGGCACTAAAGTCGGATATCAAGAACCTCCATCAATTAATACGTATCAATTATAGCCTGGCTATAAGCTTGCATTCCGGGCTGTACGTTCTAACTTTTCACGTTCTGTCGTGAAAAGTGGCGACGTAACTTCTTTCACGGTCTTTGACATCAAAAACTGTCTGGAACAGGGAGCGGTTGGTTCGCCGATCTTGTTTTCAATATTCACTGCATATCTTATAGGTTCAATGCCGCACTTAATTGAATACGCCGACGATTTAGTGGCGTACAGATCAGGTCCGAAGGTCGAAGTAATAAATATCTTGTTGCAACGTGACTTCGAACAAATTCAGCGATTTTGCGACGAATGGAAGTTGATTATCAACTTCCTGAAGTGTGAAACTATCCTTTTGAAGACCCCGTTGTACATGGCATCATGGGATACGCGCACAAACTGGCGTAAGTTCGGCATTTTGGACCCACAGGGATGGCTGATAGATGTGAAAAGTGTAGTCAGATATCTTGGCATTTGGTTGGATCAATATCTGTATTTTGACAAACATAGGCCTTTGCTGTGGCAAGGAAGTTGTTTTTCAGCAGCCAACTTGATTCCAGGGTGAAGGTAATCTGCTACATGGTCCTCATCCGGCCAATTATGGTGTACGGTTGTCCATTGTGGTCCAACGTGAGTCCTTCCCAGATGGAAAAGATGAGGTTGTTCGAGAGACATTGTCTTAGGACATGTCTCCGGTTGTGTCGTACACCCGAGTCTGAGTACAAGAAGTACTATCCCAATGAGGTCCTGTACAACGAGGCAAACTTGAACAGGATTGATAATTTTATTATTAAGCTGAATAGAAGGCATATTGCTAGAGCTATGACTTCTTCTAATAGTCTGATCTTTGGGGCTTGCTACCCCAACGTGTATAAATTATATATGTTCAGCATATACATAACACATACGCCCTGGTGAACGCGTCCGTACTGTTACGGACATAATTAAGATAGTCTTAGGCTTTATGTTAGGGTAAGTTAGTATAAGGTAGGTTAAGTAGTTATGTTCGGTTTAGCCAAGTTTTTTTTTACAAGTTTTCTTGGTACATAATAAATGAATGAAGTTTGTCAGGAAAGATTAAAAAAAAAATAAGTAGACTAAGCCGAAAGGCACATTTATAATTTTAGATTATATTATCTTAGAGTACACGCATAGGGTCAGTAGTTTAGTATTGAGATCAGTTGTGAATTCTTAAGTTAGTAAAGCTAGTTTTAAGTATATTTTGTCTAGCATGTAAGTTTCATTCAATATAATAAAAACAAAAAAAAGAAAAGAAAACAATCGGAAAATATGTACGTGTTATGCCCATACAGCAATTAGAGCGGGTCCATCAACAAATTCACACTTCTAAAATCCGCTACGCAAACTTAGTCAGGCTTCAACCCGCCCGTTTAAATTATGATGAAAAGGGGCAAGGGGGATCGATTCACTTCCCTACACTGCACTTTTCTTGTTGATTTTTGTTTCGTTTATATTTCGATTTATAGCTCACTACACTTTAGTGGTTAGATCGACAGCGGGGTATTTTGTTTTGAACTCGAGTACGCACTGACAAAGACAAGTGCACGCGTCTGAGGTTGGCACAGATAATAATACTTTTCGACTCCCGCCGGATATTATGAAGGAAGGCGGATATTTACCGGATATTCGTCACATCCCTAGTAAGTAAATGTTTTCACCCATACAGTTTGATCTCAGACAGAGGTAGCAAGTTTATTTCGACCATTTTTCACATACAAACAAGAGCGAGTTGGTACTGCTCCTCATGGAAATTCCTGAAACCGAAACGGGTAGGTATACAGTACCAGATGCTGACGGCGACGGTGAAGAGGATAATAGCGAGGGATATAAATTCACATGAAAAAGAACGTGATTTTTACCAGGTGAAAGATTTAATCAATGATTTTTCGGGAAGTGAAAGGATAGCTTTAATTTGTGGGAAACTCAGCTACGCAACATTTTGGCCGCATATAACCTAAATGAAAACAGCAAGAAGGCACTGATTTCCATTAAGATGAGTGGCAAATCATTCCATTGGTTCCATTCGCGAAAGGATGTGATGACGGTGTCAACTGAGGACTTGCTGTCTGAAGAGAAGTTTGTTTGCTGATAGAGCTAGTCAACTTACTCTACGGCGAAAATTTGAGGCGCGACAATCGATGGCAAGCGAGAACTTTCCCGAATATATACACAACAAAACAATCTTGGCCACCAAAAGCAATATTGAGGTACAAGAGTTGTTGGACTACATAATCGAGGGAATCCCCGATTATCACCTACGGGCCAGAACTCATCGTTTTAGGGACATAGGCGAGCTCCTGGATGCATTTAGCAAGGTTACGTTGCCAAGATCGTCGGCAACACGCAAAACCATGGTCGACACTCCATCTACATCCAAGGCATTCTGGTGTTACAACTGTAACGCCGTAGGATGCATCGCAGCAGACTGCCACAAGCCCAAAAGACGGGTGGGTGCCTGTCACGTTTGCGGAGAGATGGGGCATTATGCAGCCGCCTGTACGCAGAAGAAGGAGACGATAATCCATGAAATCACCGATTCTAATGATGGAGCTGGTAACTATGTAAGAAATATGCTGGTTCATTTTTGAAGCAATATCAATAATTATGCAACTTGTTTATATGCCCTAATTGATACCGGAAGCCCCATAAGTATCATAGAAGAACAGTTCGTCCCACCAATATCTATAATGAAGTATAATTTATGTTCTGGTTATTTTCGAATAAATAAAAATCGTTTGGTTATTAAAGGAATTGTTAATTGTGTAATTGATTTCGAAAATAAAAAAAATTGAATGTAAAATACTGGTGGTGCCGAAGGGAACAATGGGGCATTCTCTTCTGTTGGGAAGAGACTTTATTAAGATTAAGTTAGAGTTACAAACGATGAAAATTCAAGATGAAAGGTCAAAAGAATTGTATAAAAATGAGTGTATAGAATTGATAAATACTGACGCAAATGAAGAGAAAATTTATGTAGATAATGATAGTATTGATTTTAATTCAAAAGAAAGATTTGTTATTATTTTTTAACAAAAATATTTAAACTGTGAACGTCCCGATTTTCCCCAGATCCAGTGTTATACTCCGCGAAGGTTGTCGTACTTTGAAAGACAACAAGTACAGCTAATACTAGATGAGTGGATGAAGCAAGGTATTATTAGGCCTAGTAAGTCAGAATATGCTTCCCCAGCAGTTTTAGTACGATAAAAAAAACCGGTGATATTCGGCTGTGCGTGGACTATAGGGTTCTAAATAAAATAACTCTAAAAGACAATTACCCCATTTCCTTTGATCGAGGAATTGTTGGATAGATTGTCGAATAAGAGTATTTTTAGTTTATTGGACCTGAAGAGTGCATTCCATCATGTGCAGATGGCTGAAGACTCAATAAAATACACATCATTTGTGAACCCTTTGGGTCAGTATGAATTTTTGAGAATGCCTTTCGGCTTGACGAATGCACCTCCGACTTTAATAATGTGGACTAGCATTTAGAAATTTTGGAAAGAGTTGGTTTTTGGAGGTTGGTTAATTACAAATTGGAATTGAGACTAGATGAGTGTAGATTTATGCAATCGCAAATCAAATATTTGGGATATACAGTATTGAAAGAAGGAATCCTACCAGATGAGAAAGGAATAGAATCTGTTGCTAGTTTCCCAGTACAACAGAATATGAAAGCTGTGCACAGTTTTTTAAGGCTGTGTTCGTATTTTCGAAAATTTATTAAAGATTTCTCACTTATAGCTCAGCCTTTGTATAACTTGATAAAGAAGGAAAGTAAATTTGTTTTTGGGGTGATGCAAGTTCCCTGGGTTATGGTGCAATATTACTTCAAAAAAAGGCAGATGGTAAATTTCACCCTGTCTTTTACTTTTCGAAGCGTTCCACCGATTAAGGAGCAAAATACCATAGCTTCGAATTGGAGACTCTTGCTATTATATATGCACTTACTATGCACTGACTGACTGTAATACGTTAACGCTCACTCTTAATAAGAATTGCAAGGAATTGCAAAATTACGATTACGTTCTCGAACATCGTAACGTTACAACAATGCAGCACGTAGATGCGTTAAGTAGGAATTCTAATATTATGGTCTTAGAATTAAATACGTTAGAACAGAACCTATCAATCAATCATCATAGGGATGAAATTATTAACGGCCTAAGGGAACAGCTAGAAAAAGGGGAAAGTCGTTGATATGAAATGCGTAATGGATTGGTGTATAGGAAAAATGGAGACAAGATATTGTTTAATGCTCCACAAAGTATGAAAAATAATCTATTACGAATGTATCATGATGAAATGGGTCATGTTGGAAGGGATAAGGTTTTTTATTCGCAGTATCCCTCAAAAAGGGGGAAAAGAAGTATTTATTTTTAGTAGTTGATGGATTTTCTAAATTTGTCAAATTATATGCGCTACTGTAAACGGGAGTCAAGGAAGTAATAAGTTGTTTCAGGTCATATTTCAGTTTTTACAGGTGGCCAAAAGCTATAATTTCGGATCGCGGTAGTGCCTTTACGGCAAAAGATTTTGATGATAAGATCGCCACAGGATCACCTCAAGCGAACGGACGTTCGAAAGAATAAACAGAAGCTTAGCTCCGATAATTGCAAAATTGACGAGTGCAGGTTCAACTTCGACCTTAGATGGGGTTTTGCCAGATATTGAATTTAGTATGAATAACACCCTTCATAGAAGCATTGGTACTACCCGCAGCGAACTATTATTTGGTGTCAGTCAGAGAGGAAAAGTGATTGATTTAATGAGAGAAGAATTAGAAAAGGCAAATGAGTGTAAAGATGATCGTGATTTAAGTGGACTGAGAACAAGGGCGGCAGATAAGAGGAAACGTTGTCAGGCATACAATGAACAGCGGCGGGGTGGTAGAAGAGTTGCTAGAGTTTATCAGGAAGGCAAATATGTAACGATCAAAAACTTCGTAAGTAAACCAGGCATATGTAGGAAGATTGTTCCGAAATTCAAGGGCCCTTATGAAGGAAAGAAAGTTTTACTAAATGATCGATACGTTTTAAAAGATGTACAAGGTTTCCAATTAAGTCAAATCCCGTATGAATGCATATGGGAAGCTAAGAATATTAAAACATGGCTTAAACCTGAAAAGGGATAAATCGGGACGATTTCACTCAGGATGGCCGAGTTGTGGCATCCCTGTCCTTATAACGTCCCTGTAATATATGTAACAATATATAATATATATGTAACATGTGTGCAAATGTGGTTCACGTCAATAAAAACATAGTAAAAGGGTCATTCGATCACGAGGAGTGGACGAGAGTAGTGCGAAAAAATGAATATTGTTAAATAAAATAATATATAATATAAATAAATAAACTCGGCTACTACAGAGGCTAGTTTTGTGGTATTGCTACCGGTGAGGATGCATATATTACCATCGATCCAGACTGCTTATGCTTTTGTCGATGTAGTTTCTATCTGGTACTTTCACTATCGATGAGCCCATTAAGAAATGATCCGTTGTTAACACGTCTATATCATTTGGATCAGATGTCATTGGACATAAAGGCCGTGAATTAAGACAGCCTTCAATCTGTGTGAGAACAGTCGCTTATTCTCCAAATGTTTATTTGGCTGTACCTTTCGTACTTTTGAGATTGTTCTATCGACTTGACCCCTGCCTCCCACAGTCCTCCAAAATGTGGTGATGATGGAGGATTAAAGTGCCAACTCGTGTTGTTTGTATCAGATGGCTAGTGCTTCTCTTATTTCCTTTGACTGGTTTGATATTATTAGCATCTTCGTTTTACTCATCTCGTTTTTTTTTTACTCTCCCTTAAAACTTGTGACGCAGTCACTGAATAGATTCTGAAAATGCACGCGTCTCTCACTCTACAGTGGCGAGTTTACGTCATCTATATTGACGTGAAAGTTTTGGCGTTTAAAGCTAGGCATATCAGCGAGTTTGTCCTTTCCGCGTTCTCCAATTGCGTTGATCTTGAAATCCAATGCAATAATCCACAGAGTTCTAGTCGTGGTAACGATATTTGTTTAACTGGAGCTACTCTGGTCTTGACGGCTATTAAATTGGTATACTGTTGTCAGTTTCTAATAGATCGCATGTAAAACCCATGCAGTTCCACTCTTGTACTGTTGTCGTATTTGGTCCACCGTGGTATTGCGATTTCTTGATCATATAAAGCATAAAATTGTTTTTTAAAGTTTCTAATTGATTTGCGTGAATAAATGAAACTAAACATTTTAGTTTAAGAGAAGTGCGTTTCCAAAATATAATTATTATTAGTTACCTGTACGCGTAAATGCGTTTTATAGATATATCTAATTAATTTTTCGTTTCTAAAAAAAAAGAATATATTTAATTTTTTTGAGGAGGATAATCTCTTTTTTTCGAATCAAACTTAAGACTGAATTTTACAATTACTTTAATCTAAAATGAAAAGTCAACCTGTGGGAAAATGGGATTGGAAAAGTGTGGCGAGGATCAGGTGCAGACGAAACGTCAGCGATACGCCTAGTTGGGTGAGTAGTAGTTGTAGTTCGTTATGCGATGTTTTCGCTCGTTTGCTTCGAGTTCCTCTATATGTTTTGTATTATTGATGTTTAGTGACTTCATCATCTCGAGTAGATTCGATCGAGTGACTCGGGTTGAACTATGGCTGGAAGGGGTGTACTTGTGGAGATTTCACCCGTGGTGAAATTTTGGCCATCAACATACACGGAGTCATTATGATACTGGACAATAAATGTTCCGGTAAGGTTAATTTGGTTAAAAATTGAATTTCAGCGTTGGATGGTGATACAAGGAATCTGACATTAGTTAATTTCGAATATTGGATTTATGAACTATTTTTCATGATTCTGTGAATATTGTAGTAGAATTATTTTGCTGAACTATTTCTCTCTAAATCTTGGGGTCAATTTTGTTCCTAAACGTTTGGTTATTCTAACGTAAGCTACATCTCCTTTTGTATATTGCTTAAGTCGACTTCACTTTTTATTATGCTCAGCGATGTCTTTAACTTGTTTCTCCCTAAGTCTTTCTATGATCTCACTTCTCGTTTCTTCGTATAATTTCGGATCAGTATCAAGATTCTACCAAAAAATATCTCTATGAGCTTTCTATTTGTCACAGAATTCGTGTATTCTTGCTTTCATCTTGGGAACATTTTGTTTGTATTTCTGTAGCAACTGGTTTGTATTTTCGAGACCATTCATGTGAGCTCTACTGTGTTCTAACAGGATCTTCTCGTCTTCTGTAACCTGTGTTTGAGTTAATCTTGATTTGTACGATAAGAAGTGAAGTGGGTAAAACTCTTGAATTTGACAAAAAACCGATTCTGTTGTGAAAATTCCATTTATCTCACTTGGATTTAAATAGCGTGTTAGTATTGAAATTAGATCATTTTCTGAATATTTTTTCCTTATAAATGTGTGCCTGTGGTACGTTGGAAAAGGGATTTTGAATTCGTAACTTTCGCTATTAAACTTTCGATGGCTGGAATTAAGCGAAGAGAAGAGCTTTGATCGCTATGCTGCGTCATAGTAAGTGAATTAATTTCGGGATTCTTTGGCAAGCGTGATAACGCATCTGCAAAAACGTTGCTCTTCCCCGGCTTATGTTACTTACTTAAGGTGGCGCTACAGTCCGAGGGGGACCTGGGCCTCAACCAACAAGCGTCTCCAGCCAACTCGATCTTTAGCTAGCTGTCTCCAGTTTCGCACGCATAGTTGGTTGAGGTCCCTTTCCACTTGCGTGCGCCACCTGAGTCGCGGTCTTCCTCTACTGCGCCGTCCCTCGGGGGTGGATTCGAAGACTTTTCGGGCCGGAGCATTGGTTTCCATCCGGTCTACATGACCTAGCCACCTCAATCGTTGGATCTTCACTCTTCTGGCTAAGTCGATGTCGCTAAACAGCCCGTATAGTTCGTCATTATATCTCCTCCTCCACTCACCATCTATGCATTGCTCTGTATAGCTCGGACCGAAAATCACACGAAGAATTTTCCTCTCGAAGCAACCAAGAGCAGCTTCAGCCGCTTTTGATAAAGTCCATGCTTCCGCGCCATATAGCAGGACTGGGACGATTAAGGTCTTGTAAAGCGTTAGCTTGGTTGTTCGAGAGAGGGCTTTGTTTGCCAATTGCTTTCTTAGCCCAAAGAAGCAGCGATTGGCAAGAGTTATTCTTCGTTTGATTTCAGCGCTGGTGTCGTTGTCTGAATTGATAGCGGTGCCTAGGTAGACAAAGTTTTTGACTACCTCAAAGTTATATCTGTCTGCTGTGACGTTCTGACCGAGACGTCGGTGTTGGGTGTCCTTTCTCGTTGACTATATGCTGTCAACGAGAAAGGACACCCAACAGGTCTGGTCTTACCCTCGCTTACCGCTAAACCCATCTTCGCGGCCTCGGTTGCAATACCCACAAAAGCGCCATTGACATCACGCTGTGTTCTTCCGATAATGTCAATATCGTCGGCATATGCGAGTAGTTGGACGGACTTCTGAAAGATTGTTCCTCTGGTGTTGGCGTTCGAGTTTTGAACAATTCTTTCAAGAACGATGTTGAAAAAGTCGCATGACAGCGCGTCGCCTTGTCTGAATCCTTTTTTGACATCAAAGGTCTCGGTTAGGTCTTTACCGACCTTGATGGAGCAGCGTGCATTCTCCATCGTCATCCTACACAAACGGACGAGTTTGGTAGGGATGCCAAAACTAGACATTGCTCTGTATAGCTCGTCTCTATAAATGCTATCATAGGCGGCCTTAAAATCGATGAAAAGATGGTGGGCATCGATTTGTTGCTCCTGGGTTTTCTCCAAAATCTGCCGCAGTGTGAATATTTGGTCGATGGTGGATTTTCCTGGCCTAAAGCCACACTGGTATGGACCGACCAGGTTGTTGACGAATGGCTTTAGGCGTTCACACAGTACGCCAGATACGATTTTATATGCGATACTTAGGAGACTGATGCCTCTGTAGTTGGCGCAGTTCAAAGGGTCTCCTTTTTTATGGATCGGGCAGACTATGCTGAGGTTCCATTCATCGGGCATGTTTTCCTCCGACCATATTTTACAGATGAGGGCTTATATTGTAATTCATAATTATACTCCTCGAGGATCGCTTTCCAGCGCTTCATCTTAGAGTTATTATTTCTATTACTCGGGGAGTACGTTAGAGGTTGGTGGTCTGTGTAAATTCTTACATGCGCTGTGGCATACAAATAATTCCTCAGAGAATTAGGTGCCCAGATGATTGCGAGCATTTGTTTCTCGTTTGCAGCGTAGTGTTCTTCTGTTCTGCTCAGTGATCTTGAAAGAACATTATAGGTTTATCATCTTACGAAAGCACGGCTCCAGTTGCAAAATTGGATGCGTCAGTAGTTAATTCGAAACTTTTACGAAAATCGGGATAGGCTAAAATTAGGTCCTTGGAAGAAAGGGAGTTCCTTAGTTTATAGAAGGATTCTATTGCCTCTGGTGATAAGAAAATTTGAATTTTATTTGATTTGGTTTTTGAAATTCGTCTTTCCTCTCCTGTAAGAAGCGACATTAATGGTTTGGCTAATTTGACATAATCTTTAATAAAATGTCTATAATACCCGGAAAGGCCTAAGAACGATCGTAGTTCTTTTACGGATTTCGGAACAGGGAAATTCACTATTGACTTTACTTTCTCGGGATTGGTTGTTATTCCCGATGAAGATACAACAAAGCCCAAAAATTCAACCTCTTCCTGGAAGAACTTGTGTTTGTCAAGCTGTTCCTTCATAATTGCTTGGCTTAATGGGAGTCTGGTGAACTCGAACTTCCCGTTGCAAATTGAGAAAGCAGTGTTTTCCATGTCAGATTTCTTTAACGGAATCCGATGGAAGCTGCTCTTCAAGTCAAGAACTGTGAAGTATTTACTTTTCCCCAATTGCGACATTACCTCGTTTATTTCTGGAATTGGATATTTGTCAGCAATTGTTACCGCATTCAGTTTCCAGTAATCGATCACTATCCTGTTTTGCTTGGTCCCTTTAAAGTCTGATTTCTTCGGAACAATCTATAGAGGGGAGTTGTATGGCGATCTTGATGGCTGTATTATGCCGGCGTCTAATAACTGCTTCATTTGTTTTTCCACTTCATCCCTCAAAGATGACGGGTATGGATAACATTTTGAATAAACGGGAGTGTCAGAATTGGTGCGTATTTCACCAATTACCTTTGCAGTATAAGTTAATTTTTTATTTAGTGCCGAAAAAAGAGAGGAAAATTTACTTATTATACGATTAATTGCATTATTTTTTTTGAGGTAGCGACATGTGATCCAATTTTATGTTGAGTGTATGAACTGCTAAGGATTCAAGCTGTTTTATTTTTATATTAACTTTGTTTAATATTGTCATGTAATTATCGCTTACATAAATTACTGTGGAAAATTGCTTAAGGCTATCATTTTCTAAAATGCCATGAAAAGTTTTAAGACTTGGGAGAAGGAAAAATTTTAGTTTTATGTCTGCTAGAACGAAAAGATTGATAAATGTGTGTTGTGTTATTTTGATATCAAGTTATATTCAAGATCTGTGCCAGGAATCTTGCTCGAAATGTTTGTTTATTGGGAAGAGGATGTTTATTCAACTCAGTTTGGATGTGATTCTTACTTGAATCAGTATCTATTAGAAAATTTCGAATTTGGCCATTGTTCGTTTTGCAATGGAAATAGGGCATTAGTCCCATTAGTCTAAGAAATTACTATCGTTAAAATCTTCGGATTCCAGCGATTCTGTCAGATCTTGAGCATCGTTTTGGTTTTGCTGATGTTCTAGCTTGTAGTTCCTATGATCTGCATCTATGATTCTATATGATCCTACATCTAATTCTTCTTTGATGTGGAAATTGCGTTGATGCTTTGTTAAGATAAGAGCTGAAGCTGACCTTGCTGGAGGACGTTTGCCTGCATATCTGAACGGTTGTGGCCTATTTTGGTAGTTCGCATTGGTTCGAGCCTTGGTTGGGGTTTTGGTGCTAGTGGACGAGGGGGTGGGGTAGGGTTTGTATGGTAGTAGTTGGTATAGTAGATGGATTATTTCTTATTCGTTGTTGAAGGAAAGGGCTATGCTGTGTTTGCGGCATGTGCGCTATTTGAGAAAAAAAAAAGTTCCCTTTGTGGTGGATTGTTAATTACTCGACGCTGCTGCAAGGGTACTGGACTACTACTTATTCTGGTTGTGTACTGGTTGAGATTACTTATAGGAACATATGTGTGGTTACGGGCCCCGCATCCATACATGAAATTTTATTTAAGATGAGCGAAAGATTGTTTTAGATATCTTGATAGAAATCATGGATTGTTTTTTTTTTCCTTGCACTAGAGAACTCAAATGATACTCAAGAGTTCCGAGATCTCTTTGGTCAGCATAGTGCATTGTGAGGCACTTGGAAATGGCCTTATAGTCTAGAGGAGTGTTATAAGACTTAAGGGCTGTGTCGGCATTTCCGACTATTTTATTCCGAACGAGATTTATAATCCCGAAGTACTTGTGAGTTCCTTTGAATGGTTCATTGATGCTCAGTACTCTCTCCACACTCTTTTTCCAGGAACTTAACTCAGATGGATTGCCAGAAAACTCTCATAGTGATCTCACGATATCCGGGATTTTGTCTAGATCTGCAATATTATTCCTATGCTCCGGATAAATCGATTCGTCTACGAATAGGGAATTTTTGATTCTTATCTGCAGTAAAGAATCAAAAATGCCGGGGGATTCACGATATAATATGTCACCAACGATGGAAGAAATTAAATTTATGAACTCGGGGGATCCTGAAGGTCGAGGAGGGGTTAGGGTTGGGGGTCATCACCTAGTTGAGGGTTAAGTACCAGGGGTCGAATTAAGTTATTCGGATTAGACATTATTCGTTGGTTTTCCTTTATATCAAATTGCTTGGTTCTGTTTTTGTTTCTTTCTTAATGAGCTTAAATTTGTCTGACTTACATAAATTAAGTACTTCCTTGTACACTGGTACGCTGGAGCGGCTGGCAGCATTCACTGTCTCCTTTTCCTCTGTCTGTTTAAGATCAACTACCCAGGGGCCTTCGTTTCTCCTGCGCCTTTCCTCCCTTGGGTGTTATTCATAACTCGCGGTTCAGAGTTAGAAACCCACCCGAAGTACCCTCGATACATGTGGATGAGTCTCTTCTATGTCAAATGTGATGTTGTTACCGAGAAGAAGCCGATACAAAGTCGTATGAGCAAGTCGCGTCAGCTGCATTTCATGTATTCAAGCTTAAAATTAGTCTACCAGAAGCAAAAACAACAACAATCCATGATTTCTATCAAGATATCTAAAACAATCTTTCGCTCATCTTAAATAAAATTTCATGTATGGTCGCGGGGCCCGTAACCACACATATGTTCCTATAAGTAATCTCAACCAGTACACAACCAGAATAAGTAGTAGTCCAGTACCCTTGCAGCAGCGTCGAGTAATTAACAATCCACCACAATGGGAACTTTTTTTTTCTCAAATAGCGCACATGCCGCAAACACAGCATAGCCCTTTCCTTCAACAACGAATAAGAAATAATCCATCTACTATCCCAACTACTACCATACAAACCCTACCCCACCCCCTCGTCCACTAGCACCAAAACCCCAACCAAGGCTCGAACCAATGCGAACTACCAAAATAGGCCACAACCGTTCAGATATGCAGGCAAACGTCCTCCAGCAAGGTCAGCTTCAGCTCTTATCTTAACAAAGCATCAACGCAATTTCCACATCAAAGAAGAATTAGATATAGGATCATATAGAATCATAGATGCAGATCATAGGAACTACAAGCTAGAACATCAGCAAAACCAAAACGATGCTCAAGATCTGACAGAATCGCTGGAATCCGAAGATTTTAACGATAGTAATTTCTTAGACTAATGGGACTAATGCCCTATTTCCATTGCAAAACGAATAATGGCCAAATTCGAAATTTTCTAATAGATACTGATTCAATCACATCCAAACTGAGTTGAATAAACATCCTCTTCCCAATAAACAAACATTTCGAGCAAGATTCCTGGCACAGATCTTGAATATAACTTGATATCAAAATAACACAACACACATTTATCAATCTTTTCGTTCTAGCAGACATAAAACTAAAATTTTTCCTTCTCCCAAGTCTTAAAACTTTTCATGGCATTTTAGAAAATGATAGCCTTAAGCAATTTTCCGCAGTTATTTATGTAAGCGATAATTACATGACAATATTAAACAAAGTTAATGTACAAATAAAACAGCTTGAATCCTTAGCAGTTCATACACTCAACATAAAATTGGATCACATGTCGCTACCTCAAAAATATGCACTTAATCGTATAATAAGTAAATTTTCCTCTCTTTTTTCGGAACCAAATAAAAAATTAACTTATACTGCAAAGGTAATTGGTGAAATACGCACCAATTCTGACACTCCCGTTTATTCAAAATGTTATCCATACCCGTCATCTTTGAGGGATGAAGTGGAAAAACAAATGAAGCAGTTATTAGACGCCGGCATAATACAGCCATCAAGATCGCCATACAACTCCCCTCTATAGATTGTTCCGAAGAAATCAGACTTTAAAGGGACCAAGCAATACAGGATAGTGATCGATTACTGGAAACTGAATGCGGTTTCAGACAGATAATCTCTCTGCATAAAGAAGTTGTTTTCACAATGGGCCGACAGGGAAGCAGATCAGGAACAACAACTTATATGTAAAGCAGAACCGGTACACAAAATCAATGATATCAGCAGGGATCACCAACATCGCGCTCCCCAAATTTGACACCGGTTTGTAATTTCTGCAGATTGAAATGTTTGATAAAAATGTATTAGGACATTCAAGATAGGCTATGCAGTTTGGGTAAGTATGTACAAAAATAATAAAAACTATTGGTATATAGGTTACACTGTCAAAGTTTTGGGGTGAATATATTATATATGTACTGAAAATACCAATGCCATTTGGAGGCGGCATATAATCAGAATGAAAAGATGAAAATGTTGAAGTAAAGTGTTTATTTTCAAAACTAAGAGAAGTTACAACTGCACCCCGATTCAGTTTGTTGTGCGACAGGGGAACCGTGTTGACTTTTCACAATCCCTTCAAGAATAATGCCTGCATAAATATCAGCACCTATTAACATGCCGATCTTCCCTGGAGTGTGATAGTTTGGGTGAGTTAAGACAAGTTCTCCTAATGTTCCCATTGCTTGTGTAGTATTTGCAGCCTTGGTAACATTGATGTTAGTTGTGCAAATACCAGCGCGTCGACGTTTAGGCTAAATGATGGGTTGGCCTGTAAGAATTTCGCTAAGTTAACCTGACTGTGGAAATTTGTCCTAATCGTGTCGCTTCAGTTACTGTTTTCTTTTATTTTATCAATTTCAGGATTTGTGTGACGTTGTAACAAACGTAGCCTCAGAACATGGATCTATTAATTAGTAATAGCATTAGTAAGTAAGTTGTTTCATTCGCGGCAAAGACTTTTACTAACGCTCTGGCTGGCAAAAATTTTGACCTCATCTGGTTAAAGTTGTAATTGGTGATGTGTTTGGACCATTTTGTACATTTGTGTGTGTGCGTTATGAGGCGTTTTCACTGGAATTGTGAATAAAGTGGCTCTGCGTTATGTGGGGAGAAACGATCTGTCTTGATGTATGGGTGGGTTGATTATTATGTATTTCGTATGTATTTGATTCCAGGATGGTAGTTTTGACCGCATTTGTAGCAGCATTTACTGCTATTGCAGGACGCAGCTTGATGATCGCCTTTTCTCAAGCTCACTTCGAGCCTTAATGTCAATGGATATTAATTTTTTGCAAAGCCGATGTTTTAGCAATTTTTTCTTTAAGCAATTGTTTTACTGTTGGCGTAGACTTCATGTGAAAGGCGTTCGTTTTCCGATAGGAGGTTTAGGCCCACGGATGCTTTGCAACCGTTTGCAGTTCAAGCATGTTCTCCAATGAATTGAAACCTTGACCTTCAATAAGTGATGACAACGTTTTTCGGAATAACTTTCGAGGTGTCGGTAGCGTCTGATGACGGAGCTTTAAAAAAATTATGTACATGTGTCGACCACTAGGTTCGCAATTTGCGTTTCGATACTTCTCCTGTGTATGCTAACTAATATGCTTTTGTTATTTGAATCGATAGTATTGTTCTTTATTGTCTTTTAGTATATCTCAGGATGACGTATAATCGTTGCCATCAATCGGAAGGTGTTGCGTTGGGCGTAATCTGATTACTTTTGTAATTATTAAATATGATTGTAATCTGAGTACACATTACAAAATGTAACCTGTAATCCGACAACACATTTCGGCTACGTTGCGGTTGATGCCGGTTCAGCTCTGCCAATTGTAGTGATTCTGGAAGTGTGCTCCTCTGGATTTGCAGTGGATTTTGTTGCGATCGGTTAAGATCTTTTTTGTTGGGATATTCTAATCGCTTTTTTTTCGTTCAAAGCCTTAGATCCCTTTTTTTTATGTATGCATATATACAATGTTCAAGGATTCTATTGTTCTTCGCCTCGAAGAACCAATGCATCGTCGTAAGATGTGACGAAATCTTTAGTTGTTCCTAGATTTCAGACGTAACGAAGAACACACCAATAATTTGAAACAATAAAATAAAACTGAGACTTTATTTTATGATCTTCTTCTGTTTATTTGGGATGTAGTGGAAAGCTAATCTATGGTCTACATATTGTTACGATTAACAGAAATGAGTCTTTTGTAAAATTAATTAAATTGCCAAGAAATAGGGGTTCGATTACTGAATTGTGACGAATGAAACAAAAAAGTTTACTTATCACGATATACGAGTGCACAAATTTATTTATAACCGCTTATTTACTTCATTTATCACACTTTAAAAACCACTATTACTTTACTGCAAAAATCTTTCCTGCCTTTTAGGCTAGACCGATTAATACTTTCGTACACACTGTATAAATTCCCAAACTGAACTGTACTAATTATACAACTGAACTGCACTATAATAATTATCCAACTAAAATATCTCGCTTCGACCACCCTTGCGCCATCTGACTATGGAATTCCCGATTTATGGTCGATTTTCCTATTAGGCGGCGGTGTCGACGCTAAGTGGACTGAAGTGTAGTACCTCAGAATTATTGTACCTTAGAATTCGCCGCTCAAGGTACAAGAAGTCTGCACTTAGAATCAACTCGTCAACTATATCCGCCACTAGCAACTCGTGCTCAACTGTTGTACCGCCTATTGTGATCTTCTCGGTTAACTTCGCAAGTACTTCCGCATCACCCGTAACTGTTTGTAGCCGTATCCCGTACTAGGGCTTCAGCTCTTCCACCAAATCCTTCCTTAGGATTGAATGCTATGCGCCCGTGTCCGTCATGTCGGCTTGTGTATTCTCTAAGCGATAAAGGCGACCTGGAATTTTATTTATTATACAATTCATTCTCAGACGAAGCAACGGCCCTAAAACGGGTCATGAGTAGATTCTGGACAAAGCAGTAGCATCCACTTGTTGTAAGGTTCTCTTTGGTGTCGACCAAGCTGTTCGCTTCGTCTCCAGATCCCCGATACCGTCCACAAAAGCATCCGTTTTGGCGTTTTCGATGAGCTCCATCGTTGAGCCGGGGTACGCCAAAGGTGCCAGCGACCTAATGTTGCGTTGTTTTCTCCTCTTCAACTCCATCGTGAAGACTTCTTCTCTCAAATGTGCCCTGACGACAGATGTTTTGGACTGCAGCCTAAAGATGTTGAAATCTGTTGTCCCGTCGTATGTCGGTGGTTTGTTGCGACGTTGCCAAACACTGGTTCCCTCACTTTCAGTGCGCAGATGTCTTTCTCCAGCCGTTGGACCTCCTCGTTGACCGATGTTTCTAGGTCGTTCATTGAAGTCCCTAGTTTCAGAACCTTGTTGCCGAGGTGCTGAACTCTCTCGTCTAAGAGTCTCACTTCACCATTCACATCAAGAATTTTCTTTTCCAAGCAGCTCTGCTATTCTTCTAGAGCCTGATCTCGTCCTTCTGGTCCTCGTGTGATTGCTGCACACTTCCCAGCGATTGTTGCATCTGTTGTTTCTGCTTCTCCACCGATTCACGCGCGGTTTTCTTTTGTTGTTTCTAGTCTTCCAAAGATTGTTGCATTTGTTCCTGCGATAGCTGCATTTTTTGTTCCAAAGATTCGCAATCGATCCATTTGTTGTTTTTGTTCTTGGAACAAATTCAACCGGGCCGTATTTCCAGATCTTTATTCAACTTCATATTCGTGTGTTTTTGGATCTACGTTTCTATATCTATGACCACGCAGCCGTTGTGTTAATTCAGCAGACTTTGTTCGCTGCGCCAGTTCTTTTTAAGCTGTTCCATTTTCGAATTTGCAAACTTCACCATTCCGTTGCAATCCCACTTCTGACACTTCGGAATGGCTTGCGGAGTTATGGCCGGTGTCTACGCTAAGTGGACTGAAGTGACGGATTTGTAGACTGAACGATGGTTGGTAGTCTCATCATCACACATCACAATATATTCGAACATCGCACAACAGTCTTGGACTCTGTTCCGTTGCATATTACAGATCTTTACATATCTCGTATAAGCGTAAACATTAAAATTCAACCACCCTTTATATGCTACTCTTCTATCGTCGATTCTCTACTAGATAGCGCCGTTTGCATTAAAGAGCAAGTCCCAGACTGATCCATTGCCATTCATTGCCGTTTCTTATTTTACTATTTTTATAAAATTTTAATTCCCTGTTTAGACTTGAGACTCATGGTTATTATATTTTGTAGAACTTCAACAATCTGAAGGAATTATTTGAACACTGTACTGAATATATATAAGAAACTATATAAATATATAAAAACTGTATTGTTTTATATTGTTTTCCATTCTCCAAATGAAAGGTATTTTAATAGCATTATCAATGTGACAGAGATAAAATTAAATATTTTGTTATACAAACGAGTACGAGTAAATACCACTGTATTGTTTTATATTGTTTTCCATTTTCCAAATGAAAGGTATTTTAATAGCATTATCAATGTGACAGAGATAACATTAAATATTTTGATATACAAACGAGTACGAGTAAATACCATTGATATACGTTTTACAGAATAAGACTTAATTATAAAATCAATAGAATTAGAAAAAAATGAATATACATACATTCGTTTTTCCTAACTACCTTAATAGTTTTATTCAAATGAACATATGTATGTAACATACGTATGTATAGAAATATGGAATACTTCCGCGCAAATACATGTATTGTAATGTAGTTCTTAAAGCATATTTTTCAACGTGAATACTTTGGTTCGCATTATGATAAAAAATACATTCTCTATTTTAGTCTTTATTATAAAATCCGTTATATAAAAGTGCATGTGAATGGGGAATTTTATAAATAAGCACCTCTTGAATTTGTTCAACTTATCTACACATAAAATCGAAGGCTGCTGCTAACTCACAGCCATTGGGGCTTAAAAAGGATCAAAGAAATTACCTAATCAGACACTGAAGTGTAAATGTAGGTCGATAAAGGACTTTATACTTACGTAAGGGCTGCCGCTATCCACAGCCATGCTGCAGTTCAAGATTACTTATGTATGGGTTTAGCATATCTTCTAAGTTCATATACATGAAAATTTGTACTTATGTATGCCTAGTTTGATAACACATAAAGGATACCCGTGTAAGAAACTGATTGATCATATATTTATGGAATTTAATATACTGTTACGGGAGGATGTGTTAATCGATTATTTTTTATAAAATATTGGCAAACCTTGATTTGTACATATCAGTCTTCTAATATAGATGTAACAACAGACGTTTAAATAAATATTAAATTTAAACAACTGTTTTCAAAGCAAGCAAGCATTTTTTTTACTATGGCATGGTGGGAAAGCGTTCTGGAAATGTTAAGCTTAATTTCTTTTTCCGTGGCAGATAAATAGTTAATCTATATATATATTAATTAAAACTAGCTGTACTTACGCTTAGGCATAAGAACTTCTTGACGCGATGCTTTGTTACGTTCATGTGTTATTTTGCCATGTATACAGATTGTTTCGAAATAAATACTACAAATGAAATTCAAATTGACAACGTTAATAGTGTACAAAATTATTGAGCACGTGCTAATGATGACTGAATATGTTGCTCAGATGGTGGTTGCTAGCGAAAAGGACCGTCTTCATATTCTGCAGACACCACGAAGAATCAAATGACCATGCATGCATTGGTTGCAATTTTGGCTTTTATTTTGGTGTTCATCTTCGTCTTACCAGAACTCTGCGAACTCAGTCCATGAGTTAAAGTCATTTTGTCCATCGCGGCCTACATATTAATTATCATTGTCTGTATTGTGAATAATATAAAAGTGAATTAGATAATGATTTTTTTTTATTCTTCAACACGCCTACCGCCTTCCCTGAATTAATTTCAGGACCGTAGTAGTTAGGCTATTTTTGTGATTGGACGCTTGTACGTGGCACGAGTTACATACATTCGAACTCAAAATCCGACAACAACAGGATGTGCTGACATAGAGCTTGCTTATTAATTTGTATTCAATAAACGGCAGTCATTCATTCGGTTCAATCTCCGTTCATTTTATTTGTCGAGTAATCAAAATGTTAAGGTAAGTCATAAGTTAGATTGTAGAAATTGAATGCGAAGTCTTGTTTCAATCGTTGACGAATAAAGTTGTACAAGTTATACATAAGTTTGATTTCTGAATTATGTGATGAGTAAGAGTTATTATTAGTGACATTGCAGAATGTGCAATTTTTTGTGATTATCAGATAGTGATTGTTAATAATATATACATAATAACAGCTTTTTATGTAGATTTTTTTCTAAAAAGAAATGCTTGCTGGATTTCTGCAGCTGAATTATATGATTTATATTCGTTAGAAGACATCAGGAAAACACTAAATAAGTATGTTTTTTTGTATGTCGTATGTATGTTTACCAATTAATTTTGTACCACATACTAAATATCACTGTAACTGTCATAACAATCATCAACTTAATAATTGTAATAACAATCGTAACATAAGAGTCAAGTCGGTAGTCCAAGAATAATAGGAATTTAAGCTGTAATTCATTGAGAGCAATGAAAGTTGAAACCGTTAATTATAGTAACGATGTCAATTAAATTTCCCAGAATGAGTGTTTTTTATAAGTTAGCCTCGGAAAGAAATACAATTTTTATTACTCGATCTTTAAGTGAAGAAGAGTACATTGCTATGGTAGATACATGTTTTACAGCTAGTTTATTAAATTCAAACACAGTTGCAAATGAATGTACGAAATTTTTGGAGGGAAAGTAGCGTTAACAAAAAACAAATTGTATTGTCCAGGAAATTAGAACTACGAAAAATGAGCAGATGCATTCAAAATTGTATAATTATCCAGCTAAACAAAAAGCTGAAGTTAAAAAACAAATACAAGGAATGGATGTTCAAGGTATAATTAGGAAAAGCAAGAGCAAATACAGTTCACCGATTATATTCATCCCAAAGAAAAAAGAGAACTCAGGTGTACATAAATTTCGATTTGTGGTAGATTACCGAAGACTAAACCAAGTGACAATTGACGACAAGTATCCACTTCCCAATATAGACATTGTACTGGACAAGTAAGGAATATTTCAATATTTTACGTCATTGGATTCAGCAAAGGAGTATCACCAGATTTTGGTAGCCGAAGAAGATATCCAAAACACTGCACTTGTTACAATATCTGGTTTGTATGAATATGTTCGGATGCCATTCGGCTTAAAGAATGCTTATGTTCGGCTTATGAGGAATGAGAATTGAACTAACCAAAACCAAAAAACAACTCAAAAATATCTTAGGGATGAGAGGTTTTTACAGAAAATTTAGCGGAGACTGTGCCAAAGTAGCACACGCTCTAAAATTTCTATCTTCACAAAATTTCCGGACTTGGTCAGCGTATATATGCTTAATACTTTACAATTTACCACAAATTGAAAATCCAAATGGTTGAGGAGAGATTTTTTTTGTAAAACAACCCGCTGGACCTTCATTCATAAGAACTACGAGTGAGTCGATCTGAAGCAGAAGATTTTAGTGGCGATGACGATGAGGACTTTGTTCCTGATGGAGATGATGGCGATGCGGACTCAAACTTGGAAGTTGGGGGAATATCGGATATAGACGATACTGATGATGGCGAGATACTGAAAGAACTACAAGCAGAAAACGATCGAGTCCGCCAATTCTCCACGGAATACTATTTGGCCCATGATGGAACAAAATGGTGCAAACAACCTACAGCAACAGATCGTCTAAGAGCACACAATGTCGTTCGAGACGTGGGTGGCTACGCAAGACGAGAAACGCCTCGTAGTCATCTTGGTATCTTCAAGACAATAATATCAGCATACATGGTCGTTATCATCATGCGAGAAACTAATAGAAGAGCTCGACAAGAAATTGTAAAATTCAACGAAAATAACCCGACAAGCAAATTGTTTGCAATCTGTTACTGGGCATGAACTATATGCCTATTTTGGTCTTTGTCTAGCCGCTGGTGTAAATCACACCAACATGCTGCATGTAGAAGAGTTGTGGAAAACCAACATGGATCCCGTCTTCAGAGCAACAATGTCACTAAACCGTGTCGAACGGCAAAGTACAGATAAAGCTGCTCCCATTCGGGATATGTATATAATGCTTAATCATCATTTGGAAACTGCGTATACACCGGAAGAAATAACCGTTGACGAACAACTATCCCTTAAAGAGAAAACACACGACTTACACAATACATACCATCGAAGCCTGCGAAATACAGAATAACAGTAAGGTAGGCTTGTGGTTCCAGCAACGGATACCATTGCAAAGGGATTCTGTATACAGCCAAAGATGATGCACATCAGAGATAGTAATGATAAAGTAATGATCGAATTAACAACCAAGTACCAATCCAGCGGGAGAACTGTTGTTGCTGACAATTTTTCTTACGACTTTTGAAGGTGTCGAGAAATTTCGAGAAACTGGATTGGCCTTTGTTGGAAATATTCAACGGAATAACAAGTGCATCTCTAAAAATATGTGTTCGCTCAACACAATCAACTATCTTTGGATTTACAGCTTATGTCGCAGCACTGTCTTACGTGCCGAAAAAATGTAAGGCGGTCATTGTCAACAGTTCACTATGACGCCGAATTGGTTGGAACAGCAAGAAAGCCACAAGCAATTCTGTTTTACAACAAATATAAGGTTGGCGTCGTTGTCATGTCAGATGTTGGGAGAATTGTAAACGGCAGACGAAGCGATAGAGCAGAGTTAGCATCATTCATAATTAACAAAAAAGGAAATGGTGTGAGTGCTACGAAAAAAAACCAACCAGCGCGTCGACAATTTGTACATTCTTTGATTGAGCAGTTAGTGAACCCTCAAATCTAGGCAAGGATGAACAATCCAAGGATAATAGGATTGTTTCACGTTCGAAATGTCATCGAATCTTTCTTCGGAGCTCCGTTGCAAAATATAACTCCACAGAACCCGGAAAAATTATGTTAAATTTGCAGAATAAATGATAACATGCAAGGAAAATCCAGATTTACATGTAGTGCCACCGAAGATCCTGTCTGTTTACATCACAGTATCCTGTTACACAAATGCCACGAATGTGGAAATGAAGAAAATACTTCGTAATTTCATTGTTATGTATCAATTTTCATACAAAATGTTTGAAGTTCCAGCCAGACCCATTTCATTGACGGGAAGGTTTTAAAACATCCATTGACAGAGGACGCGTAAATGGATGTATTGATATATATATATATATTGAGCATTATTGTTTTGCGTGTTGACCAACAGGTGCCTTATCTATATAATTATAAATTTGTAATTGTCAATTGACATTCTGAACAGTTGAATCAATTCGTTGTGTTGCACGAATAAAGTTTGCAGTTCGGAGACAATTTTCTTCTAGTGTCCCTATTGAATCTACAACTTTGATCGATTTGTTCATCAGTGTGTCCCATTAAATAAATGCGATGAAATTTGTGATCTGCGTCTGAAAGTCTTAGGAATGACACAGCACGATGATACATTTGGCTCTGCACTTTCAAGGTTGACATGTTATTCTCGCGTATAATATTTGTTGCACCGAACGATGTCATTTGGAAACACGAATTGTACTTCCGAATATTTCTCAAAAAACGTTTAGATTGGCTTGTATTACCTGATACCAATGTCGATAATGGATCAAACGGTGGATGTAACTCTGGCAATTTAAATTTCCCAGCCGCGCAGCACATTCGAAGTGTTTTACTCTTAAATTGGAGTGCTCTACTATGCGCGAATAGTTTTTTATTTTCCCAAAAACGACACTCGGATGAAGGTTGTAATCATAATCTTGATCATAATGGAACGCAGCCAGCTCCAGTCCTGGCATCCATGATTCATTCAGTATTCGACTAGGCCGAGCTGTGCGTAATCGTTGTACTTCAAGTTTTTGAAACGTCGCTCGCTTATTTCAGACGAACGGGAGTGATCTTTGAACTTCACGTCGTCGCTCACGTCAGTCGACTGTTTCAGACGAACGGGCTTCAACTGTGCGTAATCGTTGAGCTCATTCGAGTCTTTGCTCACGTTGTTCGTCATCTTCTGAGGTTCACAGCTTTTTTTTTGCTTGAGGTGTATTTCTACCAATCGTATCGTTTCATACCATCTTAACTATATCAGAAAGTTTATGTGTTTGACCCAAAAAGGCTCCGAAACTACACATCGCGGGTCTCTGAAATGATTAACACAAATCATTGTAAAATGCAGATGCTGTATGTGACTAGTGTCGGTACGACATACAGTTCGAACGTTACGAGTCTTTTATGCCCATCCTTTGATCATCTATGCTATATGTATGCTCAAGAATATGCACAATATTTTACTTCTCTGCTTCTTTGAGATGCTACGATTCACAGAGGAGTTGATAGAGGAACCCCGCAAGGTGGTGTACTCTGCTACTAATACTGGAAGAGGCTGGATGTAAACTTGTTGCCTATGCGGACAATATTGCCATAGCTACAACTATCAAATTCGTCTCTACCTTACCAGATATAATGCAGAATGGCCTCAATAAGCTAGAAGCATGGATACAAACAGGCGACCTCAGTGTGGACCCCAGAAAACGGATCTCGTACTATTCACCAGAAGGTACAAAATCTCTCAATTTGACACGATGTGCGGCACCACTTTACAACTAACCGCCAGTGAGAAATTTTCAGGGTCTCATCATTGACAATAAGCTAAGCTGGAAACTGAATATCCTGGAGATGGTCAAGAAGGCCAAGCCATTGCAAAGCCAAGCTTGCAAATGCGGATTACAACTACCCATCATCCATTGGATCTTCATCTCAATTGTCAGATGGTTTCAGCAGCTCATAATACAGCACACCCTTCTGATCCCACCAAATACAGAGCATTACCTTCGCGCCTCGGATATTCGGCTTTGCCGTTGATTTGGCTGGTTGGCCAAGCCAAAATCACCATTTTTCACCTTTTAAATGGTGAAAACCACTTTTGACACGTTCGCTCAGCTCAACTTCAACCAAAATATGATGACTTTCGGCAGTAGTTTTCTTCATATTAAAGTAATGAAGAAGAGCTCCCCGCAAAAACACTTTTTCAGGCACAAAGTTCGACATATGTGAGTGAAAAAAAATTATTGTTTTTTACGCTTCAAATTAATAACATATACTGAAATGACGTGCAATGACAGTAGCTTTCCAACGTATGTTCCAATGGAATAATAACAGTAGAATAATACAAGTTACGCCATCGTTTACCAAACCGCACGAATTAAATTATAGACCCAATATGAATCGCCTGATATCCCACGTTGTGTGTTGTTCTCACTCCAGATCAACAGAAAAAAAAACATATTTGGCTTTAGTTTTGCTGCAGCACACATTGAAAATTCTACTTCAACATGTATGCACACTGTTGCAGTTAATTTGACTGCAACAGGCACCGATTTGTTAACGAATAAAGAAACGGATAGTCCTTATTGTTGCGTTGCAAAATCTTTGTTAGTAGTAAGAGTTTCCATTAGTTTGTATCACAATAATTCATATACTTCATTTACTTACTTGGTACCAACCTGAATTGGTTTAACAGGTAGAAACCATTTCCCGCACCTCGTAATCGCTGGCAGGTACTCCGTAGCCCAGTGCTTCCAGGAGCGGCCCGCAAACTGCTGTGAGATAAGCCAATTCTTTCTTAGCATTGTCGTTCAATTCAGCCACAGGTTTTAGACCACTCGACGTACCCAATAAGAAATAGTTCGGAGTAAGTACTTCTTCATTTTCGACATCAATCGGTATATACGTCAAAGGCCGCGAATTTGCGATGTTTTCCGCTTCCATTAGCATGCTGCATATGTGGTGACCCTGGCGGTATATATTTCCACGTCCTGTTCATGTCCGTTAATGTGCTAGATAATTTTTCGTCGAATTTTAAAGCCTCTCTCAGCCTCTCTCAGTCTTAGTTTTTTGAACTCACGTTATAGAGGAATCGGAGTGCATAAGCCGTAGTTTTGAGCAATCTCCTCCAGCTATATATCTACTCGCTGCGAAACACCGTATGCTGCTCCAGAAGATGCAGTCCAACAAATCTTGGCCTTAGTTCTTCTGCCGTCGGCCCATCTACTGGTTCTTGTGGCCAAGTCTCCTCCTGTGTTTTGGAAAAGCGGTCCCACAAGCCATCTGCTGTTTGACTTCAGGTCGGGCGCTTTTTTTTGGTCGAGATCCATCGCCTGACCTCCACTTTGGTGAGTTCTAAAATTTTGCCCATCCTAACGACTTGAGCCAGCAGAACTGTGTTTGAATCCGTCCAGAAGTAGCGTTTGGTGAAGGTGATCACATGTGAACCTTCGATGCAATTCACGAAACGAGAATCTAGCTAAGCCGCGTGTAGCTCCAGACGGGGAATGGACATCAACTTCAGAGGTGCCACTTTCGTTTTTGCGACTATTAATCTGGTCTCCAGGAGCCATGTAGTGGCTTTCGTCCATATACCAGTGCTGCAAACCCAGTCTCGATTGCACCCACAAACGTGTGTAGCTATGTTCCCTCTCCCCATTTTGAGTTAACGTAACACCTCGGAATCCTAATCTCGTTTATCTTCGGAAGTTCTTTAACCCATCTGAGCCATTGTTGGTGTTCTATTTCTGGTATTTCGTCATCCCATTCTATCCTGCTACTCCAAATTTCTTGTAACAGGGTCTTAAGGAACATTAGGAAGCAATCTATAAGTACCAAGGGGTCAAAGATTTTCATTAGAACCTTTAACACGTCACGCTTAGTAGGACGCCGTATTCCGGAGAGAATCTTTGCTTCTCTGGTATTGGCCTTGAATGTGAACGTCAGACACTCAGACGAATTGCACCTCCACATTCCTAGGAATACCTCAGCGTGGTGTTCGTCTTGAACGTTCATATTTACTGCATCCGCCGGTTCAGCGCACAGTGACCGTAGAACATTGACGACATACGTATGTGGAAGCCGCATTGTCTATGGATGTGCCGTCTCTCTTTCACTAATATTATCGCACCTTCTTCTGTGGGAAGGCTGTCCATAAAGTTACTCATATAGTGGTTTTTCATAGACGTAACTCCTGAACTCGTCTGAGAAGCGCTCTATATATACCCCTGACAGCAGGTGCTGCATCCCAAACGATCCCTAATTTATTGGGGTTGTAACTGTCTGGTAGGTGAACGTCGTCATACTTCCAGAGGAGACCCGTTTCGAAATGCCTGGAATCGCTGGAAATCGTTGGTATAGATAAGGGAAACGTCCCGAAAGTTAGTGGCTGTTAGTGGCTGCAGCATTGCCATTCCCGTGAATTACCAATCCCAATCGCGTTTGTGTAGCAACCGTATCTTGATGTGTTCGCTGTCCATCTGATGCATAACAGTTGGGTTTCGCTACGAAGTATTAGAGTCCTCGCGTTCTCCTTGTCTATCAGTGTGACCGACGATCCATCGTCGATAAATGCACACGCTTTCAGCTTGATTCTATTACCATGCAATAGGACTGGCACTATCTGGAGTAGGATCGGGCTTTTTTTCCAGCTTTTCGATCGTGCTTCAACATGGTGAACGCTGATTGTCCCGCTGCTCATTCTCTCTGGTGTGACGTCTACGATGTCATTATGTAGGAGACGATGATGGTTTCGCAGGCATCCGTTCTTTCCACAGACAGTGTCAGACTTACAGTAGCGGTATCCACGCCTAGTTAAGCAGGGTCTACAAAGCTTATGTTTTCTCACCTCCTCCCATCTGTCTTCTCGATCCATTGCCGAAAGCGCTTGTTTCTGTCCCGTTTTGTTGCTACAGAGTAGAAAGGTGGGGCGACGAGTACTCTATTTGCCGCTTTGGCCATCATGCCTGTCCATGCGTTGAAGTTTACTAATGTGCACCTGGTTAGCATCTGTTTTTGGAAACCCCAGTTGTGCTTCATAGTCGGGTTATTAAGGTAGTCGTCTAGTCCTGACGACTCCGCCGTGGCACATAACTCACTAACCGCTACAGCAAACCTGACGACAGTGTCCAGCTTTTCCATCTTGTGATTGGGTATGTAGCGAACAGTCTCTATGAGGGCGTTGACAACCAACCCCGGTCTGCCAAACGTCATTTTCAAAGTCGCGATCACTCACCGCAGGCAGTGCGGCTGGAAAAGCAAACTCTTCACAGCTGCCAGCGCATCTTATTTTCGGACCTTATGGAGGTATACTAGATTTCCCTCTTCCGAAAATCCGCCAAATTCGGATTCTCTATCAAAGTTGGCTATGAAAAGGCCATTCTGTGGGGTTACCATTGAAGCTTCAAAAATCTTGCGTCATCAGTCGACGTGCTGCAAATTGGCTCCTGGTGGGGTTCGCATTCATGGTCTCAAACTCTTTCGGTGTATTCATGGCTCGTTCCTCTAGGTTCCTCTAGGTGAGTCGCACTGGACCATGTCTCCAGCAGAATCGAGTCGATCGCAGGAACAGCAGTTGAAGGTTTCGTTATTCTCTCGTTATTTTACCATTGAGTTTACAACTAGACTTAAAAATTAAAGGTTAGGTTGGTAGCTCAACAATAGGGGCCCAACTGATGTTTATTGTCGGGTTATTGTTTATTTTTGTTCTTCGACGTCCTTCGAAAGTTCGAGGTAGCGTTGTCCGGGGATTGTGTTTCTCAAGTACCTGATTTCCTCGTTAGGATGGTTGTTGATGTTTAGTAGCTGCTTTCTGAACAGTGTCGCCACGTACTGTTGCAGGGGGTTGATGCGTGCTTGGTAGTAAAGCCGATTGTTGATGTGGTGCCTGTGACGATCCCTGTCGAAGTTCCGGTACATATTCGCAGTAGTTTTCTTTCGAAAATTGCGAGCTTCGTCATGCTGGTCTTAGAGTTGGTGTACCAGATTTGGAACGTACGTTAAGATCGGATGTATAAGGTGCTTGTATAGCAGCAGTTTGGTCCTCTGACCTAATCTATTTTGCTTGTGCATCAAGGAATAGATTAAGGGTCAGTTTCGAGTGACTCTTGAACTTCAACCTTGAAGTTAATGCCAAGATACTTGACCTTTTCATTTGTTCATATTTCGGTACCGTTAGGGAGCACTACCTTAATGCTTCGACATTTGGCTTGGCATTTGGCTGATCTGCATCCACCTCTGGATGGTCTTAAGCACATAAGTACCGATTTCCTGGCATTGATACGAATACCCCATTTGATATAATAGTCCAATTTGTTCGCTGTTTGGATTTGGACCCTTCAGGCAGCCTTCAGGTGACTTCGAGCAGGCATAAGTCAGCGAGTCATCTGTAAATAGACAGTATTTTACTGTGTCAGTTGGATGTGGTTGATCTGCCGTGTAAATATTGAAAAGCCACGGTCCGAGCTTTGATCCTTGTGCAAATCCCGCCTTGGTGATCCGCTCTGTTGACTTGCTGCCTTCAACTTAGACGCAGAATCTTCTGGAATGCAGAAAGCTATAATTTATTCTGATGAGGTTGGAAAGAAATCCTATCTGGTTCAGCTTATAGATGAGTCACTCAATTCAGACCGTATCGAAGGCTTTTTCTACGTCCAGGAAGCAGGCGACGGTGACTTCCTAGGTCGCTAGACCATCGCTTTTCACACTACCATGTTCTTCCGGATCTCGCTTATATTGCTCAAGAGCGATATAGGTCTGTATCCTGAAACACTGACAGCGTTCCCCTTTTTTGGCATAGCGACAATTTTTGCTATTTTCCACTTGCTAGGATTGTAGCAATTGTTAATGCAATTGTTCATGATGATTGTGAAAAGTATTATCGCCGTTTGTGGCATTCGCTTCAGGACGAAATTCGAAATATTGTAAGCACCGGCTGCCTTCCTCGTTGGGGTACGTTGAATAATTCCCGTAATTTCTTCTGCCGTTGTGAAGTCATGGTTTCCTGTCGAATCGCCCGCGGGATTGGTTTCGTTGAAGATGATGTCTGGTGCGGATGAAGTCTCAAGTGCATTGACGTTGCTGTTGACTTCTCACAAATGAAGTGATGGTTGAAAGTTGCCTTCGAAAAAAGATTACAAGGCTTCTGCTGTCTCCGCCGGCGTGTTTGGGTCTCCTTCGGTTGTTGTCAGTGCTTGTGGCAGATTCTTCCTCTTACCGATGATTTGGTTGATTTGTTGGAATGTGTCGGGTCCTGGCTGCATCTTGTGGAGCCTGTTCTCCAGCTGTATACAGTTCTGCGTTTGTACCGCGTTCCGAAACATGATGTTCGTGCAGTTCAACTCACTGAGAATAGCTTGGTAGTCTTTGCCTCGTGTGTTCAGCTTCCGGTAATGTATTCGCTGGAGCCTTTTCCTCAGTCTTTGCCTGTGGTGATAAAGGTTTTAGATATCTCCGGTAAGTGACTATACTTGCCTCTACTTGTCCTACGCCTTTTTTGCTGGTCTAAGGCGTTATTGATTGAGTTCTCGAGACCTCGCTGTCTCAATCTGTGTATTGTTCCTTATTATGTGGATGTTATCCAGTTTACCTTCTTGTAGCTTAGCTACATCCAGCTGATGTAGGTTGACGAAGTCCCCTTCTGGTCTGCTGTTGGTAAATATCGGATTTTCCAAGTTAATTATCAGTTTGACCACCTCGTGATCGGAATCACTCGTTAACGTCTCTCAGGCATAGTTCCGGATCTCTGGTAGGATATTTACCAGGTTTGATTTAGCCAGAAAGAAATCCAGTATAAATGGAGTCCTTGGGTAAGTGGGCTCAGGCTGGGAAATTACGATCAGGGAGTGACTGTCCGCTTTTTTTCTAGCCATTTGAGACTGCCTTCCCCCTGTCTTTATGACGGTGGTAGATGCTCAGGACCATTAGCGTTTCCGTGGGTGTCACATGGATTACTACTCCGGTGGCCTCAAATACCACAAGATTCGGAACCACGATCTTGGTTCAGTTGATGGTCTTCCTGTTGAGAGCGGCTGTACCCCGTTTCAGTCTTGCTCAGCCTATTAAGGTGGTAAGGTTAGCACTGAACACTCATTGGACTTCAGCGTTGAGGTTGATGTTGCTGCCTGTCTGCTGTTGTTTCCCCAGATTTGTTTTGGGGCTTTGACTTCGCCAGTCCGTGGTTGTGGTACAGCATTTTTCACTGGTAATTTGGGTGATGTATTTAATTTCGCTACTGTTGCGAAACTTACAATTGGCCGGGTCAGTGTGCATTTTGATTTGACTGCGAACTATTGTATTGTATTTAAAATAAAAGAAATAAAGCAGTGGTTACAAATAAATTTGTGAAATGCATTTGAGAACTATCTTACTTTATTTATTGCAATTCAATGATCGAACCCTATTTGTGGCCAGTTCGATTCATTTTACTTAGACTTATTTCTGCATAATGTATACCTCGTTATTGTGGACACCGTGGACATTGTATAATAAAAATGACCAGGGCTTAGGGCAGTCCTATAGTCAGCTCCATGTGCCTGTTCTGTATAACGATTTTGTGTTTGCTATATTTGATGTTCCTGTTGTAAGAAATTGTCCACAGTTAGTACGAAATCATGATTTCCATAGCATTATTGTTGAATAATTTGTTCGTGGATTGTAGACATTTTGAGTGGTATAGTATATACATATATGTCTGACGTTTATAAACAAGTTGAGATATTCAACATAAATATTAATAACCTTTTTGAAACCCATGTTCTACACCGAACTCGTATTGTACAGAGTAAATCATCACCGTGGTTAACGCACACAATTCTCCCCGCGATCAGAAAGAGCGACTTTCTATTCCAATGAGAAAATGGAGACGATATTAGTGCACGGATATGTATAACGAATATAAAGCCTGGAGAAACCACATTAACTGACTGATCAATTTTGCAAGTGCGGAATAAAGTACCACACACTATGAGAATATGTTTTCTTTATTATCTGTTTGCTGACCAGTTGGATGCATAATACAGACTGCGTCGAGCTCTATAACTAATTGCACCTTGTGCTTATAATATTGCAAAGTCAACAAACACAAACCGTGCGACCGATTGCTTTGGTGTTAAATAATGTATGCCACGAAAAAATGATCTGATCTTATTAAGATACCTGAGCTGGACTTATAAAGGATGATTTTTTAGCTACTATCTTTTTGGCAACACTGGTTTAAACAGCTGACGCACGTTTGGTGTTTTTTTTCAATGTCAAACATCTTCAGTTTGGTCAATAATTTAACCATGAATCGTCTTACAAACGATCAAACCTTGCAAATTATTCAATTTTATTATCAAAATGCGTGCTCTGTTAAGAAAGTTCATCGCGAAATCACATGTGTTCAGCGACGAAGCTCATTTTTGGCTCAATGGGTACATTAATAAGCAGAATCGTCGATTTTGGAGTGAATATCAGCCAAAAGCATTGCAAGAGCTACCAATGCATCCAGAAAAAGTCACAGTTTGGTGCGGTTTATGGGCTGGTGGCATTATTGGACCGTACTTCTTCAAAGATGATGCGAATCGTAACGTAACTGTGAATGGTGAGCGCTACCGCGAGATGATATCCACCTTTTTTTTTGCCCAAAATGCAAGAGGTTGACTTGCATGACATGTGGTTTCAACAAGACGGTGCCACATGCAACACAGCACGCGCAACAATGAACTTATTGAGAAGCGAGTTCGGTGAACATTTTATTTCACGTTCGGGACCGGTCAATTGGCCGCCTAGATCGTGCGATTTAACGCCTTTAGATTATTGCAATGCAAGAGCTTGACTTGCATGACATGTGGTTTCAACAATACGGTGTCACATATCACACAGCATGCGCAACGATGGACTTATTGAGAGGCGAGTTCGGTGAACATTTTATTTCACGTTCGGGACCGGTCAATTGGCCGCCTAGATCGTGCCATTTAACGCCTTTAGACTATTTTTTGTGGGGCTATGTTAAAGCTCATGTCTATACAGACAAGCCCGCTTCAATTGACGTATTGGAAGACAGCATTTATTCGTGAGATGCCTAAGAGGATGGACCAATTGAGGAGCAGTCAAGGTCAACATTTGCATGAAAAAATCTTCAAACATTAAATTATATAGACCGTACTATCGACGCAAATAAAGATTTCATGCATTTTTATGTATTTTATGTGATTTTTTTTTTTGAAAAACTTTCCTATAGCTTTTAAAAAATCACCCTTTATTACATTTTAAATTGGACATTCTCACCTTGAGTGCTTCAGGCCTCTAAGTTACTTACTATACCTCTACTTGAAACCGCGAAGATTCTGGCCATTCCAATCATACCATCCAATAAAGTGTAGCTCTCTCCATAATGATGATAGTCATGTAAGCTTAGATTATCACGTTCCTGAAACTCCTCTTCTGCTTTTCCCAGTTTATTTATTCTTTGCTGTAATGTAATGTAGTATGTGAAGTAATGTGAACTGTTTATTATCAATATAATTTACATTTAGTGGAACTATAATTCTAGTTGTATTACGATCAAATTTGAAGTTCGAATAGAACTGTTAAAGCTTGCACTAACATTTATAATAGTTGTTGGTAGTTTTTACATGCAAGTTGTTTGAAATTCAGGCAGGCTACAACCTGCAGGTTCAATTGTTTCCGTACTGTCAGCACTGCGGAAGTTACCCGCTATATTGAAAACTACTGAGAAAATCAAACTGTCGGCAAACATATCTATCACTGATCCTTTTGGCATACATAATGTTGTATGTTACTTCTTATTAATCGTAGTTGTTCGCTGAACTTCTCTTCAATAAGATATAAAATATAATAAAAAATATATAATAATATATAATAAATGGAGTGTTATTATACACGAAACGCATCAAATTGTTTGTATATTTCATTGTCTGTACGCTTCATAATGTTTGTAGTCGCATTTGCAATACAAACTTTGTTGGTTAAGCAAATTCAACATATGATGCTCGTTTGTATATAAGTTATCGTAACGCACCAATGTCAATTTACCATTCCCTCCAAGTAGTAGTCACCATCAATATGCAATAGCAGTTTCGCCAGCGCATCAGTTTTCCATCCACGCGCAACAGCAGTTTTTTCGACGCAGCAACTTAACAGTCACACGCAGAAGTTCCGAGTTGACGGAGCCAACGAAAAACACGACTCAACAGCATATGGAGTCAACTTGCCTTCCACGCGCAGCAGCAGTATCGACGACGCAGCAGTCTATTATCCACGCCAGTTAGGATACCTAACACCGCCAAGGGGAACCAGCAAAGTTAACAACGGCCATCAGCCCAACGCACACGTTTGACACCTCGGTCAACGCCCTTCCGCCGAAATATTTCTTTGTAATGTTCAGGTGATTTTTTGCAAGCTTGCGTCTGGAGCATTTCCGTCCGAAGCGTTTCGATTACCTCAATGCAAGTCGATAAAAGTCACCTCAGCAAAATTGACCTGAGGAAAACTCAGAACGTGTAAAGAAAAATCAATTGTATATGACCTGTCGAGTAGTACGTATAACGGATGATTTCCAATAAATTTTATAACGTAAGCCTTTGTCTTTTTTTATTCCTTCCTCTCGGTTTCACAAATATAATTCGCACGATATAAGAACCGACGAACGACACTTCAGCTCTTTCAACTCCTCCGATAGGATTGGAAATCTAGGAAATACATTTCATTCTATACCTATGCATGGTTTCGATTCAAGACTTTTAAAATTCGATAAGATCATTCCTTGCCTCTACAAAATTGGTGGCATTAACACAATGGAATGACATACTCCGCGTCTGCCTATAAATCTTTTCAAGGTATAAATAAATGAACGAATGAACCTCTAGGAATACGTCTATCAGATTTAAGACAATGGTAATCTTCCGGAAATGCTGAAATTTGTGCATTTATACATATTAATATTGTTGCTTGCTGAAGTTCAGTTGCTGTAACATTACTGGTGCTTCTGCATATCTTAAAGTTTCTGCAATTATCGGTAAACCTGTAACAGTATCCAACTATCATCTGCAGAGTACTAAACGATTTTTGTGATTAATGCAATCCATTAAGTGTATATCGTGGCTTAGTGATGCTGTCAGCACAGACCTAAGTTTTCGAAGTATCTGTATAAAAATACACCCTGCTAATTGGCTTGGCCAAAAACAGGAATAGTTTTGCCACCAGTTCTAGGCCCGACTCTATTTAGAGCACAGGAGGTTAAATAAAAAAATAATAAAAAAAAATAAATGTTTCCACTATCGTCAATTGATCTATCGTATACGCATGATCCAAATGCACTTCAATTCAAACGCACACCCACTCAAGCACTTTGGCTATTAAGAGAAGTACATAGCGTGGATTACTTACCTCTCCTAACATTGAGAATTCACTCAAGTCCTTCAGCCATTTATTAGCGTGGTCTTCAGGGATTGGATCATTCCAACCCAGCTTTGTCTTCCATAGCTCTTGAATGAACATCTTTTATAAAACTGCTACTGGCCTAATAGTCATAACGGATCTTATAGAAGTGCTATGTCTGCAAGAGCCAGGCGTTTGCGTACGTTATCTAGTAAATCCTTAATTTTATGGTTATTTATATTATATCTGAAGATGTCTGTAAATTGGGATCCATTTCATTTTAATTTTTGATAAAAGAATACAAGCTTTTATTTATGCTCTGCAGGTATTTTGAATAAAATTTGGATACGTCTGTAAATTGGAATCCATTTCATTTTAATTTTTGATAAAAGAATACAAGCTGTTATTTATGCTCTGCAGGTATTTTGGATAACTTCTCTTTATTATTGGCACAAAACTTCCTAAGCTCGAAATTACCTAATTTTAATCAGCAAATTCTGAGCATCTTGTATGTTTTCCGATCATGTTACGCAATCATCTACATAAAAGCTATCCTTTAAAATGTTTGCGGCTCGTTCGTGTCGTGTTTCATGCTCATCTGCTAATTCAAACAGACATATGGTTGCGAGTTAAGAATCGGATGCTGTACCGTACGTGACAGCTTGCAGTTGATATACTTGTAATGCATGATCTGTTTGTGATCTTCATACAATTAATTGAAATCGTTTATCTTGAGGATGTATCAGTATTTGTCGATACATAACGATATGTGTCTTTATGTCTCCTGTGGAGGCCTGCCTTCAGACATCTTGGGCAAAGACGCAGCTTGCGAACCAACTCTGATCGATCTTTACCTGTAAGGCTTGAAACTGGGGACAACTAAATGTCTGGTGTTTAAACAATCAACTTTTTTTTCTGATATAGTGATGTCTTTCTTCTCTCTTCTCGGCTGCTGATTGGTTCAAGAGTCTGGAACCTAGCCTCGGTAAGCTTCAGGAACTCGGTAATTGATGGGCTGGACTTTCTCTCACCAATTTCCTAGCATTAAATGAACAACGATTGGATCCCAATTATTGACGTTGTAGTCCAGTTTGCCAACGGCTTGCCAGACCTCCTTTCTTGTAGTTGTGCGGTCAAGATTAGTCTCTTATTACCACACCGCACAACCAATGTTGCCCAGGAAAATGTTGTAGCTTAAAAATGTTGGATCAAACTATGCTGCAGGATTGGATCATTTCCGGTGAAATTGGCCCTCAAGTAGTAGAGCTTAAGCTTTAAGAAGTAATCCTTAGTGTAGAATCCCCTGGATCTAGTATGCTGATGTAACTACATTACCACTGTGTGATTTGATTTTTTAACTTCTAATACAAGATAGATATCTTATCCCCATCTCTTCCAGACACCATATCTTGTTTAACGTTTTTAAATTGCTTCGATTGTGGTTTACGCAATATTGTGGAGTATTAAAGTTCTGAGTGATCTCCGCAGTATAGTAATTAAAAGATCAAATCTTTCGCTATGTGTTAGCTTACTTATTTGGGGGCTAGTACTGTCTGGATTATTTAAGTTTAGTGAATCTAGGGAATCTTCATAAACCTTGTGTAGAAAAATTACAAGCAGTTCCACTTTTTTTTTGGTCTCGCACTCAACTGTTTCGGTTCACTGTCAATCTCATCTCCAATTGCACCGAAATCTTGAGGATTACGATCATCCTTCTCTGGCTCTGTTGGCATCTGTAAGCGATTTTCTATATATTCCATGGTGCGTTCTGCCACCCTTTTTAATTCCTGTTAATAATACTTACTCAACTAAGGTTGACTTTTCTTTGGAGAAGGCTCCACGAATGTCACTGTCGGTTCTGTCAAACCGAATCCAAACAGTTTCAAATAGTTGAAGTCTTTCGTGGAGATACTCTTTGCTGCATTTACTCGCAATACGACAAATTTCATCACCAACATTTTCCTGTAGGGATGGGTAATATTCCAAGCCATTTCTTTCACGGTTCCATTAACTCGAACAAAATTGTATATTTATTACCTACTCGTAGTACCCTGTCACGGCCGCCTATGATCAATTTTGCAAGTGCGGCTAATCAAACCGTGCGACCGATTGCGTTTGTGTTCTATTATGTTTGCTACGAAAACACGAGAAGCGTGAATTCATTCTGTGAGTTCTGGTTAAAATTATTATCTGATCTTATTAAGATACCTAAGCTCGACTGATGTTACATTTTAAATTGGACAGTGACCTATCTTCTGTGTTTCTTTGGAAACCAAGATTGATAATGTTTACTTCGACGTATCCTGAAGTTTGGAAAAAACACTGAAAAAAAGTTAATGTTTAAAGATTATTTCATGCAAATGTTGACCTTGACTGCGCCTCAAATGGTCCATCCGCTTAGTCCAATTTTGGCTTACTCTTTCCAACATTCCGGCCGGTATCTCACGAATAAATGCTTCAATGTTGCCTTCCAATGCGTCAATTGAAGCGGGCTTGTCTGTATAGCGACCCCACAAAAAATAGTCTAAAGGCGTTAAATCGCTCGATCTAGGCGGTCAATTGACCTGTCCCGAACGTGAAATAAAATGTTCACCGAACTCGCCTCTCAATAAGTCCATAGTCGCGCGTGCTGTGTGATATGTGACGTATTGTTGAAACCACATGTCATGCAAGTCAAGCTCTTGCATTTCGGGCAAAAAAAAGTTGGATATCATCTCACGGTGGCGCTCACAATTCACAGTTACGTTACGATTCGCATCATCTTTGAAGAATTATGGTCCAATGATGACACCAGCCCATAAACCGCACCAAACTGTGACTTTTTCTGGATGCATTGGTAGCTCTTGCAATGCTTCTGGCTGATATTCACTCCAAAATCGACAATTCTGCGTACCCATTGAGCCAAAAATGATTTCGTCGCTGAATCGTCGTCGAATTTTTCGGTAAAAAAGTGGATCTGAACTTTCTTAACAGAGCACGCATTTTGATAATAAAATTGAATAATTTGCAAGCGTTATCCGTTTGTAAGACGATTCATGGTTAAATTATAGACCAAACTGAAGATGTTTGACAGTGAAACAAAACAGGAAACTTGCGTCAGCTGTTTAAACCAGTGTTGCCAAAAAGATAATAGCTAAAAAATCACCCTTTATATGCAGACAACGTACGGCTTTCCTGACTGTGATAACTCCGCTCTGCAAAAATTGTTAAAAGCTATCAACGCTACTGCACGATATGTCTTCAAATTCCGAAGATTCGATCATGTCTCAGAACAACGTCGTATTATCTTTGGATGTGAATTGGAGACAATTTTAAACTATAGAACATGCCTCCTACTTTTCAAAATCATTCACAATAAGCAGCCTAACTACCTATGTGAATAAAATACGTTCTGCTGATCGAGTCGTAATACTACTTTGAATTCATCTGTTCATAAATGTTTAACATCCCGCAGGCATTTCTTATATTCACTGTCTGCTGTTCACCTGTGGATCCATCTACATTCACAGGTACGGTTTAAGACCAAGTACAGACAATTTTGTTCAGGTAAGGAATTTTAATTTGGTTGCATGTAAATTTAATGTAACGTCAAAAGCACGCGGGCTTAAAAACCTACGTCACAAACTGTTCAGGAACAATGCATCGGTCATCGCCTGCCCGATCATTGTGATAGAGTAGAGAATAAAGGTCAGTCACTGAACCCAAATTGAAACCCTTTTCGTTTTATTTTTAAGTGTCAGAAGTGAGATGGACCTTTGCATAATAATGTGAAGTGCAAAGTAGATTCGAAGAAACTGAAGTAGGTTTTTAAGTTGGACGGGAAGATTCAGAGCGTGGACATGTCCGTCGATGAGAAGGGCAACAGCCATGGTTTTGCAATAATTAAGTACGATCATCCAGTCAAAGCTGTCCAGTCCGTCTCAATGTTGGATCATAGGATGGCGGTTCGGTTGGTTCGCATTCCCGACAAGGGCGAGGGTGGAGGGTTACCGGAAGGTTTGGGTGAAGTTGGACTTGGTCTGGGAAGCAATGGTGAACCCCTAAAGGTGGTTGCACGCAATATGCGGAGAATGTCACGTCGAAAACGACAAAACGCGAGAGGAATCCGATGTAGTGGGAACCCAGAGGAGCGCTGGCTTAGCCAACGTCGAGGAGATCCAGGCGGGGAAGAATGGGTCGGAACCAACGGCTAAAGGACCTCGAGCGAAAAAAGTATTGGCCATCGACCACTGGCGAGTAGCGGAAGTTGAAAACAAGAGACAACACTGGACAGGATGAATCGAAGGTGTGAGCTCGGGCTCGAAGAGGATACCGCCGACGAAAAAAGTTTCGACATCGAGGGCGAGATCGCATATAGGATGGCAGAGTTCTACAATTGTAGAATTCAGCTCCACTGAACTTATAAATTTAACTACTAAAATTTGACAAAATGGAAATGTATGTACAATATGTCACTATGTTAATTTACCCAATCCTATATTTTAAGCCCTGAACTTAGAATATAGAATATAATATTCTTAAAGTACAGCGAAAATATATGTACAATAAATGAAATAGAATGAAAAAAAAAATAAAGATGTTAAGGCTGACGTCCCGTTTATTAGAATATTCACTTCTTGTATACTGTGTTCGATGTTGTTATTAACATTGAACTGCTATTCATCTGTTGCATTTCTTGCCGTTCCATATCTTTTTCGGCAACTATTATGTGTACAGTCGTGATAGGAGCCTTTTTCGCATCAGACGTTCGATTTACTGATCTACTAGTTGAGGAGTTCAGTTGCGATGAGACCGAGAACCTTCTGTCGTCGAACATTAATTCCAATAACATGGCTAAGCGAGATAGGGACTCGAATGCTAACGACAAGCATCCTCTCCAGACTTTGCCTAACACTGTCTATGATTATGTGGTTTTCGACAATGTTTCTGGAAAACATGTCAAAGGGTCTTCTATAATTGTTCTACAAGAAAGCAATGAAAATGTGCATAAGTTACTGAGTGAAGAAGAAATTTCAAAATATTATACACAAAAAATTCAATCGTTAAGGTCATATCAACGTGTGTTCGTGTTCACGGAAAGGTCATATTAGGTGGTGACCTTAAGTGCCGTCTTTGTAATTGGAATTGCCTTCGTGACAACACATATGGGAATAATTTGTCCAACTTAAGCTCGCGGCATTCACTCTCAATCATGTTTTCTCATAGTCCTTCATCAACATAGAGGTAACCCATCTACTCTCGATATTCTTATCGTCAATATTCTTTACTGTACTGTACTTTAATAATACAAACTGGCTAAGATATCAAAACGTACTGAGGCATAGACTCAACAACGTCTTTATTGAGCAGAATATCTGGTCTAATAATTCGCAATCTGTTGATTATGCAATTCATCTGCTACCTTCTACAATTCTAGAAACTGCCAACGAATTTGTACCCACCAAAAGTATGAGCCCACGAGATACCAGTACAATGAATCGGAACATATTGAGTCTTATTAAAATTCGGAACAGGTTTCATAGAAAGTGGCAACAATCCAGAATACAATTGTTTTTACACATACAGAAATCCATTGAAAATACATTTAAAAAATACTCTTAAGGCGAGAAAGTCCATTCGATTTGACATGGTTAGAAACATTTACCTAAAACATATTTCTCCTAATATATATATATTATATATTTTCTATGCATGCCTTTCAATAGGCTACTTTCCAGGTGCTTCGCGAAAAAAAAAAGAGCTGTCGTCCTATAAGGCTATTAAGTACAATAATCAAATGCTTTGAAAAAGCTATCAAAATGATGTTAATGTACCATGTTGAAGAGCTTAACATCTAACCACCAAAACAAATCGATTTTAGTCCTGGTCACAGACATCTCATCAACTTTTCAGAATCAAAATACATGTGCTTAACTCATTCTCTTTAGGTCAACATATTTCTCCTAATATATATATATTATATATTTTCTATGCATGCCTTTCAATAGGCTACTTTCCAGGTGCTTCGCGAAAAAAAAAGAGCTGTCGTCCTATAAGGCTATTAAGTACAATAAGCAAATGCTTTGAAAAAGCTATCAAAATGATGTTAATGTACCATGTTGAAGAGCTTAACATCTAACCACCAAAACAAATCGATTTTAGTCCTGGTCACAGACATCTCATCAACTTTTCAGAATCAAAATACATGTGCTTAACTCATTGCACATGTTGATATGATTCTTTTCGATGCGGAAAAGGCATTTGCCCCTGTTTCGGTTAGTTCATACACTTTTCCAATTTGGTTTTGCTTTGTACCTGACCGACGTTTTAAAGAAAAAGAATACTTGAATTCTACCAATCTGATGAAAAAATAAAGAAAACAAGAAAACGCGAACTCAGACGTTATAATTTTAGATGATGTGATAATTACGGGTAAGAGCGACGATGTTTATTACTTGGCGGTTGCTATCAAAGAGGAATGAGAAACAGAGTGTTGAACTACTCATAGAATATGATCGCCAGTTTTCCTCTCCCAGTTTTCATTCTCGCTAGTTTTCTTCTGCGTGTGTGGAGTGCAATGGTAGAAGTAAATGGACAGTGCGTATATGATAGATAGGTAGATAGAGATAGAGATAGATTTATTGTAGCTGTTCATCATTACAAGTTGTGGTTTTGTTTTTCTTACATAAATCGTACGAGCATGGCTTTTGCCGTCTGCCTGATTGACATTAATATAATAATCAAAAAAGAAATAAGTTTGTAATCGAATAATTATAAGGTACATATAACAAGTTAATATACATGTATATACATATGTAGCTTTCGCTTATGAATTTCAAAACACTTCGTTTATAATATTTTTTCTATTTTTGATTGACTTTTTATAATAGTTTAAAAGTAGTTTTATATTGTAGGCTTTTTTTGTACACTACTGTAAGTGCTCCCGTATAACACATACTTAAGATTGTCAGAAGTAAATATTAACCGAAAGTAAGAAACTATTGTCATATCGTATGATGCTCACACTATCACATTTCTTATACATAAGTGTACCGCTTCATATGAAAGTATAAATACAACCCGTCATGTCAATTTTCTTTCTTCTCAATAAACTGTCGTAAGTAGTACATCTCCTCTCAAGTTGTTTCATTTTGACTCGCTCGCCTATCCTACAAAATTCAGAAGTGGGATACCGTTTAACTTTATCTGAGTTCAAAGTTTTTTAGTGGTTCAAAAATGTCAGAATTGTTTAAACAATTGGTTGATAAAGCGACGGTACCCATCCCAAAAAATATTTTACGATCGCTGGGTTTGAAAACTGATGGAACTAAAACGGTGTTAAAACTACGGGTCGAGAAAGCAGTTGAATCCTATACGGATGAGAATCTGGAAAAACTTGCGCAGGATTTTATGGCCGATGGTGAGCAAGAAAACGCAGATTCATCCACCGAACACGAGTCAGAGGAAGAAACGCTGGACGAATCACCTGTCCATGCACTACGCAACGACGTTGATGAGGAGCTTAATAAGCTACGAGAAGCATGCAGAAAGAGGGAGGAAATCATTTCACTGAAGCGACGACTGAAAGAGCTGCAAATGGAGGATAATGAAGAAAATCACAGTCAGGGATCACATGTCTCGCAAAACTTCAAGGACATGGAAGACTTATTGTGTCTGGGGATGCCAACTTTCCCATTGTTCATTGGGTAGAACAGTTCGAGGAGAACGCCGAAAGCCTTCAACTCAACGATCGAACCAAGTTCATTTTCGGAAAGAGGCTCCTTGGTGGAACAGCAAGGCTTTTCGTAAGATCTTTGAAAATACGAAACTGGACAGATCTCAGAGATGCACTTTTGGGTGAGTTTAAGCGCACTGTTACGAAAGCGGATATTTTTAGTGAGCTAAGTGCAAGGAAAAGACGGCGTGAGGAGACATTGCAGCAATATGTGCTCAGCATGCAGGAAATCGCATCCCATAACCCCATAGAAGAAGAAGATTTGATTCAATTTATAATCAAGGGCATTCCAGATTCCGAACTCAATAAGAGCATGCTGTATAACGCAAACAACATCGATCAGCTAAAAAATAGCACTAAGAAAATACGAAAAGTACAAACTCAACAGTCGCGATCATTTCCCGCCTAAATCAAGCACATCCCAGTTTCACAACAGCAGCCGAAATAATCAAAAGAATAATGCATTCAAGAAAAAAGAATACACCAGTAATGCACCCGCCAATGTGTCATGTGCAAAAAAAGAGTTCACGTGTTTTAAATGTGGTGTTCGTGGGCACATAGCCAAAAATTGCTCCAGCAATAAACCAGTTTTGATTGTCAGTGAAAGCAACAACAACAGTCATCACCCACAGCTAAGCAGCGCTGATAACAACGAAGACGTTTTAAATGTAAACAACATCCATGCAGAAAACATCAACAACGTGTCTAAGCGCAGTACCGGTCGGATCATGCCAAAGTGTAGTCCAATTTCTAATGACTTTGAAAAGGAAATTTCCTACATATTCACCGATGGACATTCCGAATGTGCGTGTACTTTGACGTCGCTCTTGGACTCAGGGAGTCCGATAAGCTTTGTCCAAGAAAAGTTCCTGCCGCAGACTATGATTTCAACATTGGATAAAGACAGTCATACATACTGTGGAGTAAACAACATCCCGCTTCAAGTGTTGGGAAGAGTCAATTCACGTATATTTTTTGATAACAATAAAACTAATTTATGTTTACTTGTAGTGAAAAATCAGTCAATGAGTTATCCAATCGTTTTGGGGAGAAATTTCATCGACAGGATTGGCATGGTTTTAAAGAAAGCAGACAGGAATGATGAAAAACAAGATCGTATTTTGCCAGTGACAAGCAGCGTCAGGTGTAATCGTTCTTCAAGTTCATTATTGCCTTCATCAAGTAGTTCTGCAGAAACGCTTGCAAATGGAAAGGATTTGTCGTCATCATCTTTAAGTCAGTGTGGCAGTTCGCAAGTTGATTATGTAAGTACGTCTTGTGAAGAATCTTTGTTTGTAAAACAAATTTTGAACATTAATGTTTATGAAAACAACGATTTTGATATAAAAGTAAATCCAAACATTCCAATAAATATTCAAGAAAGTGTGAATAGAATAGTCAAACCAGCTTTTTGTGAATCTGTTAGAAAAAATATTCCTGTAGAGAGTCAGTTAAAAATGAAGATAGTGTTGTGTAAGGATGCCCCATTTCATAGTTCACCGCGAAGGTTGTCGTATTCGCATAAAATCGAGTTAGAGAAGATTCTCAATGATTTATTAAGCCAAGGTATAATACGTGAGTCTAATTCAGAATATGCTTCACCTATTGTTCTCGTCGAGAAGAAAAATAAGGAGCTTAGGCTATGCGTAGACTTTAGGGAGCTTAACAAAGTTACTCTTCGCGATAACTACCCCCTACCTTTAATCGAGGATAACATATACCGGTTAAAAGATAAGAAATATTACACCACGTTGGATTTAAAAAACGGTTTTTACCATGTGCCACTTGAGGAAGAATCAATGAAATTCACGTCGTTTATTACACCGATTGGACAGTATGAATTTACCAAAATGCCTTTTGGGCTTAAGAACGCTCCGTCTGTTTTCGAGCGTTATATAAAGCACATATTTAGTAAATTGATATTGCAATCGAAGATCTTGACTTATTTAGATGACCTTCTTATAGCGACGGAAACTTTAGAAGAACACCTAGATATTCTTAAGGAAGTAATTAGCATCGTCATTAGCAAAGGCTTAAACCTTCGATTAGACAAGTGCGTTTTTGTACAAAGTGAGATCACGTACTTGGGCTATAAAATAAACGAAGCCGGTATTAGTCCGAATGAGGTTAATCTTTCGGCTATCAAGAACTTTCCGCTACCTACTTCAACTAAGGACATCCATAGCTTCCTTGGACTTTGCTCCTACTTTAGGAAATTTATACACCAATTTGCTAACATCGAAAAGCCTCTGTATGATTTATTGAGGAAAGACACTCCGTTCACATTTGGTCTTAAGGAAATAGAAGTCTTTAATTTGTTGAAAACCAAATTGATTTCAGCGCATGTTCTATCAATATATAGCCCTAATAATCCAACAGAACTCCACTGCGATGCCAGCTCGCATGGATTTGGTGCAGTCCTACTGCAGAAACAGAGCAATGCCAAATTTCATCCGGTGTTATATTTCTCGAAGCGAGCTAGTGAAGATGAAAATAAATTCCATAGCTATGAACTTGAGACCTTATCCATAGTCTATGCTTTGAGGCGGTTTCGTATATATTTGCTAGGTATTCCATTTAAGATCGTCACGGATTGCCAAGCTCTTGTCTTGACGCTTAACAAAAAAAACATTGAATCCGCGAATATCAAGATGGGCGTTGGAGTTACAATCCTATGATTATTCAATTGAGCACAGGAAAAGCGATCGGATGTCACACGTTGATTCTTTAAGTCGATCTTTCAACATTTTGTATGTGGAGGACGAATCGTTTGAATTTGTTCTAGCCGCCGCACAAAAACATGATCCAAAGATAGTTGCAATTGCGGAAGGGTTGAGTACTTCCGAAAGTCCACACTATGAAATGGTTGATGGACTAATTTATCGAAAAGTTAAAGACAAGATTGTTTTTTATGTCCCATTTAACATGGAAGAGAAGTTTGTCAGAACTCATCATGAGTCACTTTGTCATCTGGGTGTAGACAAATGCTTTGAACATTTATCCGGGACTTACTGGTTTCCAAACATGAAGGGGAAGATTAGAAAAGTTATTAAATGCTGTCTTAAATGCATTTATTTTTCACCGGACTCTGGTAAATCAGAAGGAATCTTACATCCAATTCCAAAAGGAAAGATCCCATTCGATACGCTTCATGTCGACCATCTAGGCCCTTTTCCTTAATTTCATTGCAACAAAAAGCACATTTTAGTGGTTGTAGATGGTTTCACCAAATTTTCCAAGCTCTATCCAACTAAAACCACTTCGAGTAAGGAAGCTATAGAATGTTTGAAAACCTATTTCGCAAATTACTCTAGACCTAACCGAATAGTTTCTGACCGTGGATCTTGTTACACGTCAAACGAGTTTGCAGAGTTTTTAAAAGAAAACAATATACAGCACGTCAAGGTAGCAACACAGTCACCGCAATCTAATGGTCAAGTTGAGCGGCTGAATAGAGTGATAACACCAATGCTTGCAAAACAATACAAGTCTTTTACCACAAGTAATTGGGACAGAAAATTAATAAAAGTTGAGTTTGCTATAAACAACAGTGTGAATCGTAGCACAGGTTTTACACCCAGTAGTTTGCTATTTGCTAGGGATCAGAAGGGAAAATTCTGCGACAAGGTTAAAGAGTTTTTAGCGAACAACGTTGATTCTGAAGAAGTTAGTCTGGATAAAATTAGGGAAGAAGCTCAGGGAAAAATTGAGAAAGAGCAACTGAAGAATAAAAGATATTATGACAGCCGTCATAAAAATCCAACAGCTTATAAACCAGGAGACTATGTCATGATCAAAAACGTAGATACAACACCAGGCGTAGGCAAAAAACTTTTGGCCAAGTTTCGTGGACCATACGAGGTGAAGAAGGTCTTGAGGAATGACAGGTATATTATAGGTGATATTGACGGATTGCAATTAACGAGATTGCCATACAAAGGTGTATGTTCTCCGAACAATATGAGGTTATATGCGATGCCAGAAGCTGATTTAAAGACTGGTGAAAACGACAAAGGAATAAATAATACTTATAGAACTGATGGCAACAATCACATTTGAATAACGATCACCTGAAAGAACAGCTGTTTAATTTATAAAATATATGTTTGTTTGTACCTGCCTAAATGTCGATGGATATTTCTTTCAATGTTTGAAACGATATAATTAATAATGTATCTTAACTTTATTTGTTTTGTATTTCAAAGATAGTCGACTTAAAATTTCTAAATTTCAAAAAATTCGTGAGGTGGCAAATTCTGTAGGAACGATTAATTGTTTTCAATGTAATAGTTATATAACTTTTCATATGTATCAACAATCATTTGTAATATTAAAAATATCAACTAAATTTTTACCTTTAGAGTTTCAATAAGAAATTACTATTAGGCAAAGAAGATTATTGTAAAATATGTACTATACAAAATGTAATGTATCTTAAGAAAAAAAGTTTTATGAAAATTATGTATAGAAAAGATATTGTAATCGGGTCGATTATGCGGTCAGAATGGCCGAGTTGTAGGCTTTTTTTGTACACTACTGTAAGTGCTCCCGTATAACACATACTTAAGATTGTCAGAAGTAAATATTAACCGAAAGTAAGAAACTATTGTCATATCGTATGATGCTCACATTATCACATTTCTTTTACATAAGTGTACCGCTTCATATGAAAGTATAAATACAACCCGTCATGTCACAATCGCAATTTAAAAGGTCTCTGACCTCAGATACCGATTTAATATCACTGCCTAGGTAAAATCTACGCAATTCCTTAAGGACTGGACATTTACCAATAAATTGCACAATATCTTCTCTCTCTGATAGGTTTCAAAGACAGCAGTATATCGGCAAGTCGGGACGATGTGGGATATAATTTATATTAACGAGTTCTCCTCTCATCTTGAAAATGGTAGACATGAGTTCTTGACTGTTACTGTTATTGAAATAATTTCGTTCACATAAATTATGGTTGAGGCAACTGTATGTTGATCGATGTACGGAGGATGTAGCCATATTAACACAATCTTTTCAATATTGTTCGTCTACTTTGTAGATAAGTTCGTAGAGCATAACTTTTAATAACCTGGGGTTAGTCGTCGTGAAATGGAATTGCATCCCACAGTAACCTGCAAGCTCTTCCAGTTTCCTAAACCAAAGATTTGTTTTTTGTATGGTTTTCATAGCGACAATTCTTGGCAGTCTTTCATCAGGCATCTCAAGAACTTTCAATATATAATCAATATGCAGCTTCAGTGTCTTGACGAATAATGGCGATATTCCTGTTTCTATTATTACCATATAGTTAGGCGTTGTTCTTGGTAAACCAAAGGATCGTTTGATGTAATATCTTAGAAGTTGTTCTACAGTCTCATATTGCGTATGTCCCCAAGATTGAGCTGCGTACATCAATACCGATTCTGCAACACCAACGAAGACTTTATATTTAACGCTATGATCAACCAGATTATTTGAGAAACACCTTTTCCTGGTAGCACATATAGCACTTTTCGCCTTAATAAGTTTGTCCTTCAAGTGAAAATCCATGTTAAGGTTATTAGTGATTGTCACTCCAAGGTATTTGTACTTTTTTACCACTTCAATTGGTTCCCCGTTGTAGTGCCAACTTTCATTTCGACACAGTCTACCACCTCCCTGATTGAAAATCATCACTTTTGATTTTAATAGGTTAACCGTTAAGTTCCACCCTAGACAATACATATAGAGACGGTTTATCGTCAGCTGCAGCATTTCGGCTGAATTCGCTAATAAAATCACATCATCAGCAAACAGAAGTGCAGAAAGCGCTTTTATTGTCACCCCAGCAAACTCAATTCCGCCTGGTAGAAAGTTCGTTAGGTCATTGATATACAAGGAAAGCAGTTGAGGGCTTAAAGGGCATCGTTGTCTTACTCCCATATTGGTCTCAAACCACTCTGAAACATCTGACCCACACCAAACTGCTGCGCGGTTACCCTGATACATATTTTCAAGAACTCTTCCCAATTTGAAACTCATTCCGATGGTGTAAAGTTTGTAGAATAGATCTCTCCGATCGACCGTATCAAAAGCTGCCTTGAAATCCACGAAGAAAGCGAATAATTTCTTTTTTTGTTCTAAGAATGAGCCCGCAATGTTCTGCAACACAAAAATATTGTCTACGGTTGAATATCCTGAACGAAAACCAGCTTGATTTTCACGGATAAGTTTTTGACTTTCAATCCATCGAGCTATTCGGTTGCTTAAAAGTTTGGCGAACACTTTGTAAGATGTGTTGAGCAGAGATATCCCTCGGTAATTGGCCGGGTCGGTTATATTTCCCTTTTTATGTATGGGAAATATTATTGTTTCCTTAAGTTGTGGTGGTACAATTCCTGCGTTCAATATTTCATTAAATGTTGATGTCAATTTGTCCTTGAGTTCATCTGTAGCGTATTTAAATAGTTCTATAGGAATCCCATCAGGACCTGACGATTTATGATCACTTAGATTACTCAGGACAGAATGAACTTCAACACTTGAGAATGGTGTGTCAAGTAATTCCTTTTGGTTTAAAGGTACCGCATAGTAAGTCGGCAACGAGCTGCTCATCGGATTAAGTAAGTTAGTTTGAAAATAGTTTGAAAATGGTTCCTTAAAGAGTGTGCATTTAACTCAACACTTATTTGTGGCACTTTACCATTGAATTTGTTAATCGCCGCCCAAAATTCTTTTGTATTCCTACAACATGTAAGTGAAAGAGCCTCTTTTTCATAAAATTGTTTCTTTTTTTACATAACCTTTTAAATGCCATGTTGGTTTTATTATAAAGATCTTTAAAAAGACTATTACCATATATACGAAACACCTTAAGCCATCCAAATGATTTTTGTCTAGCTATTTCACACTCTTTATTTTTTTTTGCAAGTCGATTTTCTCTTCCTTCTTCTGTTCCTATTCGAGCATTTAGATCTCCAATAATCAATATGTTGTCGTAGCTGCTATGTTCTAAAATATCATATAATTTTCTATAATCTCTTTCCCAATGGTTATGATTAATATATGTTGGCAATATTATAAATTTGATTGAATTTAAAATGATTTTTAAGATTTTTACTTCATCAACGGTTTCGAACTCGCATTTAATGTTTTTTAAACTCTTTTTGAACCCAAGAAAACATCCTCCACTTGCTCTGCCTCAGTGCGTATATGTATATGAACACATTCGCTCGTACATACAATCATATGGAAACACTACATAGTGTAATTTATACAATGTATCGCATTACATTAAAGTAATAATTCAAATTTAAAAACCAATAAATTCCATTTAATTCCTGCAGGTGTGACACAAGGTTCGGTTTTAGTTCCAATCCTCTATAGTATATTCACTTCTGATTTCCCCTCCTTTATTAGGTGTCACTACACAGTGTTTACGGACGATACATGCCGGTTTACTCATCCAAACCTACTTGCAATCTGCACTAGATAGCTATATTCTCTATTGCATTAAATGGAAAATTAATATTAATGTTCAAATGCTGAAGCTATCTTCTGTACTCGAAAGAGAAAAGCTTGTTTTGTACCGAGCAGTAACTTAAATATTGGCAGCAATAGCATAGGGTGGAAATCAGAAGTTAGTACTTAGGTGTGATTTTGGACAAAAGACACTTTAGCACCATACAAACAGTGTTGTAAAAAATATTAATTTGACTATAAAAATATTATACCCTTTTTTATGCCGCAAGTCTTAACTGAACCTTGAAAACAAAATATTAATATTTAAATCGAATTTCTATACTCTTCACGCATCACCTGTTCGGGGCAACTGTGCGTGTTGTCATTTAAAGCACCCAGAACAAAGTCCATAAAATAATCTTGAAACTACGGCACTTTCTACTTCGTTACCTCATATAATAGCTAAAATTGATACTGCACCAAACCGGTTAGCTTAACGAACGTTTTATCGCATCGTGTAATTTGTATAAAAATGCAATAATCTCAAGTTTATTAACTAATTGCTACTAACCGATTTATAAATAGCGATCTATTAATTTATTTATTTATTCAAATATTTATATTTATTTATTTATTTAATTATTTATTTATTTTTATTATTTTTTTTTCAAATATGCGTTAATTAATAAGTGATTGAATCCATATTTAATATTATAATACTTCATTAACATGAAGCTCAAACATACAAACGGTGATACATACGAATAAAGCTTTTTCTTTAGCTTCTGGTTCTCATTTATCTTTGCATTATAGTCTTATCATTAGTAAGGTAGATGGCTAACATACCTTTGCGACTTTTCAATTGTATTGATGAACTTGAACATTGTTTGCTAAATAACCGGTACTACTACTACTGCTACTATTACGGATATTATTCAACAGATCACCAACATGGGAATAATCCATTTTGATGATGATATTTTTCGCCTTTTCTTTGGCTGCATTCTGCATCCTGTGTTCCTTCCTATCAGAAAAGGTCCAGGTTGCAGCGCAGTTAAGTCATTAGGATCGCGTGGCATTTGGGTTGTCTTGAGATTTGTATGACTTCTACTCAAACTAGACACGTCTCTAGTTCGTCATATCTTAATGAAGCAGCAGGGGGGAGTGTGTTCCCCAAGAGAAGATGTTATGCAAATTCTACAGCGTTCTTCCACACTCCTTCAAAATGTGGTGTTAGCAATGATAAAGTTAAACTGTATTGCGACTTTACTACATTCCTTGTTTTTATGTACCGTCATTTAGTTATTTGCACCCATGAAGGTTGTGGCATTATATCAGTATATGTTTTGACAGTTTCCCGTCCTATGAATCGTTTTAAAGCTCCCAGGATCGCTGCAGTGGGAAGATCGCTCACTAAGTCGATGAGAAATGCATTCGTCGCAAAGCAACATAATATTGACACATACGCCTTGTGGGGCCTTTTTCCGCGAATTCTATAAACGGTCCGCAATAAACCTTGTTGGTGGTTAGTTTCCCATTAGTTGTTTGAGTAACTGCTGCCCTGCTCTTGCCATTCTTTTTCCCTTAATTGGCTAAAATCGTTGCCTTGTATGCTCTAGTAGAGTTTGGGGTCCACAATGCATGTGCTTTTCGTAAAGCTCCTTCATCAAAGCTTTGCAATCGGTTGTTGTATGGCATCAGTATTGGGTGTTTCGCCTCGTATGACAATGCTCCCACTTCTAATCGTCATCTAACTCTTATGATTCCTTTCTCATCTAGAAAGTGAGAATGACTGCAGAGATGATTTCCACTTTCAAGTTCCTTTTATTTGGACCGATCATTTATTTCTTCCTTGAAATAGAATGATTCCATGTTTCGGGCTACTCTGATCAGTGTCACGTCCAGTTCTAGATAGTTGATAGTGCTATTGTTCTCTATCGGTCTTCCTTGGTACTTCTGGTATTATAGATGAAACGTAGTAAATATCCTTTTCAATGCAGTGGAAGTATTCTTGCTATTCGCAACATTTGTCATCAATACTTGGTGACGTTTTCGGTTATTAATTGCGGGCATTTGAGTGGGTCGGAGTGACTGCACTTTTGTGCAACCGCAGCTTAGTTGCAATTGAGCTGACATTGGATAGCGTCAATGTCTTTTGTGTTATTATTTGGGTTACCGTGTTTTTTTGAAACAAAATTTGTTTTTAGAGTTCATGATCTTTTAACATAGATATTATACTACTTCTAATTGACTTTAAATATTTATAACTTAAATTGGTAAGTGAATCATTTGTTGTACAAGTATATATTGATCACCACGGTTGTGAAGTGGCCCTATAGAATGATACCCACAATGCAATACCTAATGTACATAGCGATATATGTATATATATCCATATATAATATATAAATGTTATATTACGGCACATCTCATTTGTCTGGGCAGCACCCGCCCTCTATTTCTGACTGGAAACATATTACTGGAATTTAAAAAGTCGTGCACACTCATGTTACCTGCTCTCATTATCAAGGGATGAATATAATATAGTACTGTGGAAAGAACCTCTTACTTTCATTTCCAGTGCAAACATCTACCGTTGGATAGTAAATCACAGCTTTAAAGATGATATCGTCGGACCATCCGCAATGAGTGACGTTGAGGTTTTTGATTTAGATGAATTTAAGGGAAAGATTGTTGATGAAATTAACCCAAAGCAAATCTCTTACGAGACCTGAAGAGACGAACACACATGATTCTCATCACTTTGGTCTAGGCTATGTTTTACTGGCTGGCATGATTGAATTGGTGGTTTTATTCAAAAGGGCAATAAACTACACCTCGAACCCCGCTCTCAGCCACCGCAGCGCTTTGAAGTAGTCTAAGTTGAAACAACGAACAATTTTGAATATTTATAATGCAATTCGAATTTACCAGTTGTGACCTGCTCGAATTACGAGTGCAAAAATTTCCAGAGAAATTTCCATTAGACAGTTTTGATTCTCACACTCGAAAATCTAATGTATTACTTTGACCACTTGCCTTTGAGTCCTGCTGAGGAGCGGGCGTGTAGCAAATTCCATATACATAAACATTCCGTCAGTTTGTTTAATTTTTAAACAATACTTCTTAGAATAGATAGGGTTATCTTGAAATATTGCCAAAAAAGGCAATTATACAAGTTAACACACCGAATCCTCACTCCACTTGCTCGAGATGAGCATATAAAAAGAGTACATGACTTCAAACGTATTCGGGAAACAACCGCACCATCTGGAGGCAGTAAAATATAATTTCACAGCCAGAAAACTGGAGCATAGTAAAGTAACTCGATACTTGTGCATCATCTCAAGAAGAGAGCACCAAAACACAAATCTAACCACACACACATAATTAACAATCGGCACCGCAGCTCACTCGATCCGCAGCAGTACGACGAACAAGTCGTTTTTAGTTTAGTTTACACATGTAATAATTTAATGTTAAGTTTGTTTGAACAATAAAGTTTTTTTTTGAAATCAAAGTCGAGCAAAAGAATTTAATAAACCGGGATCCCTTTAGCAAATTAGAATTTGAAAAACATGAAGTAAAATCAGTGCTAAGTGGTTCCAGCCAAAGTATTCTGCAAGACAGAAGAAGGAGCAAAACAACGAGTAGAAGCAGTACATCAAATAACAGTTCGAGATTACGAAGCTTCGAAAGGAAAAACCGAAGTATCCCGAAAATAGGAGAAAAAGTAAGATTAGGTTATAAGAATATTTTATATAAAGTATATATAGAGAATAAGCGTATTTTACCAAAATGTTTGTAAATGATCTGGTGCAGTGATAAAGTGTTTAACGTAATATAGATAATAATAAAAAAAATGGATCAAGAAACAGTGAAGCAATTAATTTCACTCGCGATCAACACGAACAACAAAAAGGTTGAGTCCGCTCTAAACGAGCAACGCATTTCCTACACGGAGGAAATAAGTAGGCTACAACGGATTATCGACGACAGAGATCCTGTCTCAAACGTAACTGAGTACCAAACTCAGGAGATCGATTCGACAATCCAGTGTGACGAAACACTGGATATGATCAAATCTCTGCGAGATTTCCATGGCACGCAAACGTCATATGTAAGTTCTAGGGAAGCTGCCCATAACTCCATGAAGCTTTACAAAATAGGGAGCTCAAGGTTCTTTGCTGCATTAACTGTATTTCGGAACAAAATTGTTAAGGGAGCCAATGATGTTCTTACGAACCATGGCACAGTCCTGAATTTTGGGGCGATAATAGCAAAGCTAGACTTCGCATACGCCGATAAACGGCCAATGCATATTATAGAACAAGAACTTGGTGTTCTGAGACAGGGTTCCTCTACCCTCTTGGAGTTTTTCAACGCCATAAAGTGTAAGTTAACCTTGCTGACGAACAAAACAATCATGACGCATGGTTCAAATTCACCAGTGGCAAACTAAATAAATGATATGAATAGGCGTAATGCTCTCAGAATATTCATAACAGGCCTTAACGGTCAACTAATACAAATTTTATTTTCTTTGAACCCACCAGATTTGCCCAACGCACTCGCTAAGGCACAAGAACTGGAGAGTAATAACATAAGAACAAATTTCGCGCTACAATTCGCACAACACAAAGGTGAAAAGAGAAACCATATTTAAAATACGTTGAGGTTATCCAGACAGAACAATAATAATGTTCCATCTCAAAGGCATAACGATTATAGACAACTACCACAACGCTTCGAACCAATGGTTCTTGGTAGTTCAGCCAACAGACCTATAAGTAGGGAGGAGGCAAATCGGTATAAGCAAATAAACGCGCAAAACCCGCTTAGACAAGGAGGCAACTATAATGGCAACAGCTCAAATACGCCACGTTGGCAAAAACCAAACTTCAACACGTATAACAACAACACAAGACCTATCTTTAAAAGGGAAAGAGAGAGTGAACAACACTATATTCAAGCTAATCCAGTAAAGACTGAAAGAGTGAACAACCTCAATGAAAACGAGGAATTTTTAGGAGAAGAGTGGGACTACCCCACTTACGAAGAACAATAAACAATAAAAAATTTAAAATACTTATAGATACCGGTGCCAGTAGTAACTAGTGCCAACCAGGTATATTGAGTGACCCGATCACTCTACCAATTCGAAGACGAAGACTCGAATATGGTTAACCATATTCAGAAGTGATATGTCGAGACAAGTCAAACATCGATACCGCTTTGCCTTTTAGGACTGATGTTGCACAAAATCCGCACAAGCTCAGACCGTCCTATTTGGACTAAACAATATCAGTATCCCCTCAGTGCTAACAAGTTCGTTAATAACGAAATTAAGGAACTGTTGGAAAAAAATATAAGGCCTTCGAAAAGTCCTTATAACTCGCCAGTATGGGTCGTCCCAAAAAAGGGAACGAACGAAGCTAATTATTTTTCAACATTAGATCTTGAAAGTGTTTTCCACCGAATAAAAGTTAAAGAATCTGACATTGAGAAAACAAGCTTCAGTGTTAACAATGGTAAATATGAATAAGTCCGATTACCATTTGGATTGAAAAACGCGCCTTCAATATTCCAAAGAGCGATGGATGACATATTAAGACCACATATAGGAAAATTCTGTCATGCTTACACAGATGATATATATGATATATGTTCAAATTCATTGAAAGAACATACAGGACACCTAAACACAATAATCAATACATTAAAAGAAGCGAACATGAAGATTTAGATAGAAAAGTCTGCTTTATATGAAAACAAAGTAGATATCCTAGGTTATGTCATCGGACATAACATTATTAAAACTAATCCTAATAAGACAGAAACCATAAAGGATTATCCTGAACCCATAACATTGAAACAATTAAGATAATTTTTGGGAATGATTGGATGCTATCGAAAGTTTATCCAAAACTACGCAAAAATTGCGCAACCGCCGACAAAATATCTGCAGAGCGAAGACGGTCAAGTTTCAACACATATGGCATTTAGATCAAGAAGCAATAATTGCTTTTCAGTCACTGAAGGACTATTTATAAACCGAAGTTGAACTAACGCAACTAGACTTCACAAAGAAGTTCGTGTTACCCACTGACGCAGTTGGAGCAGTTTTGTAACAAGACAAAAAACCAATAACGTTCATATCGAAAACTCTGAACAAATCGGAACGTAATTATGCCGCAAATGAAAAAGAGCTTTTCGCTATCGTATACGCTCCTAAGAATTTACGAAACTATTTATATGGTATCACAAATTTAGAGATCCACACGGATCACCAACCTCTGACATTTGCAGTTTCTCCAAGAAACACAAAAGCAAAGATGAGGAGATGGCACGCTCTTATAGAAGAACTGCCGCCTAAAATGATTTACAAGCCAGGTCATACAAATGTGGTCGCCGACGCTTTGTCACGACAGATGCTAAATCAAATTTCCGACTCTAACGCTTCACATTCAGCTGAAAGTAGCGAAGAAGATGAAATAGATATCATAGCTAGACCGGTAAACCCATTTAACGAACAAGTAATAATAAATAAAGGTGTTGAAACAATACATGACCAACTAAAGCCATTTCCCAATAGGAGACGTCATTTGATCGTATATAAAGATCCCCAAGACATAGTACTCATATTCAAGGAATATTAACAGGAAGGTATAGTAGACTTGTACACAACCCCAGACGTTGTTTATGAGTTAAAAACAATCCTAAAAGAACATTTTAAAAGCAAATTCATGAGATCAAAATATTTCGCTAATGACATAGCAAATAAAGACGATCAAACAGAAATTATAAAACAAACTCATAACCCAGCACATAGAAATGCCCGAGAGAATGTAAAGCAAATTATAGAACAATATTATTGGCATAAAATGCCAAAAATTGTGAGATTTGTAACAAAAACAAATACAATAGACATCCTAATCTGCAGCCCATTGGTGAGGCACCAATCCCAACAAAAGAGGGAGAATCAATACATATTGATGTAATGTTCGCTGAAAAGCAAAAATTTCTTACATGCATAGACGCATACTCAAAATTTCTAATCATTAAACAAATTGAAAAGAGACAAGAAATGTCAAACAAGGTTTTAGAATTATTACAAATATTTCCAGCTTGCAAACACATAACGTGCGACCAAGACCTAGCATTCACATCCTCAGTCTTCACGACTTTCATGGAACGATCTAACATAACATTATATTAAGTTACAACAAACCATAGTACTTCCAATGGACAGGTCGAACGAGTACACAGTACACTTCAGGAAATAGCGAGATGTATCAAAACGGAACACTCATTGCTTGAACCTGTCGAAATATTCATAAGAGCAGCAAAGGAATACAATGCAACTATTCATTCAGTTACTCAGAAAAAACCTATAGACATATTACTTAATAAGTCGTTTCATGAAGACACTCCGTTGAAACTAACTATAGCTCAAGACAAAATGATACAATACAATAATAAAAATCGAAAAACAAAACATGTAAAACCCAAAGAAGTAGTTTATCAAAAGGACCCTAGAGTAAGGAATAAATTACAACCCAGGTTTAAAAGAAGATTTAGGGAATAAAGTGAGACTAAACAATGACAAGATAATCCACAAGGATAATCTGAAACTTTACTTTTAGACAAAATTTTTATTACTTTCCATTTTTGCCGCAGCACAACTGAACTAATTGATTATACTCGAGATAATTACATTCTCATAGAAATGGATGACGTACTTCTATACGAGAATACATCGACCATAATTCACGTGGTAAACCTCACGTACATACAAGACTTTGTCGACCATGACATTTACAATTACGTTCACACTTCTTTAGACACGAAGCACGACAACAATTTAAATAAAATTCAAACTTATCTTGATCAATTAACTATTTCAAGGCCGAAAAGGGCAATAGAAACTTTTGGTACAATTTTTAAATGGATCGCGGGTTCACCAGATCACGATGATGAATTAACCTTAGAAAATAAGATAAATGACTTGATAATAAATAATAATAAACAATTCAATATAAACTCCAAGATATTTGATGCTATCAAAAATGTTAAAAGAAATACCAAAGATATAAGTACTTATAAGTACTCCTACCCTATCAAAACGGAATACTTAATCCTACTATTCTTATTCACAAAGCAATGTACAATATTATTCAAAAGGAATATACAGAAATAAATATTAATGAACTAATCGATATTTCTAAATTTAAAACTGTCCAAAACAACAATGTTATAGCCATTATGATAGATTATCCGATTTTATATAAACAATGTAAACTTTACGAAGCAAGAGCACTAAGCCGGTCTGACGGCAAATTAATAATTAATAAATAAATTGCCAAAAGTGGTGATTATTATGAAAATACAAAAAATTGTAAGTTCGACTTAAGATTTAATTATTGTAAAACACAAAAAGATAATAATACTTGTTTAATAGAACTATAACACTATAAGCGGGCTCTACGTAACAAGACAAAAGAAAAAGATTTAGATTTAGATGTTATCAAAGACGGATCAATTCTTCTCACTGGAAGCCATCAAGTGTACAACCAAAGCATCACGGGAACATACCTTCTCACATTGGAAAATACAACCACCATAGATGGAAAAATATATGAGAATCCCACAGGACAAATCAACACGTTCCTGAAAACATACACTGTCAATGTGACAATACGACATAGGCGTATATTTCGAAGCATTGGATGAAAAACTCAAGATGGAAAACATCAACGTACTTCAAACCATTCAACAATAAATCACATTCACATTGTATCCACATTCGGACTTAAAATTCTAATTATACTTATTACCCTAACCACACTTACGAGGGACGTTCAATATATTCTCGGTATCGATATGAAGGAAAATACGAATTCAATTTAAATTGTTTTTATTTTTCAATATAATCTCCCCTAACATCTATACATTTGTTACATCTTGAGCTTTTTTCAAAAAAATAAATTTCCTCTTTCTCTGCAAAATACTCATTTACTTGCTTGAGTTCTTCATCATCCGAAAATCTTTTTCCACGAAGACATTTTTTCAAATCCGGAAACAGGAAATTATCACTAGGGGCAAGGTCTGGACTATAGGGTGGGTATTGGATTTCTTCGAAACCACAGTCTCGCGCAGCAGCTTTGGAAACCCGCGCCGTGTGAACAGGGGCGTTGTCATGAAGAAGCAACACACCCGCTGCGAGTTTACCCCGTCTTTTCTTTTTAATTTCCTCCCGCAAATTATGCAAAGTGGAAGCGTAGGATGTGGCGTTGATGGTTTCACCTTTTTTTTGTACTCAATGAGCAAGATTCCCTCTGAGTCCCAAAAAACTGTGGCCCTGAGCTTCCCGGCAGACGGAGTGACTTTGAACTTCTTCGGGGGGTCTGTTCCTTTTTTATGCCACTGCATAGACTCTTGTTTGTTTTCAGATCCAGAACACCATTCGCGTTCTAACTACACATCTAGAAAAGCTCTCTACAGCATGTGATTCTCACTTTTTTCTGAGGCGCTGTGAGCATACGTGGCACCCACCTTGCACAGACCTTTGAAAGGTTAAGTTGGTCATGAAGAATGGTGTGAATGTTACCAATTGAAAGTTTGGTGATCTCTTCCATCATTTTCACCTTTATTCGGGCATCCTCAAGAACAAGTTTTTCGACTTCTTTGATGCTTTCTCCCGTACAAGCAGTAGCCGGGGCGCCGGAGCGGGGAAGACGTTCAATACTCCCTCTAAATTTCTTGAACTCAATTGACCACTTTTGCACAGTTGATAATGAAGGTGCAGAACCCTAGCAAACAGCCACCATCTCTTCATGAAGAGTTTTTTGACTTTTTCCTTGCTTAGTGAGAAATTTAATTACGGGCGATGCTCAATTTTCACCATCATCGTCTCAGTTGGCATTATGATTGTTTAACTATGACTGTTTAACTAGAGATAAAACGCGAATTAATAAATGCACTAAAATAATAGTATTACTTGATAAATTAGGCAATATATACAACCACAGCTTCACCCCGATACCGAGAATATATTGAACGCCCTTCGTACAACAGTATATTTCAAGAAACAAAGGCATCCCGTCATCAGTAGAGACGCGTACCCAAGCCTACAAGTCCGAGACATCATGAACAATGTAAACACACAATCACCGTAAATATCGGGACGATATTTTCTTAACCATGGGGGAAGTTAACACACCGAATCCTCGCTCCACTTGCTCGAGATGACCATTTAAAAAGAGTACGTGACCGCAAGTAAAAAGGCAGTAAAAATATAATTTCATCACCAGCAAACTGGAGTATCGTAAAGTAACTCGATACTTGTGCATCGTCTCAAGAAGAGAGCACCAAAACACAAATCTACCCACACACACATAATTAACAATAGAAGAACATATAACCACCCCGGTCAATCGGCACCGCAGCTCCCTCGATCCGCAGCTGTCGTCGTTTTTAGTTTAGTTTATACATGTAATAATTTAATGTTAAGTTTGTTTGAACAATAAAGTTTTTTTTTTTTTTTTTTAAATCAAAGTCGAGCAAAAGAATTTAATTTACAAGTAAAAAATATAACAGCGAGAGAAATGTTCATATGTTGCATATGTTAGGAGAATTTGAACGCTGTATTTTTCTAAATATGTAAGCGGGAATATCGTGTATTTCGGAAGTAGTAAAGGATGGGAGCCTTGTTGTAAACCTCGTTAGATGCATGCAAGTGAACTTCCTCCGCCTTATTTTGAGCAATCCGCCGTCTGATAGTGTAAATGTGTGCGGTATGTCATTACCAGGGACCGGATTTTGTTTACCTTCAAAAATAAAAAAGGCTTAACAAAACACTTAAAACGGCTCTAATTTCTCGACTCTACCGTAAACGTTCGACTAAAGATGGCGCCAAATCCACCATTTTGAAAGTGCGAAGCAATGATGTTAAAATCGATAATCGTTGGGTTGTGCCGTATTCGCCGCCACTCGCGAATACATTTAAGGCACATATCAATGTCGAGTATTTTAATTCTGTGAAATCGATCATCGATCATACATTTGCAAATACATCAACAAAGCAAGCGATATGTCGATTATTATAGTTGGAAACGCAACTGTTCATATCGATGAAATAAATAAATATGAACTATGACGTTACATAAGTAGCAATGAAGCAGTATGGCACATTTTATCATTTCAAATGCATGAACGACATCCAACAGTAGTTCATTTGGAATTGCACCTTGAAAATGGACTGCGTGTCCATTTCACAATAGAAAGTGTACAACAAGGTCATTGTCGCCGCCGCCACCTTTAACTGCATCTTCTGCATTATGCACGGAAGATACGTTTGCAAAAAATTTACTTCACTCCGAAGTACCGACATATTTCACATGGAACGCATTAGCGTCGCAAGGAAGGCCGTTGAGGGACATTCCAATTTGTATTCGACCGACGCTCTATGCCGCCTGTACACTGCTCACCCAAACAAAGCATAATGTTTTTACTTGCGCTTACTGCTAATCAATGATCGCGGGACCACATCCTTCCAAGAATGGAGAGCAGTGTCAAGTGTGCGCTACTTATTGTCAGGCTTGCCAAGAGTTAAATCTTCTTGAAAATGATGCACATTGGGACATTTCACTCCCTGATTCATTGAATACTGCTCAATCAAAACCCGGACATTAAATTCACACCAGACGTTTATAATGAACAGGGACCGGATTCTGTTGACATAAACAAATAAAAAGAGGCAAACCAAAACACTTAAAAAGGCAAAAAAAAAGCCATTTATTTGTTGTAGCAATGAACTCCCAAGAGTTTTTTGCAGTTCTCTGGCAATAACCATCTCCGGTCGTCTCTTAGAAGCGCCTTGAAAGAGCTAACTGACCTTTCTACTTGAGTTGAAATAAGGGGAGCCCATTTTCAGCTTTAAGCATTATTAACATCAATGTTTTCTGGAAGTTTGGAATTCTCGTCGCCATTCATTACAGAATTTATCTTCTCAATAGTTTTCATTCCCATATTTTCATTGAAAACGGCAGTAAACATTTTCATGACTTCCTCTGCAATCGCCCCCTTTGCTTTTTTCAATTTTTCTGATGTTCCTTGATGAGAATAAAGTCAGGTAAAAATTAAAGTAGAGACTATCAAATACCTGTTTTTTGTAGTACCTCGAAAACTAATTTCTATGGATCGACTAAAAATCGAAACTTGATATACGCCAGCTGCGCTTGTACTGCTTCATCTTTAATCAACACCTGTCACACCTGATGTAATGTAAATGTAACAATTTAAATTCAAATTTAATTTTAGCAAACTTATGGGTTGATGTGGTAGTGGCGATGCAGGTTCCATCTCCTTAAAAACAGTAATCCGGGATGGACTAATATTTTCTTAATGTTCGATACGTGAGCGATGCAAGTTACGTGAACCATTTTCGAATACAACATTTGCAGTGATTTACCATTCCTTTTCATATACGGTGCAGCATATTTTACGAACAACAAAACTTTCTCACGCTTAAGTTCATCTGGCCACAGCAACCTCATTGAATCGTCAAACACCTGGGCAATGGGCAATGGCCATGAAAGTCTGGAACTAGGGTTTATTGATTTTATCCAACGGTATGTCATATGCTAACAACATTTTTGTCAAATCGGGGTAAAATTATTTTTATTTTCAGTTCCAGTAACGAAAGATGTAATTGCTTGAGTTTTTTTTTTTCTTTAAAGCCATTGCTTGCTGGTTCTTTGATTTTTTGATATGCTGTTCAATAAAATATTTTTTTCATGGTTAACTTTTATACCACACAATTTGCATTAAAGAACTTTTCCACCAGATGAAAAATAATAATATGGTCGAAATTTCAATACAACACTTTTCAATTTTGTTTCCTCTTTGCAAGCCGTTTTGGGCATATTAGCACTTTAAATGATTTGTTTTCAGTAATTTTTTAATAAAAAAACATTCCGCGATATTAATTCGACGGCGGACAACTCCACACTAGATTCTTAACTTCTTTCTGGCTTACAAATAACCAACGCTTCATCTGTGTGAAGAGGGCAGGTGGCAGATAACAAGTATGTCTTTGTTTGTTGCCCAATGCTTCCCGCCACTTGATGACTCCGTTAATCTGCCACAGAAACAATTTAATGACTACATGAGGCATTTCCTAATAATACTTTTTTGTTTAGTCGAGAGTACCAGGTTCGAGCACCGAAATTAACAGTCCTATATTTGGAATCAGGAAGACATGAAACGTGTTTGTATAAAGTCGATACTATCGTCGGACTAACCAAAAAAAGAGGCAAAGTTAGCAAAATCCTATCCCTGATTATCACTAAGCATGGAAAAACCCTTGCAATACTACGACGTCAAGTTTCGAGCAATTGAAAACCTATGGCAGCAGGTTGAGTCACTCAACTATACTATGCGTGAATTTTGTGGCAACACTATAATACTCTTACAACCAGCAGTATTACATCGAACTTGAAGAAAAATCTAATGTATTACTTTGACCACTTGCCTTTGAGTCCTGCTGAGGAGCGGGCGTGTAGCAAATTCAATATACATAAACATTCCGTCATTTTTTTTAATTTTTAAACAATACTTCTTAGAATAGATAGGGTTATCTTGTAATATTTATGAATCTTTACTAATAAGGCAAAAGAAAAATATAACAACGAGGAAATGTACATATGTTAGTGACTAAACATAATAATGTTTAATTTTTATTTGTTAAATTCTTAATTTTAACGCTGTATTTGTCTAGATAGGTATGCGGGAATATCGTCTATTGCGTAGGAAAACCGCGTTTTATGGCTGTAGGAAAACTTCCTCCGTTATTGGTTTTTTTGAGGAATCCGCTGTCTGATAATGTGATTGTGAGCGTTGTGTCATTACCAGAGACCGGATTTTATTCACCTAAAAAAGTAAAAAAAAGGCACTTGTGGCACTTATTGAAAAATAAGAAAAGGAACGTAAATGCGCATTTAATTTTAGTAGCAATGAACTCCCAAGAGTTTTTTGCAATTCTCTGGCAATAACCTTCTCCGGTCGTCTCTTAGAAGCGCCTTGAAAGAGCTAACTGACCTTTCTACTTGAGCTGAAATAAGGGGAGCCCATTTTAAGCTTTAAGCATTATCAACATCAATGTTTTCTAGAAGTTTGGAATTCTCGCCGCCATTCATTACAGAATTTATCTGCTCAATAGTTTTCATTCCCATATTTTCTTTGAAAACGGCAATAAACTTTTTCATGACTTCCTTTGCAATCGGCCCCTTTGCTTGTTTCAAGTTTGTTGATGTTCCTTGATTAGAATAAAGTTAGCTAAATATAAAAGTAGAGACTATCAAAATACCTGTTTTTTGTAATACCTCGAAAATTAATTTGTATGGGTCGACTAAAAATCGAAACTCGATATACGCCAGCTGCTCTTGTACTGCTTCTTCTTCAATCAATTCCTGTGACACCTGTAATACCTGGTGTAATGTAAATGTAACAATTTAAAAAAAATTCTAAGAAAACTTACATGTTGAGGTGGAACCGGCAATGCAGCTTCCTCTATGCACACCGTAAGCGACGCAAGTTACGTGAACTGTTTTCGAATACAACATTGTGTGTTTTTCTTTATTGTGTGCTCAATTCAGAAATTCTAAATTTCCCCCTAAAAAGTCCAATATTATTTATTATAAAACTTGTTGGTAAGCCACATTTCTAGTTTCTGAAAAATTATCAGCGACAATGTACAACTGTCCTGGGTCCTTTGCCCTCGACATTGCAACTTACAATTGCAATGTCGTACCTTGGAAACTAATTTGTATGGATCGACTAAAAATCGAAACTTGATATACGCCAGCTGCGCTTGTACTGCTTCATCTTTAATCAACACCTGTCACACCTGATGTAATGTAAATGTAGCAATTTAAATTCAAATTTAATTTTAGCAAACTTATGGGTTGATGTGGTAGTGGCGATGCAGGTTCCATCTCCTTAAAAACAGTAATCCGGGATGGACTTTTTGAAAATATTTTCTTAATGTTCGATACGTAGGCGTCAAGTTTTGAGTAGTGACTGCTTATGCTTTCACAGACTTTATGCACAACGTGAGCGATGCAAGTTACGTGAACCATTTTCGAATACAACATTTGCAGTGATTTACCATTCCTTTTCATATACGGTGCAGCATCTGTTACGAACAACAAAAGTTTCTCACGCTTAAGTTCATCTGGCCACAGCAACCTCATTGAATCGTCAAACACCTGGGCAATGGGCAATGGCCATGAAAGTCTGGAACTAGGGTTTATTGATTTTATCCAACGGTATGTCATATGCTAACAACATTTTTGTCAAATCGGGGTAAAATTATTTTTATTTTCAGTTCCAGTAACGAAAGATGTAATTGCTTGAGTTTTTTTTTTTCTTTAAAGCCATTGCTTGCTGGTTCTTTGATTTTTTGATATGCTGTTCAATAAAATATTTTTTTCATGGTTAACTTTTATACCACACAATTTGCATTAAAGAACTTTTCCACCAGATGAAAAATAATAATATGGTCGAAATTTCAATACAACACTTTTCTATTTTGTTTCCTCTTTGCAAGCCGTTTTGGGCATATTAGCACTTTAAATGATTTGTTTTCAGTAATTTTTTAATAAAAAAACATTCCGCGATATTAAGTCGACGGTGGACAACTCCACACTAGATTCTTAACTTCTTTCTGGCTTACAAATAACCAACGCTTCATTTGTGTAAAGAGGGCAGGTGGCAGATAACAAGTATGTCTTTGTTTGTTGCCCAATTCTTCCCGCCACTTGATGACTCTGTTAATCTAAAAATATTTCGTTCAGAAAACCCACGAGTTATTATTGAGAACTTGTGCATCCACAACGTGTGACTGTTTGGGACGAATTTGGCTGGAGACGTTACCGAACCATTCTTCTTCGAAAATGCGTCTGGTCAGGCAGTAGCAATTAATGGTGTTCGTTAGAGTGACATGAAAATCGTGTTTTTATTGCCTAAAATACAAGATATGGATGTGACGAACATGTAGTATCAACAAGTGTCACATGCCATACAGCCACAGAAACAATTTAATGACTACATGAGGCATTTCCTAATAATACTTTTTTGTTTAGTCGAGAGTACCAGGTTCGAGCACCGAAATTAACAGTCCTACATTTGGAATCAGGAAGACATGAAACGTGTTTGTATAAAGTCGATACTATCGTCGGACTAACCAAAAAAAGAGGCAAAGTTAGCAAAATCCTATCCCTGGTTATCACTAAGCATGGAAAAACCCTTGCAATACTACGACGTCAAGTTTCGAGCAATTGAAAACCTATGGCAGCAGGTTGAGTCACTCAACTATACTATGCGTGAATTTTGTGGCAACACTATAATACTCTTACAACCAGCAGTATTACATCGAACTTGAAGAAAAATTGCAGGAGTGTTTGATATCTATATCAAGTAAGGCATATCTAAAAAGAGCCAGCCACGGCGATGGAGAGCCCATATCCAGAATGCATTTAATATTCCAAAGCTTGCGATCTCAAAATTGAATGGTGAATACCTTAAACGGAGGCAAGGAACAAAACATGATCAACCCAATTCACCAATAACATTAGCAGCATCCAATTTTGCAAAGGAGGCGCCAATACGTTTTACTAAGTACAGCCATTGTAGAACTAACTCCAAAGGAGTATGTTTAGTATTTCATACAAAACTCAGCACTAATGTATCGCTGCACACGTGAATTCGCTAGAGTGGGAGTCCAAATTTACTTGCGAGTTAACGCAGTTCGAATTACGAGTGCAAAATTTCCAGACAAATTTCCACGAGACAGTTTTGATTCTCACACTCGAAAATCTAATGTATTACTTTGACCACTTGCCTTTGAGTCCTGCTGAGGAGCGGGCGTGTAGCAAATTCAATATACATAAACATTCCGTCATTTTTTTTAATTTTTAAACAATATTTCTTAGAATAGATAGGGTTATCTTGTAATATTTATGAATCTTTACTAATAAGGCAAAAGAAAAATATAACAGTGAGGAAATGTACATATGTTAGTGACTAAACATAATAATGTTTAATTTTTATTTGTTAAATTCTTAATTTTAACGCTGTATTTGTCTAGATAGGTATGCGGGAATATCGTCTATTGCGTAGGAAAACCGCGTTTTATGGCTGTAGGAAAACTTCCTCCGTTATTGGTTTTTTTGAGGAATCCGCTGTCTGATAATGTGATTGTGAGCGTTGTGTCATTACCAGAGACCGGATTTTATTCACCTAAAAAAGTAAAAAAAAGGCACTTGTGGCACTTATTGAAAAATAAGAAAAGGAACGTAAATGCGCATTTAATTTTAGTAGCAATGAACTCCCAAGAGTTTTTTGCAATTCTCTGGCAATAACCTTCTCCGGTCGTCTCTTAGAAGCGCCTTGAAAGAGCTAACTGACCTTTCTACTTGAGCTGAAATAAGGGGAGCCCATTTTAAGCTTTAAGCATTATCAACATCAATGTTTTCTAGAAGTTTGGAATTCTCGCCGCCATTCATTACAGAATTTATCTGCTCAATAGTTTTCATTCCCATATTTTCTTTGAAAACGGCAATAAACTTTTTCATGACTTCCTTTGCAATCGGCCCCTTTGCTTGTTTCAAGTTTGTTGATGTTCCTTGATTAGAATAAAGTTAGCTAAATATAAAAGTAGAGACTATCAAAATACCTGTTTTTTGTAATACCTCGAAAATTAATTTTTATGGGTCGACTAAAAATCGAAACTCGATATACGCCAGCTGCTCTTGTACTGCTTCTTCTTCAATCAATTCCTGTGACACCTGTAATACCTGGTGTAATGTAAATGTAACAATTTAAAAAAAATTCTAAGAAAACTTACATGTTGAGGTGGAACCGGCAATGCAGCTTCCTCTATGCACACCGTGAGCGACGCAAGTTACGTGAACTGTTTTCGAAAACAACATTGTGTGTTTTTGTGTGTTTTTCTTTATTGTGTGCTCTAATTCAGAAATTCTAAATTTCCCCCTAAAAAGTCCAATATTATTTATTATAAAACTTGTTGGTAAGCCACATTTCTAGTTTCTGAAAAATTATCAGCGACAATGTACAACTGTCCTGGGTCCTTTGCCCTCGACATTGCAACTTACAATGTCTTGCGAATTAAATCAAACTTCATGAAACAAGAGAAAAAGTAGCCTATCTTGTGACACATCATGTGATTAGTCAATCTCGCTATAATTTCAGCAACATTTTGAAAAATCATCCCCGAAACAGAGAAGTAGAATATTGTGTCTATTGTTGGGTAAGCATTTAGTGGGAAACCCCACACCGACTTTTGTTGAAAGTTTCAGAGCCCTGTGATTTATACTTTCGGAGCCTTTGTGGCTCTAACACACAAACATTTTTTAGCTTCATAGTTAAAATTGTTGTTGGTTTCATTTCATGATTAAATGTATGCATACCTATGCATACCTTCAAATCATAGCGAAGAATGGAAGAAAGAACAAGACAAATACTTTATTATGTAGTCGCATTCTTTTTTCTTGCATGCTTGAATTTTGCAATTGCTTTGAATTTATGTGCTATACAGCCCGCTAAACCATACACAGATACAAAAAAGCAAAAGCGAGAACGATTTAGTGTATGGCGCTCATGCCCAAAATGTACTGCGAATTTCATGGACCTCATCCAAACTTCATAAAAACCATATACATAGGCCAAACAAAAAGGAGTGTGAATGTCTTTTTAAAATCTTTAAATACGTTATTTCCATACAGAATTCGAAGGCTCAACATTTATATATATTACGTTATATCAGAGATCGCTTGTGCGTCTTCACAAAATTAACTTGACTTCAAATTCAAACAGAAGTAAAGAAGACAAAATTACTATACAAAAATAAGAGCAAAATAATCGAACAATTAATTGTAGTGTAAGAACTTGTATAATATAGAATGGATCGGTTGGCGAAACTAACGGGCGGTTATTAATCTGCAGTCGAATACCAAAAGTCTTAGAATTCATTCCTTTAAAATACATTGAAAGATTGCCAATATTTGATGGAAGAACAGAAGATCTCCTAATCTTTATCAATAATGTTGATGATATTATACCAACATTACTTACTTATAATGAGCAAGGACAAGAAATGTGAATAAATCTACTAAAATCAAAATGTAAAAGTCCAGCTAGGCAGGCAATCGAAATTAATACACATTCAAATTATAAGTGACATAAAAACTATTAAGATTGATTTTATGTCACGTTTTGGTGGTTTCAAGAATAGCTATCAACTGTATGATGGTCTTAGAAACTCGGAATTTCGAGGAGATGTTCTTAAATAATACAATTATCAATTAGATAACAATACATTAATTTGATATTCCTAGAAACAATGATACCGCCCTAAGAACATTTAAAGAGAAGTTATAAGTTCATATATTCAATATTGTACTCATTAAAACCCACTACCAAGGAGTCAGCTCTCCGTGAATTATCACAAGCAGGTTTTGTTAGTCGTACTCTTCACGAAAATACTTCAAAACCAAACAATAGAAACGAAATCTAGGAATAACTGGCAACCAAAGCATAGTACAAAATATCAAAAACAATTCAACCCAAATCAAGAAAGAAGTTATAACCAATACTATCAACAAGTGAAACCAATGAATGTAGATTCTAGTTCATCATAATGAAGAAGAAACAATCGTAAAAATTATTGTATCAACAAACGATTCCAAGGTAAATTTTCAACATGCAGCCTCGGAGAAACAAAACGAGGCTTAGCCTATGTCAAAATAACAAAATAAATGAAGAAGATACTCCACCACAATACTTAAGGACTAGATTTGTCCTATTTACAATTACAACTGCAGGTAATCTCATAATTATTTTTAAAGAAACTATTTTTCCTGACAAATTTGTTTTCCTTGTTTTACAAGACAATAAATTTCAAATTTATACATTTTCTGATGAATAAAATGGCTTGCAAGGTAATGTAGAAATAATTTACAAAAAAATGATGAATATTAAACGAACAGTCGTATCCAATCTTCTTTGTAAAAAACGAAGAAACCGAATATGAAGAATATGATTTAAAATGGAATGTATTCCAGGAAAAAAAAATAAATTGGCAGATGCCCTTTCAAGAATCAAAATTAGTGAAGCGAAAATAAATATTTTAGAAAAACAAGAAAAATATGATCTCTTTTTATACCTATTACCGAAAATAAAATGTAAAGGTCCGATTTCGAGGGTTTTTTTTTTATTATATTATTTCCTCAACAATTATAGCCAAACAATTTAAAACCTAGATCATCTAAGTGGTGAAAACAAATCGGACTTATTTATATTTTACGATTTTAGACTTAACTAAAGGATTCTACCAGATCGAAATAGAAGAAAACGATCGTGAAAAACAGCACCCAGTACACTTTCTGGTCATTAACTTTACACGAATGCCATTCGGGCTTCACAACGCCCCTGCAACCTTTCAACCAAAAAAAGAGTAAAAAAGGGTTAATAAATGAATTTTAAAAAATACATTGCAAAAATCTATCCTGGGTCATATAATCACTTCCGAAGGTATAAAGCCCAATCCCAAACAAAAAATAAGTAATTAAAAATGTTCTAATACCTTCCTCAGTGAAATAAATTCAATCATTTCTCGGATTAACAGGCTCGTAATTTCATCCAAGATTATGCCAAAATCTTTAATTGATACACTCTGTTCTGAATGCAAAAAAAAAAAAAATTGATTGTAAGAACGCATTTTTAAAATTAGAACTATAATGACCGAAAATATCAAAAATAGACATCCTGACTTTTCAAAAGATTTTATTTTAACTACCTATGCATCAAATTTTGTCATAGGCGTAGTACTTAGTCAGTCACATGTACCATAACGTTTTGCATCAAGAACATTAAGCAAACATGAAGAAAATTATTCGGTCATGGAAAAAGAGCTATTAACTATTGTGTGTGAAGAAAATTCGTGATCAGAACCGATCACTTCATTTGCACATTACTGGATACTGTGTTGTAAAAAGACAGGCTCTTCGAAGGTACTGCATGCAAATGCGGTTTTTTCCCTGTATATCGTTTATTTACAAATTCCACATGACTTTTTCTGGCCTGTTGATGTCTGGCTTACTCTGAGCTGTGGAGCTCTATTTTGCAAAGGTGCTCCGAAGAAAGATTCGATGCCCTTTAGAACAGACAACTCTCCTATTATCCTTGAATCGTTCACCCTTGCTACGATCTGAGGAGTCACTAACAGCTTCATGAAAGAATGCAAGAATTTGCGACGTGCATTGGTTTTATTCATAGCACTCATATCATTTACTTTTTTGTAAATTGCAAAGGTGCTGAACATCCAGCATGTTGCTGAAAAAGCCAATGGCCATCGCTTCGTCTGTCGTTTCCATGTATATTCTCACAACATTTGACATGACGTCGACGCCGACATTTTATAGATTTATGGTCAAAAATCGGTTTTGCGACATCGTCGACCAAAAGTATCCTGTTCAGTAACTGATTTCAAAGCTTTTTGTGTTGTCGGGTTATATTCGTTGAATTTCACTATTTCTTGTTGAGCCCTTTTATTAGCTTCTCGCATGTTAATAACGACCATATCTTCTGTTTTTATATATAATCTTTCCATCAGGAACATAGACCTCATCGCCATCGCCAGTAAAATCTTCTGCTTCAGATCCACTCACTCGTACTTCTTCGGCAAGCCTGCTCCAGTATGAAGTAATGATTACTGACTGACAATAATGATACTTTCACTCTCATATATACCCATAAACTCAGGAGTGACCCAGCAGCAACACTAGTTTGGGGGGAGGTGTTATATAACAGTTTGCTTGTCTTCACAAAATGAACTGGACTTAAAATTCAATCGGAAATGAAAAAGATTAAAATATAAATTAATATAAAAAAATAACAGCACAAGAATGGAACAAAGAATTTAGTGCAGTGTAAGAACTTCTATAATATAAAATAGATGGGTTGGCGAAACCAACGTTATTAATCTGCGTCTTCAAACCAAAGTCACCAGTGGTATTAGGCCTAATAATAAATTAATACATATTATTTTGAAGAATTTAAAACAGTTGTTTTATTCTGCAATGTTCTTCAGAGACAGGAGAAGTATTTGTATTTAGAAGCGTTTAAACGTCAATTACAAATCATATATGTATGTGTATAGATTTCATTTGTAAATTCTTAGATAGAGACTCTAGCTTTAGGAAATCTATTTAACCCCCACGGATCCTGCAAATATCTTCTGAACTATGCATACATTCAATTTTCTATATACAATTTGATTTACATATTATATGTTATGTATTATATATTATTATTGTTTATTCTATATTCTATATTGTTATTCTATATTTCAGGTAAGTCTTTTGCTTTGCTGTTATTCTGTTAAGCAGACGCTTTGATTTAGCCAACAATGTGCTAATCAGCATTTCACGTAAGCAAATTATGTGTGTATGTATGTATATGAACGCATAATCATTATCAACTAGAAAACTGAACATTATTAATCATTCAACTAGAATACCAATTTCGAGAAATTGATTCCTTAATACTAGATAACACCAAACGTATTCTTAGAATACCCGCATTAAGTATAAGATTACCTGACTGGGATGGGTGCTGCAGAATAAGCTGTATGCACTTGAGCGCTGTATCCTACACTCCATATATGCATAATAATTTCGATAACGAATAGAAACATGTTCTAAGCTAGAACTGTTTTTCCGGATTGAATATTTCAAATTAATTTCCAACGTATTAACGGTATTTGCACATTGTGCAGTGAAATAAATAGAAAATAATAATTGCATGTAATTTAGTGTTCAACTTATCAACGGCCAACTTGAAGACCTCTTTCAGTTTCTTTGGATTGACTTCTTGGTCCAAATTCGCCACCAGAACATACGAACTGTAAGAACATCACTATACCAACGTAATGCATCCGCTGAAGGAAGCTGCTATCAATGCGATCATATCGATTTCCAGTGATTCTTACTCATTTGTGCGTCTTCACTACCTTCACCTATGGTTGCGTACGCCTTGGGGTGGAACACCGTTATTATATCCGCAACGTCTCTGACGGAATAATTGTTTCGGTGGTGGCACCATCCACCCTCCACCCTCCACCACTGGCTCTCTTGGCGATAGGCGCCCCTGCCTAGTTGTCAGAGCGGGTTCTCTCGAGTTTCGCGACATTTTCCCTTAAGGGCAGAAGTTCCGCTAGCATTCGCCGGAATTCTTTTGTCTCAGCTCCACCCTTCGACGTCTCCGGTTTCTCCGCGGGCGTGCTAATTGCTGGATCAACCAAGGAAGCTAGAGGATTTATATGGTAGGAAACTGTGCCCCTTTAAGCTTCTTATTACATACTACCATAGAGTTGCGCAAAAACTCTATCGCTGAGTCCGATCCTTCCGATGAAGAGGGTCCGACGTCGGAGTTCTGTCTTTGTGTGAATGATAACGAGGAAGATGCGGCCGGGTTGTTCGTCGGCTGCCTTTCTTCCTGCTCGTACACCTTTACTTTTTTTATTTTAAAGCAATATTTAATGAAGTAGTGGTTGTTTTTAAGGATCTATGAAAAGTATTTACTTTAGCAGCGAAATTATTCTTGCTGGGCCTTTGGTCTTATCTAGCACAGATATTGACATCTTCCAGTCTGCTGTGAGAAGATCAGGATTCTATCTCTGAATGAGTAGCAGGATGTCCTGTGGTTCGCTGGGATTCAAAGGAACTCTGCCGCGAGCTCTAGGCCAGAGCGGGATCTTATCCTTGCTCACAGCTTCAAGTTTAGCGCCCTTCCATAATTCACTTCTGGTGGCGACTACGGCCTTTAGGAAGGATACGCATTTTCGTTCTAACAGGAGTTTATTTTGTTCTGGTGTACCCAGCCCCTGTCGCTGTAATTTGGGGTGTTTTCCCCGGGTTTGCTTTCACCAGAAGAGGACGTTGATTTTAATTTATCCTTCAGCTTAGCCCAATTCTCCCTGCTAAGGTGGCACTCATCGTGGCCTCGATCAATGCTCACTAGGCAGATGTTCCTTCACCATTTCGTTAAGAGGAAGGTTGACCTTATTAGTTTTCTTAATTATCTGAGAAGTTGGGGAATGTTCATCTGCAGATCGGGCCTTCTAGGTCCCTGTTTGAGGATGTGGAAGGTCCCTTTTTTGGCACAGAGACAGGACTCTTTGTCCCTTTCGTCCCATTCATCTATGCCCTTGCTGTTAAGTCGGATAAGGACATGGGAATGCTGAACGTCGAGGTCTAAAAGTAGCCGTGCTGGCTCTTATATGCTTCCGAGGAAGCGAAAATGATACCGTGTTTTCATTGTCGATTTGGGAGATGGAGCGGTCGGGAAGTGCGTAGGTATTCATAGGCAGCTTCTCCAGTCGCATTTCTACCCTGGTTGTATGGTCCGATTCTCGGCACCCTGCGTTAGTTTCGTGTTTGTCAGCATCGTTTGTTTGTTTTTTTCGTTGCACTTGCATTGCTTTTTTGTTCTGTTTGCGTACGTGTTTGTGTATTTGTTTTCTTCATGTGGTTCCACGAGTAAGCCGGTATGGGAAGGTCCGTCGGTAGAATAGCAGTAGTTGAACCACCGATAAGGCTGACGAATGTTGAAAATAAGCTGGATTAACCGTTAGCGACTGGGCTTTTATTAAGGTGGCCCCCACCCAAGCTGATCCTCACCACGGTTCGATTGAAATCTTAATCAAGCCTACCGAAAGAGAGGATGTGGAAAGGATTAAAGGTGGGAACTAGGCGTGGATGGGATGGTATATATAATTTATTAAATGCTAAAGACAAATACAAAATACAAATACCACTATGACTTCAAACAGGCAGCATGAAACAACAGAATTATTGGGTTTTTAAAGATAATTCGCCTGAACCCGTAAATAGAAATTCCGAAACTTTGCAGGATGTATTACCGGAATAAAACATTAGATCAACACATCAAATTTTTATCATAGAAATTGCAATAACCAAAATAACTGTTTCCTAATAGAGGAAGGAGTAAGGGCCATTAATCTAATAATAACAATCGTTTTAATAGGAATAACATAGCTCTTACTACAAACACGATTGCACACATTGCAAAGCAACCCCAAAATAATTAAATTCTTCAGACTACTATAACTTATAACAACTATAGTTCACATACACGCCGAACTAAACAACCACGATACGTTTCCTAAAAACTAAGAACAAGAATTGTACTTTAGAAATAGGTATACGGATAATTCAACCGAAGTTTTTAGTTTTTAGCTCCACACGAAACATATCCCGACTGCACATTTTGTAAGTCATTTAAATGAAAATGATATGGACAAACTAAGATCGTTATTACATTCTTTTAGAGACTGTTTTACAGAAAGAAATCAGTTATCATTTATTGAGGAAATACACCGTAAAATCGAAACATAAAGTAATATTCCCATTCATAGTAAATTATAACGTTACCGCGAAATACATCGAGAAGAAGTCCATAAACAAAAATAAATAAAAAACATAATTACGCCCAGTAAGAGTCTTTACAATTCCCCTATTTGGGTAATGGTCGTCAATTATCGTAACCTCAAAGGACAGACAATCGGCGATCGATTCCCAATGCCTAACATCGACGAAATATTCGATAAATTGTGTACCTACTTTGACCTTGCTAAAGGGTTTCACCAAATAGTGGTATTACCCAGAGATCGCACGAAATTGCATTTTCTACTACGTGTGTATTCGTATGCTATCTGGTTCTTAAGGATTTTATTGATAACATCTGTGTTGTCTACATGGATGACATCCTAGTGATTTCCACGAGCTTTCAATAACATTTGCTATCATTAAGAAAAATCTTGCAACGTTGTCGAGACGTAAACTTAAAAATTTAAATAGGTAAATTAGAGTTGTTCCAGCGGATGAGTCTACTAAATATCTTGATTATGTCATAGCTAATAATAAGTATCCCCTGTGGGTCCTAGGGCCTCTATTACACCTACGCTCCATCGCGTGCGGTTTCCCGTAATGAATTTTATCTCTCTCCAATTTTTCCCTATCTGTCTACGCCCCTCCCTTACTGTTCTGCGTCGTGTACTTTTCGAACGACCTGCTATTCCGGCGTCTGGGATTTGCGCCAGAAGATTCTAAGTATATTTCGTAGGAACCGGTTCACAAACGTCTGTAGTTTTCTTGTAATAGTGCTGCATCCATATAACGGCACGGACTCAACATTGGAGCGAAACAGCCTTAGCTTAGTGTATAAGCTAATAGCATTGCTCCTCCAAATTGTGGACAACATATCGAATGCTGACTTAGCTATATTCTGTTGTGGCTGAGAAAGGTAATGTCAAGCAATGTCTATTTTAACGGGTTTATGTATTTTAAGGGTTGTGTGCGTGGCTGAGTAGCTTTGTTTTTGATGAGTTGATCTTCAGCCCCACGAGTTATATTTGTGGGTGCCAGGCGTGGTCCCCAGAAAAATTAAACACTAAAATCAATCGTTATATGTCTTTATTGACTTGAGTCCAAACATCGAGTGAGGCTTCGTCTATTATTCTAACCTTTAACACAGAAAAATAACAGGACTTAACTTAAGACAATATAACAAAAAGGGAACAAAACAGAAGTTGTAGGTTGTACGCTTTGGAAGGAAAGAGAGAGCACGATATACAACGTTATCGATGGCTTCGGTTGTAACTTGGCTGATGGCGGCCTTCATGTTGTGCACAGCAGCATCACGTGAGTTCTTTGGCTTGGCGCGTGCTTGGACATTCGCAAGCGCATGGCTTTGGCTTGGCTTGGTTGTATCGCTTTTTGGCTTGGTTTTACCGCTCTCCATCGTTGCACAGCATTATCACGCGAGTGGCTTGAGCGCGTGTTTGGATAAGTAGAAACACTGTCAAGTACAGTCTGCACGGAATGCCGATAGTAAGCCATGCTACTCCCGGCTTAAGCTTCCCTCTCTACATTAGTTGCCAGTTGGTGGAGGTCTATAATCTAATGAAGGCGTAAGCACACGTCGTCTGAGTAGACAATATGGTTTAAGTGAGATGAAAGTGTACATCGAATTCCTCATGTTCTCGATGACACAGTAGAGTTAAGTACATCGTTAATCACCAATAAAAAAATATTAGGGGTAGAGTGAAACCTTGCCTGACTCCGCTTTGGATTTTAAATTCTCCTGACATTTTTCCTCATTGCAGTACGTGACACTTAGACCCATAGTAAGTCGCTATGATAATAGCTATAAGCTTATCTGGAATAATTCTACTACTCAAGGCCAGCTAAAAAATATCTTGAAGTGCCTATAAGGGCACTGCAATCGGTGATGTACTCAGTCAGAATAATCATATCTTAGGACCCATATTTACGACCGAAAGTTTATTTTACATACATTCCACAACATCGTATTTGTCCAATCATCTTATAGACTCTAATATGAAATTACAGCGATGGAACATCCAATTAAAAGAATATGCCTTCACAAGAGAATATTTGAAAAGTATAGTAACCTATTGCTGTCGGTTTAAGCAGGTACACCTAGTCACAATAGTCTGCATACGATGTGGAATATCTTGATCATTCTGATGTAAGGGAAAGTGAACCTTTTTGAAAATATTTTTTTTTGTATTGTGGTATTAATGAACAACCTTAAATTGTTTTATTTATTGCCAAGAATAACTCAAATTATTTGAAATCGTATGTAACCTCTTGTGACTAGGTGTGTGTAAACAGAAAAAGAAACGTTAAGACGTGAACATTTTTCATAACGTTCTGAACAGTGCTAGTGATCAAAATGAAGACGTTATTTCTACTGACTCTACTATTCACAGTGGAAGAAAGATGGCTCTCAGTACAGAAAAATCAATTAACCTCTACAAAAATCAAATTTGTTTATAAAAAAGAAACAGAGAAAGAAGCTATACGCCAGTTGTAAAGGGAAAAACCACAGTGCGCGAGAAATTCAACTTCTTCGAACTTCTCGAACTTCTGCTCAGATTTCCGAGGCAGGCCTTGAATGCGATTCCAACAGGTAGGCGACTATTTGGCAGATTCAGGACGAGATGGTTGGACAAGGTCCAAAAACCTAGTCCAACCCTAGTTGCCTTTGGGCATAACTCTTAATGTTAAGTTAACCGATATAACGGACAATGAGCATATTCTCACTATAATAAAAAACGATAATTTAGTAAATAATTATAGAAATATTTAAGAAACATTTTAACAGAAATATTTAATTAATTAAAACAACCCTACGAATTTGCTACATACACTTACCAAGTACATTAACAATGGCGAAATATGTTTCTTGGTACGATAATGAACGAAGCAATTTAATGAAATGGAAATAGGAATAAATTTTATTAAATGGGACCTTAACTGGCATTTATAATGTCAGACAGAATAATATATGTAAAATTAACCCCTGGATAGAAATCGTACGAGAAATTACGTACGAGTAAGTATAAACTGAACGATAATGTAAGTATTAGATAACAGGAATATAGACAAAAACGGTCCAACTTACAAAAGGCTTACTCATTTCAGGAAACAAGATTATTACACATTTGACACTTGTAAGGAAAGCGAATTTAGATATAACTCAATCCCACAGAAAAAAAATCTCATCATCATCACTCCATACTCCGCCATCGACTCTAACTCATCAGTGGTCAGAGTCTTAGGACTTGGTCCAACCATCTAGTCCTGGGTCTGCAAGCGGTCGCCTGATGGAATTGCATTCAACGCCCGCCTCTGAGGTCGTTATGAAGGGGACATTTAGCCACGTGACCAAGCCACCAGCCCTCTACGTTCGAAGAAGCAGCTCCTCAATGTTGATTTCCTCTCGCTGGGTTTCTCACCCTATACCTACCCTGTTTCAAAATTGACCCAGCGTGACCAATCCTACATGAAATCTCAGCATTACTCCTTCCATCACTCGTGAAAATGACCCCGAGATACCTAAACTTCTCCACCTGCTTCAATAGGACTCCACTAAACTGTAGAGTGCATTGAACAGGCGTTCTGAAGATGACAATAACCTCCGATTTGTTCACGTTGAACTTCATTCCAGCATCAGCATACGGACACAAACCTATCGAGTGCGCGACCAATAAGACTCAACGATTTGTTTTATAAAAAAAATAATTTTATCTTTATTCACCGAGTTTACAAAATCAACTGAACTTAAATTGCAACATACATGACCTACGTTTGCAGAGGTGATTATTTAAACGGAAGTTCGGCAGACGCTGATAAAGCATTTTCACGAAATCACCTGTGCAATTGCAATCGGGATCGATTATTTTACACTTCTCTGCTAACGACGCATTTTGGGATCGATTATTTTACACTTCTCTGCTAACGACGCATTTTTATATTTGTGCCGATGTTGAGCTTGCTTCTTCTACAGCGGCGTGTGGGTTGATGACAGTGCACTCTTGGTGACAATGCACTCTGCCATTCATGTATGTCGTCGTTTCGGGTGGCATCAATGTTGTTGTTGTAGATGGCGGGTTGTTCTTGTAGCTCCTCCCCCTAAGACTGAAGCGAGGGTACTGTCGATGGACTGGACAGGTTTGGACATGTTTCCTGTTATCTGTTTCAATGTATTTCCTAGTTCGTCAATAAGTCCTCTTTTTTGTCTCTGTCTTTATTTTGGTAGTAACAGATCTATTTTAGATATTAATTCTTGAAGTTTGAATTCTATAATGTTTATTGTGTAATGAAGATGTTTGAAATTGAAATATTACTTTTGCGTTTCCTAATTTAAGTGGGAGTATTCCTTGGGATTTTGTCAGGTCACGTATGTCTAGTTCTTGTGCCAGTGTTGAAATGAAAAAGCATGATTCGATTTTGAGTGTATTTATATTTTTTTCTTAATTCTAGATTTATGAAATTTCCTATCGTTTGTGGTTAATAGTGTTACTTTTTTGTTTCCTTTGACTACATGCTTAGTAAATCATGGATTGAGCTTATTTCTTCTAAACTCTTTTCTATATATGATGTCATCTGTGTTTCTATTCTCAGGTTATTTTCTGTTACTATTAAGTTTGTCTATTCTCTTACTAACTGCTTGTTCTAGTCGATCTTTTATCTGAGGGAAAAAACTTGTTGAAATTGGGTTAGTTCTTTTAAATACTCGTGTTCGTTGGTGTGTGTTACAGAATTATAAAATGTATAGGATCTTCCATAAAAAATTTCGAAGGGTGTAAATTTAGTAGCAAAATGGATAGAGTTGTTGTAGGTAAATAGAGTTTCAATTTGAATTTGAATTTTGAAAATTTCTCTAATATTGTAAGAATGAGTTTATCGTTAATAGTGTATATATCCATGTGCAGTATATCAAGCGGTTTTAGTGGTGTTTCAGGCTTTTCATACTTCACTTTTTGGGGATTTCTTTTATACTTTTCGGTTTGACACTTTTCGCAATTATTAATTGTTTCTGTGATTTTAGGTTTCATATAGGGAAAGTAAAAATTTCGTTTAAGGTGTGATAGAGTTTCTTCCACCCCTCTATGATTAATATCTATGTAATAATCTATGATTAATTTTTCTTGTTCGTCAACACTTCTATTATCTTTCAAAAGGTCTGTGCAACGAATAAGGCGGAAGGATTTGTTACTTGAGAAGAAATTGGAATAAATAGATTGTACTTTTTTCAAAGTTTCGTCGTCTGTATAAATTGCATTAAGTCTCTTTGGAGAGAAGAATTTCTTGAAAATGTCGGTAATGGTGCTTTCGCTAAAAGTGCTATCTCTAACGGTTTTGCTTTGTTCGTTTTCAAAGACCATCTCTAAGGTCATGGGTGAGCCTTTGTTTGATTTTTGAAGAATAAATTGTAAATTAAACTTTGGTCTGGAGGTCTTTCCGAAATTGGAATACCATCGTCCAAATTTTCTAAAGCGGAATGTACAGTGGAGCCACTGGTACCTTGAACTTGATATGATATCGTTAAGATTGATGTCTAAATTTTGAAAGGTTTTGGGATTTTAAATTTTTGCTCTACTAAGGGCACCTGCGTTAGTGTTACTTGTGCCTTTCTTATACATTATTTCATAATCTTCTAGCTTTAGACGCCAGCGGAGTAGCTTAGAATTTGGATCCCTAGGATTCATAATCTGAGCAAGAAGCTCTTTCTCAATTGTCGAATAATTTATTTCAGACGAAGCATATCGGCTTATCGCTTCCTATTGGACCTTGGGACAATATTGCGCCCAGAGCAAAATTACTTGCGTCTGTTTGTGAGATTAAAAGGTTTGGTAAAGTCGGGGTATTGTAAAATCGGATCGTTTGTCAGAATGTTTTTGCAAGTTTGGAAGGTTTTCAGATATTCGTTGTTGATTTCTATTTTCTTGTCCTTTTTTAAACATACTGTTAAGGGTTTCACGATATTTTTGATTACTTATCTGAAATAGTTTTCTCGTTTAGTTTCCTAAAATCAATCACGAGTCCCCATTTCTGGTTACCACTGTCATCTCTCTACTTGGGTACTATCCATACGGGTGCACTGGCACCAAGGTGAACAGCTATGACGAATTATGCCTTGTTTGAGCATTGATGTTATCTGCTTTTGAATTTCTGCCTTGTGGCAATACGGGTAGCGATATTTTTTCGTATAGATGGGAATATCATCTGTAGTATGGATTTTGTGTTTGATTTTGTTTGTAAAACTTAGATTTTGACCCTCTTTGAAGAAAATATCTTCAAATTCTTTGCAAAGTTTTACGAGGCTTTTCCTTTCTTCTATATTCAGATGTTCAATTCGGAGAAGTTTCCAAATATCAGGGTCGCTTTGGGTACTTTCGAGATTGACGTTAAAATTATTGATTTCGATAAAATTGGTAGAAATATAGGGCTCAATCTTGAGGGGTTGTTCGATGAGAAAGGCTTTATCAAGGGGTGAATTGTTAGAAATTTCAAAAAGGAAGTACCAGTTTATGTAACGAGATTGGGTTGGACAGATGTGTTTTTAACAAAAACATCGCCGATGCGTACATCTTCTGGTATTTTAACGAAAGTTTTTGTATGTAAGGTACAGCTATTTTCCAGAGCTAAAGTTAGGTTTAAAACGAAGTGAAATTGTAGAGTTGGGAGTGATAAGAAGTTTATTGCCTAGATCGATTTTTACACAAATTTGAGAGGGGTATCTAAGCCTTAAAGACCGTCGAAATAATTATGGAATTTAAAGAGAAGAAAGTTGAATTTGCCTGATTAATTAAATTCTTAAAACGCGGAAATTGATACTTTTTTGCCTAGCTTATGATTATTTAAAATAGCAGAGATTTTGATAGGATGGCAATTCTCAATATTAAGTTCATCTAGATCTTGGTCCTGATAAACATAATGTTCTTCAAGGTTAGGGATGTACGATGGTGGTAATTTGCGCCTTGCTTGTTGGGCGTCAACATTATGGACTTCCTGGATGATAAATCTCGGTGTGTTATGGCTTCTCCTCGTATGTTGTGTCATCGATGGATTGTATACAGTTGGCTGCGAATACCGGGATTGCGTTGAACCAAGTTCCATGGATTCTGGCGAGGATACAGGTTGATTCCTTTGGGGATGGAACTTGTGGCCATTGTTTAGATTATGCAGTGCTGGTAGGGAAGAATATTTATTCGTTAATATAGGGGTTTGTGCAGAGCTATGGAAACATGTGGGGTTAAGTGCAGTATTATTTGAGAGTGGTCTAGGTAGAGTATGAGGGGATCAATATATTTGGTTAGGTTGGGGTGTTCTATAACTATAAATTCTTTGTTGATTATTAAATTTTGTACTCTACTGATGTTGGTTAGGTTTTCTTATGGGTAGACGATACTCGTATTTCATATAGAACATATTTTGCTCCTGTTTGCAATATGAAAGGGCTATTGCAAGGGAACTTGGCTTCGTTGCTCTTATGTTTGAACCAAGAGGTTCTCTTAAGCCAGATAGGAAAGCATTCAGGCACATTTCTGATGATATTAATGAGGTTTCATTGCGCTTATCTGAATAGTGCTGTACTAAGTTTTGATTTCAACCCAATTCAGACTAGTACAATACGTGTTCAGTACCTCGTTTGCTTGACCGTCAACCGAAACCCCTCTTATGTGCATGAGTATTTCATTTTAGGATTTAAATCTTTTACCGCATCTGGAATTCTAAGGCAATCGAAAATATCGCGGAGATTTTGGTTTGCACCGGCTGCTGCTGCAGAGGTTGTAGCGGCATTTAGATTCATGGTAGCGTTTGAGATTGAAAATGTAGATGGCGAATTAAAACTGGGGTCGCGATTTATTTGAGACACCGACTCTGGTATGGAATAGGCTCTTAAACTTGAACAAATTAGAGAATTTAGGGTAAAGGGATTTCCTAACAATAATTTTCTTTGGGGATACAATAAGAGATAATAGTACGTACAAATAGTTAATATTACAATTTCTTAGTTCTTGTGCTTAACTGTATGAGTGTATGATGAGTATTTGAGTAATAAGAGATAATAGTACGTACAAATAGTTAATATTACAATTTCTTAGTTCTTCTGCTAAACTGTATGAGTGTATGATGAGTTAATCAATTTATTGATATAAATTCACTATTCGATTCAGATAAGTACAGTGTAGCACTTTATAATAGCCATTAATTGTCCAATTAAGATAAAATAAATTCACTTTTCGTAATACAAATTTAGTTTTTAACACAAATATTTGTATTCTGTTGTATGTGTGTATTCTATTCAATTTTCCATTTATGTAATACAAATATTAGTCTTTTAATAATATAAATAAATATTTGATACAAATATCTTGACTAACATGTGCTGGAGTAAAAAGAAAATTTTCATCTCTGAGTTCATCTGTCGCTGGGTGATGGATGTTGCGATGAATCTCTCTAACCACTGGTTTTCTGTGTGTAAGATGTCCACCTCATTGGAAAGCAATACACCATCTTTAGATTAGACGCCTTCGATGATTGGATTTCCTCTGAGTCAGCGAATGGTTTGCCAGAACACCTTCTTCGCAGATTGTTGGTCGCTTTCCAACTTCTCGCCGAATTCCTTCCAAGACTACTCTTTAGCTCTCACAGCCAATTTGCAGTTTCTTCCCGCCTCAAAATCTAGTCTCTGTAGGTCTTCTTTTTCTATCTGATGGCTTCTTGAACCGCGGGCGTTTTAAACCATGCAGTTCTTTTCTCACCACTAACCGCCACTTTAAGCCGCTTCACTCCACAATCATCTCGTGATGAGGTAGCTGCTGAAAACAGACTCCATTCTTCCTCTACGCGCGATGGAGCAGTTGGAAGTCGCTCAAACCTTTCAAATACGTGCCGCGCCAAATTTAGCCGCAACTCATTATTCTGCAGATTCTCCCACCGTTGCTTGTAGCCACTCTTGGTTTACGCTTTGGCAGGAGAGATACTTTATCAGTGAGGTACAGGGTACAGAAGACCACGTGATGATCAGTTGACAGTTCAGCACCCAAACCATCCGTTTCACACACAAAAAGATCTATCAACGACTTCTGTTGAAAACTCTGACGGTTCCATGTGTATTTATGGATGCCTTTGTATGAAAAGAAGGAGTTCATTATGGACATGTTATTTGCACAACAAAAGTCCAACAACTTCCCTCCGTTCGGGTTCTGGTGAGGTTCGCCGTTCCTCCCAATCACACTTCCCCATGTCGTTACGTCCACGCCCACGTGAGCATTGAAATCACCCATCAGGATATAAGAAACCGTTCCCCCTACACTTTCCACGACATCATCAGCTTCATCCAGGAAAGCTGCGTACGCTGACTCTAGATTTGGTGCACTAGAGCCAAAGTTTACCTTTCAAGCTTGAACTTTAAGATCCCGAGTCTCCCTCCTATTGGCATCCACACCTATACCCTACCTGCAAACCTGGGACTTGTGAATATCCCCACACCCGCCTGTGTAGACATTTGAGGTGCGACTCCCGACAGTAAGAGTTTCCACCCGTCCAAAAGGTCCACAGTTCTAGACCCCCCTTGCTTTGTCAAGGAGATACCCACGATATCCAAAATATACCTAGCCTCTTCAACTAGCTCGAGACTCTTTCCTGTGAACGATGAGACGTTCCATGTGCCTATCCTAATTCGATTCCGCTATGCCCGACCAGCTGCCGAGAGGGACAAATCGGCCACAAGGCGCTCGCATTTGATATTTTCGAGACAAATGTTTTTAGCCGGGTCGATAGACGAGGAAGGCGATTTATACAACCACCGTAATAATTTAGACCGAATTATCGAGCAAACTACGAATCAGCTAAACAAACAAGTAATTATAAGTAGTAAACAAGTTAGAAAGGATATTAGATGTATTAATTACGATTAAACATCTTAGTTTACAACATTTTAGCTAACAAAGATAACAGAATACAAAATATCATTATCGTACATTCGTCTTAGTTTTATGAAATACATGAAACCTTATAGCAAATCACAGAGATTTTAAACCAAAGTACAATTCGAAAGCAATTCGACAAAACATAGTCCATTATGGATTCTGCAGAAAAAAATGACAATTCGGGCTATAGAAAGTTTAGGCTTTTAATTGACTATGGCAAGCTCAATGAGGTTACAATCAGTGACATCCCGAATATAGAAAACTTTCTAGATAAATTAGTCAGTGCACAATACTTTACTACCCTTGAAGGAAGACACATCATTTCTGACATCAGAAGGACATTATGAGTACATTTGAATGCCTTTTGGGCCTGAGAATGAACCATTACCATTCCAGCGACACATAAATAAAGCATTGAAGGGTGCCATGAAATAACCCCGAATGAAAGCTTATTTCACTTTGCTAAAGTGTATAAAACCCAATTCAGAGAAAAGTCAATAGAATTTTCAAAGTCAACATTACTTCTTAGAAAAACAGTTGTTATGGGCGCCCGCCGGACGAAACTCACCTATACTGAGTGCAGTAACCAAATTGCGTGAGTGAGGGGGACGAGTTTCGGAATTCGGCATTATTTCGCTAGTAACAGTCAGTCGCGCATGTAACATGCCACGCGAAATACGTAATGTTACATTGAGCCGTTTGAAAAAAAAAGGAAATAAAACACAACGTACTTTTAAGAGATTTTTCAACAAAACCGCTAAATTTTGCTGAAACTATATATATAAATTAAATTATATATAATTATATATATGCTATAAATTGTATACATATAAAACTACTGAACGAGTCAGCCGATTTTGATAAAATTGTCGATATAGACTAATCAAATGATGTATCACAACATAGGCCACTTTTTTCTTGGTTCAGTTTGACTTCAATTTGCACAACAAAATCCATACCGCACACACGTATAGTTGAGATTTCCAAGAACTTTTTTTTAATGAATCGCCTGATATCCCCACACTTTGTTTGTTGTTGTCGCTCCAGATCAATCGAAAAAACCGTATTTGCTTTCCATTTTGCTGCAGCACACATTGAAAATTCTACTTCAACATGTATGCATACAGTCAACAAATGGTATAATAAGTAGAGATTTGAATGAGAGACTGTTGGAGTTAAGTTGGACTTGAGTCTGGAGTCTAGTTTTAACAAACGCTTGCTTTTAACATGATCAATTGTGCGTTGCAATGTAAACAAAATTATTTTGATTGTACGGACGCATGCACATCTGTATCACTAGTTTCTTTCTAAAAGATTTATTAAGCTGCGTAAAAGGCCAAACCTTTCACTTTCGATTCTCATCTCCTCAATTTTCCCCATTTTCTTCTTCTTCCCACGGGCTCAATCGGGTTGGAAAATTCCACCAAAATACCCACATTTTTCCACAAATCGAATGTGCATACTTTCCTGCAGCTATCTTATTTTGGTTGCACAATCTGCACGACTCCTACTTTTTACTACGTATTGCTGACTTTTACGAACAGAACAAATCAGTGTCGGCCTGCGTTAGTTCGATTTGAACACAACTAGCGCGGAGCTTTGGTCGTCTGACGTTTACGAAGACGCCCATTGTTTACATATTTCGTATAACGATTCATTTGTCGATTAATTTATTATCTGCTCGATATGATGTTTTGCTTAACTTTCAACTTTCAATTATATTTAAAATCAAAACCATTACACATTTCAAATTCTTGTAATGAATCATTATTATATCTAAACACAATAAACACCACATCAAGTATGTAGTCTAGTTTGGATCACGTACAGCTTCACATATGTATGTATTATAGTTGCTGTTGGTATAGCTATGAGCATATATTGGATTTTAATGATGTGTTATATTATATTGTATGTTTGGTTCTTTTACAGTGGTTACCAAACCGGATACAAATGGATGTACGTATCCCTCTATTATTTCGTACATTAACAAACCTTAATGAAAACATACTAAATTCGCTAGACTTTTCTTATATCAGAAGTATTCTAAAACTCGATTCAAAGAAGAGATGTCAGTCCAAAAAAAAAAAAATAAAAATACTGATAAATCGGTATATTACAACTTGTAGTATATCGCACAAAAGTATATGATTTTGCATGGATAAAAAATGTATTCCCACATCAGTTTCTGTAATCATCATTATCTTTTGACCCGCCTGATCCTCTAAAGAAATCGCGGCGCGGGGGTAAAGCACGCAAAAATGTCCATGTAACTCCATCCTCCGCCATCGAATCTTATTCATGAGGAGTTATGCCCTCGTGTAACCATGCCAGGTCTTGTACTTGGTCCAACCACCTCGTCCTGGGTCACCTACATGATGGAATATCATTCAACGCCAGTCTTGGAAGTCGTGATGATGGAGACACTAGTGCGACGTGACCAAATCATCGAGCTCCTTCCGTTCGAAGAAGCTGCTACTCCACGTTGAGTTCCTCGCACACTGCCGTGTTACTCATCCTATGTCCCTATGCCGTCAAGTAATACCCACATCACTACAAGGGAAATCTCATCTCATCTCAGCAGTTTTTCCATTTTGTAGAGAATGCAGCTTTTTATTTTCTCTATTTCCCTTCATGCTCGTCCCAGAAACCTACTCCAGATAACAGATTATTTTGTTTAGGACTCAGGTATTAATTTCTTGAGTCAGAAGATTTAAATAAATCCATTCAGTTCCCTTGAAGAAAAAGGGTTAGCTCATCATGATATATAAGTCATCACATTAAGAATTAATTTGAAATAAAAAAACTGAAACTTTAAAACAACATTCTCTCCAACATACGAAAATGTACATACAGATAAATAAGTACATATTAACGCCTAAACCATCCAATGCCATTTTATATAGACAACTTATATTAACTAGAGAAGAAGTGTGCTGCATATATGTATGTAGTGCGTCCAAATGTGTTAGTTAGCATTGTTAGTGACCATCTTGAGAAGTTCCAGATAGAAAGGTTTCCTAAATATACAGGCAATATAAAAAAAAAATAGTTTTTCTTAGTGCAAGAATATTCAGTTCAACTTGACAGGTGGCCGGGTTTTTGAACGATACCTCGAAACATTCTGAAAAATGGTTTAAATGTTTGATCCAATTATTCCGAACTTTTACAATTACAACACGAATTTTGTTCAAGGAGGCAACGTGAGCAAGCTTCGATTACTAAACAGAAGGTCCGGGAATCAAACCCCTATAAGCAACCCAACTTTAGTTAATTTATTTTCAAGTCAACGAAAATACTGGACAGATTAACCGTATTTTTCCCTATTTGATTAACAATCCTTAACTTAGTCGATTGGATTAAACTTTAGATTGAAGGTACAAATTACTGGTCATAGTCTAGCGCCTTCTGAAAAATAAATTAGCAAGCAATTCTCTATTGGAGCTAGGCTTATCTACATTTTGATAATTCAGAGAAGCTACGGGATATTGTTGGGTCTTCTATGCATATACACAGAAATCTTTTCATATATGCAGAAAAAATATGATATACAAAAAATTATATAGAAAGCTCAAATTTCTAAACTTTTTTTACTTATTCATCAATTTGTCCTCTTGTTTCCTTAACACCCATATTACCGATGGCGAGTTGAACGAAAAATCAGGCGAACTGTACAAATTGGTATTACCATATATTCGTAAGTCGTGCAGATGGCATTAGACTCAAATGTCAGAAGCCAGGAGAATGTTTACTTGTATTATGCCAGAATCATGCGAATAGGAATATTTGGTTGCTAAAGGACGAAGTGTACAAAAAACGAAAACAACAAAAAAAAAAATCGTAATTGATATGGCAGAAAATCGAAAGTAAGGTAAGAAATGAATTGATGTTAATACTTACACTGGGAACACTGACATTGACTGACAAATAACTGCACGTGATGGACAAAATGGCATAAGATACGATTTTTATCAATATGTTCAATATGATTTATACAACTTCCGCCTTTTGCAGATCTGGCTGGATTAACACACTCAAAGGGTACAAACGGAAACACGATCAGATATTCTAGCTGTCAAGAAGCAAATAGGGACCTGGGTACATGAAATACGTATTGTTATCACTAGAAATGAAGTATGATAGAGATACCCAACTTCTACCTCTCTTGCCCCTTAACATTTTGGCAACCATTTTTATAACGTTTTCTGACATTTTCACCGACACGACCAGAAATGAATTATGAGAATACGTGTGAACTCTTCTGAACAGCTGTTTACCTTCTCCTACAATCTACAGAGGTGAATTATTTGGCAATTGAGGTGCATTTATTTGGTGTTTTGATTTATGCAATTTTTGTTAATATTATTTTTTAAGACATTTCACATACTGCGCGATTTGTTTTGTTTCGGTGACAAAGTTTTATTGCTGGTTAGCTCCCGTCTGGGAGACCGGGAAGATGCTTAAATTGACGCAGGGCAAGGGGAATATTTTGAGGCAATTATCAGTCATTTAAAATGCAAAAAATGCTTACAATTAATCTGTTTTTTTTTTCTAGATAAAACGTGCAAATGACCGTGCAATCAAACGCACATTCAGTGTCTTGTAATAAGAAAACAAACACCAATTAGTGTTGCATTTAAAATTTAAATGAATATGTGTTCCAGTAAAGTAATTTTGTTCTCAGTCTATTGTATGCTAATAATTACATCATAATAATAAAAAAATAAGACTAGTATGTTGTTTAAGTTATTGAACAAATTTATAAGAGCGAAACGCGCAAATGCTTGTTTTTGAAATTCGGTGTGGACAATTCCCTATTCAAAATATGACTACAAAATAAATACATATTCTTATAAAATAATGCAAAATGAAATGCTGAGGTAAATTCTCACAACACCTATATTCATTTTCTGATTGATGCAACTCGGATAGGCCACACCTCTGATGTGGTAGCAATCCTGGAAATGCTGTGAAAATAAGTCATTTAGTTTGCGAATATAGTCCATGAAATCTGTGGGTGCCGCCGCAAGATTGCATTCCGCCTTGATTACCTCCCGCACACCTTGCTTCACCAAAGGATTGTTCTAAACAATCCTGGTTAAGGTGCCGTGTGAGAATGAATTTAAACTGGCGTGGTGATAGAAATTCAACTGGATTTCATTTTGCGAATAACTTGGTTCAATACGAATTCCTAATTTGGAGTATACTCTTTATAAGATAAGGAGCATCGAAAAAGAAATGAATCCTACTTTCGTCGACAAAGAAATAAGGCTTAGCGGCGTCTACATCTTATATTTTTGCTAAGCCTCGAAAGTTCGCTCCCTGATCACAAACGATTTGCACCAGAATTAAGTGCGCGGATAACTTCGAATAAATTGTTTTTTTTTTTTAAAAGAAGATGTACAAATATTTCTTACCAAATAATATGCAAATGGATGTTTCCAGCTCTTTGCAATGCCTTGGGCCATAAACACTAAAACCTTGGTAACCGGCCAATTTGATTGGTATTCGTCACAACCGAGATCTTTCAAACCTATGAGGACATCACTTTTCTTACAATAATCTACGTGAGCTTTTAAGGAAATTTCATCAGCTGAAATGGAGCAGTATTTCTAGATACTGGGTAGTTGATTCGTTTTCAATTCAAGTGCCTTGATATTGAAATCTATATTGCAAGGGGATTGTGCATATGTAACAATGTAGTTACGTAAAGTGCTGACCGATGGAAGATTTAATGTGGGCCGTAGTAATTTATATGTCACTGGAGATGTGAAATGAATCGAAAGTGTCGAAATGATCAATTCATTTGAGAACCTATTACCCTTGCTATATATCTTACTATTTTGCCTAATGTTAGCGACAATGGTTTTAATGTCGCTAGTGTATTTACTATGGCAAATAATCTCCTCATTCGTACGAGAATTAGTTTTTTGTAATGTTGAAAGCTGGTCTTCCAAAAATAAGATTTGCGTTTGTTGAAAGTCAATCACTTTCTGTTTCTCGCGGCATATGTCTTCTATTTTCAACAAATTCGCTTCAACTTTCTAAAGTTTCTAGCGAAGACAAATTTTTTTGGAGTGCGATTTCTTAGATAGTCACATGTTTGAACGGTAACGTCTGAAGTTTCGCACACCAGATCTATACTTCCTTTCCCCGCGTTTTCCATGTTAACATTCACCTCTAAAAATAGGGGAAACTACCCAAAGAATTTAAGTTTGGGTAGTGTCCGCAAATTGCAGTCATAATTATTCTTATAAATTTAAGGTCTATCACATCGACATCAGAAAATCAATTATTCGTAAATGTAAAGCATGATGTTAATATGACACTTGATGTAACAATAAAACAGCTTATATATATTATTATAACTAGTAAATTTCGGTTCAATAAAAAAATTATGATAGCTGAAACGCGTTTCCCAGTAAAAAAAATTATATATATATATAGATTCAAATTTATCAGAAGATTTCTTGCTCTTTGCGCATTATGAAAGATCTTTTGTAGCTTTCACAGTGAAGTGGAGTTTTTTTTAGACAACCCTGCTTTAAATGCAATAGAAAGAGCTGTGAATATTTATATAAAAGGACAGTCCAATTTAAAAAGTTCATTGCATTTAATTGTATAAATTTAAACGAGGTTCGAATATGGTCTGATATTGAAAAATCAGCTAACCACCAATTTGTGTTCGAGGAGTGTTATCTTCTTTCACGATATGGCCGCCCTAATTTACAAATGAGATTCATATTAAATTCTTTGTCCTTTTCTTATTCAGAAAACTGATAGAAAGTGAACTTATCAATGATCCCACACCTATAATCGCTCTTTATCGTTAACATTGTCTTGCTTTACGCGGGGATCAGTGCGCCTTCCATTTAAACTATGAAATAATATACAGTACAGTCTAGTGCGGACACAAACAATTTCGGGTGTGTCCGTAATAGCAAAAATTCTCGACTATAGAGACAGAATAAAATTAAGTCAACAACCAACAACTTTTCAAAAAACTTTTATTGCATATAGATTCCTTTCTTTGCAAATGCCATTATAAATACTAAGATGTGCTGAGTATTATCACTGAGTAAACTTTCATTGAGAAAAATATATGAAATTAAGAAAATAATGAAAACTTCACGCAACTGAGAAGGCTCGCCATGACATACATACTGCAAAGCATGAAAAATCAATAGACACATATGTACGGAACCTTGCAAATCACAGCACTCAAGAGCCGATTACAAGTGACACAACTAGTACAATTGTATGAACAGACATATGTACAACATATATGTATGTACATAGAACAGAATCAAATATGTGTGCAGTTTTAAACTCTGTCCGGACTGTAGAAGTAACATTTTGAAACTGTGGGAAATATATGGGTGCACTACTGCAGTGTCCGGTATAGAGAGTGTCTGGCTGAACTGTATTTGTATTTCAAGGCACAAAATGTGCATTGTTATATTTGTATGCCCACTACGAAAAGTGAAGTCATCTATTCTTTTCAAATTTCTTATGTTCAACACTTCGAGAGAACAAATACTGATCACCGATAACCTAGTAGAGATCCGCATCATCCTCGTCGCATGCCCCTGCCATTATATTGATAGCTTGTTGTTCTTGCAGCAATACATAAGAGAGGTTTCGATCAGCTGAAAGTCTTCCCCTCCGACAAAATGAGGTGAACTGGAGCTTTTAATTAAAAAAAGTGTCCGTTATTTAAGCGTTATTTCAAAGCTGTATATTTCACCACAAAAAGGAGAAGGAGCTTATGAAAGCAGTTTGTATTCAGAAGGTAAAGGGTGATTTTTTAGCTATTATCTTTTTGGCAACACTGGTTTAAACAGCTGACGCACGTTTCGTGTTTTGTTTCACTGTCAAACATCTTCAGTTTGGTCTATAATTTAACCATAAATCGTCTTACAAACGAATAACACTTGCAAATTATTGAATTTTATTATCAAAATGCGTGCTCTGTTAAGAAAGTTCAGATCCACTTTTTTACCGAAAAATTCGACGACGATTCAGCGACGAAATCATTTTTGGCTCAATGGGTACGCAGAATTGTCGATTTTGGAGTGAATATCAGCCAGAAGCATTGCAAGAGCTACCAATGCATCCAGAAAAAGTCACAGTTTGGTGCGGTTTATGGGCTGGTGTCATCATTGGACCATAATTCTTCAAAGATGATGCGAATCGTAACGTAACTGTGAATTGTGAGCGCCACCGTGAGATGATATCCAACTTTTTTCTGCCCGAAATGTAAGAGCTTGACTTGCATGACATGTGGCTTCAAAAATACGGTGCCACATGCCACACAGCATGCGCAACAATGGACTTATTGAGAGGCGAGTTCGGTGAACATTTTATTTCACGTTCGGGACCGGTCAATTGGCCGCCTAGATCGTGCGATTTAACGCCTTTAGACTATTTTTTGTGGGGCTATGTTAAAGTTCATGTCTATACAGACAAGCCCGCTTCAATTGACGCATTGGAAGACAATATTGAAGCATTTAATCGTGAGATACCGGCCGGAATGTTGGAAAGAGTAATCCAAAATTGGACTAAGCGGATGGACCATTTGAGGCGCAGTCAAGATCAACATTTGCATGAAATAATCTTTAAACATTAAATTATATGGACCGATTTCGTGCATTTGTCTGAATTTTATGTGTTTTTTTTTTAAACTTTCCTATAGTTTTTAAAAAATCACGCTTTACATTCATTTAACTAGAGGTATATTGGGATGCATCGATCATTGATCCGTTACATTGGAACTTACATATTTATATAAAGATTAGAAAATAGTTGTTGGGTTTAATATGATTTTGCTGTCAAATTTGTATAGTACACAATTCATAGTATATCGAAATACACACACATATGGTAATTTTTTTTAAAAATTGTTTAGTTTTAAATATTGCATATTTTTCAATTAATCAAACGGTCCAATGTTGGTTATGAATACGAAATAATGGTGTCATAACAGAAGTCATTAATTGAGAGATTGAAGTTTTTTCCACATAGGTATATTATTGTAATATCAGCAAAAATACGTGTAAATTGGTTACATACTTCCATTTACTTTAAAGTTTCCGTTTACTCCTTTTTCCGTGTTATAAGTTCCACTTACACAGCAACAACTAACTTAAATATACTTGAAGAACATAGGTTTGGTTAGGTTATAGTGGGTGGCTGCAGAGCGCAGTCACACTTCGGCCAAAGTAGGTCCATTGTGATACCACGCGGTTTGATTCCCCCTAACAATTAAAACCAGTTGGTGCTTGTGACAAAGCGATTTAGCTGACTAATACTGACACTTTTTAACTCATTGAGGTTGTTGAAGTAATGTAAGTATCTACGACCTGCCAGCGCGAGACACGAGCAGAGTACGTGATCTGTGGTTTTAACCTCCTCTTCATTTATGCAGCTTCTACAGAAGTCATTATAGGGGACATGGGTGCCAATTGTGCAGTACCCTGTTATGACGCCGGTGAGCGGCCTGAGTGAAGATCTGATGAGTCTAAGCAGATTGAGTGATCGTCTGATATTAATCGATGGCCATATTTCGTTTTCTTCGTTTTAAGACAAGTGGTGCATTCAGCCTTTCACGATTAGTGGTGTTAATTGTGTGTATTTTAAATAGATGGTAGGCTGAAGCGATTGTTATGGAAGGTGAAACACCTTTTATTGTTTGGGTGGAGGATGTGCCACACCTAGCAAGTTCATCGTCTATGCAATTGCCCGGTATATCACAGTTTCCCGGCACCCATATGAGGTGTATGTTAAAGTGCTCAACCATCTCCTTGAGAGAGAGCTTGCAATTTACGGATGTTTTTGAATTAAACATGACATTGTCCAGGGAGTTGATTGCGGCCCGACTGCCAAACAGATGGTGATATCTCTTTTTGATATTACGTTGTTCTTGAGCCAGGACAATGCCTAATTTATCACAATGGTTTCTGTCCTGGAATACGCTACAGTGGTCAGGAAGCTAGCTATGTTTAGGTCTTGGGAATAGACACCAGCACCTACACACTCGTCTGTCTTCGACCCATCATGCCCAGATGCGGAGGGGATCAGCCAGCGTCAAATTATCAGATACCCAGTCCAGTCTGGAGGGGATGCTTGTGGAGAATTTCTTCTCGAAGATAGCTTCGGGTAGTAGGCGGTCGGTGTCGTTGGGGAGAAAGTTGAATTCGTGGTTGAGTGGCCGAACGAGAGTCCGGACCACAGTCGGAGCGTTTTAAGTCTCAGGGCTGTGCTAGCTGCCACTTGATTACTGAAAGTTTCCAGTGGTGGAAGATGGAGAAGTATATTGAGTGCATCCGCCGGAGTGCTCTTCAGTGCCCCGGTCCAGTCTTTGCACCCGATTGAGTAGCGTGCAGTTGACAGCTGTGTTTAGTGCTGTCCACCAAACTGCGAAGCTATACAGAAGTGTTGGTCTGACAGTTAAGATGAAGATACAATGGATGATGCGTGGTTGTAGTCCCCATTTGCAGCCTATGGCTTTTCTACAGCTGAACAGGACAGAAGAAGCCTTCTTGACCCACTCCTGGATATTAAGTTTAAAGCTTAGGTTATTGTCAATGATGAGACCCAAAAATTTCGCACTGGCGGTTAGTTGTAAAGTGGTACCACACAGCGTGGGGGGCTCAAATTCAGGGATTTTGTACCTCCTGGAGAATAGTACGAGACCCGGGACTAGAGTACACCACCTTGCGGGGTTCATGTATTAACTCCTCTGCGGATCGTAGTATCTCTCAGATTAGAGTGGATTAGCCTGCAGGTGAGTAGCTGATGCATGAAAGCCACTAAGGACTTTCCGATCCCGAGGTTGTTAAGCGGAAGAGAGATTGCCTTCCGTTCGATGTTGTTGAATGCACCTTTTTATATCAAGAAATGCCACAAGGGTATATTCTTTGTAGTGGAGAGATTTTGCAATTGTCCATATTAAGGAATGTAGGGCTGTCCCTACAGACTTATTGTAGGCATTCTGCGGAGGTGAAAGTCTGCCCGAGGGGTAGTTTGCTTGATATATTGATCTATTAGTTTCTCTAAGGTATTTAGGAGAAATGAAAAGAGACTGTTATGTCTAAGGTCTTTAGGTCTGACATAAGATAATTTCCCTGCCTTTGGGATAGAAACCACTTTTAACCTCTTTCAAGAGTTGGGGACATGGCCTAGTGTCTTGCAGAATCTGAAGATGTTAGGCAGCTATGGCATGATAATTTCCGCTGTGTTGTGGAGTTCCGGAGGGAAAATGCTGTCAAGCCCCGCTGCCTTAAAGGGCTTAAGGCTCATCAGTGCCCACATGACGGTTGTGTGCCTGATGTTAATAGATTTACAGGGAAATTAGAAGGAGACACGCGTTGATTATCCGCTCTGATAGAGAAGTTTCCTGGAAAGTGCGTAACAAAAAGGAGGGTTTCCACACTTTTTGTGATTGTTTTGGAAGAAAACTGGGTGATTTGGGCGATACTGCAATAACTTTCCTAAGTCGGGATTCTTCAGAGGCGCCTTCAATTTTTCCACAGAAGAGTCTCAAAGAAGCACGCTGGGCCTTCCTTAGTTAATTTTTGAAGGCGCTGAGAGACTCCTTGTGGGAGTCCCAGTCCTTAGCATCACGAAATTTTTTCGCACTGTTAAAGAGCACTCATTCCGCAAGCGGCTGATTTCCTGGTTCCAGAGGACATAAACATGAAGTGGCCATTGCGTTATTGAGGGTTTTGGTTAGGTTTTCCACCGAATGGATCGGTAACGTTATTCGGGATGGAGATGTTGGCATTCGGCAAACTGCTGCAACAATTTCTCTGTATCTGTCCCAGTTGGTCTTTTTGTTATTTTTGAAGACTTTATGGGGTATTGTAGGGTTCGTTATATTAAAGACTCTATAGCAATGATCAGAAAATTAGTGGTCGGTTGATACTCTCCAGTTGCAATATTCCGAATATAGTCCGATGCAAGTGTGATGTCTTGGACTTCTTCTCTATTCCTAGTTATGAAGGTGGATTCGTTGTCTTGATTACATAAATCCAACTTGCTACTTATAAGATATTTAAGTAGGTACTCAACTCGTTCACTGATGTCCGTGCTACACCATACCGCTTGATGGTCATTTGCATCACATCCCAGTATGAGCGCGGTTTTGGTTCTTTCCGCATCAGTGATCGTCCTGCGGTTAAGTGGTGAAGATTAATTTGTGTTACCCGCAACTTGAGTGTCGGGTAACGTGTCCGAATCTTCCACAGATACTCTGTCCACCACTGTTGTATTGGCCTCGTCGTCAAAGTCTGATTCGAAAAACAGATCATCTTGACTATTGGGCGGGGTGCTGGTAAGCTCTAGGTCAGAGAGGCCGATTGAGTCAGCATCGTGACCTGAGCTGCCTTAGGCGGGGGTTACTTCCTGTTGACCAACGCCCTCCTCCTCCACCTCCATCGGTACCAATTTGATTGACGGGGCTTCCCACGCAATGGCAGACGAAGTAGAAGTACGGGCTCCTTAACTCCTTAACAGCAGAACACACCCTCTCTCCCAAAGCAGTAGTGAATCACACCTTTCGACTTGGCTAAGGGTCCCAGTAATTCCTTATTGATCACAATCATTGCAGCTCTTGTCTCCCCTTTGAGCTCCTCCAACATTACGACCCTCCAGTTGTGCACAGGAAGGTCTGGGTTGCATATTCTTATAAAGTGGAGGATTTTCTCCGGATCCGAGGGGCTTGTCGGAAGGTATGTACGGGTCCTAGGCCTACTGGGGATTTGATCCCTCGTTACCACCTCGAGCCGCGCACCCTTCAGACCTCTCTCAGCCTGTTAATGGCTGGTTTGAAAAGGTCAGCCGACCTTTGACTTGTGAAGGACACTAGCTTGATGTGTCCCTGGTGCTATTTTTTGAGACCAGGCTGAGATAGATGTCATTGATAGCTGACTCGACCTTCTTCCAATTTAATGGCGAGAGACGGCAGTCAGCATCACTTCAATTTAATACGGCGTAAGTGATGTCGCCTTTCAGCACTTCACTGTATGGCTTATTGAGCCTGTTGGCAATGCTGATGCTTCCACCACTCGATTTCTGCCTTTTGAGATTCGATCTGGCGCATTTGGACTTAGTGTCCAGGGTAGTGTCTCGCCCTGTGTAGCTTTTCACCACCCCAGTTGCCCAAGCTATCGAGCGTTTATTCTTCTCGGTTAGCTTTTCCGGTGGTGTTCCTTTAAGGCGCTCCAGAGTGATGCAGAGCGCCCCTCCTTGTACCTTTTGCAAGACGGTCCAATGGCCTTCGAAGAAGTGGCTATTCTGCGGGCAGGGTTTGCAGGATCCGTGTAGGATTTCTCTTTGGGACTGTTAGTGTAGGAAGTTGGTTTTGGTCTCTGCTCCACGCGGTTTTAACTGTCTTAGGGGCAGTGTCAGCTGCCTTGGCCGTCAGCACTTCAGGAGTTGAAGAAGTTCCGGCCAATGAGTGACCACCGGTCTCATCTTTGTTGTTTTTATTTTGATATATTTTGTTCATGTTATGTTCCACGAGTAGCGGAAGAAGGGGAGGTCGGGCTGTGCAGAGATCCAGCCAGGAGACTCAGTTCGCGACTGAGCTAATTTTCCACGTGGGCCCCCAGCCAGGCTGATCCTCGGCACGGGTCGTATTACACCTTGATCCAGACCACCGGATGGGGGGGGAGAGTTTGGAATTTTTTGGTGGGAGGGAAGGGATAGTCGTCGCCTACTTTGGCCGAATACATACTGTCGCAAGGCCCAAGAGAACTGGCGTTCCCCTGAAGAAGCTCAAGGTGTTCGACCAAATATCTCGTAGCATTCGTTGCCCGGTGGTCGCCGCGTGGAGGCAGTAACCCTTTTTGTCTTGTTTGTTCGGTAAGACTTTAACCTACGAGTCTGGATCTGACCACCATGAAAAACATGACTCATGGTAAGGATCGTCAACGACTTTACCCTACGAGTCCGGATCTGACCACCTTGAAGAAGATAACTCTTGTAATGTTTCCAGATCGTGTGCAAGTTAGCCAAATTGGATTTAGGGGCAAATTTGAGTTTGGAGGGGTGAACAGCTGATCAGAATACTCCACTTGTAAAATAATGTGTGAAATAAAGCTTTCAAATAATGTAGTATGCGTAATTTTCTGTGGCCCATGGTCTTTTCGGCTGGAAAGACGAATATCTCTATTAGGTGATTTGTGACGATCACAACTAGAAAATCCAAACCCACCAACAAAAGAAAAGAGGAATGATCACTCTTCTTGACCTCCAGGTATTTATATTTTGGAACAGTACAAGGAACAAACACATTTTACAGCAACTTTTTGACCCCTTAACCAGTTTTTTCCCGTTACAAGTGACACGCTTTTCACGACTATTTTTGAGACTGTATATACTAATATATTCCATAGCTTCAAATGCACCCACATATTTTTTACTTATAAAGGGTGATTTTTTAAAAGCTGTAGGAAAGTTTTAAAAAAAAAAAACACATACAATTCAGAAAATTCCATGAAATCTTTATTTGAATCGATAGTATGGTCCACATAATTTAATGTTTGAAGATTATTTCATGCAAATGTTGACCTTGGCTGCGCCTCAAATGGTCCATCCGCTTAGTCCAATTTTGGTATACTCTTTCTAACATTTCGGCCGGTATCTCACGAAAAAAAATTGAAGCGGGCTTGTCTGTATAGACATGAGCTTTAACATAGCCCCACAAAAAATAGTCTAAAGGCGTTAAATCGCACGAACTAGGCGGCCAATTGACCGGTCCCGAACGTGAAATAAAATGTTCACCGAACTCGCCTCTCAATAAGTCCATTGTTGCGCGTGAGTTACGTCGGACGTTCACACCGACGATGTACTTCTGCTGTGTCAGCTTCGCAATACAGTCTTCCTTACCTTGCACTTTTACTCATTTCACAATGAGTCAATCGCTGCTCGATCGATGTGGGTCATTGTGATCATATTGCAAGAGCTACTGAACCTTAAATGCTGACAGTTAGGAAATTAGTTTGTAAGGTAGAATAAGAATTTGTGCATAATAAAAATTTTTTTTCAATTCAGATAATTGAAATGCTTCGACGGAAAATCGAATTATAGTGTATGTGATTTTATTAAAGCAGTCGAAGGCATACTTAAACTTCGTGAAGAGGATAAACAATTAAAAGGATTTTGTGCCCAGATAGTTCTCCGTGAAAAAATCCAGGGAGAAGCAGCAAGAAGTATTCACCAACTGGGATAAAACAGCAACATGGGATAAAACAAAGACCAACTGAGGCAACACTTCCGACCAACGAAGACATATTCAGAAGTATTTAATAATTGTCGTTTCATTAAGGTTAGTAATCTAAGAGAGCTTTTTAATGTTTTTACAATTCCTTGCGTCAGTTGAATGAAATATATGAATTTGACAGTAGCAAACCAGAAATTTATAGTCCAGGTCGAGCAGTATGTGAGGAATTTTGTTAGAAAAAATTGATGGTAGTTTTAGAATACATATGGACCATAACTTAAGTACAACAGAAATGTTTTATAAATATTCTAAATTAAAGTTATTAGATGATTACAGAGCTATTGATATGATGTATAGAAAAAAATCAACATTTATTTCCAAAGTTATGTCAAGTGGTAAAAGTAGGCAGGACAAAAATAATTGTTGGGAAGTTAGAAACACAGTAATATCAAATCAAAGGGGTCTCAGTCAAGACAACATAACGAAAAAATGGAATTTCAAAGAAAGAATTATAGGTCAAATACGAATAGGAGTTGTTCAGAGGAAATTGATAATATTGAACCAGAGCATTTTCAGAATTAAGCCTCGGACATAAAGTTTTTTGCAACCTTACAATTAGTGGAATCTTAAAAAAGATGCTAAAATAAACAAAATGGAATATTTTCATAATCATTTGAACATTCATTCATTCATTTGAAACAATCAAATCCAAAATTGTTAATTGTTGTTATTCGACTACTGATAAAGAATTCTTGGCTATTGTTTGGTCTGTTTCTTATTTTTGTCCATATTTATGGGGTAATAGGTTTAAAATTGTAACGGACCATCAACCCATAAAATATCTTGACACCAAATATAGCGGAAAAGAATTCTCACCCAGAAATCAAGGTGGCTACTCAAATTACAAGAATTCAATTACGAAGTAGAATACCTTAAAGGTAGAGAAAATAAAGTGGCTGATTTTTTAAGCAGATTAGTATTTATTGACAATATCGAAACTTCACAGCAGACAAGTCCCCAATGTTTGGATACTGTTGTAAATCGATACAGAACCCAAATTATAATACTTAATCAAAAAATGAAAATGAAGTAGAAAGAGTATTTTGTAACAAGATAATTTACATTAAGCGAAATGATATACCTCACAATATTAATAACATCGTCCGAAGATATGTTACTAAAGGAAAAGTTGGAATATACTCAGAATCAGAGGATTATGTATATAACCAGGTGCAACGAACTTTTTCCACCTAATACAGGAACTTTTTCCACAAATGCAAAATTTTTAAAATGTAGGTACTTTGCTAAAGATCTTACTTGTGAAGATGAAGCTCTTATACAAATCTCTTTATACCATAGAAAATAATCTGGTCATTCTGGTATAGTTTCAAACTATGAAGCATATCGTCTACCGCATTAGAGTTGTGATCCATAAAGTTGTGAACAACTGTGATACTTGTACGTCCGCAAAGTACGATAGGACGCCCATTAAGAAAAAGTTGGAATTTACAGAAACGCCCTCCAATATCAACAAAATTATTCATATAGATACATATGTTAACTCAAAACAATCTTTTGTTTATTCATTGATAAATTCTCCAAACACGCTGTTAGCTTCTATTTAGAAAACCGGAATAGTTGAACACTTGTGGAAAAAATTCGACAATTTATAGCAATTAAAGGTAAAATAATGAAAGTAGTTTGTGACAATGAATTTAATAATACAAACGTAAGGGATTTTTTCAGAGAAGAAGATATTCAGGTTAATTTCGTTAAACCGAATAGTCATACTGGTGACGGTGATGTAGAGCGTCTGAATAGCACCCTCACCGAACGAATTAGTGCTTGAATATAGAAGATAAAATTCCCATTACTGATCAAATGTATAGACCAATAATTCTTTCCATTCCAACTCAAACAACGCCACTTAAGGCTCAAAATAATGAGATAGAAGGGACTTTAATAAAAGACAGGTTAGAAAAAAATAAACAAAACAAAATTACAAAATTAAATGCAAAAAGAGAAAATTACGTCGAAACTCGTGAACAAGGATTTATAAAGAATTACGTTAGTGTAAAGCACAGAGAAAAACCGAAATTTAGGAAATATAGACTGAGAAATGTTCATGAAGCTAATATAAAAAGATTTTTCTGTTGTTGATCAAAATAACCATGCCGTAATAACAAATATGAACCAACAAATAAAGATCAATTCCAAATACAATGAAAGCATTTATCAGTTAAAAGATACAATTGAATCAGATAGAAAAAGGATTTAAAATAAAATTAACGAAATTCAGGCGTTACCAAAAAGATTAAGTACAGAAGTATTTTTTTACATAACAAACTAAACTGGTTTAGAGAAAATATAGAAAACATTCAACAAAACGTTGCTTCAGCTCGAACCGGTATATTACATCCAAACATATTAACGAATAATGAAATTTTATGGTATAATATTGATTTTAAAAAGCTTTCAAATATAAGAACTGTTACTAAAAGGGAAGGTATTATTTTTGCCTGTCGAATTTGTCAAAGTAAATAAAAAAATAATAACTCCGATGCCAAACCATATTTTCAAAGAAATTAAAGCAGATATAGAATATTTTGTAGAAATTGTGTTTATATGAAGAAAACAAGTCTATACAAGAACTAAAAGTAAGTGAAAATTGGGTTTTTGAAAGAAAATGTATTTTAACATTAACATTTAACATAAAATACACAAGACCAAATTATAGAAATAGACAACAGTGTATTAATATTGAAGAATGTAAATATGAAAAGATTAAATAGTACTTGTGATGAAAGGCAACTTATACTTTCTGGAAATGATTTCCTTAATTACAATAATTGTTCAATATTTATTGATAAAACACAGTTCACCAATAATGTTTTTGAATATATCGATAGTTTTGTAATTCCGGAATACGAAAAAACCTTCGAATCAAATACTGAACTGACTTTTGATGAGATTGTTTTAAATCAAGAAGAAAATTTGAAACCTATAAACAAATTTAAATTTCACAAATCTATGTCTAGGAGTAATATTATTATTAATACTACTATTAAAGAAGCAAAACAAAGTTAAGATAAGTATGAAAGGCAATGTAACAGGAAGCAGTAATAAAGAAACACCTCGAGACTACGATCTAGAAATGTTTGTGTAATAATAATAAAAGCTTTTGTTACCGCCATTGTAAAAACAAAAAACAAAAAAAAATACAATACACAAAAATATATTTATACGTATATTATAGACTAAGAGACAAAACAATTGTAAATAAATTACCAGAATTCAGGAGAATTTTAAATTTGGTGGAAGGCGAGTTACGTCGGACGTTCACACCAACGATGTACTTCTGCTGTGTCAGCATTTGAAGTTAAATTGCTTCGCAATACAGTCTTCCTTACCTTGCACTTTTACTCATTTCGCAATGAGTCAATCGCTGCTCGATCTATGTGGGTCATTGCGATCATATTGCAAGAGCTACTGAACCTTAAATGCTGACAGTTAGGAAATAGTTTGTAAGGTAGAATAAGAATTTGTGCATAATAAAAATGCAGTCTTAAGACCACCGCAAAACACATCAGTGTTTCTTTTATTGTAACTCGTGCTGTGTGTCATATGGCACCGTCTTGTTGAAACCACATGTCATGCAAGTCAAGCTCTTGCATTTTGGGCAAAAAAAGTTGGATATCATCTCACGGTAGCGCTCACCATTCAAAGTGACAGCTTTTATTCTTCATTAGCTCACCATTCAGTTTCAGTGTGTCTCTTAAACTGTCTGGACGTGTTATTTATTAGTTTCCGCAAGAGTTCGTTTAATTTCGTTAAACATAATGTCTGAAAATTGTGCAAAGTGCGATTCAATCATCAAAACAGACTTTATAATCTGTGGTGGTATATGTGGCTTAAAATTCCATGACAAATGTGCTTTAACATCAGATTATGCTCTGAATTTTCTCAAGTCGAGCATGAACTATTCGTGGAAGTGCAATGCTTGTTCTAGTGTCCCAGTACTCGGACTTGTGTGTAAAGTTGCTGAACTCAATAAAATTGTTCTCAACTTACAAGAAGAAATAAAAGCATTGAAAAACATTGTAAGCAAAACACCATCTAAATTAGCTGCTGCATCTAACCACACTGTGAAAAATAAAGCAAAGCCGAACAATTCAGAGAATACAGCCAACATTGCAGTAACTAACAATACAGCTGTTCATGTTGCACCAACTCGTACTGAAGATGTTGCTGAGGAAACATCCAAAATCAACACGGAAGAGTTGATTGACCCTGCAAAGTTGCAATGGAACAGTGCTCAAACGAGGAGAGACAAAAAGAGAAGCAAAAAAAATCATAGGAAAAGACACCACCTATACTGATGTTGAAGTGATATCAGAAATGAAATGGCTTCATCTCTCGCGCTTCTCTATAACAACAAAAGCTGACTCAATTCTCTCTTATGCATCAAAAAGGCTGGGCATACCAACAAATCTAATGTCGTGTTTTCCGCTCCATAATAGAGATGCTGATCTCTCAACATTCAAATTTATAAACTTTCGTCTTGGTGTACCAGCATGTATCATCAGTGAAGCTATGGAAGTTGATAAATGGCCGCTGAGTTTTCGGATAAGAGAGTTTCGTTTTTTTTTCAAAAAATGAGAGTGCAATTGTGGGAAAGTAAACAATGAGCAAAACATTTCTCATACTGTCTCATTTAATGATTCATCTCCATCAAATCTAACTGTTTACAAACGAACAAAAACTAGGTATCTCTCTCTTGCCTTCTCTGTTGCCATCAACATCTGTGAGAGGGAATCGGTGCCAGAAGAGGTTGTTATTATTGCGAGTTACATTCCACCTGACAGTCCATTATGTGTATATGAGCGACATGCTGCCAACATCGAGTTTGTCGCTGATCCGCTGATCGATAAGAAGCACCTCATCGTTAAGGGCGATTTCAACCTTGGTGACATCAAATGGTCTTACTCACCAGAAGATAAGTGTTTAATCCCATATAACATGAAAACGGATGGTGAATTTTTGTTCATTGATGCTATGTTTGCTTATAATGTGTTCCAATTGAATGATTGTCAAAACTCTATCTATAGAATTCTCGATTTAATATTTTGCAAATGATTCCATTAACTGTTCTGTCAGAGAAATTGTACGTCCATTAATGAAAAATTCTATTCATCACGTAGCTCTGTTTAAATGTCGAATATTGCGTTTCTCAGTAATAAAACCAAACATAAATATTTATGAAACTAGATATAATTTTGCCAAAGGTAACTACAAAGGCTTATTGTTGAGCATTCTTTCTGGATTAAACCTTAAAGAAATGTATGTGGCAGTCCTCAATATATTGGAACTCGGATTTATTCAGTTTATACCATCGATTAAGAAAAGAGACTATTTTAAGCAGCCGTGGCATAATAAAAGGTTGGTTAATCTGAAAAATGCAAAAAACAAAGCCTTCAAACAATGGAAAAATTCCAATTCAGAATTTAATAGAAAGCGGTTTTGCCAATTACGCCGAGAATATGAATATTTGAACAAATTTCTGTATAAACAGTATATATTGAATACTGAGTCTAATATCTCCTACAATCCTAAAGGTTTCTGGGTATTTTTTAATAATAAAAGGAAGTCGAAGGATTATTTTCAAAATATGGAGTTCGAAAGGATTGAGACAACCTGCGAGCTATTTGCAAAATTCTTCGAAACAGTGTACGTTGATCATTCGAATATTAATACACCTTCTCCAAATGAAGATGTATATAATATGAGTATTGGATCACTCTGTTTGTCTACAGATGATATATTACAAGGAATTGAATCCTTAAATTCATGTGTAAGTGCTGGTCCTGACAATGTACCGTCTATTGTTTTTAAACAGTGTAATGTATCCTTGTCTTTTCCATTAACAATTATGTTTAATTTATCTTTGTCCTCTGGAACATTTTTGGAAGAATGGAAAAGCTCATTTATAATACCTATATACAAATCCGATGCTTGGGTTTCTTAAACGTTCTTGTTATGAATTTTCTAATCCGTATGCCCTAAAGTCAGTTTACTTGTCTCTTGTACCTCCTTATCTGGAATACTGTTCCGTAATATGGTCTCCATCGCATTCAAAGTACGTGTTACGTTTAGAAAAAGGTTCAAAAGTTCTTTACGAGATTCGTTATAAAAAGAATGAATTGGAACCTTGAATCTATGCCTCCTTACAAAATAAGATGTGCCCTAATAGGACTAGATACACTAGAAAAAAGACGAAATATTCAATCTATTATGCTTATTTATGATATTTTCTCGTATCGTATAAACTGTCCTGATATACTTCAATGTTTTAAACTGTATGCCCTAGAAAGAAATCTTCGATCAAGAAACCTGTTATACAACCAAGACACTTATATAATTATGGTTTTAATGAGCCGCTTACAAAAAGCATTCTCAATTTTAATTCTGCCTGTATCGAAATAGATCTATGTGATGATAGACTGAAATTCAAAAATTCAATTCCAAATCTCTGTATAAAATTGATTTCACGTTTATTTATCATTATTTATCATTATTAATTGTATTTATTATAACTAGCCAATTACTGATTTCAATAATTATATAAGAATAATCCGTTATTATTATTAAAATACGTATAATACTTATATCTGCAATCAGCAAGAGAGTTAAACTCGGTAGGTGAAACAAAGAAATAATGAAATAAAGTTACGTTACGATTCGTATCATCTTTCAAGAAGTACGGTCCAATGATGACACCAGCCTATAAGCCGCACCAAACTGTGACTTTTTCTGGAAGTATTGGTAGCTCTTGCAATGCTTCTGGCTGATATTCACTCCAAAATCGACAATTCTGCTTATTCACGTACCCATTGAGCCAAAAATGAGCTTCGTCGCTGAACACAATTTTTCGGTAAAAAAGTGGATCTTCGGCCAACTTTCCAAGAGCACATTCACCAAAAATTTCACGTTGCGGTAGGTCGCTCGGCTTCAATTCTTGCACCAGCTGTATTTTGAAAGGCATCACACCTAAATCCTTCCGCAAAATTGTCCACGTTGTTGAGTAACAGAGGCCCAATTGCTGCGAATGGCGACGAATCGATAATCGATGGTCATCATTAATTCGATATTTTCTTCAGTTCGCACTCTACGTAAGCATGTTGGTGGTTTAATGTCCAACAATGTAAATTTGGTGCGAAATTTAGTCACAATTGCCCGAATTGCAGCTTCAGTGGGTCGATTAAACTGACCATAAAATGGAAGAAGCGCGCGATGAACTTTCTTAACAGAGCAGGCATGTTGATAATAAAATTCAATAATTTGCAAACGTTTTTCGTTTGCAAGACAATTATGGTTTATGTTTTTAATTATAGACCAAACTGAAGATGTTTGACAGTGAAACAAAACACGAAACGTGCGTCAGCTGTTTAAACCAGTGTTGCCAAAAAGATAATAGCTAAAAAATCACCCTTTATAATACATTTGTCATTCATTTGTTACAATCCTGCGTAGTTTTTATATTTTTGAAGGATTTAAGTGATAACATATGTGCTACAAAAAAACTCATTACTCATAAATATGAATCATATATCTCTATAAACCGCACGTTAAGAATAAAAGTGGCACTATACAAATGTTACACTTTTGAGTTAAACCGAAATCTAGGTAGCGATATACACCCTCTGAGGAGATACCCGTCTCTCATTTCCACAAGAGATACTATGGTCACTTATGAATTTGACGTAAGTCATTCACCATTGAATTAAGTCAAAAACTTTAATCGGCCATATTCGAACATTATTTTTTTTTGGTTTAGTGCCACCTTTATTTTTAGTGTGCGAATTATATACAGTATGTTAGTATGTTTTATATTATTATTAAAATATACTATATTTTCAGGGGATTTGGGAAACAAGGATTTCAGTGTCAAGGTAACTATACAGCCATAATAGACTAACCTTAAGTGTGTTTTTTATATGTGTTTTTTTCTTTGAAGTTTGTTCCTTCGTGGTCCATAAACGCTGCCATGAGTACGTTACATTCAAATGTCCTGGCAAAGACAAAGGAATTGATTCCGTAAGTTTTTCTACAATTAAACGATAATCTTACCATGTATTTTGTTACCATGTCCTCATAAGTATTTGTAGCTAAACACGAAATCCACGAGTTAAACCACGCGTGTTTTTAATGTTTTTTATGGGTTTCAGAAAATAAGTTCTCTTAAACCTCTAAGAAATCGTTAAAATCTATTTTTTTTTACTACACAATGTTCTCAATTTAGAGTTATAGTTTAAATATGTCGTGAACGTTTATAAATGGTACTTAGTTCTCATGTGGGCTTTATTTTTCACTGTTTTTTTTTTCTATATATATTTTTTATTTTTATTTTTATTTCCTTTTGCTGTGATATTCCAACAGGATTCACCAAAAACGGTACATCATTTCGAACCATTCACATACGCAGGCCCTACATTCTGCGATCATTGCGGTTCCCTGCTGTATGGTATTTATCATCAGGGGCTTAAATGTTCAGGTAAATTAAATATGCATTGTGAGAACCCCAAAACCCTGCTATTTCTAAGCTCTTCTTTCTTCCTTTCCACCTTTAACTGCATCTTAATAACTATGCTTTTACTGCATTTGATTCTTTGTATAATAGGATTTTTGCACATAATAGCAGCGAATTTCTATTTGAAGAAGTATTGCCAATCTAACAGGTGTACATAGATAAGTATGTGTGAAAACAATTACTTAATATTGTGACACATTATACAAAGATTTATAACACATGGTGTAACCAGATATATGACGTGCCCTGAAATACTGCTTGAAAAAATATGTAGAAGTAAATAATTTTCAAGCCAATGTAATGTACATATAAAGTTGGTAATTCAAATGCCCGTCATTTAGCTTTCAGACTGAATTGGTTGAACAAATATGGAATAGGTTTTTTCTTATCGTTACTAAAAGGTGATTTTTTAAAAGCTATAGGAAAGTTTTTCAAAAAAAAAAAAAACACATAAAATTCAGAAAAATGCATGAAATTTTTATTTGAATCGATAGCACGGCTGTGTGGCATGCGGCACCGTCTTGGTGGAACCACATGTTATGCAAGTCAAGCTCTTGCATTTTGGGCAAAAAAAGTTGGATATCATCTCACGGTAGCGCTCACCATTCACAGTTACGTTACTATTCGCATCATCTTTGAAGAAGTACGGTCCAATGATGCCACCAGCCCATAAACCGCACCAAACTGGGACTTTTTCTGGATGCAGTGGTAGCTCTTGCAATATATATGATAAATATATATTCTATATTTGAAAAGCTGCCATTAGGCTGCGGCTTCGATCCCAGGATTTAGCGAATACCACTCGCACGAATTCACAAAGATAGTAGTCTAAACAAGTAAAATGTTCAATTACTAGAGTGTGTAGGCGAATTCCAGATACATTTTTGTGGGGTTTTTGCTTACTGGCAAGTTGTGTACAAATTTCCTGCACAATGGATTCAGATAAATTAATGAACAGGAAAGGTTTCTACAAAAATTCCAAGCTGATGGCATCCATACCTATGTTAGACATCAATCATCATTCCGAAGACTATTCACGAAACAGGGTTTGTTGTACAAGGTGCTGTAATAAAGTCATCAAAGTCACCATTACAGTAGTAGGATACATGGAATTATGTACATAATTGCCAACCATTGCATTGGGAGGTGGAAATATCGGTACCGTACAAACAAAAATCGGTACGTACCAAACTGGAACTTTTTCTGGATGCATTGGTAGCTCTTGCAATTCTTCTGGCTGATATTCACTCCAAAATCGACAATTCTGCTTATTTACGTACAAAAAAGCCAAAAATGAGCTTCGTCTTAAACTGACCATAAAATGAAAGAAGCGCGCGATGAACTTTCTTAACAGAGCACGCATTTTGATAGTAAAATTCAATAATTTGCAAGCGTTGTTCGTTTGTAAGACTATTCATGGTATATGTTTTTAATTATAGACCAAACTGAAGATGTTTGACAGTTTAAACCAGTGTTGCCAAAAAGATAATAGCTAAAAAATCAGCCTTTAGTTCCGAGGATGCGTATTCGCGGATCTATGAATGTACCTCCACTTAAATTAAATTGGTTTGAAGTTAGAAGAATTTTGAGATATCCTGAATGCGTTCGGAAATAGCAGAAATTTACATGTATTTACTTATAAGCAGAAATCGACTGTTACGAGATATTCTACTTTCCAGCTGATAATACACCTTGTCATCTTTAAATGTATTATTATTCATTAAAGGTATTCTCCGATTGGTCAGTAATAATATTATACAAATAAATTTCATGTAAATCTCTTGCTGAGATGAGATTTCTCCGCGCTACTGTGGGAATCATTGTGAGGATAGGGTGAGAAACACGCGCGAGGAGGCCTATACTTTGGTCACGTGGCACGAATGTCCCCTTTACCACGACTTCCGAGGCGGGACTTGAATGCAATTCCGGATCAGAAGAAGAAGATGATGATGATGATTTCCTTAACGAACAGTTAACAAACTTCCCATTGATACAAACTAGGCGCATAAGTGCTCACAAGGGATATGATATGCCCTTGTGATCATATATATGATATGTATATATATGATAAATATATATTCTATATTTGAAAAGCTGCCATTAGGCTGCGGCTTCGATCCCAGGATTTAGCGAATACCACTCGCACGAATTCACAAAGATAGTAGTCTAAACAAGTAAAATGTTCAATTACTAGAGTGTGTAGGCGAATTCCAGATACATTTTTGTGGGGTTTTTGCTTACTGGCAAGTTGTGTACAAATTTCCTGCACAATGGATTCAGATAAATTAATGAACAGGAAAGGTTTCTACAAAAATTCCAAGCTGATGGCATCCATACCTATGTTAGACATCAATCATCATTCCGAAGACTATTCACGAAACAGGGTTTGTTGTACAAGGTGCTGTAATAAAGTCATCAAAGTCACCATTACAGTAGTAGGATACATGGAATTATGTACATAATTGCCAACCATTGCCAGATGAGGACATTCGGATCTAGAAGAGTCGTTGGGAGGTGGAAATATCGGTACCGTACAAACAAAAATCGGTACGTACCAAACTGGGACTTTTTCTGGATGCATTGGTAGCTCTTGCAATTCTTCTGGCTGATATTCACTCCAAAATCGACAATTCTGCTTATTTACGTACAAAAAAGCCAAAAATGAGCTTCGTCTTAAACTGACCATAAAATGAAAGAAGCGCGCGATGAACTTTCTTAACAGAGCACGCATTTTGATAGTAAAATTCAATAATTTGCAAGCGTTGTTCGTTTGTAAGACCATTCATGGTATATGTTTTTAATTATAGACCAAACTGAAGATGTTTGACAGTTTAAACCAGTGTTGCCAAAAAGATAATAGCTAAAAAATCAGCCTTTAGTTCCGAGGATGCGTATTCGCGGATCTATGAATGTACCTCCACTTAAATTAAATTGGTTTGAAGTTAGAAGAATTTTGAGATATCCTGAATGCCTTCGGAAATAGCAGAAATTTACATGTATTTATTTATAAGCAGAAATCGACTGTTACGAGATATTCTACTTTCCAGCTGATAATACACCTTGTCATCTTTAAATGTATTATTATTCATTAAAGGTATTCTCCGATTGGTCAGTAATAATATTATACAAATAAATTTCATGTAAATCTCTTGCTGAGATGAGATTTCTCCGCGCTACTGTGGGAATCATTGTGAGGATAGGGTGAGAAACACGCGCGAGGAGGCCTATATTTTGGTCACGTGGCACGAATGTCCCCTTTACCACGACTTTCGAGGCGGGACTTGAATGCAATTCCGGATCAGAAGAAGAAGATGATGATGATGATTTCCTTAACGAACAGTTAACAAACTTCCCATTGATACAAACTAGGCGCATAAGTGCTCACAAGGGATATGATATGCCCTTGTGATCATATATATGATATGTATATATATGATAAATATATATTCTATATTTGAAAAGCTGCCATTAGGCTGCGGCTTCGATCCCAGGATTCAGCGAATACCACTCGCACGAATTCACAAAGATAGTAGTCTAAACAAGTAAAATGTTCAATTACTAGAGTGTGTAGGCGAATTCCAGATACATTTTTGTGGGGTTTTTGCTTACTGGCAAGTTGTGTACAAATTTCCTGCACAATGGTTTCAGATAAATTAATGAACAGGAAAGGTTTCTACAAAAATTTCAAGCTGATCGCATCCATACCTATGTTAGACATCAATCATCATTCCGAAGACTATTCACGAAACAGGGTTTGTTGTACAAGGTGCTGTAATAAAGTCATCAAAGTCACCACCACAGTAGTAGGATACATGGAATTATGTACATAATTGCCAACCATTGCCAGATGAGGACATTCGGATCTAGAAGAGTCGTTGGGAGGTGGAAATATCGGTACCGTAGCCAATGCAGCGATGCATCAGTTGATGAAGAATTAAACTCTCTAGCTATGGAACTAATTACCAATTTATCTGTATGTAAAAATAAATTTGATAAATTTAATGTTATCACACGTTTAGCCAATAAGTTTTTGCGTAATGAAATTAATTAAATTGCCCAAAAAATGCGGGTTCGATCAATGAATTGTGACGAACGAAACACAGAAGTTCATTGCTCAATGGCCGTAAAAAGCGGTTTTATTCGTTTTTCCTAGTCTCGTTGATTTTTATCGACCACTTTTCTCAGGTGCTCTTCAAGTCCGGTCGAATCATTTCACTATACCGTCTGACTGTGAGTGCAACGGTGTTGTCCTTGTCTTGTCTATGCCGAAAGTCCGACACAGTTCCTTGAAGACGGCAGACTCGAAATTACTTGCCTGGTTGGAGTGCAGCTCCAATGGAATTCCGACATACCCAATTGTGGAGTAACGTATTCGCACAAGTCTTGGCCTCCACCTAATGCGTTGTGATATTCCTCCATAAGTATACACTCCTTTTGGAAACGCATTAAAGTTACGTGTTGTCTGGCCATCTTCACTATCCCAAAGGCGATACAAACAACCATTCTGCATCTGTAGACTTCGCCACTGAGCCCAATATGCTTCGGCGACAGGACTTCCGCTGGCTATTTCCTCCCACGTCGGTCTGGCTCAATTCTATGGCTTCGATGACTTTTGATGGATCCAGCTACCACTTCTCCTCCGGTAAGACACTGAGCCACCGAACATCGATAATGTGATCCTTTTCTTCGGTCCTTGTCCAATGTTTGCACTCTACCTTACAAGGACGTGGCGATAGCGCATCTGCAGTCCTTTTCGGTGTTCTATGTTGAAGCGATAGCTCTGCAACCTTTCCAATTTGTCCTTCAGGATTCTTAAAATTGAGAAGCCACCGTAGAGCAGCATGGTCCGTTCTTAGATGGAATTGCTGGCCTTACAAAAAAACTCGTGGAAATGCTTTACACACGCGAAAAGGGAGCTTCTGGCTGTGGTTTAAAGTGTAAAGCAATTTCACGAGTTTTTTTGTAAGGCCAACAATTCCATCTGATATTCCATCTATATTTAAAAAGCTGCCTTTAGGCTGCGGCTTCGATCCCAGGATTTAGCGAATACCACTCGCACGAATTCACAAAGATAGTAGTCTAAACAAGTAAAATGTTCAATTACTAGAGTGTGTAGGCGAATTCCAGATACATTTTTGTGGGGTTTTTGCTTACTGGCAAGTTGTGTACAAATTTCCTGCACAATGGATTCAGATAAATTAATGAACAGGAAAGGTTTCTACAAAAATTCCAAGCTGATGGCATCCATACCTATGTTAGACATCAATCATCATTCCGAAGACTATTCACGAAACAGGGTTTGTTGTACAAGGTGCTGTAATAAAGTCATCAAAGTCACCATTACAGTAGTAGGATACATGGAATTATGTACATAATTGCCAACCATTGCCAGATGAGGACATTCGGATCTAGAAGAGTCGTTGGGAGGTGGAAATATCGGTACCGTACAAACAAAAATCGGTACGTACCAAACTGGGACTTTTTCTGGATGCATTGGTAGCTCTTGCAATTCTTCTGGCTGATATTCACTCCAAAATCGACAATTCTGCTTATTTACGTACAAAAAAGCCAAAAATGAGCTTCGTCTTAAACTGACCATAAAATGAAAGAAGCGCGCGATGAACTTTCTTAACAGAGCACGCATTTTGATAGTAAAATTCAATAATTTGCAAGCGTTGTTCGTTTGTAAGACCATTCATGGTATATGTTTTTAATTATAGACCAAACTGAAGATGTTTGACAGTTTAAACCAGTGTTGCCAAAAAGATAATAGCTAAAAAATCAGCCTTTAGTTCCGAGGATGCGTATTCGCGGATCTATGAATGTACCTCCACTTAAATTAAATTGGTTTGAAGTTAGAAGAATTTTGAGATATCCTGAATGCCTTCGGAAATAGCAGAAATTTACATGTATTTATTTATAAGCAGAAATCGACTGTTACGAGATATTCTACTTTCCAGCTGATAATACACCTTGTCATCTTTAAATGTATTATTATTCATTAAAGGTATTCTCCGATTGGTCAGTAATAATATTATACAAATAAATTTCATGTAAATCTCTTGCTGAGATGAGATTTCTCCGCGCTACTGTGGGAATCATTGTGAGGATAGGGTGAGAAACACGCGCGAGGAGGCCTATATTTTGGTCACGTGGCACGAATGTCCCCTTTACCACGACTTTCGAGGCGGGACTTGAATGCAATTCCGGATCAGAAGAAGAAGATGATGATGATGATTTCCTTAACGAACAGTTAACAAACTTCCCATTGATACAAACTAGGCGCATAAGTGCTCACAAGGGATATGATATGCCCTTGTGATCATATATATGATATGTATATATATGATAAATATATATTCTATATTTGAAAAGCTGCCATTAGGCTGCGGCTTCGATCCCAGGATTCAGCGAATACCACTCGCACGAATTCACAAAGATAGTAGTCTAAACAAGTAAAATGTTCAATTACTAGAGTGTGTAGGCGAATTCCAGATACATTTTTGTGGGGTTTTTGCTTACTGGCAAGTTGTGTACAAATTTCCTGCACAATGGTTTCAGATAAATTAATGAACAGGAAAGGTTTCTACAAAAATTTCAAGCTGATCGCATCCATACCTATGTTAGACATCAATCATCATTCCGAAGACTATTCACGAAACAGGGTTTGTTGTACAAGGTGCTGTAATAAAGTCATCAAAGTCACCACCACAGTAGTAGGATACATGGAATTATGTACATAATTGCCAACCATTGCCAGATGAGGACATTCGGATCTAGAAGAGTCGTTGGGAGGTGGAAATATCGGTACCGTAGCCAATGCAGCGATGCATCAGTTGATGAAGAATTAAACTCTCTAGCTATGGAACTAATTACCAATTTATCTGTATGTAAAAATAAATTTGATAAATTTAATGTTATCACACGTTTAGCCAATAAGTTTTTGCGTAATGAAATTAATTAAATTGCCCAAAAAATGCGGGTTCGATCAATGAATTGTGACGAACGAAACACAGAAGTTCATTGCTCAATGGCCGTAAAAAGCGGTTTTATTCGTTTTTCCTAGTCTCGTTGATTTTTATCGACCACTTTTCTCAGGTGCTCTTCAAGTCCGGTCGAATCATTTCACTATACCGTCTGACTGTGAGTGCAACGGTGTTGTCCTTGTCTTGTCTATGCCGAAAGTCCGACACAGTTCCTTGAAGACGGCAGACTCGAAATTACTTGCCTGGTTGGAGTGCAGCTCCAATGGAATTCCGACATACCCAATTGTGGAGTAACGTATTCGCACAAGTCTTGGCCTCCACCTAATGCGTTGTGATATTCCTCCATAAGTATACACTCCTTTTGGAAACGCATTAAAGTTACGTGTTGTCTGGTCATCTTCACTATCCCAAAGGCGATACAAACAACCATTCTGCATCTGTAGACTTCGCCACTGAGCCCAATATGCTTCGGCGACAGGACTTCCGCTGGCTATTTCCTCCCACGTCGGTCTGGCTCAATTCTATGGCTTCGATGACTTTTGATGGATCCAGCTACCACTTCTCCTCCGGTAAGACACTGAGCCACCGAACATCGATAATGTGATCCTTTTCTTCGGTCCTTGTCCAATGTTTGCACTCTACCTTACAAGGACGTGGCGATAGCGCATCTGCAGTCCTTTTCGGTGTTCTATGTTGAAGCGATAGCTCTGCAACCTTTCCAATTTGTCCTTCAGGATTCTTAAAATTGAGAAGCCACCGTAGAGCAGCATGGTCCGTTCTTAGATGGAATTGCTGGCCTTACAAAAAAACTCGTGGAAATGCTTTACACACGCGAAAAGGGAGCTTCTGGCTGTGGTTTAAAGTGTAAAGCAATTTCACGAGTTTTTTTGTAAGGCCAACAATTCCATCTGATATTCCATCTATATTTAAAAAGCTGCCTTTAGGCTGCGGCTTCGATCCCAGGATTTAGCGAATACCACTCGCACGAATTCACAAAGATAGTAGTCTAAACAAGTAAAATGTTCAATTACTAGAGTGTGTAGGCGAATTCCAGATACATTTTTGTGGGGTTTTTGCTTACTGGCAAGTTGTGTACAAATTTCCTGCACAATGGATTCAGATAAATTAATGAACAGGAAAGGTTTCTACAAAAATTCCAAGCTGATGGCATCCATACCTATGTTAGACATCAATCATCATTCCGAAGACTATTCACGAAACAGGGTTTGTTGTACAAGGTGCTGTAATAAAGTCATCAAAGTCACCATTACAGTAGTAGGATACATGGAATTATGTACATAATTGCCAACCATTGCCAGATGAGGACATTCGGATCTAGAAGAGTCGTTGGGAGGTGGAAATATCGGTACCGTACAAACAAAAATCGGTACGTACCAAACTGGGACTTTTTCTGGATGCATTGGTAGCTCTTGCAATTCTTCTGGCTGATATTCACTCCAAAATCGACAATTCTGCTTATTTACGTACAAAAAAGCCAAAAATGAGCTTCGTCTTAAACTGACCATAAAATGAAAGAAGCGCGCGATGAACTTTCTTAACAGAGCACGCATTTTGATAGTAAAATTCAATAATTTGCAAGCGTTGTTCGTTTGTAAGACCATTCATGGTATATGTTTTTAATTATAGACCAAACTGAAGATGTTTGACAGTTTAAACCAGTGTTGCCAAAAAGATAATAGCTAAAAAATCAGCCTTTAGTTCCGAGGATGCGTATTCGCGGATCTATGAATGTACCTCCACTTAAATTAAATTGGTTTGAAGTTAGAAGAATTTTGAGATATCCTGAATGCCTTCGGAAATAGCAGAAATTTACATGTATTTATTTATAAGCAGAAATCGACTGTTACGAGATATTCTACTTTCCAGCTGATAATACACCTTGTCATCTTTAAATGTATTATTATTCATTAAAGGTATTCTCCGATTGGTCAGTAATAATATTATACAAATAAATTTCATGTAAATCTCTTGCTGAGATGAGATTTCTCCGCGCTACTGTGGGAATCATTGTGAGGATAGGGTGAGAAACACGCGCGAGGAGGCCTATATTTTGGTCACGTGGCACGAATGTCCCCTTTACCACGACTTTCGAGGCGGGACTTGAATGCAATTCCGGATCAGAAGAAGAAGATGATGATGATGATTTCCTTAACGAACAGTTAACAAACTTCCCATTGATACAAACTAGGCGCATAAGTGCTCACAAGGGATATGATATGCCCTTGTGATCATATATATGATATGTATATATATGATAAATATATATTCTATATTTGAAAAGCTGCCATTAGGCTGCGGCTTCGATCCCAGGATTCAGCGAATACCACTCGCACGAATTCACAAAGATAGTAGTCTAAACAAGTAAAATGTTCAATTACTAGAGTGTGTAGGCGAATTCCAGATACATTTTTGTGGGGTTTTTGCTTACTGGCAAGTTGTGTACAAATTTCCTGCACAATGGTTTCAGATAAATTAATGAACAGGAAAGGTTTCTACAAAAATTTCAAGCTGATCGCATCCATACCTATGTTAGACATCAATCATCATTCCGAAGACTATTCACGAAACAGGGTTTGTTGTACAAGGTGCTGTAATAAAGTCATCAAAGTCACCACCACAGTAGTAGGATACATGGAATTATGTACATAATTGCCAACCATTGCCAGATGAGGACATTCGGATCTAGAAGAGTCGTTGGGAGGTGGAAATATCGGTACCGTAGCCAATGCAGCGATGCATCAGTTGATGAAGAATTAAACTCTCTAGCTATGGAACTAATTACCAATTTATCTGTATGTAAAAATAAATTTGATAAATTTAATGTTATCACACGTTTAGCCAATAAGTTTTTGCGTAATGAAATTAATTAAATTGCCCAAAAAATGCGGGTTCGATCAATGAATTGTGACGAACGAAACACAGAAGTTCATTGCTCAATGGCCGTAAAAAGCGGTTTTATTCGTTTTTCCTAGTCTCGTTGATTTTTATCGACCACTTTTCTCAGGTGCTCTTCAAGTCCGGTCGAATCATTTCACTATACCGTCTGACTGTGAGTGCAACGGTGTTGTCCTTGTCTTGTCTATGCCGAAAGTCCGACACAGTTCCTTGAAGACGGCAGACTCGAAATTACTTGCCTGGTTGGAGTGCAGCTCCAATGGAATTCCGACATACCCAATTGTGGAGTAACGTATTCGCACAAGTCTTGGCCTCCACCTAATGCGTTGTGATATTCCTCCATAAGTATACACTCCTTTTGGAAACGCATTAAAGTTACGTGTTGTCTGGCCATCTTCACTATCCCAAAGGCGATACAAACAACCATTCTGCATCTGTAGACTTCGCCACTGAGCCCAATATGCTTCGGCGACAGGACTTCCGCTGGCTATTTCCTCCCACGTCGGTCTGGCTCAATTCTATGGCTTCGATGACTTTTGATGGATCCAGCTACCACTTCTCCTCCGGTAAGACACTGAGCCACCGAACATCGATAATGTGATCCTTTTCTTCGGTCCTTGTCCAATGTTTGCACTCTACCTTACAAGGACGTGGCGATAGCGCATCTGCAGTCCTTTTCGGTGTTCTATGTTGAAGCGATAGCTCTGCAACCTTTCCAATTTGTCCTTCAGGATTCTTAAAATTGAGAAGCCACCGTAGAGCAGCATGGTCCGTTCTTAGATGGAATTGCTGGCCTTACAAAAAAACTCGTGGAAATGCTTTACACACGCGAAAAGGGAGCTTCTGGCTGTGGTTTAAAGTGTAAAGCAATTTCACGAGTTTTTTTGTAAGGCCAACAATTCCATCTGATATTCCATCTATATTTAAAAAGCTGCCTTTAGGCTGCGGCTTCGATCCCAGGATTTAGCGAATACCACTCGCACGAATTCACAAAGATAGTAGTCTAAACAAGTAAAATGTTCAATTACTAGAGTGTGTAGGCGAATTCCAGATACATTTTTGTGGGGTTTTTGCTTACTGGCAAGTTGTGTACAAATTTCCTGCACAATGGATTCAGATAAATTAATGAACAGGAAAGGTTTCTACAAAAATTCCAAGCTGATGGCATCCATACCTATGTTAGACATCAATCATCATTCCGAAGACTATTCACGAAACAGGGTTTGTTGTACAAGGTGCTGTAATAAAGTCATCAAAGTCACCATTACAGTAGTAGGATACATGGAATTATGTACATAATTGCCAACCATTGCCAGATGAGGACATTCGGATCTAGAAGAGTCGTTGGGAGGTGGAAATATCGGTACCGTAGCCGATGCAGCGATGCATCAGTTGATGAAGAATTAAACTCTCTAGCTGTGGAACTAATTACCAATTTATCTGTATGTAAAAATAAATTTGATAAATTTAATGTTATCACACGTTTAGCCAATAAGTTTTTGCGTAATGAACATAAATAATATTGTTACGTTTAGCAAAAATGAGAATGAACGTAAAATTAATTAAATTCGATCGATCAATGAATTGTGACGAATGAAACACAGAAGTTCATTGCTCAATGGCCGTAAAAAGCGGTTTTATTCGTTTTTCCTAGTCTCGTTGATTTTTATCGACCACTTTTCTCAGGTGCTCTTCAAGTCCGGTCGAATCATTTCACTATACCGTCTGACTGTGGGTGCAACGCTGTTGTCCTTGTCTTGTGTATGCCGAAAGTCCGACACAGTTCCTTGAAGACGGCAGACTCAAAATTACTTGCCTGGTTGGAGTGCAGCTCCAATGGAATTCCGACATACCCAATTGTGGCTTCTCCATTTTAGTAGTTTCGTTCAGGCTTGGATAGGATTTTACTGTAATAGACAATTATCTTTGCCTCGCCATCAATTAGTTGCCTGACAACAATGCTTATGCTATAAGCCCTTGCATTCGTATTCGGTATAAATAGGTTGCCGAGTACTGCATACGCGAGGATTGGTGTGGAACAGACCAGCTTCTTCAACTCTTAAAACGCTGTATCCTGCGGCTCCTTCCACATAAACTGCTTGTTCTTCCTTGTTAACTCGTGCCAGCTATGCGCCCGGTTCGAGAAACCTGGTACGAAATGCCAAGCTCCCGCAATGTTGGAAAACCTTTTCCAGATTCCTCAGATGGTTGTTGAAGTCCTTACCTATCACGATGATGTCGTCAACAGATCTTCCAGTGGAATCCCCTAAGTACATGCTCCATTAGCCGTTCGAATGTAGCTGGGGCATTGCACAGTCCAAATGACATTACAAAAAATCGCTAAGAGCTGTCTCCAGTACTAAAATATGTCGCTTACCGATCGTTTCCACTCGCCAATAACCACTTTGGAGGTCGAATGTAGAGAAAAACATTGCTCCTGACACTGTGTCTGGGGTACCTTTTGTCAATTCTTGGCGGGAGGTAGATGTGTTTCTTTGTTAGTTCGTCCAGTTTTCCTTGACCTTGTTCCATCTCCTCCACTAGCTCGGTAACCTCCTCTCTATTGGCAAGGGCTACTCTCCTTGTTGCTTGTCGGATCGGCCTTGCATCTCTGGTTTCGATTCGATGATTGACTATGCTTATTCTGCCCTCATTTCTCGAATTTGACGCAAATATTATGCTTTATTTTGTCTGCAGCTCGTCGGCGATGAATGTACCCAGGTTGTTTTTCATCTCGTTTTGGCTTCCCGCAATTAACTATCGCCGCTACTTCTTGGCAATGCCCGATTATTTGGCCTTTCCTGATTGTCTGTTTTTTTTTTTTTTTTCTCCTATGTTGTGCACTCTTACCGGTAGTAACTTTTTATCGTTGGCTTCAATAAGGGTTCTCCTGATGACCACGTTATTTTTTTTTATACTATTGGCGTTTGTTGTCTTCAATTACCCACAACGTGTTGCTCCCATAATCGTCATCCATCTTTGCCCAAGCTATGTCCTCCGCGATTGACCCATTTGTTGCTGCAATTCTAGTTTCAACGATTAGCGAGACTGTTGCATTTCCTATTTTTAGTATTAGAACAAATTTTGCATCATAGCTATTACCTGTGTCAAATCAACCGAATTCGTGTGTTTCTGGATCTATTCCGTCCTTCTGGAGAGCGTCACACAGCCGTTGTTGCAATTCAGCCTGCTCAAGCTCTACGTAAAACGAATTAAATTCTGCACAAATACGGGTTCGATCACTGGATTGTGACGAATGAAACACAGAAGTTCACTATTCAATGTACACGAATTTATTTTACGAACACTGATTTACTTCTTGTACTTTATTACACTTTAAAAATCACTATTACTTTACTTAGAAACTGCCTTTCAGGCTGAACTGATTAAAACTTTTAAACACGCTGTATAAATTCTCAAACTGAACTGACTATTTATCTAACTGAACTGCACTATAATAATTATCATATTGAACTGATTCGCATCGGCCACCGTGCCGATATTTATACTCCCAGTATTGGTTCCAGATAATACTGTCGCCATCTGCCCCTCTCGATTATGTACATAATTCTTTGTATTCCATTCGTGTATTGTTGGGTGTTTTTTTTTACATATGCATGTACTACAATCATTTCGGGAATACTCTTCGGAATGGTTTCTTTTTCGGAGTTATGATGCGGTGTCAACGATAGGTGAACAATGGTGGCTGACAGAATTGTAGATTGAAATCATCGATGCCTATTGTTAAGACGAAGTATATAGAGAATAATGGAATTAGGGTAAAACTACATTACCAAAGGGAAATTTAAATGTACTTTATTTACTTTCCCGGTGGTGGAGCTAATGCTGACAAAAAGACTAATTTTAAGAATGATCTCAGCAAATTATCCTCACTAGACGTTGAGTTGATTTTAGGAGGTGACTTACATTCTAGACATAGAGACTATGCTATGCCTATGATTTTATTTTGTGCTTGAAAAATTACCTTATAATAATTTTGTTATCATTTTGGTTTTTTACGATTGATAAGAGGGTAAAGCATTTTTATAGGGACATTTAGTTTAGCTAAAGTCTCTCGAATGTGACCCCCGAAAGTCAATATTCTTCCTAACGAGCAACTGTAGGCGCTACCACAGTACGTCTCATCAAGTCCTTAGAAGAATAAATTAAATGAAGATGAAATACCAGTTATCTGTTTTCCCAAGAAAACTAATGCTTACGTTCTCCCTAGTGGACAGTTACAAGTTAACGGGACAAGCAAAAGATGGGAACCCTCTATTAAATACCTTTCGTCTCATCAAGTCCTTAGAAGAATAAATTAAATGAAGATGAAATACCAGTTATCTGTTTTCCCAAGAAAACGAATGCTTACGTTCTCCCTAGTGGACAGTTACAAGTTAACGGGACAAGCAAAAGATGGGAACCCTCTATTAAATACCTTTGAATTTATTTGGACACAAAGCTAACTTTTAGTGCTCGCATAGCTAGTACATTAAGAAAATTAATATAGATATCAAAATGTTATATAAATCCATTAATCGTAAATCAAAGATATCCAATGAAAGAAGAATGATTAGTCATAAAGTTGTGTTCCAAATAATCCTGACAGCCATAAAGTCAGGTATGGGGTAGTTGCGCTAAAAGTCATCTTATGAAATTACAAACAAAAAACGAAACTCAGCTTAATATGGTATCATTCTACAATCGATATTCACCAATGGTCAAATGTTGAATTGATCTTCGCTAGCATGTAGAAACTAAACCAACGTTTTCAAGCTTGCTGAGACTTTGCGGAAAATCCTTTAGTCAAAAGATGAAATGAGAACAGTGCTTCAGATTGAGACTTTTAACACTTGTTTTGTTTATATTTAGTTATTTATGTTTTATTTCTGTACTTATGTGTGTACATCTAAATACTTATTTATTTATTAATACAATCTTATTACTATTTTTTTTCCTTTAAATCGAAATGTTATTTTTGGTTTTTCATCGGATACTTCTACAAAATATAACCAATATTGACTCCTATTTGTTATATTACAATTTTACATATGTACGATACTAGTTATCATATCTCTGAATTGTAAAACGCGTGGTGCACGTTTTGTGCACACTAAAAACCAAACTAACTACATAGCAGGGCTATAAAAGAATTAGTTGATTTAGGAATGCATTCATTGAATGACCCCAATTAAATTTATCAATATTGAATAAACTTAATGATGAAAGGTAAGTGTACAGTATTGAAAAATCATCATTGGAAAATCAGTAAATGGTAAGTAAATTTTCAGTGCGTCGACTGTAAGATGTAGTACATACGTATGTATATATGTATCTATGTTTTTTTGTTCGTGGGAAAGTGGAAACTTTGCGGAGGCACCAGTGGTCTGACGTGGTAGTTTCAGATTCTTCTCAACCCCTTAACTAGGATGCCATACGTTTAACTACCGTTAAGTATTTACTTCGCTGGGGACGGATTCGAGCTTTTTGCTTTGTCAAGTGGTGTTCATCGAACTCGCTTTCCGCTGTCGTTCTAAATTACTTAGATCACACATTATTCGTACTGCTGCATCATTCACAGCAGCCCAAAGATCTCCGGATTTTAACATATACTAAACTACATTTTCTGCTGTTGGCCACATTCGTCACACAATATAGCTCTTTCGTCTTCATACCGATCACATTCGAAAAAAACGTGTTCGGTAGAGAGCTACCGTTTACGCAGCGTGAACAGCATGGCCTCGCATCACGGTTTCGCTTAAATAGATATTCCCAGATACAAGCGCGACCCGTCAATAATGATAGATAATAATTCAGTTGGTCGAGTTTTCGATTTACCGATTTACATTACGTCCATCACCCTTTTCGGAACTCATTCCTGTATACTGATTTGAATCCCTTCATGCGCGTCGTTTTATCCCCAACGTAAGACCATATTTGTGCCTCGTACAGCTGTATGGAGGCTACAACTCGCACAAGGATTAATCCTTTGCCTTGCTTCGAAAGAGCGACTATAGCTTTAGACGATTTCTCGCGAGCGTATGCGAGGTGATGATTGAAATTAAGCGGAGCATCAATCATCACTCCCAGATATTTTATAAATGGGGTGGAAATAATGGTGTGTTCTCCGACTTTTATTGCCACCCTCTCTGGCACCCTTCTACTCATAATGAGAACGGACTCCGTTTCATGATCCGTGAGGTCTAAACTCATATCGCGTAGCCAGTTATCAGTGATATTGCTTCGTTGCAATACAACTTGATTTCTTCAAGCCGTTTTGACACCAGCACAGCGGCAATACCGTCGGCGGACCCTATAATTAAGTCTTCCCTGGGGACTGGGAATCGTAGAATGGCGTCGTTCATCACGTTCCACAGTGAAGGACCTAACACTGATCCTTGAGGAGCGCCCCCTGTATTTCTATACAATTTCGTTCTGCCGTCGGAGTCGTAAAGGAGCAACCTATCGGTAAAGTAGCTCTTGATCAATCGCAGTATGTACTTCGGACATTTAATCTTTAATGCTTCTTATTTACAGCAACAACTTTACACGTTTTTACAAAACTCGAGTTGGTTTTGGAACGGTCCATCCACTTTTGCGGTTGACAGCAGAATAATTCTTTTACAATCATTATCTTCTTAGTTTTTTTGTTTTATTTCCCTCTACAAACCCCTCTTCTTCTGCCTTCTTCCTTTTATTGGCTTTAATTCCTTCTATGGGTGCATAGCCGCAACATCAGCCTAATCTCATCGCAGCGAGTAATGAAAATCAATTATCAGATTGAAGTATGATAGAGATGGACAATGTCTGACTCTTTTGCCTCTAAACATTCTTGACAACCATTCTTAATATTGTTACGTTTAGCCGAAAATGAGTCTACGTACAATTACTTAAATTGTCCACAAATACGGGTTCGATCACTGGATTGTGACGAATGAAAGAAAAAAGTTCACTATTCACGATTTGCAAGAATTTATTTTCCAGCAACACTGTTTTACTTCTTTTACTTTATTTCACTTTAGAGACTACTATTACTTTACCACAAACCTCTTTGCGGCCTATCAGGCTGAACTGATAAACACTTTGAACACTATAAAATCCCAAACAGCACTGTAATAAATATTTGACTGAACTTAACTGAATATTTAACTGAACTCAATTGAACTAACTCGCATCGACAGCGTGTCTTACTGTCGCCACGAGTCTATGGAATTTCCCCGATGACTCTTATATACATGATTCTTTGCAATCTATCAGTGTATAGGTGGCACTCATTTTTGCAATATGTATACGAATTTCGGAAATACTCTTCGGAGTTGATCGTTCTTCTAATTTCGTATAGATAGCGTTGGTGTCCTGATTATCTTATCCGCGTTATATCATTCACGTCACAATATCGGTTTGTAAGGCCAAATCGACCAATCAGTATTTTCGTTATTTCGTGAATAACTGTGAAAATCTCACTCCTTCGTAAGGAGAATCTAGTGATTTCTTAGTTCTTACGTGAAATTAATTCATTTGAATCATCTGTTGATGAAAACGAAAGACCTTGCGGTGTTTTAATATATTCCCTATAATTGGGTTCAGACGGTGTGTATTTTGTGTCTTCTTTGGTGGTGGCTCGTGTGCCTGGAAAGAGAGAAAGCTTGCGACCAATATGTTTTAATTCCAGATGCTCTTATTGCGGTTGTCAATTTCCGGTGAATTCTTTCGACCATGTTATTGGCCTGTGGGTGATAGGCCGTGGTGCGAATGCGCTTTGAGACTGGTCAACTGTCTGAAACGTTTCGACTCGAATTATGTGCCTTGGTCGGTGGTAATCGCATTCGGTACAACAAAACGTGGGGCATGTTCGTTGACAAAGGTCGTGGAAAATGTTTTCGTATTAGGCATTGGGTAGGCTTCAGGCCACCTCGAAAATTTGTATTCATTTATTTATTTTATATTTAATCTACAAGCTACATATGCGCTACAGATATACAAATCTTATTTATAGTTATACAATATTTTTTGAGGAATTTCAATGTATGAAAAATAGAAATTAAAATGTAAACAGGCTTAAGAGTGTACTTTTAAAATTTAATCTATTATCGGACAGATCCACGTGTTGTTCCTATTCATTAAAAACTCTATATATTCTTGTGAGTGGCTCATTTTTCCCATATTCTGTGTTATAAGATCTCATGAAATGGCAGGCAAATACAAATTAATCAAAAGAAGAAGACTAGGACACTTTGTATTGTAGGAAAGTACATCCTTAACAAACATTACGTCATGAATAATGCGTCTAGTTGCTAGGGATTTTGTGCCAAGCTGCTGGCACCTAGCCTTATAGCTCGGGTGAAAATCCCAATGCATCTTTAAGATATATATTTAGTAAATCGCTTTCGTACTTTTTCGGTACATTCGGAAGAAGTAGTGAAGGCGGGAATCCAGACTACAACTGCATATTCAAGGAAGGGCCTTACCAAGGAAATGTAAAGTGATAACAAGGGATAAATCCGTTGGTGTTCCGCTTTATGAAACCTACTGCTGAGTTGGCTTTTGATAAGATATGTGAAATGTGTGCGTGATGATGAGTTGAGCATGACTTCCAAGTCCTTAACGGAATGGTCCATAGAAAGAGCAACAGACCTAATGGAATAACTGAATTGCAGAGGATATACTGATTCCGTAAACGATATTGAATGGCATTTCTTTAAATTAAAATATAAATCATTATTTATGCACCAATCAAATATGTTACTTAAGGACTGTAGTACAAGACAGTCATTAATATTTTTCATGCTCTTGATAATGTTCATGTCATCCGCACTCGTAACTTACACTTACACATGGTTAAGCGATCGAATAATATCATCAATGAAGATTTTAAATAGTGGTCCTACGAACTGCATTTTATTATCCTAGATAACGAGTTTCCGATTTTTACTCATTGAGTTCGGTTTATAAGAAAAGAGGATATATATCCGTAAATTTTGAGTTTGCTAATCAACAGTGAGTGGTAAACGGAGTCAAAAGCTTTAGAGAATTTTGTATCAATCGCATCGACCTGATTATTTTTTTCCATTTCATTTATCACGAAGGAAGTGTGTATTGATAGATTGTTGGAGGTCGAACGGCCGGATACAAAACCCTGTTGCGCATCTGATATGTGTTCTTTAATTATAAAATCTAATTTGTTTTTCACAATACCTTCGAAAAGTTTATTTATTGTCGAAAGCTTGTAGATTTTCTCTATAATTTTCAATGTTGTTCTTAGAACCCGATTTGTGAATGGGAATGAGAAATGATTCTTTCCATTCTTCAAGCAAAACACCTTCAGACAAGAAGCGGTTAAAAAATAAATAACAGAGGGCTGCAAAATTCAGTCCATTCCACTATTAAATCATTTTTAAGTGTAAGAGAGACATCACTCGAATTCAAAGCTAAGGATCCGATGTTTACTGAGCTAGGCACGGAGTCTCGAAAGAGCGCATGCTAGATTAAGAGACTGAGCCAAGATTAAAGATAGAAATTACCCAGAGTATGCTTAAGCCATTAAAACATGCGTCTTTTTTATATAATAGGTCTAAACACAGCAGTACATGTTCAGCCCCTCATGAAATATTATTTGGCAGAAAAGCTAATCTACCGAGTGGAAATTTGGAAATTTAAAATATAAATCAGTTTTCGACGTAAACCGCAAGTAAAAGAAGACTTGCTGCGAAATACATTGAAATCAAAATAGAGATCTGGATCAGATCTAATATTAGTAGAAAACAATAAAAGAGATAAATTCGACGAAAAATATTCCTCACCTCTTAAAATATTAAAAATCATAAGAATTTCAGTGATCGTAAAAAGAAATAATAAATATTTGAAAATCAAGCTATTTATATCCTAACGGTTAATTTTGGAAAAATACTTACAGGATGTTGTCAAAGCTGACATTCATATCTGCAATCGGCAATATGGTAAATTCGAATTTGGTGGAATTAATTATAAAAACTAGGAGCAACACCAATGAAGGATGGACAAGTCCAAATAATTTACACCGTTGGTGGTAAAGAGTTAGAAGATGGTGTTGATCACACAGAAAGCAATTTAAATATGATGAGTAAAATATGTATAGATTATAATCATTTAGACAAAATCAAAAGGAGAATAAGACACACTAAAGATATATTAGGTTTTAGTGAGAATATTTATTCGAATGGGAAAATAAGAGGCTTAATTATTGGTTCTGGATTGAAAGAATTATTTGGTACTATGGATTCACAGGACGCTGAATCGATAGAAAATATAATTTCAGGAATTAAATAATAAAGTAATGGATGTGCAGATCTCAATCATTAAGATAATGAACAGTTTAAATGAACAAAATCAAATTTTACAAAAAACCTATTATAAACGGCAAATGTTATGAAATATTGAATGAAATATTGTTAGTGAAATAAAAGCAATAAATAAAAATGAAATTATTAAGGAATCTAAAATCTTTTGAATAGCATGGGATTGAATATAGAAACAGACATAGAATCACAGGCCATGCCTTTATTAGAAAATATACATACTACATCATATTATTATAAAATTTAGCAAACTGATTGAGATGTTGAATAACAATAAAAGGAAGAAAAAGTTGTACATACCAAAAAATTCGTCCAGTGGTTTTGCAGTTGTATTTTTTATTTAAAAGCTACGCTCGTCACGTAACTATATATCTACGAACGATATGAACTTGAACTTATTCCAATTGTCTACTGTCAAATCATACAACACAGGTCCAGAACGACTCCCAATACCCATACATTTTTTTCAATTATTTAAAGTAAAAGCCCATTTATATGAGGTAACTAAGAGTTGACAACTTCTCAAACTCTGGCACTACATTCATATGGAGTTTTCTCATTCGTAGAGAGCAGTGGTATAATAGAACAAATGGTACAAACAGACACTTCATCGTAAATTTGTTTATATTTAGAAGTTGTCTAGTTCCTTTTAGCTCGTTTAATAGCTGAATATATTGAGAGAAATCTGGGTTGATTTATGTGCCAAAAACTCTTCTTTGGGTTTTGTTTGGCTTTTGAAAATTTCTTAAATCCCTGCTCTTACCAACTCAACTGTCTCCAAAGTGTAGATTAAAACTCCTGCCTTGAATCAATGACCCATTACTTAGACTCATATTACTAAAACATAAGCTTCATAATAAACTCTACTCAATCTTCAGCCTTCCCGTCTACTTTGGAATATTCCATTCACGACTACAGACTACCCGTTGGGGAGGGACGCACTTAAATAATATTCAGCAATTATTAGTTTTACAAAAAATATGTTGCTCGTAAAATATGCTTTTCTTCCCGCCGAGACAGATTTAACTCTCTTCCCGCAAATATTAGAACTATCAGAACGCTTAAACAATTTGATATCAAAATATTGATGCACTTCATTACAGTATCATTCGATCATTTTCTGCTATAAATGTAAGTTTTAGTCCTTCCTTCTTCGTTTTTTATACATATATTATAGTAGGATATAATGTTCCCCCCATACTGAATTATCGCATGAATAATCTAAATGATGGAACATTACCTCTATTTGTTTTTTTCCAAATATAAGTGTCACTAACTATTCTCAAGTAATGTTTAATTGTAATATCTTGGAGCGAGTGAATGCATCATACTAAAGAAAGAACTTGAACCAATGAAGAGTTCTCTCTTTTGATATTCAAAAGAGAGAAATAGATATACTAAAGAAAGAAAACGAGTGCTTACAGAAGGAAAAACGAAATAACAAAAATCAAATGACAGACACTGAAGAAAATATTCCCAGAAACAATTTCACAAATATAAAAGACCTTCGTTCTGAGTATTCGGGCAGTGGCGATAATTTCACACTTTGGGAGTCACAACTCCAAAGCATCCGTAAAACTTATGGGTTGGATGACAAGAACACAAGAGGATCAAAATCAAGAGGTAAAGCTCAAAAGTGGTTATATTCTAAATCAGATGTTGTTGCAGTATCCGTTGACGAACTTCTTATGGAGCTAAAAAAATTGTTTGAAGATCGAGCAAGCCGTCTTACACTGAGGCGACAATTTGAATCTAGGAAGTGGCTCCCTGGAGAGACTTTCCAAGAATATTTCCATGAGAAAGTAATCCTAGCTAATTGAATTTCTGTGGACGAAACTGAGTATTGGAATACATGATCGAAGGAATTCCCGACTTTTCTCTACGCTCCCAAGCAAAAATGCATCGATTCGAAGATAAGCAGCAACTCTTGGAAGCATTCAAAGACGTGACCATGATAAAATTCACACCGATGAACATGCACCAAGACATTGCAGCAGGGGGCCAGCCTATTAGATGCAACAACTGCAATTCGATTGGTCATGTCGCTGCAGCATGCCGTAAACCCAAGCGTGAACGTGATAAAAGGGAAATTAAATTGGTTTTGTTAGTGGTATCAGATAGTACAACGAATTGTTCTGTAATATTGGGAAGGGATTTTCTAAATAGAGCTAACCTAACGCTAAGTAAAAAGCAAATTCAAATGGAAAGTATAAATTATAAAAATGTGTGTTTACGTTTAATGGATATAGAAAGGGATGAACAAAGAGTGTATACAAATGTGAATAATGATAGTATAAGCTGTGAATCGAACAAAATGTTATTTAATATATTAAATGCGTGTTATGTGCATAGCAGTCGTCCCGATGAGAAAGAGATTTTATGTGAAATGAAACTGATGTTGAGTAATGAAAAACCTTTCCACTGCCCTCCCCGTAGGTTGTCGTATTACGGAAAGGAGAAATTACAGGTTATATTAGACGATTTAATAGAGAAAAATATATATATATATATATATTCCTCACCGATTGTTTTAGTTAAGAAAAAGACAGGTGACATTCGACTTTGCGTTAATTTAAGAACTTTGAATAAGATCGTTTTTAAGGACAATTATCCAATTGCTTTGATCGATGATATGTTGGACAGATTGGTCAATAAAACCATATTTTCATTATTGGATTTGAAAAGTGCATTTTATCATGTTCACATAAGTTCAGAATCCATAAAATATACATCCTTCGTAACTCTATTGGGTCAATACGAATTTTTACGGATGCCCTTTGGATAAAAAAACGCTCCATCCACGTTTCAGTGTTTCGTAAATCAAGTGTGACGACTTAATAAAAGCTAAAAAAGTTGCTATATATATAGACGACATAATAGCTACTGCTACTGCTACTGCTACTGTTGATGAACATTTGAGCATATTAAGAGAAGTTTTTGACAGGTTAATTTAAAACAATTATGGAGGCAGAAATAAGATATTTAGGGTCTGTAGTCTCCAATGAAGGTATTCGACCAGATGGAAAAGGAGTTGAATCTAAATTGAATTTTCCTGTCCCACGAAATACAAAATCAGCTCAAAGTTTCTTAGGGCTATGCTCTTATTTCAGGATATTCGTAAAAGGTTTTTCAGTCATAGCCAAGCCTTTGTATGACTTAATAAGGAAGGATTCAACATTTAAATTTGGCAAGGAAAAACTTTGCTGTTTTGAAAACTTAAGACAAAAATTATTTGGAACCCCAATTTTAGGTATATATGATCCTCGAGATGAAATAGAGTTGCACTGCGGTGCCAGTTCCCTTGGATTTGGGGCAATTTTGTTACAAAAGGAAGCGGATGATAAGTTTCATCCAATTTTTTATTTTTCCAAAAGAACGACAAGCTATGAGGCGAAGTATCATAGTTTTGAACTTGAAACCCTGGCAATCATATATGCTCTTCGGAGATTTAGAGTATATACACGGTTTACGGTTCAAGATAATTACAGACAGCAACTCTCTAACTTTAACTCTAAATAAAAAAGAAATTAATCCGGGAATAGCTATATGGGCCCACGAACTGCAAAATTTCGATTATAGCTTGGAGCACCGTAATGGGTCAAGAATGCAAAATGTCGATGCTCTCAGCAGGATGTCTAGTATTTTGGTTTTGGAGGAAAATACCTTTGAACAAAATCTCTCAATTTGTCAACATAAAGTTAGTACTATAAATGGTATTAGAAAAAAGTTAGAAAATGAGGAGAGCAAGATGTTTGAGATGCAGAATAATATATTGTTTTATGTTCCAAAAGATATGGAACAGCATTTGCTTCACATGCATCACGGTGGCATGGTTCAGGTAGGGTATGATAAAGTGTGTGAGGCAATGTTTAGAATATATTGGTTTCCTAAATTGAGGGAAAAGGTAAATAAAGCAAACGTGAAGGATTTCAACATAATATTCCGAAGGGGAATGTGCCGTTTGAAGTAGTGCATGTGGATCATTTCGGTCCAGTGTCAATAAAAAACTCAAAAAAAAAAAAAAAAAAACGATATGTATTTTTGATTGTAGATGCATTTTCAAAATTTGTAAATTTGTTTGCAGTTCGTTCCACCAATACTAGGGAAGTAGTACAATCTTTATATTCTTATTTAAAATCATACAGTCGCCCAAGTACATTAGTTTCAGATAGGGGTAGTGCATTCACATCAAAAGAGTTTCAGGAATTTATGACGGATAATAATATAGAACACGTAAAGATTGCTACTGGTTCGCCCCAAGCAAATGGGCAAGTGGAGAGGATTAATAGGAGCCTAGCTGCAATGATCACCAAGATTACGAATGCTGGTTATACATTATCACTCGATAAAGCACTCCTTCAAATAGAATTTGCAATGAATAACACAATGCATCGAAGTATTTGATTGACTCCAAGTGAATTGCTGTTTGGAGTCAAACAAAAGGGACTAGTAGTTGATTTTTTGAAAGAGAAGTTGGAAAATGTTTCTGGAAAGACAGTAGAAAGAGATCTGAAATCGATAAGGAGTATAGCAGCAAAAGATATTATGAAAAGTCAAGAATATAACAAAAAACTAAAAGATCGTAATAGAAAAGAAATACTTTATGCGGAAGGAGATTTTGAGATGATACGAAATTTCGTTAATGAAATACAAAGGATCGTATTGTGTTAAAAAAGTTCTTCCGAATGATAGGTGCGTAGTGAAAGATGTGGAAGGACATCAGCTTAGTCAGATACCATATGAAGGGGTGTGGGAAGTTTCAAATGTGATTGTTTTAGTTAAGAAAAGGACAGGTGACATTCAACTTTGCGTTAATTTAAGAACTTTGAATAAGATCATTTTTAAGGACAATTATCCAATTGCTTTGATCGATGATATGTTGGACAGATTGGTCAATAAAACCATATTTTCATTATTGGATTTTAAAAGTGCATTTTATGATGTTCACATGAGTTCAGAATCCATAAAATATACATCCTTCGTAACTCCATTGTGTCAATACGAATTTTTACGGATGCCCTTTGGATTAAAAAGAGGTGTGGGAAGTTTCAAATATGAAGCCTTGGGTTGATTCCGTTTTATATATGAACGGGGCTGTAATCGGGACGATTGTTAATCAGGATGGCCGAACTGTGGCAACACTGGGACGAAACGAAACAAAAACAGAACATACTCATGGGTTTCCAAAAAAAGTAAGGAATGGATCATTATTGTGAGATCCGCCAAAGAGGAAAGAAGGCACAGTGGAATAAATGATTTTTGAAATAATAAAATAAAACAAGATCATATTTTTCTTAAAAAAAACTTTTTAATTCTTATTAAAAACTATTTAGAGCTTACACTAGGATAATTCTAACTGACAATGGAGGTGAATTTGTTAAAATTATGACTGACTTATGCAAGTTGTTTAAAATTAAGCACCTTAGGACTAGTAATGCTAGTAAACACGGAGTCTCGCACGCTAGATTAAGAGACTGAGCTAAGATTAAAGATAGAAATTAACCAGAGTATGCTAAGCCATTAAAACATGCGTCTTTTTTATATAATAGGTCTAACCACAGCAGTACATGTTCAATCCCTCATGAAATATTATTTGGCAGAAAAGCTAATCTACCGAGTGGAAATTTGGAAACTTAAAATATAAATCAATTTTCGACGTAAACCGCAAGTAAAAGAAGACTTGCTGCGAAATACATTGAAATCAAAATAGAGATCTGGATCAGATCTAATATTAGTAGAAAACAATAAAAGAGATAAATTCGACGAAAAATATTCCTCACCTCTTAAAATATTAAAAATCATAAGAGTTTCAGTGATCGTAAAAAGAAATAGTAAATATTTGAAAATCAAGCTATTTATATCCTAACGGTTAATTTTGGAAAAATACTTACAGGATGTTGTCAAAGCTGACATTCATATCTGTAATCAAATATGGTAAATTCGAATTCGGTGGAATTAATTATAAAAAACTAGGAGCAACACCAATGAAGGATGGACAAGCCCAAATAATTAACACCGTTGGTCGTAAAGAGTTAGAAGATGGTGCTGACCACACAGAAAGCAATTTAAATATGATGAGTTAAATATGTATAGATTATAATCATTTAGACAAAATCAAAAGGAGAATAAGACACACTAAAGATATATTAGGTTTTAGTGAGGATATTTATTCGAATGGGAAAATAAGAGGCTTAATTAATATTATTGGTTCTGGATTGAAAGAATTATTTGGTACTATGGATTCACAGGACGCTGAATCGATAAAAAATATAATTTCAGGACTTAAATAATAAAGTAATGGATGTGCAGATCTCAATCATTAAGATAAGGAACAGTTTAAATGAACAAAATCAAATTTTACAAAAAACCTATTATAAACGGCAAATGTTATGAAATATTGAATGAAATATTGTTAGTGAAATAAAAGCAATAAATAAAAATGGAATTATTAAGGAATCTAAAATCTTTTGAATAGCATGGGATTGAATATAGAAACAGACATAGAATCACAGGCCATGCTTTATATACTGATTGAGATGTTGAATAACAATTAAAGGAAAAAAAAGCCTTTCCACTGCCCCCCCCCTGTAGGTTGTCGTATTACGGAAAGGAGAAATTACAGGTTATATTAGACGAATATATATATATATAAGTTGTATATAAGTTGTATTTTTTATTTAAAAGTTACGCTCGGCACGTATACGCGTATGGCACTATATATCTACGAACGATATGAACTTGAACTTGTTCCAATTGTCTACTGTCAAATCATACAACACAGGTCCAGAACGACTCCCAATACCCATACATTTTTTTCAATTATTTAAAGTAAAAGCCCATTTATATGAGGTAACTAAGAGTTGACAACTTCTTAAACTCTGGCACTACATTCATATGGAGTTTTCTCATTCGTAGAGAGCAGTGGTATAATAGAACAAATGGTACAAACAGACACTTCATCGTAAATTTGTTTATATTTAGAAGTTGTCTAGTTCCTTTTAGCTCGTTTAATAGCTGAATATATTGAGAGAAATCTGGGTTGATTTATGTGCCAAAAACTCTTCTTTGGGTTTTGTGTGGCTTTTGAAAATTTCTTAAATCTCTGCTCTTACCAACTCAGGTGTCTCCAAAGTCTAGATTAAAACTCTTGCCTTGTATCAATGACTCATTATTTAGACACATAATACTAAAACGTAAGCTTCATAATACACACTGAAAATATCCGTTGAATACGGTTTAAAGACACCACAACATGTTTGAATTGCCCAGCGTATCTATTCGAAGATCGAACAATTTCTAATACCAGCTTCGTATTTAATCATATTTTTCGGATCCAGAACTACCATATATACTACTCAATCTTCAGCCTTCCCGTTGTAGGAAAAATTGTTTCTTCCGCTGATGATTTCGCGTTTGCGTACAGCTCTAATAACTTGTTCAACATTCTTGCAGATATAAACCATGACATCCATCTGCTAAGACCCTGGCTTGCGATTCATAAATTAGTTATTAGCATCAAAACTAAGCTTATGCTGCACAGCCTAGTTGGTATGGAATATTCAGAGGATATTGTGTAATAATTATTTCTCGATTGATCGTTTTTGTATAGTAAGGAACTACAAGTACTAAGGAGTTATCTTATGTTAATACAATATTTTTTAACCACATTGAGATCTTTCTATAGGCTAAGCAAATACTATTCTTCAAGTACCCTGGAACATATCTACTTTGGAATATTCCATTCAAGACTACCCTTTGGGGAAGGACGCAATTAAATAATATTCAGCAATTATTAATTTATTAATTAAATTTGATTTATTTAATAAGCTGAAAATTCTATCAGCTAAACACTTTTATAAAGACTTGAGGATTTTCTTCAATAGATGTGGCTACCGTCAGAGTGCACTCTAGTGACCCTTAGGTCATGTCGTACCACTTGCTATAGAAATTTCTATTCGATTGTGTCTTGCAAATTATTCAACTCTCTTCCCGCAGATATTAGAACTATCAGAACGCTTAAACAATTTGATATCAAAATGTTGATGCACTTCATTACAGTATTATTCGATCATATTCTGCTGTAAATGTAAGTTTTAGTCTTTCCTTCTTCGTTTTATATATATATATATATATTATAGTAGGATATAATGTTCACCCCATACTGAATTATCGCATTGAATAATCTAAATGATGTGACATTACCTCTATTTTTATTTTTTTTTTTTCCAAATATAAGTGTCACTAAATATTCTCAAGTAATGTTTAATTGTAATATCTTGTAAACCCTATTATTGTGTAGAACGTTGAGAATAAAGATGTTAATAGATATAAATAATAAAATAATTAATGGACTTTTTCTTTTCCCAACCATATTCCAACCTTTTAAACTTAAAAAAAAATGCCCACTGTGGTGTTGATTCTATTATTTCTTGTAATCTGTAGTGTAATTTCTCATTAACTGTTACGAAACGTCACCAAATCCACATGTGCACTTGAAGATTTTCCACTTCCTTTTAAACTTAAAAAAAAACGGATTTTTTGTCCTATTCTTCCATTGTAACTTCATTCGGGTGTCTTTGAGTGCTGGTATATTCAGTGCTAGGACGACAACGGTAGCGACATTCAGTGAGCCGCTTGTACAGGTCTATGTAATCTAACCCCCTTATATTATCTTGCTTAAAAGCCATTGACTTATCGAATAGCTCACGCAAAATGGGGAATCACACTTTTAGTAATGTAAGATAAGAACGTTGAGAATAAAGATGTTAATAGATATGAATAATAAAATAATTAATGGACTTTTTCTTTTCCCAACCATATTCCAACCTTTTAAACTTAAAAAAAATGCCCTCTGTGGTGTTGATTCTATTATTTCTTGTAATCTGTAGTGTAATTTCTCATTAACTGTTAAGAAACGTCACCAAATCCACATGTGCACTTGAAGATTTTCCACTTCCTTTTAAACTTAAAAAAAACGGATTTTTTGCCCTGTTCTTCCATTGTAACTTCATTCGGGTGTCTTTGAGTGCTGGTATATTCAGTGCTAGGACGACAACGGTAGCGACATTCAGTGAGCCGCTTGTACAGGTCTATGTAATCTAACCCCCTTATATTATCTTGCTTAAAAGCCATTGACTTATCGAATAGCTCACGCAAAATGGGGGATCACACTTTTAGTAATGTAAGATAAGATCTCCTTAAAGTGCTTGGAAAGGGATAAAAACCAATGAAAATTTAGTTCCATCTGCAGATCGCCCAACTTGAACCAACTTCAAATATGTTGTTCGCAGTTTTTGAGAATATATTTTTCCCCAGTGAAGCTTAATCTCAATACACTCAGTTTTACAAATTTACTATTAAGGTACTAATTGCAGATGCACCTTACTCACATTTGTTTTAATTAAGGTATAAATTCATTTTTCCGGCATAATTTAGCAGGTTGTGAAGAGTAATATGTCACCAAACCTTTGGTTAAACCGTCAGGACATCCGTCTTGAATTAAATTTTCAATACATTTTGGATCATTCCAAAAAGTCCAATCTTTAATTACATATACTCATATATAGTACGAGCTTAAATCATTTTAGATCATTCTGCCTTGCCTGTAATTGCACTTAGAAGTACCACATGTATTAGAAAACATCAAACACAAGAATTAAGACCGAATTTCTTGGCAGTACTTTTTGTTTTTGATTTTTGAAATAAAATATTTTTTTTTTTTTTTATTTTTACTTGTTCTTATATAAATACGGTCATTTTGAAAAGATTTACGTATTCTACGTCCAGTTTCATTCAAAAGTGAATTGGAAACTTGTCGGGAAATTAACATACATTGAATAGCAACAGTAACTAGCATATCATATGCCGAAACCGTGATTTTATGCTCCCAGTTGGCAATTTTTGTGCCCTGCTGGGCCTATAATTACATAGCTTATCATTATTTACTCCCTGATCAATTCTTATAACAGTATTATCTTTTATATTAACTTCCTGCCAAGACCAAAACACGTTTTATTTATTTTATTGTTATAATTTTCTATAATTTTTGCGACCATTTGGGTGTTTTGCCACTATCTGCAATGATAAACCACTTTCAACGTAAGCTGTAATCAGCGAAATCACTCATTCCTGCACAAGTCATACAAAGTTCCGTCTGTAGATTATTAAATGTTCCTAGGTAAAGCATTTATATGTGCATGTTCATTTGTTGTTACAAAAGACAGCATGAAATTGCTGTTTTTTTTATTGAGTTGGATTCCACGGAGGACGAGGTGGATCGTGTTAATTTTCCATCAGTTTTTCATTAGGCTCATCAGATACCACACAAATGGCAAACGTGCACATTTCTCTCCCCAATATTCTGCGATCATTGTGGATCCCTTCTTCATGGTATTACGCACAAGGGCATCAGATGTAAAGGTAATAATTGAAACGAACAATAATTAAAAGGGAGTTAATGTTTATTTTACTAGTGAATATAATGCTTTGAAATATAATGCTTTGTATTTATTATGTTGTTGCGTAGTTTCGGGCTTTGTTTATTCATTTGAGAGAAAATTAAAAACATTAATTGTTCCACATATGTATACTTTGGTATTTCAGCTAAGCGTATATATATATATATATATATATATATATATATATACATATAAAAATATATATATATATATATATTTGTCTGTTGGGGCACAGCGCTACCTCAACAAAAGTTAATATTAATATATTTATCCAGCAGAATGAATCTGTAATTGCAAATTTCACCCTTGTTATTGTGTGAAAAGGCAGATAATTGCATATTATATTAAAAAGGTTAGTAGTACATAAAATCATCACATGCCAATCATCAAATTGTATGAACACTTGTAAACAAAAACTAATTTACTAATATATATAATCTTAAGAATGCCATTAATTGTACACACATAAGGAACGGCTCTTAAAAACATCAAACGAAAACAGTCACCTTCTGAAATGGTTTTTATTTTTTTTAGAATGAATCGCTAAGAACATTAGAAAAAATTAAAATATCGAAATATTGAAAGATCTTCAAAAAATGTATTTGTAAGGTGTGATGGATAGAATGTTAAAGGAGAGAAAATTTTTATTTTTTTTTTAAACTTCGAACAAACAACTGACCAATCGAACTTTTGTTTCATTTTGAGAGATCCGTTCAAGTGAATACGCTGCTGATTCGATTGAAAAAAAATCTAACAAATTGAACAAACTGACATTGCATCGAGAATTTTTGGTAGTTAATTTGTGGATTGCGTTTGCCCCTTTCTGTACTCTGAACTCAGCTTGACAGTTCACAAATAGAATCGTTAGTGGAGCATATTTTTGCATACCACAAAGCATAACTTTTTGTTCATATTTTATGAATTGATAGCATAAAGTGGGTCCCCACTCGTTTCAGGTGAAATAGAAATGTCATTTAGGTCCTTAACACTTTCGCTGTCACGGCTATGATATAAAATAGCAAGTGATGTTTCCCAGGGTGGCATGGCTCAAATATGAGGGCCACCAATTATTTAATTAGACGATCTGACTGAAAAAACGGTTAGCAACTACGCATACATCCAATATGGGGCCGTATACCTAGCATTTTTTAAAGTATTCGTTGCAAATATATTTAATATCGCTCTTTTGTATTTTTTTTTTTTTTTGCGGTTAGAAGTATAATTAACAACATTTTTTGTGTTGAGACCCCAACGCAAATTTGCCTTGGCAGCCAATGTGTTAAAGACGCGTCTAAGCGACAGCCGGAAAACCTTTTGGTTGTTTTGTTTGTAGCTAACTTATAGTTACTACACTTTTACACCACTTTTAATAAATGCATTTTTTGTCATGTTAAGTGTTTGGTTTGGCCTTTTCACTTTTTTAGATCAGCTGGAAATCATTGGCCCTTATGAAAATTATTTCATTTACTGAAAGTATTAATAATTGTATTTTTCTTGATGCCCTGTAAAATAAAACTCATGCCAATCAAAATAAAATGTGGCCAACTTTGCAAAAAATTAGTTACGCATTCCAGGGTTAAGTACCACTTACTTCCATTTAGTATGTACTTTTCATATACATGTACATGCACAATTTTGTATGCTGGTGTCCATCAAGTGCCGAAGCACATTCTTTCCATAGAGGTATACAAAATGATATAGTATGTATGTAATGTTGTAAACAGAGAGTAAACGATTTAGCTGAAGATCAAACCTAAGCAAAGTGGCTTGACATCACGATTGGTACAGAAATAGTATTAATTTATAATTCTGGATTCCTAAAGCACTCTCAAAATAAATATTCTATGAGAAATGTCATGTAATGGTTTCCCAGTAGATAGGGTACGTATGTAGTACAGTCCAGGAAATTAAGTTGTCAAAATGCATACAGAGAAATTGAAGCCACGAAAACCTAAATGCTTTCTAACGAAGCACAGTAAATCCATGAGTATGTAAATATATAGGTAAATATGTTTGTTCGCATATATTTTACGGATATACGAAAATTATGGCATCGGTAGCTGCTTCTAAAGTTTTCGATTTTTCGGATGTTTAGCACTATTTCGTGTGTACCATGAACGAATTCTGAGTTTAACTTCTAAAATTAAGGTATGCACAATTTACATAATTGGTGTCAAAAATGTAGTAATGGATGTAAAGTAGGAATTAAAATGATTTTAATGAAATCGTTCTCTTTTGGTTTTTGCTTCATTCATAAATATTAACACTTTTCTTTCTATGCTTTTTAAAATGTGTCCTACCTTACAATTATGACAATGCCGGAAAAATGTTTGGAATCGCAAAACACAAATTTCAGTTCAAATTATACATGTATGTATTGCCCAGTTTCACAAGGCAAGTTTAAAATCCACTTTTAATTCTTCGATTTATTCTGTTCCACAGTGTCGTTTGACCCTTTAACTGGAATTAGTTTGTAGCTTAAATTAACGAGAGTATTATGACGTTTAATCCTCAGTGCACTATTGAACCAAAGTCCACGGTGAGAAAACGCATTCAATGCAGAACCGATCACTACACTTATTGGGACAATCCCGAGTTCTTCCAAAAGTTTGGAACATCAATGAATTCGGATACCATTGTTTCAGAGCAACTTGGGTTACAAATTGAAAATTCAACCGATTGGTAAAATAAAAATGTAATGATAGGAACCATTCAAAAACTGTCGAAAACAGGGTGATGTAAACCTTGAGCTTCTACGTTTATCTACCCTAGCTAATAACTGTGGGAGACTTTAGTGGTGTACTGCCAGTAGAATAGTCTCTCATTACATTGCTCACCTTCGCCAAAAATAGATAGTGTTTAAAGCTTATTTTTCATAAAAACGAAGTTCAACTGAATTGACGTGCAGACGAATTAAATCTATAACTGGAACGCGGTTTAAGTTTTAGGTGAACTTTTAAATCTTCACTGTGAAATTGGGCATTGTTGCTATTTACGTCTTTTTTTCGCTTTTGCCTGTCTTGCAAAATTGTTTTATATTTGTTGTCAGTATACTTACGTATGTAAGCACATATATACATATCAGTGTATATTTTCTAAATAATTGAGACTTGCAAAATTGGAAGTTTTATAACAGCGCAGTGTAAACAAATGCATGGTAAATTATACCTAATAATTTTGAACGTTATTGTTGATTTGGCATTATATTTCCAAACCTTTCTTCCGTCATTATAACCTTATAAAGAAAATATGAATTAAGAATTATATTTTTAATAATTTTATTTATGTTCTTCGTTTTTACATTAAGCATGTGACATGAATGTACATGCAAGATGCAAGGAAAATGTACCAAGCTTATGTGGATGTGATCACACTGAAAGAAGGGGAAGAATTTCATTGGAGCTACATGTGAAAGGAAATACGCTAACAGTTGAGAGTAAGTATAAAACATAATACCTAAAATCACCAACCACCTGTTTGTTGAAGATTAATGACAACCTGAGTGACACCTGAGTACTAAACTCAGGCATTTCGCAAAAATTCAGAAAAGTTATGTCGGCGATATTTTCAAATAACTATAATAGATGTTAGCAGTTGAACAATCATATGAAATTTGATGGTAGTTCTTGTTGTTAAATTTTAACATTAAATGTCAGAAATTCGCTTCCCAGCGATGATAGCTCAAATCGGACAGTCAGCAAGACCTGCATGCAAAATCAGTTCCCTAAGCAAAAATAAGTACAAACAAAAAATTATTGAAATAATTAATATAAACGAATTAAAATTATTATAATTAATTTTTTTAATTATACAGTACATAAATTATTAGTAAAGTAATTAATATGTGCAGGAATTTGTCCATCGTGAAAGTGTTCACTGGATACTTAAATGGCTGATTTCGCACATGTACACCTCAGCTTTTGCAAACTGATTGATACATTATATTCTTTATAGCTTGATCTTTTCCTTGCAGTTAACGAAGGCGCGAACTTAATTCCAATGGATCCCAATGGATTAAGCGACCCATATGTAAAAGTTAAACTGATTCCTGATGAACATGAAAAGTCGAAGAAGAAAACGCGAACCATCAAAGCCTGTTTGAATCCCGTATGGCATGAAACAATCACATAGTAAGTTCATAATTTGTATTATATATATTCAGAAATTGTAAAACTCTAGAGTAAGTTCACTTTTGTGTATGATATGATTTCATTTTAGTAATTCGATGCAAATATTCAAATGCTATTTGCCGACTACATTATTCTTTATTTAAAACTGAAATCTTAAAAACAAATAAACTCAATAACAAATCGCAATCGTTTTCGCATCAGTTACCTGTTCTTCAAATTGATGATGTATTGTTATACATAAAACAATGATTTCAAACAACGTTATAACTTTATTATCCTTCATTCACTCTACGTCGTCTCTTATCAACTTCTCTCAAATGACTGACTGTGTAGTTCGGGGTCCTCATTACACGACGTATGTTGTTTCATCACGTGCACATGATCGTTGAGAAGGGGTGGGCTTACACACGTCAATACTTAGAGTTCTCGTCTTTTATGACTAACCATTCATTAACACAATTGTCCTCTTCTTCGTAAGAATTAAAATACTGTTCCGAAAGTGAATGGCGAGTGGGTTAGAAATTCCCAAAAATTGTGACAATGTCGTTATGATGGTAATAGATAATGAGTGTCTTTGGGCATATACTGGTTGTTCTCTCTGGCGATGGTTTATCCAAACTTAAGCGGTTCACAGAATACCATTCCCTTCTCTTGTTCCACCAAATACGCATAATAGGAATTCCGTAGGCACGACGCACTAGTTGCGAGGTTGATAGTTGGAACACAGGTGTACCAATGATAATTTACGTTTGTCGAAATGAATCCACACGCATCGCCAGTAACAATTCGATGTAAAAAAAATTCTTTTACGCCGATCCAGCAAAATAGCACGTCTATGAATACATATTTCAAGTGACATTGGGCTCACTTTCCTTTTATCAGCGCTTGTAAACGTTTGGAAACAGCGATACGGCCAACAGGCTATTTTTGCTGGCCTTTTTTAATTCTTTTTCTCTATTCTTTTCAAATTTTTGTTGTCGGTGACAAAATCACAACGTGTGAAACGTGTTCACAAAATCTGCATTCGAAGTTTTAATAGTAGTTACCAATAAATCTAAGCAACGGTGTTCTTTTAAAATCATGAAGTAATAAAACTGCCTTCCTTATTGTTGTGTGGGATATTGTTCGGTCCAGAAAACAAGTCTTAACCGAATTCAAGACAAGAGAGGTATTGTTGAAGATCATTAAAAAAAAGAAAATGGGAACACGTATGATACAACGAAGTTTATTGAGAGAGAGTAAACATAATGGAATTATATACTCGTACATATGCGTACATAGTTTCGCGTTTTCAACACACCAAAGTTGACATAGAACAGAGTTTCAAATGGTTGCCATCATGAAATAATTACACAATTTCAACATTCCTTCTCAACACAATTAATTTAAAGGAATACTCTTAAAGGAATTATTATTATTTATTAATACAAACCCATATCTTGAGCAAATTTACAATGTTTAACATCGGGCCAATTCTTTGTTAAAATATCTTCCATCATTTCATTAGTACTAAAATAATTCCTTTTGATTTCATTATATTTACAAAATTCCCGTGATGGTACTAAGTACCTAAGTGTTTGCTGCGAGCATGATAAATATGATTTTTTATCAAATGCTGAGGTACTCGTTATCGCTATTTACCACCAAAGACCATTTCCAAGATCAACTTTTTAATAAAAACTGATTCTTTTGCTGCAGTCGGAAGAGCGTTATGCCTCCTCGTACCCCCGCTGAGAAAGCTTGCATACCGAATGAAGAATATCAGCGCGAGTAGAAATTGCAAGATTCATGAGTGCACTAATAGGCTGGTGCTCGTGAAGATTAATCTTCTTACAGCTTTAGGCATCCTGTCTTTAGTATTGTTGAAACTGGCAATTCTCCTTACGTATTTATTGTTGCGTACCTTACTACTGGCGAATATGTTTCACGAAAATTAACACCATGTTGCTGGCTACAACCTCTTGCAACCAAAAGTGCTTTAAAATTGTTAATGGTGCCATCAGCATTTCTTCTGCCCCTACAGAATCTTATTTGCTTTCACCATCAACTGCACTTATATCTCCCTCCTTGCGTTTACGCTTCAGATCGATTTTGATTAAATTGTACATGCAACTTTATCGATATTTCATTCGTTTAGCGAACCATTCATCTGATTAGCATCAACGATGACTATATTCATGCTTCCATTTTTGTTACCGATATGTGAATTTTCGAAGTTCTATAATCTGTAATCTATTCTATAAATGGAAACATTATAATACCTTACCATAATCATTTCTTTGCCTTTATGATAAAACTTTTTTTGTTGAGCCTTATCGATTGCAATGTCCCAACTACCAAAAACATTAAGGCGTTTTACAGTTGGCTTCTTTCGATTCCATACTTCATAAGGAGTTTAGTCAACGAGTGAGCCTGATATAGCTCTATTGCGAAGATACTCCGCGGTTGCAATTGCTTCAGCCCAATAAGATTGATCTAAGGATATGTGTATAATCATACTCCTAGCCATTTCCACCAATGTGTTAGCTGCACCGTTCTGTTGAAATGAGTCAAATGACGTTTTATACTCCCTGATATAACCAAAGCTACAATCTCCCTCGAGACGTATTCGGCACCATTTTCATTGCGCACACCTTTTTGTCTACACGTCTGCTTTTCAACGAGCCCCTTTAAAAATTTAAACATGCTGAATATTTATATGCGATGTAAGTGTTGAAAAATTCAGCTCTTACTTTATACAGAAAAAAATAAATATAATTTATGAAAGAGGAAAATTCCTCAAAAGAAAACAATGTTATGAAACGGCAGAGCAGTTTATAAGCTCACTCAATGCTCTTGCTAAAAACTGCAAATAGGGTTCGCTGTGATAGTGATAAGCTGCAGCTTGACCCGAATCTTTCTCTCGAAAAGGCGACCACAGCATTGCGATAGGTGGAAGAATTGCAGGGCCAAAGACAAGATCTTGCCATTAACTCAAACAAAAAAGCAAAGAATTCTTCAGTTTGGAAGGCAAAGGAAAGAGGGTAGGTCTATTCGGTGTGGATTTGAGAGTCTTAGCTTTAACAACAGTCCGGCAAAAAATGAGAAGTGTAGAAAATGTAACAGATAAGGCCACTTTGAAAAATGTTAAACAAAAGAAGTGGATGACATAAACTAAAAAGATTTTTTCATCGGTTCAGTGTGTGAGAAATGGTCGGTAGATTTATGACTAAATAACACAAAATATATATTCAAAGTAAACACAGGGCCGGATGTGTAGTTGATTCCGTGGTCTATAGCTAGAGATATTGAAATTTTTGAAATGAGATAATCAGGTAAGAAATTTATATAGTGTGAATAAGGCAATTAAATTTATTGCGAAATTGAGAAGTCAATGCAAAGTACCAAAGCAAAAATGTCTTAGATGCAATTTATATAACAAGAGATAAAGAACACCACTTCTTGGTAAAATAGGAATGGAAAGCTTAGGCCTTGTGGAAAGAATATACGATGTCTCTCAAAAAATTGGACTAGTCAATATAATGATATTTTCGAAGGATTGGGAACATACAAGGGAAAGTATGAAATTCAACTAAAAGATAACGACAAGCCGTATGCTATAAGCACGAAGAGGATTATTCCTATACACCTAAAGAAAAAGATAAAAGAAGGGTTAGGGAAAATGAAGAGGAATGGAGTAATTCAGACAGTGGAGGAAGCAACATAGAGGTGCGCTCCAAAGGTCGTTGTTTGAAAGAAGGATGACACGAGTGTAAGGATCTGTGGAACTCAATAAATGTGTAAACACACAGGTACACCAGATTCCAGGAATCAAAAATGCCCTTTCTGAATTAGAAGGTGCGAAAATATTTTCAAAACTTGATGCCAACAGCGGATTTCGGCAAATCCCTCTCTCGGAAAAGTCCCACAATTTTACCACGTTTCTCACACCTTTCGGTCGATATACAATCTTGCAACTTCGATTTGGAATTAGCTCTGCTCCGGAATTTTTTCAAATGTCAATGACACAAATACTGACGGGCTTACAAAATTGTTTCGGAAGAAAAGTCGATAACGAAAAGACCAAAGCCCTGAGGGAAAATGAAGCTCCAGTCAGTATGAAGGAGGTGCAGAGATTCCTATTAATGCTCAATTTTGTTGGCAAATACATTCCTAACAGAGCTTCAATTCTTCTTCTTCTTTGTTTGGCGCTACAGTCCGGGGTGGACCTGGGCCTCAACCAACAAGCCTCTCCAGCCAGCACGATCTTTCGCCAGCTGAATCCAGTTGTGCACACCAAGTTGGTTGAGGTCCTTCTCCACTTGTGTGCGCCATCTTGTTCTAGGACGACCTCTTATGCGTTGTCCCAAAGGCTCGGAATCGAAGACTCTTCGGGCCGGAGCTGTGGTGTCAATCCGCTCTACGTGACCTAGCCATCTTAAGCGTTGGATCCGAAGACGCTTAACTAGGTGCATGCTGCTGTACAGCTGTAACAGAGATGGCTCTGTTACTCAATTGCCTCTTGAGCCCAAAGAAACAGCGATTGGCAAGAGTAATTCTGCGCTTGATCTCGGTACTGGTGTTATTGTCCACGTTTACTGCAGAGCCAAGGTAGACGAACTCCTTGACTACCTCAAAGTTTCTGCTGCCCATTATGACGCTCTGTCCGAGGCGTCGATGTTGTGCGTCCTTTCGTGATGACAGCATGTACTTTGTTTTGCCCTGGTTAACTGCCAAACCCATTTTAGCCGCTTCCGCTTCAATGCTAGCAAAAGCCTCATTGACAGCTCGCTGTGTTCGTCCAATTACGTCAATGTCGTCCGCGTAGGCAAGCAGTTGAACGGACTTTTGGAAGATCGTGCCTCTGGTGTGGACATTTGAGTTTCGCACGATATTCTCAAGTATGATGTTGAAGAAATCACATGACAGCGTGTCGCCTTGTCTAAAATCTTTTTTAACATTGAAGGTCTCGGTGAGTTCGTTACCGACCTTGATGGAACAGCGAGAGTTCTCCATCGTCATCCTGCACAATCTGACGAGTTTGGCTGGAATGTCAAAACTAGACATGGCATTGTATAGCTCGTCTCTATGCACGCTGTCATATGCGGCCTTGAAATCGACGAATAGGTGGTGGGTGTCGATCTGCATCTCGTGGGTTTTTTCCAGGATCTGCCGCAGTGTGAAAATTTGGTCTATGGTGGACTTTCCCGGCCTGAAACCACACTGATAAGGACCTATCAGGTTATTGACGAATGGTTTCAGGCGTTCACACAAGACGGCAGAGAGGATCTTGTACGATATGTTAAGGAGACTGATCCCTCGATAGTTGGCGCAGTCAAAAGGGTCTCCTTTCTTGTGGACCGGACAAACGACGCTGAGATTCCACTCATCGGGCATGCTTTCCTCCGACCATATTTTACAGATGAGCTGGTGCATGCGCCCAACCAGATCATCTCCAGCTACTTTAAACAGTTCCGCTGACAGTCCGTCCGCTCCAGCAGCTTTGTTCGACTTTAGTCTAGATATCGCTATCTTGACCTCGCCTAAGTCGGGGGGACGGAATTCTTGGTCATCCTCGTCCAAATTAAGTGGAATATTCTGCCTGACAGCGGAATTTGTGTCGTCATCGCCGTTTAACAGTCTGCAGAAGTGATTTTTCCAAATTCTCAGCATCGACTGCGATTCTACTACTAGTTGTCCATTTTCATCCCTGCAGGCTTCTGTCCGAGGTCTATACCCTCCGGATAACTGTTTTACCTTTTGGTAAAACTTTCGGACCTCCTTCCTGCCGTAACATCTCTCCATCTCTTCGACCGCACGCTTCTCGTGCTCTTTCTTTTTCCTTCTGAGAAGCCGGTTCTCTTCCCTTCTCTTCTGCTCGTAGAGCTCACGAACAGCTCTCGTTGTTCGATGCAGAGTTGCCTTGTAGGCCTCCTGTTTGGCTGCATGTGCCTGCCTGCACTCGTCGTCAAACCATGGGTTCTTCTTTGGTGGTGTCGTAAAACCCAGCACGTGGCAGCTTCTTTGATGGCTTCTTGACAACGTTTCCATTCCTGGTCTATTGTGGTTGTAGGCAGGGTCGAACTTTCGGAGAGTTTCAGGGAGACTCGGTCGGCAAAGTTCCTAACGATCGATTGCGATTGTAGCTTTCCAACGTCAAAACTAGGTGTCCTGTCTCGACTCCGTATTTCTCTCGATATCCTCATTCTTATCTTGGCTACAACAAGGAAATGATCCGAGTCAATATTGGTTCCTCGGAAAGTTCGGACATCGAGAATATTGGAGGAGTGTCTGACGTCGATCGCAATGTGATCAATCTGGTTGACGGTTGATTGATCAGGTGACCGCCAGGTCCCTTTATGGATGTTGAGGTGTGGGAACCGTGTGCTCATTACAGAGAGGTTACGCCCCGAGGCGAAATCCACCAGCCTTAGTCCGTTTCCGGATGTGTTGTCGTGCAGGCTGTGTTTTCCGATAACTTTAGCAAAGATTTCTTCCTTGCCCAGCTGTGCGTTGAGATCTCCTAGAACGATCTTGGTATCATAGCTGGGGCATTGATCGTATGTTCTTTCTAGGAGGTCATAGAAATCGTCCTTGCTATTGTCATCCTTCTCCTCTGTCGGGGCGTGGGCGCAAATCAGGCTGATGTTCCCGAGCTTAGCCTTGATGCGGATTGTTATGAGGCGCTCGCTTACATACTTAAAGCTTAAGACTTTTTGCCTAAGTCTGCCTCGAACAACAAAACCACATCCAAATAAGCGCTGCCCTCCTTCTCTGTAGCAGTCGCCGTAGTAGAGGTCGCAGTTTCTCATCCTCTTTTTGCCCGGCCCGTTCCACCGCACTTCCTGGATAGCGGTTATGTCTGCTTTATAGCAGCCTAGGGCCTCCGCTAGTTCATCGGCTGCACGTGGTCTGTTATGGGACCTCACATTCCACGTGCAGAACCGAAAGTCATTGTCCTTTTTCCGTTTGCAAGGGTCGTCAACAGTAGATTCGTCCGTATCCGAGGCAGGTTGTTGTATCTGAACTCGTATTTTTTTACGTGGTGAGGAAGTTAACTTCACGCACAACCTCCAAACTGGGAGGACAGGCCCATTAATTTAACCCTCGGGCAGAGGGTTCGCTGCGTATATTAGTTCACCACACAACGGCTGTTATGATGGCTATCCAGGGGCGCCGCGAGGAGGCTGTACGTCAACTTGACTTATGAACAAGCAGGGATCGCGCTGGCATCCTACCAGGTTGGATGCAGTCAGCAACTTTACCCTGTGTACATAAGCCCATGCCACCCGAGCTAACAGAGCTTCAATTATCGAACCTATAATAAGTGTTTTAAGTATGAATTAATTTGTTTGGGAACAGGCAGACCAAACAGCATAGTTTAGTTTTGTTTTGTTGACATCTCCACCAAGTCTGAAAGTATTTTATCCAAATAAAGATTCATGTAAGACATCAAGTTTGGGATTGGGAGGTGTTCTCTTGCAGCTTCATGTTTCCGAAAAGTTTATCTATGACAGAAAGAAATTATGTACCAGGACGTACCAGGAAAAAACCTTTGTGTCACGGACCACCTTTCGCGCACCCCACTGAAAATCTCTCCAAACAAACACGAACTAGAACTTGAAGAAGAAATAGTCGCCATTATACACGAAGTCTCCTTAAAAGAAATCCATTCAACGGACGAAAATATTGTCCAAATCATTAACGCGCAGTTAGCAAATCCAACATGCCAAGAAATATCCACCTACATAAAAAACAAAATGCCCAACTAAAGATTCTCTCAAACCACAAATCAAATTATTTTATTTATTTTTATATTAGAAATGAAATTAATGTAATAGACAACCTCTTATTACTCAAAAATATAAAAATTAGTCCGAAGCAACTCAGAAGACTTATGCTTTCCAATCTGCACGAAGGCGACTTAGGTATCACAAGAATAAGACTAGAGCACAAAGACCTGGTGTTTCCAAAGAAATAGAAGAAAATATAAGGCAATGCCAAACGTGCATTCAACTGTATATAGTATATAGTATATATAATGGTATATAGTCATCTCAGATCATTACTCCCGATATTTTGAAACAATCGAGCTAAATCGCATGCGTATGAGCGATACATGCAAATCAACATTTTGCCGTTATGGGAACTACTATTTGGAAGACAAATACGAGATACATTATCATACATAAACCTGAAAAGAAAGCCATGTTTTCAAAACCTGAAACGAAAAGAACAGCTATACAGAAGAAAGTATAAACCAATCTTTGACAAAAGGCATCGTGCCAAAGAAAACTTAAGATTGGAGACAACGTGTGGATAAGAGACTTAAATAATAAAAAATAATTAAATATGTTCAAAACAGGTCTTATCCTATAGAAACAGAAAAAAGAATAATTCGTAGAAATGACTTTTTCCCATCTTTCATACAAACATACAAACTGGTGCACACCCGGTGAAGGGAAAGGAAGGCCCATCTTAATGTCAACCTTGCGGAAGCAGACGAAACTTCAACGATGTGATTGTAATCCGATCCGGAAGACGAATTTTTTGAAACCATTTGCAAACGTCCCCTCTGCCATGCGCTTCTATGAAATTTTCTCCAGCTAAAAAAATGTTGTCTTTTTATTGCACAAATCAGAAGAACAATCTTAGATCCAAATTATTCCCGCCGTTCATGTCAAGATCACTCTAAAACTATTCCCACTAAAACCAGTCTTACATTTGGTGTCCTTTTTCGCATTCTCATGTGCAGTAAATGCCTGATGACATGGGACTCATAAATCTGGAAGCGCGTTGGGTATTTCAATGACCACCAAGAAATTTTCGAACTAATACCTTAAATTACAAAGTAGAATTATGACCCTAATCTCCTCAGGCAAGTCGAAACCGATTGGAGCCAGTTTATCTAGTGTCTTATATCTTATTTCATATCAGTCTTATATATATATATTATATGTTCCAACATGCTAGATCCCTCAGACAAAAGTTTCAAAGCAACGAAATTGTGAAAAGTTCACGGTATAATTATAACCTATGACATTTCGTTCACATTTCGTTCTTTTTGATGCATTAAGTCAGTTCTTTTTTGTGCTGAGTTGGATGGTAAACTCCTTTCAGGAATTGAGTAGTGGTAGCTGAAAAGTGGTAGCTTTTTGACTAGTGCACCGAATTGTCTCGTATGGAATGCATCTGTCTCTTCGTATAAGTTCTTTTGCCATTCTCATGATTGCTTTGCTTGCACATTCTGCAACCAGTAGATTCAAGAGAGTCAGCTCCAAAAATATATCCATGGCAGCAGGGTAGCAACTGCTCATGGCCTCTGTATAACGGGGGATCAGGTCGGTTCTCTTGGACCATGGTATTGCACCGTTTTTAATTGTTGGTCTAACAATACCTAGGTACATCCAACTTAGGATGCTTGGACTGCATCCCCAGGAAAAATGAGAAAAGAATCCTACACAAAAATTAAACAACATTTAATTTTGATTAAATCCATGTTTATTTTATCACCTCTAAAAGTACACTGATCGCTCATACATGAAAAACAATTTGATATCGATGGAATGTTCCGTCCACCGAACATCCGTCGAGTCAGCATTTCATGTTATTCATTGCAATATTCGAGCAATGTTCCACTCACAACAAATTGTTACCTTAGCATTTCCTTAAATTAGGTACATTTTTGCAATGTTTTGATTGAAAATTGATCATTGCAATCGAATTTTGCACATCGGATATGTTAGTGTTTACAATTCACGCAATGTTCACACACACAATGTTCGGTTTTGACAAAACTCCGCCCTCCTTAGTTTTAAGATTCTCCTGAATCCTATTAATTATTTTTACATTGTTCTCTTTTCAATTTATTTTCTGTTGATGAATGATTCGATTCCAATTTGAATGTAACCATTTTGATGGCTCTCATTAACATTTTTATAGTTCTTTAGTAATATTACACATTCTCAATTTCAATAAGTTCCGATCTCAAATCATTAATTTTTATACAATTTTGAATATACATACATAAAATACGATTTGGATTTCTTTAAATTTTTTAAATCTGTGTTTTTATCGAGAGTTGCTATGGTTTTATTGTTTTTACAATTTCTTAGCCTTCCTAGTGATAAGGTATTTTTTTGCTACTATAACTTCCTTAGGTATTTTAATTGCAAAGATGCTTTTATGACTTTAATATTTCTTAATATATCTATATATCTTAATATCTCATCCTCATCGTTAATATATTAATTCCCATTGTTCCTAACCCACTTGAAGGTATATTGTTTTGAATTAGTACAGGTTATTTATATATATTTATGTTTTACGGAGTTTCGATGAATTAATATTGTAGGATCACCCGGTAAACTACATATGAGATAAGAGAAGAAGAAAAAAGAGACATTGAGTCGGAAAAAGGAATCCGAAATCCGAAAACAAAGCCCAAACTAATTTCCACTGGCATTGGGTGGCCAATGACAGTACAACGTATAGCACTCAATGTAATTTGCAAACCCTCCTCATCTCCTTGTGCGTGAATCTAACGGTTGGAGACCATGTCGCGACGCAACAACTCTAGAAGATATCCTAATCTCTTCCACATATTCACGATTTTGCTATAATAATTCGTGGATGCAAGGTCTTCTCAAAGATCTACCTAGTAACGATTGGAGACCATGTTGCGACGCTATAACAATTCTAGAAGATATCCTCCTCTCTTCCACATATTCAAGATTTTTTCATAACAATTGTTGGCTGCAAGGTCTTCTCAAAGATCTACCTTTTGCGTGCATATCACCATATGCCTATGTCACCCGAAGATATGCTTAAAACAGCAACAACAACCCTTTTTAGACTGTCTGCGTTTCCCCGCATACCCTTTGGATTAAGGAATGCCGCTCAAATATTCAGAACCATCAAAAACGTGCAGTTCCTGTCAGGAACTCTTGCCCCTATTTACGATCACCTAGCAAAACTCAGCAAGAAAAATCATCAACCAAAAAATTAAAAGATTTTGCATGGCCAAGAGGCATACGTTAAGGCAAACAAAAACTAGCTAACATTCGATCGATAGGGCACTTTTAGCAATTTACTTGGTATTTCACAGTTTCAAAACTTTTTTGTGTTTCAACGGACCATAAACCACCTACAACAGCACTTACAATGAAATCTCAGCAGAGTCCGAGACAATAGCGACAGTAAGTCTTCATTTCACAGTTGACAAGTGATATAGGATATGTAAAACGTTCATTGAACTTTATAGACAATACTCCTTCACGCCCTGATGGTTCATCAGTGGAGTTAGTGCTTCGAGGAAAAATTAGCCAAATCTCAAGTCGCAGACGAAGAACTTACTTGCTCATTAAAAATCCCTTTACCGAACATAAGATTAAGTTTTCTTAAAATTACTGCTACTAATATTTCCTTATGGTGTCAAACATCCATCGGGGTCAGCAGACCCCCAATGAGAAAGAAAATCAATTTTCTAAGTCATTCATTCACATACACTTCCAGGCATTCGTGCCACACTGTCGTGCAATACAGTCACCACAATGAATCTTGACGTTAATTCATAGGCGAAAAATTGCACCGCGTATCAAAAAGAATAAGTACAACGACACACTAAATCCCCAAACAACAGAATGAAAATCCCCAATGGTGGATTACAAACCATGCTCATGGACATAATCGTCCCTCTTCCACAGTCTAATGACAACAAATATCTTCTGAACATATGTTTAGGAGCATGTTTCACGATTTGGAGTACCGAATAAGATCACAACCGATGAAGGCTCGCACTGAGTCCAAGTTGTTTAGGGAACTTGTCAAATTTCTTGACACAACACCATTTCGTATCACACCATACCACCCACACGCGAATGGCATGGTGGAACGATTCAATCGGCAGTTACAGGCATATATTCGGACCACTGGAGATTGGACTAAGTGGTCTCAGTACTTAATTCTGTTTGGAAAACGCACTGCCATCAAAGCGAACAAGTACACACCCTCAGAACTTCTCTACGGAGACAGTTTGGGTTATTCTCTTTATTACGGCATAAATAACATACTACTTAAAAACTATTATTGCACAATTAACGGAAAATTGGTTACTGTAATTAGACTTCTGACAGTGTATAATAATATATTAGTAAAAAACTAAATGGATAAATAAATAAATAAATAATAAATAAAACAAATATATATAATTTATTTGATCTAATAGGAACTTTCTCGATTTTTGAAGTTACATGAAGTTCATCGGTTGGAAAATACCAAGGCAGATTCAGCATCATCTTAACTAATTTATTTTGGGATATTTGCAATTTACTGATGTGACTTTTTGCACATTTACCACAAAACATAATCTGCTGGAAATTTTGAAAATTTTTGAAATTTTGAAAATAAGTTTATTTTCAGCCCTCATATTTGATTTTTGATTAATAAACGGGTATTACATTTTTATAGATACGTTAATCTTTTTAATTATTTCTTGAACACGAAGACCAATGATAAGTGTTTTATCTAAGTGCACACCACGATACTTCGTACTTGATTTCCAATCTGTATGAATGTTGCTCAATATGATTTTGTTGCTTAGTAAGAAACAGGTTTCTCTTTTTCGTCTAAAGAAGACAGCCAGAGTCTTTGAAGAACTTTATTTGCCTTATAAATCAGAAGCATAAATGCAAGCAGCGTTCGCGATATGAGTGTTCATTAATGGAAAGTCGTGTGTAAAGATGTTGTACAGGATTGGTGCAAGTACTGAGTCTTACGGTACCCCGCATCAATTGAGAAACCTTCAGAATTTTAATTACTTACTTAGACTATGTATTTCCTGTCAGATAAAAGACTATATAATTTTTATTATATAGCGGAAAATTGAGGTTATGAAGTTTGTAGAAGAGACCCTCATGACAAACTCTATCGAACGCTTTTTCTACGTCCAGGAGAATCTCCAGTACTTTTCCCTGCAGCTAAATTATCGCTATGTTGCGGAGAAAGTATATATGTGTTCCTAATTTACTTTTTATAATTTTTTCGAAGCATTTACTCACTGAGCTTAATTAGCTTATGGGACGATAACTACTAGCCAGACATGCGTTTTTTCTTGGCTTGAGAATGGGTATTATTCTTGGCGTTTCCAACACTTTAGGATAATAACCTTGTTTTATATAAGAGTTAAAGAGACTTTGTAAGAATTGTATACCGCATTTTGGGAGGTTCTTTAGATTGAGAGAGATTCATATCTAAATTGTCCTCTTTTAAAGCGGGGATGCTATGATTTTTTGCTTAGTTACCTTCACGATGTTCCAGAAGGGTTTGCTCTGTTTCTCTAAACCTTGGAGTTTAAAGTTCCAGAAATATATTATCTCTAGGTCTTATCCATCCCGATCTTGCATAATTCCTGATTTTAATGCTTCCTATAATAATAATTAGGAGCTCATCTGTTTTCTTCCATCAATTAGCTTTTACAGGTACAGAATGATTAATACAGTCCAGTACCGAATCTTTGAAATAACTCACGCCTTCGTCAATTTGTTTCGGATTTATATCTTATGGTAAGATTTTCAGCCAGTTTCTTAAGGTTTAGGCGCATTTTCTGTTTAAAATTTTTCAATTAGCTTTCTGGCAATTGGAAAATATATTGTTTGTCTGAATTGGTGACAAAACAGTACTACATTTTACTGGCAAATGGTCTGAGCTTAGATCATTTGTCACAGTAGGTTGCCTAAAAAGTCAGTCAAGTTTGCTTATGGCGCTGTCTATCGCTTAGAATTTTATGTTGTTGAATGCTCCTTCTGTATCTGGGAAAGTCGTGTACTGGTTGTTCTTGAGAGATTTTTAATGGGATGAGAGTTTAATGTGTCTGAAGTCTTTGGGACTTGTATGATTTACTTTCCCACATTTCGGTATGAAACCACTTTTGCTCTTCTCCAGAGGCTCGCAGTGTAGCTATGCCTCAGGCAGTCATGATTGTATTGCTCTAAAGCCATGTTGTAGTTGTCCTGGTATAATCCCATCACGTCCTGAGAACTTGAAGGGATCAAAACTGTGTCGTGTTCGACACTAGATGCTGTTTTTGCATGGCCAAGAGGCATACGTTAAGGCAAACAAAAACTAGCTAACATTCGATCGATAGGGCACTTTTAGCAATTTACTTGGTATTTCACAGTTTCAAAACTTTTTTGTGTTTCAACGGACCATAAACCACCTACAACAGCACTTACAATGAAATCTCAGCAGAGTCCGAGACAATAGCGACAGTAAGTCTTCATTTCACAGTTGACAAGTGATATAGGATATGTAAAACGTTCATTGAACTTTATAGACAATACTCCTTCACGCCCTGATGGTTCATCAGTGGAGTTAGTGCTTCGAGGAAAAATTAGCCAAATCTCAAGTCGCAGACGAAGAACTTACTTGCTCATTAAAAATCCCTTTACCGAACATAAGATTAAGTTTTCTTAAAATTACTGCTACTAATATTTCCTTATGGTGTCAAACATCCATCGGGGTCAGCAGACCCCCAATGAGAAAGAAAATCAATTTTCTAAGTCATTCATTCACATACACTTCCAGGCATTCGTGCCACACTGTCGTGCAATACAGTCACCACAATGAATCTTGACGTTAATTCATAGGCGAAAAATTGCACCGCGTATCAAAAAGAATAAGTACAACGACACACTAAATCCCCAAACAACAGAATGAAAATCCCCAATGGTGGATTACAAACCATGCTCATGGACATAATCGTCCCTCTTCCACAGTCTAATGACAACAAATATCTTCTGAACATATGTTTAGGAGCATGTTTCACGATTTGGAGTACCGAATAAGATCACAACCGATGAAGGCTCGCACTGAGTCCAAGTTGTTTAGGGAACTTGTCAAATTTCTTGACACAACACCATTTCGTATCACACCATACCACCCACACGCGAATGGCATGGTGGAACGATTCAATCGGCAGTTACAGGCATATATTCGGACCACTGGAGATTGGACTAAGTGGTCTCAGTACTTAATTCTGTTTGGAAAACGCACTGCCATCAAAGCGAACAAGTACACACCCTCAGAACTTCTCTACGGAGACAGTTTGGGTTATTCTCTTTATTACGGCATAAATAACATACTACTTAAAAACTATTATTGCACAATTAACGGAAAATTGGTTACTGTAATTAGACTTCTGACAGTGTATAATAATATATTAGTAAAAAACTAAATGGATAAATAAATAAATAAATAATAAATAAAACAAATATATATAATTTATTTGATCTAATAGGAACTTTCTCGATTTTTGAAGTTACATGAAGTTCATCGGTTGGAAAATACCAAGGCAGATTCAGCATCATCTTAACTAATTTATTTTGGGATATTTGCAATTTACTGATGTGACTTTTTGCACATTTACCACAAAACATAATCTGCTGGAAATTTTGAAAATTTTTGAAATTTTGAAAATAAGTTTATTTTCAGCCCTCATATTTGATTTTTGATTAATAAACGGGTATTACATTTTTATAGATACGTTAATCTTTTTAATTATTTCTTGAACACGAAGACCAATGATAAGTGTTTTATCTAAGTGCACACCACGATACTTCGTACTTGATTTCCAATCTGTATGAATGTTGCTCAATATGATTTTGTTGCTTAGTAAGAAACAGGTTTCTCTTTTTCGTCTAAAGAAGACAGCCAGAGTCTTTGAAGAACTTTATTTGCCTTATAAATCAGAAGCATAAATGCAAGCAGCGTTCGCGATATGAGTGTTCATTAATGGAAAGTCGTGTGTAAAGATGTTGTACAGGATTGGTGCAAGTACTGAGTCTTACGGTACCCCGCATCAATTGAGAAACCTTCAGAATTTTAATTACTTACTTAGACTATGTATTTCCTGTCAGATAAAAGACTATATAATTTTTATTATATAGCGGAAAATTGAGGTTATGAAGTTTGTAGAAGAGACCCTCATGACAAACTCTATCGAACGCTTTTTCTACGTCCAGGAGAATCTCCAGTACTTTTCCCTGCAGCTAAATTATCGCTATGTTGCGGAGAAAGTATATATGTGTTCCTAATTTACTTTTTATAATTTTTTCGAAGCATTTACTCACTGAGCTTAATTAGCTTATGGGACGATAACTACTAGCCAGACATGCGTTTTTTCTTGGCTTGAGAATGGGTATTATTCTTGGCGTTTCCAACACTTTAGGATAATAACCTTGTTTTATATAAGAGTTAAAGAGACTTTGTAAGAATTGTATACCGCATTTTGGGAGGTTCTTTAGATTGAGAGAGATTCATATCTAAATTGTCCTCTTTTAAAGCGGGGATGCTATGATTTTTTGCTTAGTTACCTTCACGATGTTCCAGAAGGGTTTGCTCTGTTTCTCTAAACCTTGGAGTTTAAAGTTCCAGAAATATATTATCTCTAGGTCTTATCCATCCCGATCTTGCATAATTCCTGATTTTAATGCTTCCTATAATAATAATTAGGAGCTCATCTGTTTTCTTCCATCAATTAGCTTTTACAGGTACAGAATGATTAATACAGTCCAGTACCGAATCTTTGAAATAACTCACGCCTTCGTCAATTTGTTTCGGATTTATATCTTATGGTAAGATTTTCAGCCAGTTTCTTAAGGTTTAGGCGCATTTTCTGTTTAAAATTTTTCAATTAGCTTTCTGGCAATTGGAAAATATATTGTTTGTCTGAATTGGTGACAAAACAGTACTACATTTTACTGGCAAATGGTCTGAGCTTAGATCATTTGTCACAGTAGGTTGCCTAAAAAGTCAGTCAAGTTTGCTTATGGCGCTGTCTATCGCTTAGAATTTTATGTTGTTGAATGCTCCTTCTGTATCTGGGAAAGTCGTGTACTGGTTGTTCTTGAGAGATTTTTAATGGGATGAGAGTTTAATGTGTCTGAAGTCTTTGGGACTTGTATGATTTACTTTCCCACATTTCGGTATGAAACCACTTTTGCTCTTCTCCAGAGGCTCGCAGTGTAGCTATGCCTCAGGCAGTCATGATTGTATTGCTCTAAAGCCATGTTGTAGTTGTCCTGGTATAATCCCATCACGTCCTGAGAACTTGAAGGGATCAAAACTGTGTCGTGTTCGACACTAGATGTCAACACAAAACTCCTAAAGAAATCACTATTTTGCTATTTCACCATAGATGTCGTAAAACACGTGAGAAAATGAATAAGTAGACTCTTCATCCATGTAATTTCCTTGACCTTCTTTAGATGGATTTCACATCCCTTGCCTTACTACTGTGAATTGATTGACGCGTTTTGTTGACGTTTATTTGCTCACGTAATATATCTATAATTGGATATGGATAGTAGTACGAAAAACACCTCGGTGGTTTTTTGCTGTTCCAAATTGCTCGACGAACACTCCAACTTCCAGGTGGGTGATTCGGCATATTCGGCACATATCGGCATAACTGATACGAGAATGGTTAAACATAAAAGAGCAATAGACACCTTGGCAGGCTGCTTCATACTCCTCCGGTTCCCTTTCGATTGTCTGATGATTTTATTTTTGGATTCCATAATCTAGTCGTCATTTGAAAGTGGACACACTTTTGTTATTGGTCGTTTTAATATACTCTTTTCAGTTTTAACAGTTACTACCTTTACCAATCCATGAAGTCCACTGTGTACTTTGACAATTTTCCATGGGTCATCGAGAGGGCGTTAGAGGCTCGTTTTTTATCGGCACCAGTTTACCAACATCTAAATCCTTAGCAGAATATTTTTATTGCGCTTTTGCATTTTGTGCAGATAGTCTTCGTACCAACGTCTACAAATGTCCCGCTTCAAGTTCTGGATTAGTTTCCATCTCTTAAAATCGCATTCTTCAACGTCTAGCACGACATCGTGTTGTGAAGCTATCAGGGGGCCTCCAATGATGAAGTGACCATCCAGATCATCAATGGTCTCTGTCAATGGCAAGAGGGACATAGAATTGAGACAACCCTCTATTTGAAATAAGATGGTGCTCATTTCTTCGTATGTTAATTTTTGATATCCGACGATGCGATGCAAGTGGTATTTTAATGGTTTAAGACCAGCTTCCCATAATCTACCAATGTGTGGAGTGGTGGTGTAAAATGCCATTTAATCGAACTTTCGGCTAGCTTGGGTTGCACCGCAAAATTTCTTGCTCGTACAAAATTTGTTCCATTGTCGCTGTTTAAATGTGAATATCGTAAGCCCCCAAGAATCCATCTGTTGTTGAATCGGATATTAGTTTAATTTGCACTGTCTTTATAGCCAAGCAGACGAAAAGCGCGATGTACGCCTTGTGCGATTTCACTCATCTAATCTGCGAACAACGGATGTTTATTAGGACTGCATAATCTATCCCGCAATGTGTGAATGGCCGTGAGAAATTAACTCTTGCTTCTGGAAGTTGTCCCAATTTCCCGCATGTAACTCAGAGCAATGAAGTATGTGTTCGTTACATGGTTGTGAAGCTTATTCTCGTAGACTATATTGTACCAAGATTCCATATTCCATACAATAGTTGTATCGGACCATGCAATGACCTTTGCTTTACTGGCGCAACCTTAGTTTTGGATGCGATAATGCTTATGTTAACAGAGCCATCTTGGATTACCCTTAGATACACTACCGCTGTGTACGCTGATTCGGATGCTTCCGCAAACCAGAGCCTCTCAATTGATGTGTCCATCTTGGAATTCTAACGCCTTCAATCGTGATTAGCCTTGTCTTGAATTCTTTCCATTTCTTTTGAAACTTAATTGGAACAGTATAATCCCACCCGATACCCAATAACCAAAGACTTTGTATAAAAATCTTTGCTTTGATAGTTGCTGGAGACAGCCATCCGAATGGATTAAAAATCTTCCTAGCATAGCTGAGTATTACCCATTTTGTACTTTTTGTGCTAAAATACGAAAAATGCAACTTAAATTGAAAGTCGTCCGCACGTCTGGACCATTAAATCCTCAAATTTTGTCCACTTCCGTAAGTTGAATCCGCCCTTTGTATGTTACAGTTTTAAGGACGTATTCCTTGACCAGGCCCTTAGAATTCTCTCTCTCTCTCTCACTAGACACGTTGCAGATGTTGATTGTCTTCGTCGATTAGAATCCGTCGGTACATCTTTTCGATGTCAGCAGTGAACACTATGGGGAATGATCTCCACCGTAGTAGTAATGAAGCGTCGTATACCACTCTCAGTTTTGTGGTACTACTATCATCCTTTAACACAGCATGATGTGGAAGATAGTAAGTTTTCGCAGTGTATTCCTTAGTTATTTCCTCCATGTGTCCAATTTTGATGTACTCTTGCATGAACTCTGAATATTGTTTCCGGAGGATCTCGCTTTTTGCAAAATTTTCGCTCCAACATGAAGAAGCGCTTTAATGCAATTTTTCTTGAGTCGCCCAAACTCATGCGATCCTTTAATAAAGGCAATTTAAGGATGTACCGTCCTGAACTTCTGCAGATCTGATGCTTGTGCTTGGAACTTCTTCTAACACAGAACATTTCTTTAAGTCCTCAGCCATTGTACACACACTCATGCAAGACCTTAGCAATGGGTAATAGCGCTAATTGGTCCGGAAATTATCCACCCGAACCTTGTGTTCTGTGCCATGGGAGTATTAGATGGGCCTTTGACTAATCCTTCTGTCAAAATTGAGACCTTTACTGTGCCTTTACTAGTCGAATCCGTCCTCCAATGCGCATGTTGACCATTGCTGTTGCAAGTAATACCATCTTATTACTATAAAAAATTGTAGTTATTCTTGTCGTCGCTTGCGTTTCTCTGCTTGGTCTGCCTGTTCCTTCGAGAAATATGTAGAAGGGAATTATGTTTCTGTGAGCATGTAGTCTGCTTTTTGTCTTCATGTTTTTCAATCTCTGACAACAATATAATTGATGAGGTTCACTGCAGAGTACAGACATCGTATGAGGAACAGTTGTTAGATGATTTTTTGTGAATTTCGGCCTAGGCTGTTCTCGGTTGAAGGATCGGCTGTGTTCCAAGGCACGGAACCAGCATTCAATCACGTCGTTGTGGATGTTCATCTTGGTTGCTGATATGATTTCCTTGTATCACCGTCTTACTTAGAACATTATAAATGTACTACCAGTGGATCGCAGCTACTTGTGTATACTCCTAAATTCTTTATGGCTTTCAAAATTTCCTTCGTGGATTCCATTATTGTTTTAAAAAGCATTATTTCCGTACAAAAATCACATTAGTACCAAACAAACCTCCGATCCAATTCAAAACCCTTGGACCGCATGAACGACCGGCGCCATTAAAGCTTACGAAAATCGCTGCCGCCATTATAAAATCAACATAAATGAAATTATGTATTTATTACCAGCAATCAAACTATACGAAGAATCCATCATCACCATCACATCATTCAATCTCAATATCAAATTAAAATAGCCAACAGACAACGAACTACAACTTCAGCTAAATCTCCATTGCAGCATTCATCATCGATCACATCGAAACACAAAAGGGCACTATTCACGATATACACGAATTCATTTTGCAACCACTGATTTACTTCTTATATTTTATTACAATATAAAAATCGCTATTCCTTTACTACAAAACTCTTTGCAACCTTTCAGGCTAAACTCTGTGAATACTACAAAATCTCAAACTGAACTTTACTAATTCGCCACGAGTCTATGGAATTTCCCGCTGACGCTTATATACATGATTCTTTGTAATCTATCAGTGGATAGGTGCCGACATCCATTCTTGCAGTATGTGCAACAATTCCCTGAAAACTCTTCGGACTTGATCATTCTTCCCGTTGCGAATAGATGGCGTTCTTTTTCGGTGGTTGGTGAACTGATTATCTCATCTTATACTTGTTATACTATTCACGTCAGACTACCCACCACCTAAACTCGTTCTCCCCGAACAATATTCTGAATTCCTGCCTGTACGGTGGAGGATGATCCTAATGTGTTTGTAACCTTAGTGGAAGTCCTTTGCTCCGTTGCGGGTTGTGAAGCAACGCTATCCGCCGATCATCGAAACCTCCAGAACTCTCTTTAACGTCACTCTGTGCTTTTTCGTCATCATTTCGAATCTGTGCACCTTTCGGAGAACATGGCTCAAACCTTCTTCCTGAAACGATAGCCCCTTTCTTTCAGTCTGTGTATCCATTGCACCTTTTTCAACTGCCTTGATTGCGATCCCTATACGCAGATTTCACTTGCCTGGATCACTTCTCTCACTGACTGCTGGCATCCAACTCCATGGAACCACTGTTCCGCTATCTCAGCTCTCCATTTGATGTACAGCTGTCCTCCACTTGATCCCGTTGGGATTTCCCTCTGCACTCTCATATACACTCTTCCCCGGGACCCCAATCAAGTTTCCTGCTGCCCCACTCTCTGTGCTTTCCCAGAAGCGATGCAGCCAACGAAACGGATTCAGCTCCTCAGCGCAGTATGCCTTGGCGACAGCACTTTCCCTTACCATTTTCCCCTTGTCTCGGTTTGGCTCCATGTTCTGTGCTCTCTAAAGTTGTCGATAGATCCGGTTCGTTCTCCTGCTCCTTTCGGATCCGCTCCAAAAAGAACTGCTTCCCCATTAGTGACTCTCCTTCATCGGCTTCTGTGCAGATTCTGAGTGTTCATTAATGGAAAGTCGTGTGTAAAGATGTTGTACAGGATTGGTGCAAGTACTAAGTCTTGCGGTACCCCTGCATCAATTGAGAAACCTTCAGAATTTTAATTACTTACTTAGACTATGTATTTCCTGTCAGATAAAAGACTATATAATTTTTATTATAGAGCGGAAAATTGAGGTTATGAAGTTTGTAGAAGAGACCCTCATGCCAAACTCTATCGAACGCTTTTTCTACGTCCAGGAGAATCTCCAGTACTTTTCCCTGCAGCTAAATTATCGCTATGTTGCGGAGGAAGTATATATGTGTTCCTAATTTACTTTTTATAATTTTTTCGAAGCATTTACTCACTGAGCTTAATTAGCTTATGGGACGATAACTACTAGCCAGACATGCGTTTTTTCTTGGCTTGAGAATGGGTATTATTCTTGGTGTTTCCAACACTTTAGGATAATAACCTTGTTTTATATAAGAGTTAAAGAGACTTTGTAAGAATTGTATACCGCATTTTGGGAGGTTCTTTAGATTGAGAGAGATTCATATCTAAATTGTCCTCTTTTAAAGCGGGGATGCTATGATTTTTTGCTTAGTTACCTTCACGATGTTCCAGAAGGGTTTGCTCTGTTTCTCTAAACCTTGGAGTTTAAAGTTCCAGAAATATATTATCTCTAGGTCTTATCCATCCCGATCTTGCATAATTCCTGATTTTAATGCTTCCTATAATAATAATTAGGAGCTCATCTGTTTTCTTCCATCAATTAGCTTTTACAGGTACAGAATGATTAATACAGTCCAGTACCGAATCTTTGAAATAACTCACGCCTTCGTCAATTTGTTTCGGATTTATATCTTATGGTAAGATTTTCAGCCAGTTTCTTAAGGTTTAGGCGCATTTTCTGTTTAAAATTTTTCAATTAGCTTTCTGGCAATTGGAAAATATATTGTTTGTCTGAATTGGTGACAAAACAGTACTACATTTTACTGGCAAATGGTCTGAGCTTAGATCATTTGTCACAGTAGGTTGCCTAAAAAGTCAGTCAAGTTTGCTTATGGCGCTGTCTATCGCTTAGAATTTTATGTTGTTGAATGCTCCTTCTGTATCTGGGAAAGTCGTGTACTGGTTGTTCTTGAGAGATTTTTAATGGGATGAGAGTTTAATGTGTCTGAAGTCTATGGGACTTGTATGATTTACTTTCCCACATTTCGGTATGAAACCACTTTTGCTCTTCTCCAGAGGCTCGCAGTGTAGCTATGCCTCAGGCAGTCATTTGCTCTAAAGCCATGTTGTAGTTGTCCTGGTATAATCCCATCACGTCCTGAGAACTTGAAGGGATCAAAACTGTGTCGTGTTCGACACTAGATGTCAACACAAAACTCCTAAAGAAATCACTATTTTGCTATTTCACCATAGATGTCGTAAAACACGTGAGAAAATGAATAAGTAGACGACATTATTTAAAGTATTTTAATTTTAAACTAGATTCCGCTATACCGTACCAAGATTCGTTTTTGTTGATCGTGTTTACTTTGTTGCATATTCTTGCTTCTGCATGATTAACACTGGTAATAGTTGATGGCATTAGCTTGGTGTTGGTTTTAATACTTCCAATTAGAGCTTTCTGATTACTATCCAGAGCTTCAATATCTTGCTAAATTTAGTTATTGACTCCAAATATTGATGTGAGATTGATGTTATTTAGTTAGCGTTAGTCGAAGTCTCTTAAAAATTGAGAATAAGTTCTTCCACTCTTCATCCATGTAATTTCCTTGACCTTCTTTAGATGGATTTCAAATCCCTTGCCTTACTACTGTGAATTGATTGACGCGTTTTGTTGACGTTTATTTGCTCACGTAATATATCTATAATTGGATATGGATAGTAGTACGAAAAACACCTCGGTGGTTTTTTGCGGTTCCAAATTGCTCGACGAACACTCCAACATCCAGGTGGGTGATTCGTCATATTCGGCACATATCGGCATGACTGATACGAGAATGGTTAAACATAAAAGAGCAATAGACACCTTGGCAGGCTGCTTCATACTCCTCCGGTTCCCTTTTGATTGTCTGATGATTTTATTTTTGGATTCCATAATCTAGTCGTCATTTGAAAGTGGACACACTTTTATTAGTGGTCGTTTTAATATACTCTTTTCAGTTTTAACAGTTACTACCTTTACCAATCCATGAAGTCCACTGTGTACTTCGACAATTTTCCAGGGGTCATCGAGAGGGCGTTAGAGGCTCGTTTTTTATCGGCACCAGTTTACCAACATCTAAATCCTTAGCAGAATATTTTTATTGCGCTTTTGCATTTTGTGCAGATAGTCTTCGTACCAACGTCTACAAATGTCCCGCTTCAAGTTCTGGATTAGTTTCCATCTCTTAAAATCGCATTCTTCAACGTCTAGCACGACATCGTGTTGTGAAGCTATCAGGGGGCCTCCAATGATGAAGTGACCATCCAGATCATCAATGGTCTCTGTCAATGGCAAGAGGGACATAGAATTGAGACAACCCTCTATTTGAAATAAGATGGTGCTCATTTCTTCGTATGTTAATTTTTGATATCCGACGATGCGATGCAAGTGGTATTTTAATGGTTTAAGACCAGCTTCCCATAATCTACCAATGTGTGGAGTGGTGGTGTAAAATGCCATTTAATCGAACTTTCGGCTAGCTTGGATTGCACCGCAAAATTTCTTGCTCGTACAAAATTTGTTCCATTGTCGCTGTTTAAATGTGAATATCGTAAGCCCCCAAGAATCCATCTGTTGTTGAATCGGATATTAGTTTAATTTGCACTGTCTTTATAGCCAAGCAGACGAAAAGCGCGATGTACGCCTTGTGCGATTTCACTCATCTAATCTGCGAACAACGGATGTTTATTAGGACTGCATAATCTATCCCGCAATGTGTGAATGGCCGTGAGAAATTAACTCTTGCTTCTGGAAGTTGTCCCAATTTCCCGCATGTAACTCAGAGCAATGATATATGTGTTCGTTACATGGTTGTGAAGCTTATTCTCGTAGACTATATTGTACCAAGATTCCATATTCCATACAATAGTTGTATCGGACCATGCAATGACCTTTGCTTTACTGGCGCAACCTTAGTTTTGGATGCGATAATGCTTATGTTAACAGAGCCATCTTGGATTACCCTTAGATACACTACCGCTGTGTACGCTGATTCGGATGCTTCCGCAAACCAGAGCCTCTCAATTGATGTGTCCATCTTGGAATTCTAACGCCTTCAATCGTGATTAGCCTTGTCTTGAATTCTTTCCATTTCTTTTGAAACTTAATTGGAACAGTATAATCCCACCCGATACCCAATAACCAAAGACTTTGTATAAAAATCTTTGCTTTGATAGTTGCTGGAGACAGCCATCCGAATGGATTAAAAATCTTCCTAGCATAGCTGAGTATTACCCATTTTGTACTTTTTGTGCTAAAATACGAAAAATGCAACTTAAATTGAAAGTCGTCCGCACGTCTGGACCATTAAATCCTCAAATTTTGTCCACTTCCGTAAGTTGAATCCGCCCTTTGTATGTTACAGTTTTAAGGACGTATTCCTTGACCAGGCCCTTAGAATTCTCTCTCTCTCTCTCACTAGACACGTTGCAGATGTTGATTGTCTTCGTCGATTAGAATCCGTCGGTACATCTTTTCGATGTCAGCAGTGAACACTATTGGGAATGATCTCCACCGTAGTAGTAATGAAGCGTCGTATACCACTCTCAGTTTTGTGGTACTACTATCATCCTTTAACACAGCATGATGTGGAAGCTAGTAAGTTTTCGCAGTGTATTCCTTAGTTATTTCCTCCATGTGTCCAATTTTGTTGTACTCTTGCATGAACTCTGAATATTGTTTCCGGAGGATCTCGCTTTTTGCAAAATTTTCGCTCAAACATGAAGAAGCGCTTTAATGCAATTTTTCTTGAGTCGCCCAAACTCATAGTTTAATAAAGGCAATTTAAGGATGTACCGTCCTGAACTATAAAGTTCGTGCGTTTCTTTGTAGTAATCTTCGCACATTTCATCTTCTGCAGATCTGATGCTTGTGCTTGGAACTTCTTCTAACACAGAACATTTCTTTAAGTCCTCAGCCATTGTACACACACTCATGCAAGACCTTAGCAATGGGTAATAGTGCTAATTGGTCCGGAAATTATCCACCCGAACCTTGTGTTCTGTGCCATGGGAGTATTAGATGGGCCTTTGACTAATCCTTCTGTCAAAATTGAGACCTTTACTGTGCCTTTACTAGTCGAATCCTTCCTCCAATGCGCATGTTGACCATTGCTGTTGCAAGTAATACCATCTTATTACTATAAAAAATTGTAGTTATTCTTGTCGTCGCTTGCGTTTCTCTGCTTGGTCTGCCTGTTCCTTCGAGAAATATGTAGAAGGGAATTATGTTTCTGTGAGCATGTAGTCTGCTTTTTGTCTCCATGTTTTTGAATCTTTGACAACAATATAATTGATGAGGTTCACTGCAGAGTACAGACATCGTATGAGGAACAGTTGTTAGATGATTTTTTGTGAATTTCGGCCTAGGCTGTTCTCGGTTGAAGGATCGGCTGTGTTCCAAGGCACGGAACCAGCATTCAATCACGTCGTTGTGGATGTTCATCTTGGTTGCTGATATGATTTCCTTGTATCACCGTCTTACTTAGAACATTATAAATGTACTACCAGTGGATCGCAGCTACTTGTGTATACTCCTAAATTCTTTATGGCTTTCAAAATTTCCTTCGTGGATTCCATTATTGTTTTAAAAAGCATTATTTCCGTACAAAAATCACATTAGTACCAAACAAACCTCCGATCCAATTCAAAACCCTTGGACCGCATGAACGACCGGCGCCATTAAAGCTTACGAAAATCGCTGCCGCCATTATAAAATCAACATAAATGAAATTATGTATTTATTACCAGCAATCAAACTATACGAAGAATCCATCATCACCATCACATCATTCAATCTCAATATCAAATTAAAATAGCCAACAGACAACGAACTACAACTTCAGCTAAATCTCCATTGCAGCATTCATCATCGATCACATCGAAACACAAAAGGGCACTATTCACGATATACACGAATTCATTTTGCAACCACTGATTTACTTCTTATATTTTATTACAATATAAAAATCGCTATTCCTTTACTACAAAACTCTTTGCAACCTTTCAGGCTAAACTCTGTGAATACTACAAAATCCCAAACTGAACTTTACTAATTCGCCACGAGTCTATGGAATTTCGCGCTGACGCTTATATACATGATTCTTTGTAATCTATCAGTGGATAGGTGCCGACATCCATTCTTGCAGTATGTGCAACAATTCCCTGAAAACTCTTCGGACTTGATCATTCTTCCCGTTGCGAATAGATGGCGTTCTTTTTCGGTGGTTGGTGAACTGATTATCTCATCTTATACATGTTATACTATTCACGTCAGACTACCCACCACCTAAACTTGTTCTCCCCGAACAAGATTCTGAATTCCTGCCTGTACGGTGGAGGATGATCCTAATGTGTTTGTAACCTTAGTGGAAGTCCTTTGCTCCGTTGCGGGTTGTGAAGCAACGCTATCCGCCGATCATCGAAACCTCCAGAACTCTCTTTAACGTCACTCTGTGCTTTTTCGTCATCATTTCGAATCTGTGCACCTTTCGGAGAACATGGCTCAAACCTTCTTCCTGAAGCGATAGCCCCTTTCTTTCAGTCTGTGTATCCATTGCACATTTTTCAACTGCGTTGATTGCGATCCCTATAAGCAGATTTCACTTGCCTGGATCCCTTCTCTCACTGACTGCTGGCATCCAACTCCATGGAACCACTGTTCCGCTATCTCAGCTCTCCATTTGATGTACAGCTGTCCTCCACTTGATCTCGTTGGGATTTCCCTCTGCACTCTCATATACACTCTTCCCCGGGACCCCAATCAAGTTTCCTGCTGCCCCACTCTCTGTGCTTTCCCAGAAGCGATGCAGCCAACGAAACGGATTCAGCTCCTCAGCGCAGTATGCCTTGGCGACAGCACTTTCCCTTACCATTCCCCTTGTCTCGGTTTGGCTCCATGTTCTATGCTCTCTAAAGTTGTCGATAGATCCGGTTCGTTCTCCTGCTCCTTTCGGATCCGCTCCAAAGAGAACTGCTTCCCCATTAGTGACTCTCCTTCATCGGCTTCTGTGCAGATTCTTCCGACGACTATGTTCGTGGCTCGTGTTTCATCTTCGGCTCCCAATTCTCACAAGGTGCTGATCTCACATTTGTACTCTGAATTCGCCGGAATCCCGGATCTCAGAGTTCTTTTACCTTAGAATTCTCCACTCCAGGTCCAAAGTAATGCCGGTTCTAATCATAAAGTAAGCTCCCGGGATCAACTCGTCAACTATATCTGCCACTAAGAACTCTTGCTCAACTTTCGTTCTACCCATTCTGAAGGTCTCGATCAATTTAACAATTATGGGTGTATCCTCCCCCGTAGCTGTGAGTAGCCGTATCCCGGCTAAACTTCTTCCACCAGATCCTTCCTTATAATTGAATGTGATGCTCCCGTATCGGCTAAGCAACGACCCACGAATGTGTCTGGAGCACATCTAGTCAGCGGTTTCTGGAATAAGACACACACGCTAATCACGCTGCCTCGTAGGACAGAGCAGTACCAACCGTTTCCTGGAAAATTCTCCTCGAGAGCTTCGTCTCTAGAGTCCTTATACCTCCACAAAAGCAATCGTTTTGGCGTTTTCGTTGAGCCGGCGTACGCTAAATGTGCCAATCTCTCAATCCCAATCTCGACTCACCGTTGTGTTGTTTTCTGCTTTTTAACTCCATTTTGAAGACTTGCATGCGGTGTTCACCTCCATACTTGCGCTGTAGCGAGGCCATGATTGCGTTATAGTCCATCTGAAGATCTTCTCGAATCGTTTAGAGCACTTCTGCAGCATAACCCTTTGACGACGCAACCAGCACCGGCGCCTTTTCTTGATCGCTCATTATTCGTGTTATTCGATCGCTGTTATTCCGTCGTACATAGGTGGTTTGAACTTTGTTGCGACATTGTTAAACACTGGTTCCCTCACCTTCAGAGCACAGATGTAGGTTTCTGGATCGATTCCATCTTTTTGGAGAGCGTCACGCAGCCGTTGTTGTAATTCAGCTTTTCCTCCGACTGTCGAAAGGCTCCGCTGCACCAGCTCGTTCTGCAGCTGTTTCACCATTACGTCACACCCCGAATGATGAATGAAACACAAAAGTTCTCTAATCATGATATACACGAACTTATTTTGCAAACACTGATTTACTTCTTATACATTATTACACTTTAAGAGTCACTTTTACTCTTTGCAGTTTTCATTTTGAATCCGAAACTGAACTTTACAAATTCTTCAACTGGACTGCACTGTAATAATTATTTAACTCGATTTTGATCTCTCAATAATTATTTAACTGAACTGAACTGTAATACTTGTCCCGATATTTATACCACCCAATAGTTCTGCTCGATAACACTGCCACGAGTCTATGGAATTTCCCCGCTGACGCTTATACACATGATTCAGTGTAATCTATCAGTGTACAGGTGGTGACATCTCTTCTTGCAGTATGTGCAACAATTCCCTGAATACTCTTTGAAGTTGATCATTCTTCCCCTCGCGAATATATGGCGTTTTTTTGGTGGTTGGTAACCTGATTTTCTCATCTTATACATATTATACTATTTACGTCAAAATTATAATAAAATAAGTTCATACATATAGAAATATTTACTTTTAAATAAAATTTTTCCATTTTCTTTTTGTTGCAATTTGTGAGTACAATAATTTAAAAATCTGTTACACTATTTCTTTAAAGATCATGCATTAACATTTTGGTAAGTTATGTTATGGTAAGTGACGTGCTGGATGGTGACGGATGGTTTATTCTATTGGCTATTTAACCTAATTGGTGGGGTTTGCTAAGAGATGCCGTAACTTGTATTATTCAACTGTCATTATTCCATTGGAACATGCGCTGGAAAGCTACTGTCATTGTACGTCAATATATGTCATTCATTTGAAGCGTAAACAACAATAATTTTTTTTTCACTCATATATGTCGCACTTTGTGCCTGAAAAAGTGTTTTTGCAGGGAGTTCTTCTTCATTACTTTCATATGAAGAAAACTGCTTCCGAAAGTCATCGTATTTTGGTGGAAGTTTATGGTGAACATGCGCTAACTGAGCGAACGTGTCAAAAGTGGTTTGTACGATTTAATGATTTTGGCTTGGCAAACCAGCCAAATCAACGACAAAGCCGAATATCCATGGCGCGAAGGAAATGTTCTGTCTTGGGTGGGATCAGAAGGGTGTGCTGTATTATGAGCTGCTAGAACCGGGTGAAATCATCAATGGACATCGCTACCGAACACAATTAATCCGTTTGAATAGAGCAGTAACGCCCGGAATTAGCGACCAGACACGAAGCAATAATTTTCCATCATGACAACGCTCGGCCCCACGTTGCTATTCCGATTCAGAACTATTTGGCAAACAGTGGATGGAACGCCCTCACTAAAATACGGTTCACATCAGATCAGAATATCAAAAATTGGCTTGATTCATTCTTGGCTGCCAAGCCGGTGCAGTTCATTTGGGATGGGATCCACAAATTGCATTTCCACAATTGAAGATCAATACTCTGAATATAGCTAGTCTTCCAAAACTTGTACAAGTTTCAATCAAAACAAGCTGCAAATCTAAAATAGAGGATATAGATAATAGAAATAGTGATGGTCGATATATATGAGGTTTACCAACAACAAAACTCTTCTTTGTTCTCTTTCGTTTCGCAATATAAAAAAACCGAACTCACATACATTAATCAAATGTACAAGCTCTGATCCATAAAATTATGAATATCTTATCAAATTTAAGCATCGATGCATTTTCTCGAAACTCATATACTCCAAGGTCTGCTACACCTCATGCACCAAATAGGTCTCGTTCAAGGAATAGTTCTAGAATGTGTTGGTTCCATGCCAAATTTAGGGCAAAGGCACGATAATGTATTACACCATGTAATTGCAAGTCCGAAAACAATAGCCCAAACTAATTTCCACTGCCATTGAGAATGCCAATGGCAATTCAACGCATAGCACTCAATGCCGTCTTTACATCGAAGATTCAATATCGGGTATAACAATTTTAATAGATTCAGGCTGAGACGTCTTCAGCCATTCCAGCATCAACTCTTAATACCACAAGTTCTAAACCAGATCAATTTATTTCGAGAGCAAGTGGATCATCCATCAAGGCAATCCGAACAAAATATCCTCGAATGTGCCTAGGCTTCAGAAGAGTAATTAACCTCATGTTCTTGATTGCATCAGTAACTAAATCCGTCAATGGTTCTGATTACCTTCGACAGACCGGTCTTGTCACTGACGTTAAAAATGCTAGTCTCATCGGGTAAGTGGAACACCTTGTCAGCAAGTCATTACGACTCCACGTTTCTTTGCAGTGGAACAGAAATAAAATGCATTCTAAAAAGTTCCCATCGCTTATAACCATCAGACTTCTACTTTCCAGTCATACACATTCCCCAACAAGACGACTAAATAGCACTAAACTTAAAATAGCCGAAGACGAATTCGAATACATGGTACAAATTGTAATTTGCAAACCCTCCTCCTCTGCTTGTGCATCTCCACGGCACATGGCCCCCAAACGTGAATCTAACGATTGGAAGCCATGTCGCGATGCAACAACTCTAGAAGATATCCTCCTCTCTTTCACATATTCACGATTTTGCTATAATAATTCGTGGATGCAAGGTCTTCTCAAAGATCTACCTAGTAACGATTGGAGACCATGTCGCGACGCTATAACAACTCTAGAAGATATCCTCCTCTCTGCCACACATTCAAGATCTAGCTATAACAATTGTTGGATGCAAGGTTTTCTCAAAGATCTACCTTTTGCGTGCATATCACCATATACCTATGTCACCCAAAGATATGCTTAAAACAGCAACAACAACCCCTTTTGGACTGTCTGAGTTTCCCCGCATACCCTTTGGAGTAAGGAATGCCGCTCAAATATTCAGAACCATCAAAAACGTGCAGTTCCTGTCAAGAACTCTTGCCCCTATTTACGATCACCTAGCAAAACTCAGCAAGAAAAATCATCAACCAAAAAATCAAAAGATTTTTCATGGCCAAGAGGTATACGTTGCAAACAAACGCAAACAAAAACTAGCTAAAGTTGCTCTCCTCCACCATCCTGAGGAAAATGCCAAGATTAGCATCTCAACAGACGCATCCACAACAGACATCGGGGCGGTTATACAACAGTGGAAAAGAAATACCTATCGCATTCTTTAGCAAAAAACTTTTGCCGGCTCAAACGCTGTATTAGGCATTCGATAGGGCACTCTTAGCAATTTACTTAGCATTTCAACAGTTGCAAAACTTTTTTGTGTAAACCATAAACCACCTACAACAGCACTTAAAACGAAATCTCAGCAGAGTCCGAGACATTAGCGACAGTAAGTCTTCATTTCACAATTGACAAGTGATATAGGATATGTAAAGCGTTCATTGAACTTTGTAGACAATACTCTTTCACGCCCTGATGGTTCATCAGTGGAGTTAGTGCTTCGAGGAAAAATTGGCCAAATCTCATGTCGCAGACGAAGAACTTACTTGCATATTAAAAATCCCTTTACTAAACCGAACATAAGACTAAGTTCTCTTAAAATTCCTGCTATTAATATTTCCTTACGGTGTCAAACATCCAGCGGGGTCAGCAGACCCCCAATGTGAAAGAAAATCAAATTTCTAAGCCATTCATTCACTTACACTTCCAGGCATTCGTGCCACACTGTCGAGCAATAAAGTCACCACAATGAATCTTGACGTTAATTCATAGGCGAAAAATTGCACCGCATATTTATGCTCATGGACATAATCATCCCTCTTCCACAGTCCAATGACAACAAATATCTTCTGACCATCGGGGACAGATTCTCCAGATGCTCTGAGGCCTATCCCATACGCGACATTTGTGCAAAAACAATTGCCAGAACATATCTTTAGGAGCATGTTATTTGGAGTACCGAATAAGATCATAACCGAGCAAGGCTCGTAATTTGCGTCCAAGTTGTTTAGGGAACTTGTCAAATTTCTTTTATCAATAAAAATTAAGCACTCTTGAGGTATCTATACAATATATAAATATATAAATAAATAAAATAAATAGACAAATAAATAAATATATTAGTAAATAACTAAATGGATAAATAAATAAATAAATAATCAATAAAACAAATATATATAACTTATTTGATCTAATAGGAACTTTTTCGATTCTTGAAGTTACATGAAATTCATCGGTTGGAAATACCATGTCAGGTTCAGCATCATCTTAACTAATTTATTTTGGGATAAATTTGCAATTTACTGATGTGACTTTTTGCACATTTATCATAAAACATAATCGACTGGAAAATAGCTTTCAAAAGAATACGTTTATTTTCAGCCCTCATACTTGATTTTCGATTAATAAACGGGTATTACATTTTTATAGATACGTTAATCTTTTTAATGGTTTCTTGAACACGAAGACCAATGATAAGTGTTTTATCTAAGTGCACACCACGACACTTCGTACTTGATTTCCAATCTGTATGAATGTTGCTTAGTATGATTTTGTTGCTTAGTAAGAAACAGGTTTCTCTTTTTCGTCTAAAGAAGACAGCCAGAGTCTTTGAAGAACTTTATTTGCCTTATAAATCAGAAGCATAAATGCAAGCAGCGTTCGCGATATGAGTGTTCATTAATGGAAAGTCGTGTGTAAAGATGTTGTACAGGATTGGTGCAAGTACTGAGTCTTACGGTACCCCGCATCAATTGAGAAACCTTCAGAATTTGAATTACTTACTTAGACTATGTATTTCCTGTCAGATAAAAGGACTATATAATTTTTATTATATAGCGGAAAATTGAGGTTATGAAGTTTGTAGAAGACACCCTCATGCCAAACTGTATCGAACGCTGTTTCTACATCCAGGAGAATCGCTAGTACTTTTCCCTGCAGCTAAATCATCGCTATGTTGCGCAGGAAGTATATTGTACACACCTACATATGTTGCTTATTTACTTTTGATAATTTTTTTCGAGACATTTACTCACTGAGCTTAATTAGCTTATGGGGCGATAACTACTTGCCAGGCATGCGTTTCTTCCTGGCTTGGGAATGGGTATTATTCTCGACTTTTCCCATACTTCAGGATAATAACTTTGTTTTATAAAGCAGTTAAAGAGGCGGTGTAAGAATTGTATACCCCATTTTGGGAGGTTCTTTAAAAAAATATTTTTTATTCCATCTAAACTATGGACATTAGAGATTTATGAGGTCTTTATAACAGTTTCTATATTTTCTGCTGATATGCACGCTTGAGAGTTATGCTCTGTTGCACTATGGAATGGGATCCACAAATTGCATTTCCACAATTGAAGAGCAATACTCTGAATATAGCTAGTATACATTTTTTGTTAAATAAACGTTCAAATTTTGGAAAAAAAAACCGCACGAATTGAGTTATAGACTAATAGAATTGTGGAAATTTCGTCTTCCAAAACTTGTACAAGTTTCAATCAAAACAAGCTGCAAATCTAAAATAGAGGATATAGATAATAGAAATAGTGATGGTCGATATATATGAGGTTTACCAACAACAAAACTCTTCTTTGTTCTCTTTCGTTTCGCAATATAAAAAAACCGAACTCACATACATTAATCAAATGTACAAGCTCTGATCCATAAAATTATGAATATCTTATCAAATTTAAGCATCAATGCATTTTCTCGAAACTCATATACTCCAAGGTCTGCTACACCTCATGCACCAAATAGGTCTCGTTCAAGGAATAGTTCTAGAATGTGTTGGTTCCATGCCAAATTTAGGGCAAAGGCACGATAATGTATTACACCATGTAATTGCAAGTCCGAAAACAATAGCCCAAACTAATTTCCACTGCCATTGAGAATGCCAATGGCAATTCAACGCATAGCACTCAATGCCGTCTTTACATCGAAGATTCAATATCGGGTATAACAATTTTAATAGATTCAGGCTGAGACGTCTTCAGCCATTCCAGCATCAACTCTTAATACCACAAGTTCTAAACCAGATCAATTTATTTCGAGAGCAAGTGGATCATCCATCAAGGCAATCCGAACAAAATATCCTCGAATGTGCCTAAGCTTCAGAAGAGTAATTAACCTCATTTTCTTGATTGCATCAGTAACTAAATCCGTCAATGGTTCTGATTACCTTCGACAGACCGGTCTTGTCATTGACGTTCAAAATGCTAGTCTCATCGATCCCATCACTAATTTATGGGTAAGTGGAACACCTTGTCAGCAAGTCATTACGACTCCACGTTTCTTTGCAGTGGAACAGAAATAAAATGCATTCTAAAAAGTTCCCATCGCTTATAACCATCAGACTTCTACTTTCCAGTCATACACATTCCCCACCTAGACGACTAAATAGCACTAAACTTAAAATAGCCGAAGACGAATTCGAATACATGGTACAAATTGTAATTTGCAAACCCTCCTCCTCTGCCTGTGCATCTCCACGGCACATGGCCCCCAAACATGAATCTAACGATTGTAAGCCATGTCGCGACGCAACAACTCTAGAAGATATCCTCCTCTCTTTCACATATTCACGATTTTGCTATAATAATTCGTGGATGCAAGGTCTTCTCAAAGATCTACCTAGTAACGATTGGAGACCATGTCGCGACGCTATAACAATTCTAGAAGATATCCTCCTCTCTTCCACACATTCAAGATTTAGCTATAACAATTGTTGGATGCAAGGTTTTCTCAAAGATCTACCTTCTGCGTGCATATCACCATATACCTATGTCACCCAAAGATATGCTTAAAACAGCAACAACAACCCCTTTTGGACTGTCTGAGTTTCCCCGCATACCCTTTGGAGTAAGGAATGCCGCTCAAATATTCAGAACCATCAAAAACGTGCAGTTCCTGTCAAGAACTCTTGCCCCTATTTACGATCACCTAGCAAAACGCAGCAAGAAAAATCATCAACCAAAAAATCAAAAGATTTTTCATGGCCAAGAGGTATACGTTGCAAACAAACGCAAACAAAAACTAGCTAAAGTTGCTCTCCTCCACCATCCTGAGGAAAATGCCAAGATTAGCATCTCAACAGACGCATCCACAACAGACATCGGGGCGGTTATACAACAGTGGAAAAGAAATACCTATCGCATTCTTTAGCAAAAAACTTTTGCCGGCTCAAACGCTGTATTTGGCATTCGATAGGGCACTCTTAGCAATTTACTTAGCATTTCAACAGTTGCAAAACTTTTTTGTGTAAACCATAAACCACCTACAACAGCACTTAAAACGAAATCTCAGCAGAGTCCGAGACATTAGCGACAGTAAGTCTTCATTTCACAGTTGACAAGTGATATAGGAAATGTAAAGCGTTCATTGAACTTTGTAGACAATACTCCTTCACGCCCTGATGGTTCATCAGTGGAGTTAGTGCTTCGAGGAAAAATTGGCCAAATCTCATGTCGCAGACGAAGAACTTACTTGCATATTAAAAATCCCTTTACTAAACCGAACATAAGACTAAGTTCTCTTAAAATTCCTGCTATTAATATTTCCTTACGGTGTCAAACATCCAGCGGGGTCAGCAGACCCCCAATGTGAAAGAAAATCAAATTTCTAAGCCATTCATTCACTTACACTTCCAGGCATTCGTGCCACACTGTCGAGCAATAAAGTCACCACAATGAATCTTGACGTTAATTCATAGGCGAAAAATTGCACCGCATATTTATGCTCATGGACATAATCATCCCTCTTCCACAGTCCAATGACAACAAATATCTTCTGACCATCGGGGACAGATTCTCCAGATGCTCTGAGGCCTATCCCATACGAGACATTTGTGCAGAAACAATTGCCAGAACATATCTTTAGGAGCATGTTATTTGGAGTACCGAATAAGATCATAACCGAGCAAGGCTCGTAATTTGCGTCCAAGTTGTTTAGGGAACTTGTCAAATTTCTTTTATCAATAAAAATTAAGCACTCTTGAGGTATCTATACAATATATAAATATATAAATAAATAAAATAAATAGACAAATAAATAAATATATTAGTAAATAACTAAATGGATAAATAAATAAATAAATAATCAATAAAACAAATATATATAACTTATTTGATCTAATAGGAACTTTTTCGATTCTTGAAGTTACATGAAATTCATCGGTTGGAAATATCATGTCAGGTTCAGCATCATCTTAACTAATTTATTTTGGGATAAATTTGCAATTTACTGATGTGACTTTTTGCACATTTATCATAAAACATAATCGACTGGAAAATAGCTTTCAAAAGAACACGTTTATTTTCAGCCCTCATACTTGATTTTCGATTAATAAACGGGTATTACATTTTTATAGATACGTTAATCTTTTTAATGGTTTCTTGAACACGAAGACCAATGATAAGTGTTTTATCTAAGTGCACACCACGACACTTCGTACTTGATTTCCAATCTGTATGAATGTTGCTTAGTATGATTTTGTTGCTTAGTAAGAAACAGGTTTCTCTTTTTCGTCTAAAGAAGACAGCCAGAGTCTTTGAAGAACTTTATTTGCCTTATAAATCAGAAGCATAAATGCAAGCAGCGTTCGCGATATGAGTGTTCATTAATGGAAAGTCGTGTGTAAAGATGTTGTACAGGATTGGTGCAAGTACTGAGTCTTACGGTACCCCGCATCAATTGAGAAACCTTCAGAATTTGAATTACTTACTTAGACTATGTATTTCCTGTCAGATAAAAGGACTATATAATTTTTATTATATAGCGGAAAATTGAGGTTATGAAGTTTGTAGAAGAGACCCTCATGCCAAACTGTATCGAGCGCTGTTTCTACATCCAGGAGAATCGCTAGTACTTTTCCCTGCAGCTAAATCATCGCTATGTTGCGCAGGAAGTATATTGTACACACCTACATATGTTGCTTATTTACTTTTGATAATTTTTTTCGAGACATTTACTCACTGAGCTTAATTAGCTTATGGGGCCATAACTACTTGCCAGGCATGCGTTTCTTCCTGGCTTGGGAATGGGTATTATTCTCGACTTTTCCCATACTTCAGGATAATAACTTTGTTTTATAAAGCAGTTAAAGAGGCGGTGTAAGAATTGTGTACCCCATTTTGGGAGGTTCTTTAAAAAAATATTTTTTATTCCATCTAAACTATGGACATTAGAGATTTATGAGGTCTTTATAACAGTTTCTATATTTTCTGCTGATATGCACGCTTGAGAGTTATGCTCTGTTGCACTATGGAATGGGATCCACAAATTGCATTTCCACAATTGAAGAGCAATACTCTGAATATAGCTAGTATACATTTTTTGTTAAATAAACGTTCAAATTTTGGAAAAAAAACCGCACGAATTGAGTTATAGACTAATAGAATTGTGGAAATTTCGTCTTCCAAAACTTGTACAAGTTTCAATCAAAACAAGCTGCAAATCTAAAATAGAGGATATAGATAATAGAAATAGTGATGGTCGATATATATGAGGTTTACCAACAACAAAACTGTGTTGTTCCATGCCAAATTTAGGGCAAAGGCACGATAATGTATTACACCATGTAATTGCAAGTCCGAAAACAATAGCCCAAACTAATTTCCACTGCCATTGAGAATGCCAATGGCAATTCAACGCATAGCACATCGAAGATTCAATATCGGGTATAACAATTTTAATAGATTCAGGCTGAGACGTCTTCAGCCATTCCAGCATCAACTCTTAATACCACAAGTTCTAAACCAGATCAATTTATTTCGAGAGCAAGTGGATCATCCATCAAGGCAATCCGAACAAAATATCCTCGAATGTGCCTAGGCTTCAGAAGAGTAATTAACCTCATGTTCTTGATTGCATCAGTAACTAAATCCGTCAATGGTTCTGATTACCTTCGACAGACCGGTCTTGTCATTGACGTTAAAAATGCTAGTCTCATCGATCCCATCACTAATTAATGGGTAAGTGGAACACCTTGTCAGCAAGTCATTACGACTCCACGTTTCTTTGCAGTGGAACAGAAATAAAATGCATTCTAAAAAGTTCCCATCGCTTATAACCATCAGACTTCTACTTTCCAGTCATACACATTCCCCAACAAGACGACTAAATAGCACTAAACTTAAAATAGCCGAAGACGAATTCGAATACATGGTACAAATTGTAATTTGCAAACCCTCCTCCTCTGCCTGTGCATCTCCACGGCACATGGCCCCCAAACGTGAATCTAACGATTGTAAGCCATGTCGCGACGCAACAACTCTAGAAGATATCCTCCTCTCTTTCACATATTCACGATTTTGCTATAATAATTCGTGGATGCAAGGTCTTCTCAAAGATCTACCTAGTAACGATTGGAGACCATGTCGCGACGCTATAACAATTCTAGAAGATATCCTCCTCTCTTCCACACATTCAAGATTTAGCTATAACAATTGTTGGATGCAAGGTTTTCTCAAAGATCTACCTTCTGCGTGCATATCACCATATACCTATGTCACCCAAAGATATGCTTAAAACAGCAACAACAACCCCTTTTGGACTGTCTGAGTTTCCCCGCATACCCTTTGGAGTAAGGAATGCCGAATATTCAGAACCATCAAAAACGTGCAGTTCCTGTCAAGAACTCTTGCCCCTATTTACGATCACCTAGCAAAACTCAGCAAGAAAAATCATCAACCAAAAAATCAAAAGATTTTTCATGGCCAAGAGGTATACGTTGCAAACAAACGCAAACAAAAACTAGCTAAAGTTGCTCTCCTCCACCATCCTGAGGAAAATGCCAAGATTAGCATCTCAACAGACGCATCCACAACAGACATCGGGGCGGTTATACAACAGTGGAAAAGAAATACCTATCGCATTCTTTAGCAAAAAACTTTTGCCGGCTCAAACGCTGTATTTGGCATTCGATAGGGCACTCTTAGCAATTTACTTAGCATTTCAACAGTTGCAAAACTTTTTTGTGTAAACCATAAACCACCTACAACAGCACTTAAAACGAAATCTCAGCAGAGTCCGAGACATTAGCGACAGTAAGTCTTCATTTCACAGTTGACAAGTGATATAGGATATGTAAAGCGTTCATTGAACTTTGTAGACAATACTCCTTCACGCCCTGATGGTTCATCAGTGGAGTTAGTGCTTCCAGGAAAAATTGGCCAAATCTCATGTCGCAGACGAAGAACTTACTTGCATATTAAAAATCCCTTTACTAAACCGAACATAAGACTAAGTTCTCTTAAAATTCCTGCTATTAATATTTCCTTACGGTGTCAAACATCCAGCGGGGTCAGCAGACCCCCAATGTGAAAGAAAATCAAATTTCTAAGCCATTCATTCACTTACACTTCCAGGCATTCGTGCCACACTGTCGAGCAATAAAGTCACCACAATGAATCTTGACGTTAATTCATAGGCGAAAAATTGCACCGCATATTTATGCTCATGGACATAATCATCCCTCTTCCACAGTCCAATGACAACAAATATCTTCTGACCATCGGGGACAGATTCTCCAGATGCTCTGAGGCCTATCCCATACGCGACATTTGTGCAGAAACAATTGCCAGAACATATCTTTAGGAGCATGTTATTTGGAGTACCGAATAAGATCATAACCGAGCAAGGCTCGTAATTTGCGTCCAAGTTGTTTAGGGAACTTGTCAAATTTCTTTTATCAATAAAAATTAAGCACTCTTGAGGTATCTATACAATATATAAATATATAAATAAATAAAATAAATAGACAAATAAATAAATATATTAGTAAATAACTAAATGGATAAATAAATAAATAAATAATCAATAAAACAAACATATATAACTTTTTTGATCTAATAGGAACTTTTTCGATTCTTGAAGTTACATGAAATTCATCGGTTGGAAATATCATGTCAGGTTCAGCATCATCTTAACTAATTTATTTTGGGATAAATTTGCAATTTACTGATGTGACTTTTTGCACATTTATCATAAAACATAATCGACTGGAAAATAGCTTTCAAAAGAACACGTTTATTTTCAGCCCTCATACTTGATTTTCGATTAATAAACGGGTATTACATTTTTATAGATACGTTAATCTTTTTAATGGTTTCTTGAACACGAAGACTAATGATAAGTGTTTTATCTAAGTGCACACCACGACACTTCGTACTTGATTTCCAATCTGTATGAATGTTGCTTAGTATGATTTTGTTGCTTAGTAAGAAACAGGTTTCTCTTTTTCGTCTAAAGAAGACAGCCAGAGTCTTTGAAGAACTTTATTTGCCTTATAAATCAGAAGCATAAATGCAAGCAGCGTTCGCGATATGAGTGTTCATTAATGGAAAGTCGTGTGTAAAGATGTTGTACAGGATTGGTGCAAGTACTGAGTCTTACGGTACCCCGCATCAATTGAGAAACCTTCAGAATTTGAATTACTTACTTAGACTATGTATTTCCTGTCAGATAAAAGGACTATATAATTTTTATTATATAGCGGAAAATTGAGGTTATGAAGTTTGTAGAAGAGACCCTCATGCCAAACTGTATCGAGCGCTGTTTCTACATCCAGGAGAATCGCTAGTACTTTTCCCTGCAGCTAAATCATCGCTATGTTGCGCAGGAAGTATATTGTACACACCTACATATGTTGCTTATTTACTTTTGATAATTTTTTTCGAGACATTTACTCACTGAGCTTAATTAGCTTATGGGGCCATAACTACTTGCCAGGCATGCGTTTCTTCCTGGCTTGGGAATGGGTATTATTCTCGACTTTTCCCATACTTCAGGATAATAACTTTGTTTTATAAAGCAGTTAAAGAGGCGGTGTAAGAATTGTGTACCCCATTTTGGGAGGTTCTTTAAAAAAATATTTTTTATTCCATCTAAACTATGGACATTAGAGATTTATGAGGTCTTTATAACAGTTTCTATATTTTCTGCTGATATGCACGCTTGAGAGTTATGCTCTGTTGCACTATGGAATGGGATCCACAAATTGCATTTCCACAATTGAAGAGCAATACTCTGAATATAGCTAGTATACATTTTTTGTTAAATAAACGTTCAAATTTTGGAAAAAAAACCGCACGAATTGAGTTATAGACTAATAGAATTGTGGAAATTTCGTCTTCCAAAACTTGTACAAGTTTCAATCAAAACAAGCTGCAAATCTAAAATAGAGGATATAGATAATAGAAATAGTGATGGTCGATATATATGAGGTTTACCAACAACAAAACTGTGTTGTTTAATGCCAAATTTAGGGCAAAGGCACGATAATGTATTACACCATGTAATTGCAAGTCCGAAAACAATAGCCCAAACTAATTTCCACTGCCATTGAGAATGCCAATGGCAATTCAACGCATAGCACATCGAAGATTCAATATCGGGTATAACAATTTTAATAGATTCAGGCTGAGACGTCTTCAGCCATTCCAGCATCAACTCTTAATACCACAAGTTCTAAACCAGATCAATTTATTTCGAGAGCAAGTGGATCATCCATCAAGGCAATCCGAACAAAATATCCTCGAATGTGCCTAGGCTTCAGAAGAGTAATTAACCTCATGTTCTTGATTGCATCAGTAACTAAATCCGTCAATGGTTCTGATTACCTTCGACAGACCGGTCTTGTCATTGACGTTAAAAATGCTAGTCTCATCGATCCCATCACTAATTAATGGGTAAGTGGAACACCTTGTCAGCAAGTCATTACGACTCCACGTTTCTTTGCAGTGGAACAGAAATAAAATGCATTCTAAAAAGTTCCCATCGCTTATAACCATCAGACTTCTACTTTCCAGTCATACACATTCCCCAACAAGACGACTAAATAGCACTAAACTTAAAATAGCCGAAGACGAATTCGAATACATGGTACAAATTGTAATTTGCAAACCCTCCTCCTCTGCCTGTGCATCTCCACGGCACATGGCCCCCAAACGTGAATCTAACGATTGTAAGCCATGTCGCGACGCAACAACTCTAGAAGATATCCTCCTCTCTTTCACATATTCACGATTTTGCTATAATAATTCGTGGATGCAAGGTCTTCTCAAAGATCTACCTAGTAACGATTGGAGACCATGTCGCGACGCTATAACAATTCTAGAAGATATCCTCCTCTCTTCCACACATTCAAGATTTAGCTATAACAATTGTTGGATGCAAGGTTTTCTCAAAGATCTACCTTCTGCGTGCATATCACCATATACCTATGTCACCCAAAGATATGCTTAAAACAGCAACAACAACCCCTTTTGGACTGTCTGAGTTTCCCCGCATACCCTTTGGAGTAAGGAATGCCGAATATTCAGAACCATCAAAAACGTGCAGTTCCTGTCAAGAACTCTTGCCCCTATTTACGATCACCTAGCAAAACTCAGCAAGAAAAATCATCAACCAAAAAATCAAAAGATTTTTCATGGCCAAGAGGTATACGTTGCAAACAAACGCAAACAAAAACTAGCTAAAGTTGCTCTCCTCCACCATCCTGAGGAAAATGCCAAGATTAGCATCTCAACAGACGCATCCACAACAGACATCGGGGCGGTTATACAACAGTGGAAAAGAAATACCTATCGCATTCTTTAGCAAAAAACTTTTGCCGGCTCAAACGCTGTATTTGGCATTCGATAGGGCACTCTTAGCAATTTACTTAGCATTTCAACAGTTGCAAAACTTTTTTGTGTAAACCATAAACCACCTACAACAGCACTTAAAACGAAATCTCAGCAGAGTCCGAGACATTAGCGACAGTAAGTCTTCATTTCACAGTTGACAAGTGATATAGGATATGTAAAGCGTTCATTGAACTTTGTAGACAATACTCCTTCACGCCCTGATGGTTCATCAGTGGAGTTAGTGCTTCCAGGAAAAATTGGCCAAATCTCATGTCGCAGACGAAGAACTTACTTGCATATTAAAAATCCCTTTACTAAACCGAACATAAGACTAAGTTCTCTTAAAATTCCTGCTATTAATATTTCCTTACGGTGTCAAACATCCAGCGGGGTCAGCAGACCCCCAATGTGAAAGAAAATCAAATTTCTAAGCCATTCATTCACTTACACTTCCAGGCATTCGTGCCACACTGTCGAGCAATAAAGTCACCACAATGAATCTTGACGTTAATTCATAGGCGAAAAATTGCACCGCATATTTATGCTCATGGACATAATCATCCCTCTTCCACAGTCCAATGACAACAAATATCTTCTGATCATCGGGGACAGATTCTCCAGATGCTCTGAGGCCTATCCCATACGCGACATTTGTGCAGAAACAATTGCCAGAACATATCTTTAGGAGCATGTTATTTGGAGTACCGAATAAGATCATAACCGAGCAAGGCTCGTAATTTGCGTCCAAGTTGTTTAGGGAACTTGTCAAATTTCTTTTATCAATAAAAATTAAGCACTCTTGAGGTATCTATACAATATATAAATATATAAATAAATAAAATAAATAGACAAATAAATAAATATATTAGTAAATAACTAAATGGATAAATAAATAAATAAATAATCAATAAAACAAACATATATAACTTATTTGATCTAATAGGAACTTTTTCGATTCTTGAAGTTACATGAAATTCATCGGTTGGAAATATCATGTCAGGTTCAGCATCATCTTAACTAATTTATTTTGGGATAAATTTGCAATTTACTGATGTGACTTTTTGCACATTTATCATAAAACATAATCGACTGGAAAATAGCTTTCAAAAGAACACGTTTATTTTCAGCCCTCATACTTGATTTTCGATTAATAAACGGGTATTACATTTTTATAGATACGTTAATCTTTTTAATGGTTTCTTGAACACGAAGACCAATGATAAGTGTTTTATCTAAGTGCACACCACGACACTTCGTACTTGATTTCCAATCTGTATGAATGTTGCTTAGTATGATTTTGTTGCTTAGTAAGAAACAGGTTTCTCTTTTTCGTCTAAAGAAGACAGCCAGAGTCTTTGAAGAACTTTATTTGCCTTATAAATCAGAAGCATAAATGCAAGCAGCGTTCGCGATATGAGTGTTCATTAATGGAAAGTCGTGTGTAAAGATGTTGTACAGGATTGGTGCAAGTACTGAGTCTTACGGTACCCCGCATCAATTGAGAAACCTTCAGAATTTGAATTACTTACTTAGACTATGTATTTCCTGTCAGATAAAAGGACTATATAATTTTTATTATATAGCGGAAAATTGAGGTTATGAAGTTTGTAGAAGAGACCCTCATGCCAAACTGTATCGAGCGCTGTTTCTACATCCAGGAGAATCGCTAGTACTTTTCCCTGCAGCTAAATCATCGCTATGTTGCGCAGGAAGTATATTGTACACACCTACATATGTTGCTTATTTACTTTTGATAATTTTTTTCGAGACATTTACTCACTGAGCTTAATTAGCTTATGGGGCCATAACTACTTGCCAGGCATGCGTTTCTTCCTGGCTTGGGAATGGGTATTATTCTCGACTTTTCCCATACTTCAGGATAATAACTTTGTTTTATAAAGCAGTTAAAGAGGCGGTGTAAGAATTGTGTACCCCATTTTGGGAGGTTCTTTAAAAAAATATTTTTTATTCCATCTAAACTATGGACATTAGAGATTTATGAGGTCTTTATAACAGTTTCTATATTTTCTGCTGATATGCACGCTTGAGAGTTATGCTCTGTTGCACTATGAGAGCGTTAGCTGTTTCTTCATTAAAACGTAAAACTAAATTTTCCTCTTTTAAAGAGGGGATACTATGATTTGTTGGGTAATTACCTTCACGATGTTCCAGAAGGGTTTGCTCTGTTTTTCTAAACCTTGGAGTTTAAAGTTCCATTTTTGGTTTCTAAATCTCAAAATAAGATCTTTAATTCTTGCTGTTAAGGTTTTCGCTAGTACCAGAAACATATTTTCTCTTGTTCTTACCCATCTTGATCTTGCGCAATTTTTGATTTTCATGCTTTCTATAATATGAAGTGAGAACTCATCTGTTGTGCTCCATCGATTATCTTTTGTATGTGCAGAATGGTTAATACAGTCCAGTACCGAATCTGTGAAATAACTCACGCGTTCGTCAATTTGGTTCGGACTTATATCTTACCCAGTTTCTTAATTTGAGGCGCATTTTCTGTTTAAATATGTTCCAATTAGCTTTCAGGTAATTGAAAAATATATTGTTTGTCCGAATTGTTGACAAAACAGTACTGAAATACCACCGCCGGGACAGTAAATAAAAAATATCTTTAAAGACCGACTATTGGTAAAGCGTATTTCGACTCCTATGTTCTCTATTACTTGAGTGTTGACAACTGGAAGTACTTCGTGTTTTTAACTGAAGGGTGATTTTTTCGCTATTACCTTTTTGGCAACACTGGCTTAAACAGCTGACGCACGTCTTACAAACGAACAACGCTTGCAATTATTCAATTTTATTATCAAAATGCGTGCTCTGTTAAGAAAGTTCATCGCACGAAAAAATTGTGTTCAGCGACGAAGCTCATTTTTGGCTCAATGGGTACGTAAATAATATTGTCGATTTTGGAGTGAATATCAGCCAGAAGCATTGCAAGAGCTAACAATGCATCCAGAAAAAGTCACACCTTGGTGCGGTTTATGGGCTGGTGGCATCATTGGACCGTACTTCTTCAAAGATGGTGCGTGAATAACTGTGAATGATGAGCGCTACCGTGAGATGATATCCAACTTTTTATTGCCCAAAATGCAAGAGCTTGATTGCATGACATGTGGTTTCAACAAGACGGTGCCACATGCCACACAGCATCCGCAACAATGGACTTATTGAGAGGCGAGTTCGGTGAACATTTTATTTCACGTTCGGGACCGGTCAATTGGCCGCCTAGATCGTGCGATTTAACGCCTTTAGACTATTTTTTGTGGGGCTTTGTTAAAGCTCATGGTTATACAGACAAGCCCGCTTCAATTGACGCATTGGAAGACAACATTGAAGCATTTATTCGTGAGATACCGGCCGAAATGTTGGAAAGAGTATGCCAAAATTGGACTAAGCGGATGGACCATTTGAGGCGCAGTCAAGGTCAACATTTGCATGAAACAATCCTCAAACATTAAATTATATGGACCGTAATATCGATTCAAATAAAGATTTCATGCACTTTTCTGAATTTTATGTGTTTTTTTTGAAGAACTTTCCTATAGCTTTTAAAAAATCACCCTATATAACGGCAACACAACCACCCCTTCTCTCATTTCGATCTCCACGATAGAACTTATATTCACTGTTTGATAATTTGTTTACATTCTGATCGAGACATGTTTCTGTGACTAAACCTAAGCCAGCGACAGTGACATTATTGTTGCTCCTAATCGCCCATACATTAGGGCGAAGGTTGGTTGGAGTTTTTCTTTGAGCAATCGGTTTGGTGAAGCTTTTTCGAAGCGAAATAAAAGTAGGAAACTCGTTGGTGCTTGTAATGAACCCTAGAAGCTGTTGGTGACTATTCTCGAAATTTTCAGAAAATTTCCGAGCTATTTGAGAGCTTTTTCTGAGTGACGCCCGTTCTCTTATATTATTGAACGATATGCGGCATTCACATGCTGCATCGTTAGATTTGTGAGTTTTACTGTAATTTGCACAATTAATATTTATGCTCATCGTTCTCCGAGAAATGTCAAGAAAAGTCTCCATTGCTCCAATTAAAATCCTTCAAAAAAGCTGTGAATTTGAGCATAAATGTCAAAAAATGTCAATAGATATCAAAGTGTTGTGAGAATCAATTGATTCTTATAGTACTGCGTTAAACGCATTAAAAGAACAAATATTCACTCGCATGTTTTGAAATCAGAAAAATCGTTCAATGTGGTATTGTTTGGCCTGGATGAATGTTCTACAGACTTAATTAAAAATGAATTAACAACACTCGGTCTCAAGTGCAAAGACATAAAAATGATTAAGAAACAATACGAGAAAGTATGTGGTTTTCTTATGTCGTTAATTTCGAAAACGGTTTAATTCCCCTCGCCGATCTTCGGAAAAACATTTGCACAGTTACAGAACTTTACGACAGTCACAGCATTGTCAACATAACTGGGAAAAACAACAAATACGAGTTCATCAACAACAACAACTGCGATCGTCATACATTTCCTCTCCACCAAAGAAGCATGATATTTTTTCTTATGAAGAACTTAATTCATTCGTATATGGTTTTTGAACGGTAAAAAAAATTTTAATTTTAAAACAAAATCTCAACAGCTTTAAGCAATTGTTCAGTTTGCAGCTAAATATCTTTGTAATAATGGTAAGTAATTCTCAATCTCATCTTAAACTTTTATGTTGGAAAGCAAGAGGCATTCGAAACAAGAGCTTTGAGTTTTTAAATTTTCTCTCCAATCTGGATTTGTATGTTTGTCCTATATGTAAAGCAGAAACTTCTATCTTTTAGTAGTGACGGTGGTGTTGTCATAGTAGTCAAAAATAGTATTGTTCACTCTGTGTTGCCAATGGTTTACACTTTAGTAATAGAAACCATTGGCATCGAAATAAAAGTGAGTAATAAAACGTGCTTAAATTTTTTTCCGTATATTTTCCTAGATGAACACGTAATCCGCATAGAATTCAGTGCTTGAAAAATTACCTTAGGGTAAATAAATTATACAGCTTATGCCTACGTCCTAACAATAATGCACCCATTTAGTCCTACATACATCAGTACTTGCAGTAGGTACTCTCGATCAACACTTGATTTTTTTCCCACCACAAATCCTAACTCATTTGCCACACCTGTTGTGCATAACGAGCTTAGCTCCGATCATCTCCCTGTCACCTGTGATATTTTACTTTGTCCGAATATTAATACCATGCAATACTTAGATTATAAAAACGTGAAGTGGGATGTGTTTAGATATCTTCTCACTAATAATATACGTACTTGTCCAAAAACCTCACTGCTGTGAATAACAGTCGAGATATTGACGATTCTATTGAAAAATTTCATACGAAAATATTTGAAAATATCATTTTTCTTTTCCCTCAAAAGTATCTCATAGAAGCGCATTAACTCTACCTCGAGGAATACTTACCTTAATAAAGACAAAAAATTATTACAGAAGGGTCTGGCAGAGCAACAGATCACTTAATGATTCCTTTGAAATGAATGAATATATCCGTTTAATTAAAATTCAAATAAATGAGTACAGAAATGCGTTATGGAACAATAAAGTAAGACTGCTCGACCTGAACTCTAGACCTTTTTGGACTCTAGCTAAAATATTGCGAAAAAAAAAACTCCTATCCTAACTTCGAGGTAAACGCGTCATTAGTAGCAGCTTATAAAGACAAAGCGGATATTTTAGTAACTACATTTCTTAAAAATCATGCTACGGCAACCAATTATTTATCTCCTGGATTCTGAAGTACGAGATATCTGTCTTGAACAATTCCTTTATTTCTGCACCCTCTTCATAGAGGTTAAATTTCACTTCTGTGGAGGACATAGAATTCATAGTTTCAGAGCATAAAACTCGCATATCGACTGGTCTGGCTAACGTTAGTAATCAAATGATAACATTTTCCATTGTATAATGAATGCTTGTTTAAAAATGCTTTACTTCCCAGCTTCATGGAAGAAAACAAATGTAATACCTATTTTAAAGCATGGGAAGAATGCTTCCGATCCAGTCAATTGTCACCAGTATCCTTCCTTCCGAGCAGTTTGGTTTCAGGAGAAATCACAGCACTAAACATCAAATGCTAAGAATTTGTAAGACTGTTAAGCAACAGCTTAACTTTAAGGAGTCTACTGGCTCAGTAATTCTTGACATGGAAAAGGCGTTTTATTTAGTGTGGCATAATGGCTTAATATACAAGCTGATCCAACTGCATTTTCCAAAGTACTTAATTAAAATAGTACATAGCTTTCTTGTTGACCTAGCCTTCATAGTATATGTCAATGGGGCTTCCTCCTCAACAAAACCTGCCCCAGCCGGAAATTCAAGCTTTTTTCGAATACTACAAGCACTGAAAGATAGAAATTAATACTGATAAGTACATAGCTATTTTCTTCACAAAAAGAAGACATTCGCTTTTTGCCAACTGGAAGTCTCAACCTAGCCAACAGGATCATACATTTGGTTAATAATGTAAAGCACCTAGGGGTGCACTTACACCAGAAATTGGATTTCGGTTATCACATACATGAGATTTTAACAAAGATTGATGTCCTTATAAAAATGCCTTACCCTCTTATAGAATATACAGAACAAAATAATCATTTTTAAGGTCATCTTTCAATCACTAGATAGAAGATAGAAATTAGATACTGATAAGTACATAGCTATTTTCTTCACAAGAAGAAGACATTCGCTTTTTGCCAACTGGAAGTCTCAACCTAGCCAACAGGATCATACATTTGGTCAATAATGTAAAGCACCTAGGGGTGCACTTACACCAGAAATTGGATTTCGGATTGATGTCCTTATAAAAATGCCTTACCCTCTTATAGAATATACAGAACAAAATAATCATTTTTAAGGTCATCTTTCAATCACTGATGACTTATGGGTCTCCTGTATGGGGTAATAGTAGTAAAAATAAGGGCTTCAAAATTATGCTCAATCTACAGCGGGATTTCACAACTCTCATACTACACGAAAGAGCAGGTGTTATCCAGATTGGTAGAAGGATTGAAGTTCTCACTGACAACTTCATGTCCAAATGTATTCACGTTGATAATCAACTTATCAGAGACTTACAGCTGTTGTAATTCTTTATTATGTGTCATTACTATTTATTGTTTACAATGTGTTTTTTAATATTTATTATTTACCATTTGTTATTTGTTATTTATTATTACTTTATTATTTATTATTTATTATTTATTATTTATTATTTATTATTTATTATTTTTTATTTATTATTTGTTTTTTTTTTTCTTTCTTTAATGGAGGGTTTTTTTCATAGTTTTCCTGCAAGATGGTCTTAACTTACAAAACTACATATTCTTACTTTTACATCAATTGTATTTTCAGCAGTAAAGTTCTTAAGCCGTATCTCTGTGCAAGCAAGAGCAAAAATCCCATTTTTTAATAAAAATTGTTGCCCTATGCAAGCAGTAAATATATCTATCTATCTATATTTCTACTCATCAGTATGATTATTTTCAGTGCATATTCCCCTGTGTCTTAATATGGCAGTTTTTCCGTCTTGTCCAAACATTTGGCAATTGTAGCATTGCGTGATTTTGTTGCGTTAATTTAAACTGATTGAACCACATGTAGAAAACATCACTGTATGCTCAATAGTTATTTTTGATTATTTTAACGTTATTCACTTTGAACCCTTGTGATGTTATTTCCTGTTTTAATGTTGCGACGAGCACTTCGTCAAGCGCAAACAAGACGACTTTGAATGACCTAGTTGATGTAAGGTCGTTAGAGAAAAATTTGCCATTTCTTGGTCTTAAACACTGAACATAAAGCATTGTACTGTCGATAGTTTCACAAATGATTTTGATTCCTATAGAAATTTTTTGAACACAGATCCGTATTGTAATTTTAACCTAAATTTCGTTGAAGACCGCTATAACAAATAATATTCAAAACTAAATCTTTTTAAATTGAACCCACGTTGTATTTTCTCACATAAGATTTCTCAACAAAAAACAGGGTAGGTGGTATGAGTCTTGGGTGCGTCTCCGACTCTATGTCGTCATCTGGATTTTCCGTTGGGTTCTTGGTTTCCGAAAAGTGTGTCTAGTCACAGAGTCTTTGCACCAGAGTACGAGAGATTTTTGTATATTGGTAGGCATTGTCGAAGTTTTGGATAGTAATCCCCTACCAAAAACGTTGCTGCCAAAATGGAAAGCACTGATTTCGACCATAGCTAAAAAGTTCCTGAGCAGATCCGTTGTCTAAAAGAAATAATTTCATAGACGAAACACGTTTACTTCCTAAATACACACGTCATTATTAAGTCGCGAGTACACACGACGATTTTACGAGTATAAAATGATCACTCCAATATGACTTTTGTTGACAACAATGTTTTGATTATTACACCATTTAACAAAAAAGAAATGCATCATCAACATAAAATACAGATTGCAAAAATTAACCTTGATTAATTAAAAATTTGTTATGCATTTTAGTGAACTCAAGCCAGAAGACAAAGACCGTCGAGTGCTTATCGAAGTATGGGATTGGGATAGAACATCAAGAAATGATTTCATGGGTTCACTATCATTTGGCATATCAGAAGTTATTAAAGTAAGTATAAGTTAGTTAAAAACATGCTTAAAACGTTAAAATAAAACTTGAACTTTGTTAGAATCCTGCGAATGGTTGGTTTAAACTCCTCACTCAGGAGGAGGGAGAATTCTACAATGTTCCTTGTGCAGATGCAACCCAAGATTTGATAAAATTGAAAAGTCAAATGCGTGTAATTATTCGAAACTGGTTTAGATGTTTAGGGTATAATTATTCAGTATATTTATCTTTAATAACATAGAAAGCATCTCAAAAAAAACCTTTTGTAATTCGGAGCGACACTAATTCCATATCAAATGCATCCAAGCGTGACATGATAAGAGCAACTGATTTCAATTTTATAAAGGTTCTTGGAAAAGGTTCTTTTGGAAAGGTAATTTTACATAATTTTTCTTCCGGTTAACTTGCTTGAAATATCAACAGGTTATGCTCGCTGAACGAAAAGGCACCGAGGAATTATATGCTATCAAGATTTTAAAGAAGGATGTTATTATCCAAGACGATGACGTTGAGTGTACAATGATTGAAAAACGAGTCCTAGCATTGGGCGAAAAACCACCATTTCTTGTCCAATTACATTCGTGCTTCCAAACCATGGTAAGATAATGTACAGTTAGGAAGATAAGTAACATTAAAGTGTCTACATTTTAACCTACACTCAATCAGGATCGATTATTTTTTGTCATGGAGTATGTAAATGGTGGTGATTTGATGTTCCAGATTCAACAGTTCGGAAAGTTTAAGGAACCAGTAGCGGTGTAAGTGTTATATTTTAAATTTCTCCTACTTTGAACAAACTGGAATTCATGTAAATCTTAATTTGGCAACTATTCGGATTAGTTTCTTCGAAATGTTCATGTTTTGATTTATAGTACTGTCCCACTAGACGCGAAATTGCAAAATTACGGCATCGCAATATTTGCCCAAAGTGTTCAAACAACGTTTGAAGCAATTTAAATAGACAGCGAAATGTCTATTCGTCGACGTTGTATGGAAAATAGAATACAGAACTTTTTTTTTCAAACAAATCAAGGAATGAAAACACAATTAGTAATTAATGATTGATGCTGGAACTTTTACGTCACGAATTCTGCAAAGCAACGGATAGCGTGTCCACTGCAGACTCAACGAAATTCAAATCACGGCTTACGATAATTCGATAACTTGATCTCTCGAGTAATCGATTTGCTTTTGCATTATCGTCATGACCAATCAGAGTGCACTCCTTACCCTTTGAACGAAACTTATTATGATAAATTTTGCCAAGTGCTATAGTAAGGCATCCAAAAATTACGCTGGAAATCACATCGTCGGCTTAAGTGGCAATTTGGATTAAAAAAAGGGGAAAAGCATAGTTTATTCTTGTATTAAATGGCAAAAAAAAATCTTAGATCCAAGTTTGCTATTCAAAACAAACAAAAAAGTGATATGTGCACGAACAGTGACATTAAAAAGGCTTATTATAAATTTTTATTGTTATCGTTGCGGTTAACTGGAATAAGGAAAAAGAAATTAATTGAAATCTTTTAAATGTAAAGTGAAGTCAATATTTTAGAGTAAAAGAGATTTTTATCAGCAAGTGGATATAGTTGGTTTTCTTTTCTAAGCAATGTATATCAAATATTGATTTTCGAGCTTGTCTTATTTTATCCAAATAAGCATTTTCGATTTGTTGTGATTTTCTCAATGTCCTTTAGCTTCAGTCCTTTAAGCTCTCTAACTATCACGTAAATTTGGCTATAAACAATGGGAGGCGAGAAGAAAATGTATTCCGCTACGGTTCATCATTGTTTACCAACTAAGATAGCTACAGGATAGACTAGAGGAATAATATATCGCAGTTAAATTAAGTCTTATTAAGTTTAAAACTGATACATTAATGATGGAAGCGTTCGCTGATTTTAAAAAAAGCAATGTGCTGCCATATTATATAATATTTTTAAAATATAAATCTTAATTTAGATTATTTACCTCATGGAAATTTTCTGCACGGTAAATATGTCCTTCAATGCAACGTTTTATACGGAATTGTCGTCTTCTCAAGACAAATGGAAAGTCTGGATTAACTGGTGCAAGATCGATTCTTGGAATAAATACTATTTGACCCTCTGCAGATCATGTCAGTACCTCTGCCATTATCATGTCCGTCTTCACGTCTAATTGTAAGTGTACAATTACAGAGGCCTCTTTTTGGGTTTAAATTTCTTAGAAGAATTATAATTCCTCCAATCTTCAAATTTAATTTATTAGACGGCATTCCAGAAGGATTCAAATTATTAAAAAATTCCTCCTCCTCAGAAGAATAATCAATAGAGTCGGAACATAAATAAGTTTGTGATACTCCATCAAGTATATTTAAGACTTATTCAATAATCCTATCAACGTCACGATGTTTTGGACAAAGAATAGCAATTCTAGAGAATTGGCCTACTTCATTTGCGAACCCTTACATACAAACCTATCCGGTATTTGAATCAACTTGTAAGTAGGTAAAGTTTAACATTTTGCGAGATTACAATTTCAATTTCTATTTAGAGTTTTAGGACACAATGTGCCTTTACAACTTGGATAAAATAGTATATTATAACTTAATAAGAAAATCCATTTATGTATATTGAGGGAAAACTACAACCAGAAACCCCCATGTAAGACTTACGACTAAAATTGCACATGAACCTAAAAGTTCCAAGATAATCTTTTCGATATTACAAGGCGTTCAATTTAATCAGTATTAAGATATTTTATAAGAACATTTTCGCAATATGAACATTTTTTAAGGAAATTAGTTTTCGATAAGGCTATTAGGAGATCGATAGAGTTGACATTGGCTAAATCATGAATTTTTTTTTGTTGAGAAGGGCCGAGGTAAGTTAAGCAATTTGTTTTAAGTTCTTTCTAGCTTTAACTTGTGAGTTTTCTCGCAATCGTGCCAGACAGGGGCTTACAGACAATTTATTTTTAATAGACTGCGTAGAATTCCTGCAGATAAGAGGACAGAGCTATTTCTACTAATTTATTTATTTTATCCGTAGTGGCAGATGTATGTTTCTCAAATGTGAGTTTTTTATCGAGCACAATACCTAAGTACTTATAAGAATCAGACCAGTCTATCTCAAGACCACATAATTTGAGTCCGATATTATGTGGTAAAAAACAAAGTTTTCTGCGAAGTGAAAACCAAACAGCCTGGGAAGCGTTTAATTTTATTTTCCATTTGATGAAATAATTTAGCAGTATGTCAAGAGCACATTGGAGTTCATAACAGACATTAAGATACATTATACCTGAGGTGAAAATAGCAGTATCGTCTGCCAAAATTTTTTTTTTTCAGTCTTAAGGTACAGATCATTAAGCACTTTGAGAGGAGGAATGTTGCAGCCTCTTTTCTTCAGAACTTTGAAAATTTTCCCAAAGGGTTTACTACCTTTATTGAATGACGAGAGAAGGTTATTCCATCGAGAGTTTCTGTAAGCCGAGATTTCGTCTTTAATAGCTTCATTAAGAAATTTCGTGCTATGGAGAAATGAATCTATGCGATATCGAAGCCACTTTCTTCGCTCGGAATTTCTTAATTGTATTAAATACAGTATGTTTTCAGGAAGATTCTCACTTGTCTTTTTGAAACTATATTTTGGTATAGCAAAGCCGGCTGCATTGGTGATTGTAGAGACGAAGTTCCTACATAAGGTGTCAACACGATCTGAGTTCATTACTGACCCGGACATAAAATCACTGAGCTTTAGATTTTTATTGATGTATGATTTGAAGGAGTTCCACTTTGCAGCAGAGTATATGTAAGCCGGTTGAGTATGGCTTAGTGGTTCTGCATGTTTCACAGTAATGCATACCGGAAGGTGATTTAAACCTAGATTGTTTTGTGTTCTTGGCGGAGTACAATTATTAGGAACGTTTGTTAAAAAAAATCAAATGTTGAAGGATTTTGTGATAATGACTATGGCACAAATGTGAGAGTGAGCGGGTGTAATAAAGAAGTCTACTACATTACAAAGTACTTTACCCCAGCATATAGACCTTAAGCAGTTCCATTGCTGGTGCCGACAGTCTTAACAACTTTTGCAATTCTCTCTTGAATTGAGTTATTTTTTTTTGTCATTTCTATTTTTACCTGGAAAATAGACGGAAAAAATACTCAATATAGAGTTATCTGCTAGAGTGATGTCGACCCCGAGAGCTTCAATCAGTCGAAGTGGTACGTTAGCACGTAAAGAATGCACAATACCTTTTCTTACGACAACGGCAACTCCGCCACCGGTTCTATGTTCCCTGTCTAGCCGATAGCACACATAGTTCGGATGAGAAAATAGTTTTTTAGGTCTAAGCCATGTGTCCGTAATGAACGCAATGTCAACTCTTTCATTGATCATAAAGCTAAAAAATTCTAATTGTTTTTTGTTGATGCTCTTGGCATTCCAATTTATTACATTAAGAGAATTATTACTTGACATGTTTGTGTGAATATACATACTTAATAGCTAATGAAGTGATTACGTTAAACTGGTCATCTCATGTACTACAAGAGTTTAGTTTAGTGAGAAGTACATTTAAGAGAGAGTTTATTTCCTGAAAAGAGAATAAATCATCCTTATCAGCTGTTGATCTGTTGGAGTGACTATACTGAGGAAGAGTAGGCCGCTGCTTCAATGATGCTTCATCACGCGTATGATGATCGGATGTGTGGAGTACATTATTTGCTCGCGCTGGTCATATAGCAAGTGATAATGGCGCTGAATTACGCTTGGGTGTTGGGAGCGTTGGAAAATGCTCAGAGGAAAGTGGCGGTTGTGATCTATTGCTCTCACGATGCTTCGAAGAGATTTTTTCCGGTATGTCCACGTATTGCTTTCTTCTACTACAGTTTACATCGGATGATTTGTGTGGCCCATGGCAATTCGCACTACAGATTTTATCAGCAGATTTCCAGTCGACGGTTTTATGATTTCCTGAGCAAAAACTTTTTATGTGAAAGTGCGAGGAGTCATGACAATATAATTGGCAATTGTAGCATTGAGTCACCGTACCTGGATGATGTTTTTTATAATTCCATTGAACAATAGTTTTGAACAAGGTGGGATGTTGTCGCCTCAGCTCATTTAATTTAGTAGTGCCACGCTCTATGTACACAACATAAAGGTAGTTTGTTAGATGAGATAGTGGATATTTTCAAATTGATTGTCCTAATATCAATGCACTTGATGCCCAGTGATATGAGTTCTTCTTTTTAAACATTATTCGGACCTAAATCCAATACCGAAAGAATAAATTTCAAAGGTCAGGTGTCCTTTCGTGAATGAGAATAGAATTCAAGGTTTAAACGTAGTAGTTCACTTTTAATTGTATCATATATGTCCTGAGTGGAAGGTATTATTTTTAGCCCAATAGAAATGTTTTTAACCAAATAATTTTCAACTTTAATGTCGCTAAGGATTTCATGCAAACTTTCACTATTTGTTTTTAATGCCACAATGGGAAGAATAGACTCTTTATTGATGTTTGAACGTAGATTTTCATTATTGTTTTCAAGATCATCATCGATGAGATCGTTCAATGGGTCATTATAGTTTGTGTTATCCATATTTGAATGGTAGTTAACTTTTTTGTTCACTGTACTAATTTTAGGAAGGCAATAATCGCCTTCCTCCGAAACTGATCGCACATGTTTACGGGAGATTTTTACTTCTGGATTCACAGCAAAACACAAGTGTTCTCATTCGTAGCTGAATGACGAGTGATTCAATGTTTTAAATTGCTGCCAATGTGTACTAAATTGAATAGCATTTAAGGTGAAGCTTGGGGCCATCGTTGCTTCGCCAAAGATTAATATTTTGGAACGTCGAATCATATCAGCATCAATTGTGGTTAATCTTATTGATGATACAGAGGTATCCAATAACGGAACAGGGACTTTGAATTGAGAATGGCAAGTTCTTCCACCCTTAAGTAAATTTGCTGTAATACCAGCTGAAGTTGTTGGAATTGCAATCTATGAGTTTCCTCTAACTTTTCTTAATATTGTTTTATATAAGTACATTTTTCCACTTCCATTAGGCCCAGCTAAAAAGAAGCATTTGCATTATTGTTTATCGGCGTTGATGGCATTAAAAAATTCTTCAAAAGTTATTTTTTGATCTGAATTTAAGCCAACAATTAAATTATTTGCATTTCGTTCTTCCTCGGTGGAATCAAAAACATTTTGAAGATATATAATCATAATCAAAGCATTTTCTTCCATTAAATGTTAAAATTTTTTGGATATGCCTAAATGCCAAGATCTGGAAATTAGTGCAAGGCTTAGCGTGTGTGACATGCCTAGCATAGTCTTCTTAAAGATGACATTTGAATTTATCCCATAAATTTACAACGTTGAACTGAAAGCAAATATACAAATGTATGCAAATAATTCCCTTAATTGTTTTCGCATGGTACAAAGAGCTGCATCATTTAATATGAATGTGCATTCTTTAAAAGTTGCCTATATTACGTTATTATATATTTTGAGATCTTCAGAAGAAGTTGCTCCATCGGAGGCTAAACTCCCATAGTACATTCTACCAATAAATCTTTCCGCTCCTTTTTACATAAACAAAGTGGGATCATAACCACGCATCTCAGTATATAAATACCGTCTGTCATCAATATTTTCTTCCTTCTACTTAAACCATGAGGTCAAATTTGTATTTGAGGAATTAGCATTTTCAACTGCTTCTTTTATATCTGTTTGTTGGTTAGGTAAATTAACTTTTAATTTTTGAACGATGTGTCTTTGCTGATGCATGCGAAAACCAAGCAATCACCAAGTAGTTTCAGGTGCACTCACATTTCTTGAATCAAGGAAAGCCTTAATTTCAATGTGTTGCAAGGTATTTTGTTCTTGGAATTGTATATTTGCACAATCATGACCTTTGTAAATATACTTAAATATAAGACAAACGTTTGGATATTTCCGGATTGCACATAAATAAGGAAAATTATTTTGATCAAACTGTAAACAAAGTATAATACGTCACATTTGATGTGTGGTCAGACGTTTGCATATATGTAACATAATTAGATCATTGCGTTATACACATGTATCCTGCTGAAAAAATTCTTTATTATTATCCCGATCCTTTAGTCTCTGTTTTCCTTTTTTGGAAAAGTGAAATTTCTTATGGCCGAGCGATCCTTCGAAGAAAATTCCATGTGCCATCGCATGATCTAATTTTATGGCAAAAATTATAAATCATCTGTGTGTAAATATGCTTGTTTCTTAATGCTTATGCGTCGCTGCCACAACCCCCATTTCACGGTAAAAATTTCTCCACGTGCCACCATTTATCGCATGCAATAGTATCATGCTCGTATCAGAGCATATTATATTTGCTATCCCACACACACGTTATATGTTACTCACACATGCGTTTCATGCATCGTATACCCAATGTTTAGAATAAAAATACAATAATGAAAGGAAAAGCGCGAAAGTTCTAGAGAGAATTACGAAAGCTCTCTCGAGCCTCCCGCACGTTTTACTTCCCTTGCCAACAAACCTATCATTTGATGCGTGGGAAATTTAACGAAATTACGAAATATTAAAGTAAAAGTTCCTATGTATGTATTGTATTTTTTGCAAATATTATAGAATACTTCGGAAATCAGAACATGAAATGTTTATTCATACCGAAAAAATAGTAGCATTGCCTATAAAAAAGAAAAACATGATACCTCCAACCAGATTTGTACACTGCTTCCGAATTGAATTTTATTTGAACAAAAACTATACAATCGATCTTACATGCTAAAAGCTTAAACTGTGAGATGGATCTCGGCTCAACAATAGGGGACCAGTGAATGTTTTTCTTACAATCTTGTTATAGTTAAATTAATGTTTATCCATGATTTTGACATCGGGGTGTTAATTTATCCGCCATGTTAACTACTATCACTACTTTGATAGAAATGATACAGCCCGTAGTTTGATGTTCGTGGGAATGTCTGGTAGTTGAGCATATTCAATGCGTTGTCTGGGAGTCGAGCTTCTTAACTCTCTGATGTTCATGTTTGGATGGTTTCCGACGTAGTGCAATGGTGAGAGCTTCTTCGTAAAGTCTCCTATTGCTAGGATAATTCTGACGGTCACTGTCATAGGTGAGACCGGTGCATATTCAGTGTATCTTTCTTTCAAAGACTGAAAGCTTCTCCATGCTGGTCTTGGAGATAGTATGCCACACAGGGAACCCATACGCAAAAATAGGCCGAATGAGTTGCTTGTAGAGTAGCAACTTCTTCTTCTGGCTTAGCCCATTCCGTTTTCGCATCAGGGGGTAGATGCGATGAAATCCAAAGTTAGCCTTAAGAGTCAACATCGAATGGTTTTTGAATTTTCTGTTGTTGTTAATTCGGCACGATTGAGGAGGATTATCTTGATGCTGCGGCATGCGGTTGGTGATATGCATCTACTTCCAGATGTTCTTCTGAAGCCCATGAGCACCAATTTCTCCCCATTTATTTGGATACCCCATTTGATGTAGTGATTGAGTGACTGTACTTCCGTGCCGTCTGGTTTTCTAGCCTCCTTGCAGCGATTTGCGGGGACGTTGACTGTACTACGTCAGTAAGCCATCTTCGAATAAACAGCATTTGACTGTGACGGCTAGAGGTGGGACGTCTTCCGTGTAGGTGACGTATAGTTTGGGTCTCAACTTTGATCCCTGAGCAACTCCTGCCGATGTTCCGTTCCATTGACCGGCTATCTTCTACCTGAACGTAAGACTGCCTTGAATAAAGAAATCGGTAGATGATTTTGAATAAAAATAAATAAAATAAAAAAAAAAAGAATTTTGAATCCCATAAGATTCATCTAATAGACGAATCCCTCTATCCAGACCGAGTAGAACGCTTTTTCCACATCCAGAAAACAGGCGACAGTGACTTGGTGGTTGTTCAGTTCAGCTACGACGTCATGTTGAAACTTCCTAAATAGGTGGAGCATTGAATGTCTTTCCCGGAATCCATACTGCATATCCGGGATAATGTACAGGTCGGTGGAACATCGCTTCAGCTTAAGCGCTATCAGGTATCCTAGGAATTTTTAGTATAATTTTTTTTAGTATCATCACCGCTTGTGGCATTCGCTACAGTATGAAGTTTGAGATTTTGTCGGCCCCGGCTGTTATTCTCGATGACTTTTGCAACAAATTTCGGATCATCGGGTGGTGATGGTTTGAAATTTTCTTCGAAGGTTCTTGCGAACGCTTAGTTTTCTGCCCTGGAGTTGTTGCATCCCCTTCACTTGTTGTAAGAGTTTCTGGCAGGCTCTTCCTCTTACCGATGATTTGGTTTATCTGCCGGAAGGTGTCAGGCCCAGGCCTTATTTGGCGAAGATTGTTTTTCAGCTGGGTGTTTTTGTGCTGGTGTACTTCATTCTAGAACATTATTTTGGTGCAGTTTAATTCGCTGAGAACGGTTTGGTAGTCTCTGCTTTAAGTATTCCAGCTCGCTGTAGTCTCTTCCTTAATCTTTGCCTGTGAAGATAGAGGTTTTAAATATAGATGGCTAATGACTCTACCTGTATTTGCCCGTCCTCGGCTTCTTCTGTTGGTCCAGGGCATTGTTAATTGTGTGTTCCAGTCCTCCAATTGCATCATCACTCTCAGTGTTGGTGAGGTGGATGTTCCCAAGCACGTTGGTAAAAATCGGCTGTTGAAAATTTATTTTTGAATTAATTGGATCGCCTTATGGTCAGAATCGCTGTCTAGTGATTTGCAGGAGTAGTTCCATATTTCTGGGAGAATGTTCACCAGATTCGAGGTTGCCATGAAGAAATCAATTGTTGACGAGATTCGCGGGAATGTTGACTTTGGTTGTGAGATCACAACCAATGAATGCCTGGCAGCATTAGTCCCTGCGTGTCAAGCTCAGTATCCTCCCACATTTGATGTCTTGCGTTGAATGATCCACCTATAACTCTATAGGTATCCCTTGAATTAAGTGCAATAAGTGCTTCCAGTAAATGCTAAGGACCAGCAATATCTCCGTGGGGGTAACCTAGATTTCTACTCCCGTTGCCAGAGCCACGGTCTTTTGGGTCTTGCTTGGAATTCGATGTCCCGTGGGGATAACACTGCGAGCTTTGCCAATGAGAGTGAAGATTGCGCTAAATATTTTCTGGACCTCATAGTTGAGGTTTATGTTCCTCTGCAATGGTGAGAGTCTGCTGGTGTTGTTTTTGCTCATCCTTGGCTGTAGTTTGGTTAGTGGTTTAGATGCTGTGTGTGGGGGGCGTTGGGTGGATTTGGCAGCAAATTCGTGCTACACTTTCTTGGCTGAAATGGCTTGCGCTTTTTCCTTTGCCAAGAGTATTGACTTTTTTATTTCAACTACGTGGTAGTTGACTCTTGAATTATCGGTTCTTGTTGATCTTAGTGCCTACACTTTAATGGCTGGGACTCCCTCAGTTGTGATTCCTTCCTTGATGGCTTCATCAGTTAAGCAAAAATCGACACCTTTAAGGACCAAGATGTTCTTCCTGTCCATTTTCGGGGTGTATGTGAAGCTGTTTATTCTCCTTTCCCTTAGGAGCAGCTTTATTTTTTCGAAACCTTCGTTGGTCCGCGTGTTGATAACTATTTTTCCCTTTGGCATGTTCTTAATTACCACTTGGATGTTATGGGGGGCTTGTATCTGCGGTATTCCTTGTGGTGTCCTTGTCTTTTTCGAAGGAGTTGGAGATGTCTTTTTCAGACACATATTTTTTTTTTCTTTGCCCTGATACTGGGGATGGTGTTGGACATTGGTCGTCCACCATTTCTTCGTCATGTTCGCTGGTGTGCGGAGACTCGGATACAGATTCCGAATCCATTGTTACGGCATCCGAGTCCGCTGATCGGACGCTCCAACAAGTCGCGGAGTATACGTCCGAATCGGGGACTGGCTTTCTTTTTTGAAACTTTAATGAGGCCAACAATTATGGTGAAGCCCTCATTAGCCGTTGCGGCTGCTCTATGGAAGCCCTGGAAGTGCTTTTACCACACTTCACTATTTTTTCGGTACACTGATTTCCTTCTGCGAATTCTTTATCCAAGCATGAAAGGGTACTTAACACTAATTTATTTCACTGCATTTCACATAATTGCGTCAGTTAATACGTCCGTACGCTATGACTGTCAACGAGAGAATGATGCACATACTTCCGACTCAGCTACGCACAACCATGTGTTGACACGCGTGTTTTATGTGTGTGCCTTGTGTAGAATTTGTCGTATGTATATTTTCCTTAGTTTATTGATACATCGTGAACTCGGGACGATATGGAATATGACCTCTGTGCATTGCCGTTTGAGAGTGTCGACAAAAAATCCAAAAGTATAGTAGTCCAGTGTTGAAGTGCGTAAGCACCCAAGTTGTTGGAAAGGAGTATCTGGCTGTATACGTAGTCAGTGCTCGAGTCGCTCTCCGACATTCAAAGCTAGTGGACGTGTACGTGCGAACGAAAAAAAAAACAAAACAAAATCATTATCATCAATAAAAATCACATCAGTGCGTGAAGTGCGATTCTGAAGCTAGGTTCAACAAGCTTGTGGCCTAGCAGATACTGTGCATACCCCAGTTCAATACCGAGGGTGAAATAGTGACAGAGACACGAGATCCTTTTTTTAAAATTAACAATAAAAGCAAAGAGTGAAGTGAGAATGAGGCCGAGAGGGTGGCGTGGGGGCAGAGGTGGATCGACGCGTGGCACATCAGGCCACAGCGCTGACCAACCAGAAGGTGACTATCGCAAAGCGGCTCAGGCGGCTGCACGGCTGCGACAACAAGCCGTACAGTCGCAAAAATAGCTGGACAGAGAATGCCAGCAAAAGCAATAACAACAATCACCAGACACACCACAGGCGCAGCTAAAAGGCACCCAGCAGTCGCCAAAAAAAAAGCGCAGGTTCAACAGCAGCAACAACAACAGCAGCAGGCGAAAAAGCAGCAGCAACAAACACAACCTACAAGTGATGAGTGAGATGCTCACCTATAAACATCTTCGGTGCGGAGACCAAGGATCTCCAAAATCTATGTAAGTGGGCTGTTATACACTAAGACAAACTAGATCTCCCATACGAGATAAAGTATAGAATGCCCCTCAGGCACACCGTTTACTGCCAATATATGGCAGTGCACGAATTAATTATTCAGGCGGTGGAGAAGACGGGGAATGTGTACTACACGTACACCCCGAAAGGAGAAAAACTCCAGACTCTGCTCCTTAAGAGCGTAGATCCTTCTACGGATCCGGAGGAAATCCTCGCTGTGCTGCGCCAGGCGCAGAGCGACGATCTCCGCATAGTAGGAGTTAAGTCGTTTGTCACTGCGGTGGCACGAAGGGAGAATAGGCGTTTGGTTATGTTCCTGGTCCAGATAACGCCCACTAGCAACAAAGAGCTCCTCAAGCGAATTAAACACTTGGAGACTGTTGCCATTAAGTGGGAGACATTAAAAAAAAGGTAAGCACATGATGCAGTGTGCCATATGCCAGAGGTTCGTGCATGCCGCGGAGAACTGCAAGATGGAGTTCCGCTTCGTGAATTGCGCCAAGAACCACAGTAGTGGAGAATGTCCTCTAGGAAAGGACCAAGTCGATGACAGGAGCACCCTCAAATGTGCTTTATGTAGGACTAACGAGCACCCCTCTAGTTATAGGGACTGCCCAAAAGTACAAGAACTTAAAAACAAGTTCGAAAGGACGGAGAGCGGACTGCTCGCTTAGAACAGCAGTTCCTTCAACAGACAGTCAGAATAGATGTCATCTACTCCAGACTGTCTGCCGAACAAGCCCTAACGGCCCAAATATAATGGCAGCTAACGACCTTAAGATCCCCGCGATAAATGTCAATTCACTAATAGGGACCAACAGGAAACTTTCTTCCGGCCAACTGTTGAGAGACCACAATCCTGATGTGATAATGGTTAGCGAAACTAAGCTTAACCAAAAGCACACCCTCAGGTATAATAATTACAATATTATTCGGAGAGACTGCACACATAATGGAGGCGGAGTCGCTCTTTTATTTAAGAAAACTATTAATTATATGATCATGTACAGCAATTTAGCGCGAAGGTTTCGTTTGCTAGAGACGTGTCTCGCACGCATTTCGCTCTTCTATGCACCGGATAACAATAATCTCGAACATAATTTCATTCCAGAGCTCGAAACTCTCTTCACTTGTCTCCGACTGAGCTCGGAAGATACTTATTATATCATTGCAGGAGATTTCAACTCCAGACATCAAGATTAGGGATGCAATAGGAATTGCTCACGGGGGATCGTATTGAACAACTGGTTGATTGGGCATGACGAGTTCAGAAATACCATCTTTTCCCAGAAGCGGTAATTATCTGGATCTACTATTGATTGACAGACGACTGACAATACTGGATGTAGATACAAGTACACTTAATTGTTTAACCGCGATTGAGTACGATAGTGATCATTTTGCTTTCTCATCGGTTATTCAACTCCCGAACGAGGTGGTTGAACTGGGGGAATATGTCCAGCGAAATCCTTATAATTACAATAAGACTCGGTGGCCACGTTTCTCCAGGGCTTTAGCCATGGAACTCCGGTCGAGTGCGATCAATCCGCCAACGAACAGAAACCTATCAAACGAGGAGGTTAATGTGTACCTCAAACAAATGGACGACGCCATAGTGCGTACAATGGACAGAACAATACCGAAGGTTGTGCCGACCGATGACGCACGACGCACTTCACGTGCACATAAGTAGACTGCTGTCTAGACCCAAACTCTTGCACAGACGGTTTACAAATCTGAGAAGTCCGGAAGTTAGATCTCTGAAGTCAGAGATCAAAAACATTAAACAACTAATAAAAATAAATTATAATCTTGCCATAAGCTTGCATTGGGGCAATAAAATCCGGCCTGTACGATCCAACAACCCGGGTATGTTCCCGCAAGTAAATAAATTATTCAGAAGGAAAGTTAAAAATGACATTCCAATCGTCCGACTTCCGAGAACAAACGACAACGCACAACTACTGACATCAGTTGATATAGATCCAGATGAGTCCGTGCTAGATGACGAATACTTCGTGGTCGAAGATCCCCGAGAGAAGGTTAATACCATAGGCGCTGTTTTCGAGAAAGTGTATAAGGTCAACGAGGTCAGACGGACAAATCACGATCTAGAGAACAGAGCCTTGGTAAATCACTTCTATCTCCGTGAGGAGATCGGTCGATGGCGATCTGAGAATCCTGGATTTACCAGATTCGATGACTTAAATATGGCAAATAATCCTGCGCTACATCATTGGCTACATCATCACGTCGTGATCACTCAGGAAGATCTCCAAGGGGTCTTTAAAGCCATTAAGAACAAGAAATCGGCTGGGGCAGATGTACACCGAACATCGTGCTCAATCATCTCCTTCCGGCGGCAGTGGAAATTTACACTACATTGTTTAACAATACGCTAAGTAATGCACATTACCCGGCACATTGGAAGACAGCGGGATAAAGACAAAAGCATTCCGTCTAATCTTCGGACGATAAGTTTTCTTCCTTGCATCAGCAAGGCATTTGAAAAGATTGTCATTAGAGCTCTGCAGACATGGGTCGAGGACAACAATATTCTGCCGGACAACCAGTTTGGATTTAGGGCAGGGCATTCGACAGTGCATGCTGCTGCAAAGTTTGTTTCCGACAAACAGTGGAATATGGATAAAAATCAGTGTACGGGTGCCAGTCTGTTCGACTTGGAAAAGGAAGAAGGCCTTTTCCTTAAGTTGGTCAGGCTTAGGCTAAATAAATCATTGCTATACATGATTTACGATATGATAACAGGTAGGAAGTTCGTCGTGAAATGTGGCGGCGTAACTTCGAGTAGAGTATTTAGTGTAGAAAGCGGTCTACAACAGGGGGCTGTAGAATCCCCATTGTTGTTTGCTATATTTACTGCAGATCTTCTAAGGTCTATGCAGCACCTAATCGCGTATGCCGATGACCTTGTGGCTTACAGATCAGTACCGAAGGTAGTAGTCATAAACACCCTGTTGCAACGGGATGCAGATAAAATAACTGGATTTTGTTATGACTGGAAGTTGCTTATCAACTTTTTTTTAGTCCATTTTTATTGTTTAATTCATAACAGCTTACATACTAGACAAAAATGCTTAAAACTAGTTGAACGAACAATGTTAATTCTAACTTACTGGCCCTCGTCGGGCACTCTAAGCTTAACTTAAATCTTGACCTTATTATATGTCTTTCGACTTAACCTAACAAGATTGGAGTACATGGAACACATTCTACCAGAATAAGATAATATTAAGAAAAAAATGGAAAAAATCCTTAATAACAGTACTTTTATTTTCTTTAAAAATTACACGCTAACTTAAAATAAAACTTACAAACTAACTTAAGCTAATATACTTATATATACATATACATATGTATATAAATTTATACACATGTGTATACGTATATATCCCTAATATACAAAAATATATGTATCACTATGTATACACGTATACATTCTTATTTAGTTTATTTATTTAACTTTATATTATAAAACTTTATTTATATTATTCTACCCTAAGCTAAGTGCGTCGGCCATAGGTTGCAGCTGATATTATGCATATCCAATCCACTGCAAGACAGCGGACCGACTTTTCCCAATACGGGAGCCTGAAATACGCTTCCTAACCGGGGTCGAAAGGATTCGAAGCGGGAGTGTCCTCTCTTCCCAGCCACCAAAATTTGAGGTGCTGCATAGCAACATCTCGGATGTCCCGCCTGGATACCGCCGTACTAAACCGTAGGAGACCCTCCTCAGCTCGCTGTGCGGTGGAACGGTCGTGGTTGAGTCGCCCATCCACAGTTGATCTGGCGATGTTGTAGATGAGCAGGACCGCATTTACATTTGGTATCAGACTGTGCTTGTCTAGATGGAGAAATGCTTCTGGGGGGACGAAGCCGTTGTGACGTACCCTTTCTTGGTGCAATGAACTGGGGTAGTAAGCCCCCGGATCAAGTTATTGACCGAATTCATCGCTCTGGCAATATGCCCTCGAATCAACTTCACTAGGAAATTGTCCACTCGTATCAAGTTCGCCCTGTTGTATAAGATCTCATTAGAATAGAATTCTCTGTACTGGGACTCTGGAGCTCTATGAAGGTGACACAGGGCTTCAAATGATAAGCGTAAGAACTTGAAAGAACTTACATTGTTCACCCTCGGCCGATCATGGTGTATGGTTGTCCCCTTTGGTTCGGTGTGAGCCCTTCCCAAATGGAAAATATGAGGGTGTTCGAGAGACGATGCCTTAGGACCTGTCTCCGGTTGTATCGGAAACTTGAGTCCGAGTACAAGACGTACTATCCCAACGAGGTCCTCTACAACATGACTAACGTGAAAAGAGTAGATAATTCTATAATGTCATTAACACGACGACACATTGCAAGGTGTATGATGTCTACCAACAGTCTGATCTGCGGGGCTTATTACCCGAACTTTATGTCTCATGAGAGGGTACGCCACACCGTCTTTATTCCACCTGAGGCTTTTCTCTATTTAGATTCGTTAAATCTGATTCAGGACATGAGTGGACGTCCTATAATCTGCCATGCTGTACGCCGAACAGTTGACACGCGACTCCTCTATGAATCGGATATCGCTCGTTAACACGAGGATCAACTCCGGTTCAGTAGAGCGATCCCCGCTCGAGATAGGAGAGAGAGTGCAAAGGAGATGCACTTCTTTTGGTGGTTACACCAGAACCAGTCTCCGCTTTTGACAGCGCGAAATTAATGTTAGTGATAGTCGGTCTGTTGGACAACAGCCCACTTACGTAGGTTTAAGTTAGGTTAAGTCAGACAAAAAAAAATCAATATAATATAAAAAAAGGTAAGCACCGGCGCGTAACTTATATATGTCAAGCATATAAACACCGTCCACGCCCTTGTACACACGTCAGCAATGTCACGGACATAGAGTAAGGTAGTTTCTTAGAAAATTAAAAAAAAAAATCTTTAGAGCGCCAAGTTTTTTCAAAGTTTTCTTGTCCAGTAAGAACAAACAATAAAGATTGTCCATACGGATTGAAAAAAAAAACAAATAGTAGTGTAGGCGCCGAAAGGCAAATAGATAAGCAAGCTTAGATTATTTTAGAGTACTTGCGAAAGGTCAGTAGGATAGTTTTTAAGAACATGAATTGTTTAGATAGTAAGATAGATTTAATCATTTTTGTCTAGTTCAAGGATCATGGATTTTTTTTAAATAAAAATGAATTTTAAAGTAAAAAAGAGTCAGTGCTCTTGACTTTACAGGGCTAGGTTCGAACACCAGTAAGGACAGACGATTGTTCTTCTTTTTTTTACAAAATAAAAACATTAAGGAATTAAATAAGAAATGAGTCCGCTATTAGAAGCGGACAAAAACCCACAACAACCGGTGGCAGAACCAGGCCACCAGCCAACGGTCCCAAAAGAAGGCGCTGCGAAGAGGAGGAGGAAGAAAACTTCTCCAAAAAGTGCGAAACGCCGCAACACCAAGGCGTCTCCCGAGGGGTTGCAGGGGGAAGAGCAAGCGACGACGGCGTCCGAAGCAGCAGCAGCCGAGTTAGAGGAGGAGGTATACTATGTGTCCGACGGAGGAGAAGGGTTGTTTGCAATTAGCAGCAACAGCTTCGAATCGTTGGCCTCCGACACTGAGGATGAAGTGGAGAGAGTACTTCGCTCCAAAGAAAATGAAGTGCAGGATATGGAGGACAAAGTCAATCGTCGCCTCCAAAAAATAAGAGAGAAGAAATAACTCTCGCCAGAAAAGCGTTGGACCAGCAGAGATAGGCCCAACAACAACAAAAGCGAGAACAAGAGCCAGCACAAAAGAAAAAAAAAATACAGGGCAGAAACAACAACCACCCGCAGATCAGCAACAACAGCTGAGAGCAGCTCAGCAACAACAGCCGCCAGCAGGATATGGAGGAGAAAGTCAATCGTCGCCTCCAAAAAAATAAGAGTGCTAAGAGAAATAACTCTCGCCAGACAAGCGTTGGACCAGCAGAGATAGGCCCAACAACAACAAAAGCGAGAACAAGAGCCAGCACAAAAGAAAAAGAAAAATACAGGGCAGAAACAACAACCACCCGCAGTTCAGCAATAACAGCTGAGAGCAACTCAGCAACAACAGCCGCCAGCAGTCCACCAACAACAGTTGCCAGCAACTCAGAAACAACAGCCGCCAGCAGCTCAGCAACAAAAAGCTAAGCAGATGCCAACATCACAGCCCCAGGCAGCAACGCAGCAGCAGCCAGCCCAAGAGGGGAAAACAAAAATGATTCGGCAGAAACAGCCAGTGATAAATTAACTTGGGGTACCCATAACCGTTATCCCTCAAGAGTCTTACACCCAAATGGCATCTGGCCAGAGGAGCACAAGAAAGGACCTACCGAATGTAGCAACGCTTGTTTCAGAGCCAAGAGCACACGATCTTGCGCTCGATTGGAAATCATCCATCGAATTGCGTATGAGTCGGTTAGGGGAGCAGGTCCTCCAAATTCTGGCGCTCCTGCAGAACCCCTCACGTCAAAACTCCTAATGGCTGCGCAGACGGAGAGTTTCTATAAGATCCTTTGTAGATTGTTGGACGATCAAAACCCAGAGCTGATGATGAAGGTAACTCAGAGAGACAAATTGGAGCAGTGTTGTAATCCCAATAAAGAATAACATTAAACACAAGGTAGTGTATAGTAGCGCGGTACGAAGGTTTCAGGGATTGGAGGCCTGCATCGTATGCATCTCGCTCCGCAGTGGAAGAAGATTGTATGCGGTGTCGGTCTACCCCTCCGGTTATTCTCACTCCGGAACAATGATATCAGAACTCGATTCACTCTTTCGATGTCTGAGGCTGGACTCGGAGGAGAAATATTTCATTCTGGCCGGGGATTTAAATGCTCCACACGGATTGGGAAACATAATTTCCAACAATAGAGAGGACCAGCTTTACAGCTGGTTTTGCTTACACGGTGGCGGTATGGACTCGAATTGAAAGCAACAGAAATCTCGTCGTTCCCTAGAAGCAGCTCTTATCTGAATCTCCTGCTGTTAGACGCTTAGACGTAAGCTACTTGAATACATTCGTGTATCTCAGTGACCATTGCGGACTCAGTGCCGAAATCAAGATTCCCAGCGACATCGACACACTCTCTTCGAATGAGCTCCACATACCGTCCAATAGAAACTTGTCAAACGAAGAGATTGACTTGTATCTAATTCAATTGGACGAGACAATAAAACGAACGATGGATATTACGATACCTAGGTATATACGTACAAACAACCAAAACATGTACCGTAATGGGACAATCTATGCACTCCAACAACAAAAAAATAGGCTTCCGTCAAGATTAAAAACCTTGTACAGGCGGTTAACGGACAGACGAGACGAGGAAGTTAGGAAACTGAAATCGCTCATCAAAAACATACAAACTTTGATTGCACAGAATTACCGACTTTATGCTAACCTGTATTGGAACAATAAGGTAAAGGCTGTACGATCCAACAACCCGAGCATGATCCCTCAGATGAACAAATTCTTAAGAAGCAGCAAGCAGAGCGATATTCAGTGTCTTAAGCTCCCCACAACAACGGACAATGAACAAATACTGACTACACAGGATACTCGACAATGACTTCTTTGTGTTCGAAGACCCGCAAGAAAAAGTGGAGGTACTAGACGCGGTCCTTCAGAGTGCTCGCCCGAGCCACGACTTGGAAAACCGCGTACTGGCATTTAACTTCGAGAAGGTATGCAACAATGACGATCTGAGAACATCGGCTTTGTCGTATTATACGTCGCTGACGTATGGGGTACATCCTCAGTTCATATCGAAGACAGAGCTCCAAGCGGTCTTCGAATCACTAAAGAAGAAAAAGTCAGTTGGAATCGACGGGATTCCGAACATTGTGTTAAGACGTCTCCCAATAGATGCGGTTAATATGTACACAATTCTGTTAACAATGCTCTAAATAACGCACACTATCCGGAGCATTGGAAAACTGCGATTGTACAACCCTTAACCTAGAGATATATAAGTTCTCTTCCTCACGTTCATCGCGCACGCCGACGAATTGATCGTGTGCAGATCAGGCAAAAAGATCGAGTACATCACTACTCTCGTGCAGGGCGACTTCGATTCTTTCATGAGAGATTGCGATGACTGGAAGTTTAATATTAACTTTCAGAAGTCTGAAACCATACTGTTCAGGACGCCATTGTATAAGACCTCGACGGATAAGAAAAAGAATTGGCGAAAGTTCTCAATTGTTTAACGACATGGGCAACCACTGGCGAAAAGGACTGTGGACATATATGTTAACAAACATGTAGATGCTGCTGTGGCCAGTGCCCGAGGTGCTTTTGCCCTTACAAAGAGACTGTTTTACCGTAACCCAACTCGATGCTAGGGTTAAGGTTATCTGCTACATGGCCCTCATCTGGCCAATGGTCACCTATGACTGTTCCGTGTGGTTCATAAGATTCGATTGTTCGAGAGGGCTTGTCTTAGGGCTTGCCTTCGCCTTTATAGAACTCCAGAGTCCCAGTACAAAGAATTCTATTCTAATGAGGTCTCATATAATAGGGCAAACCCGATACGAGTTTAGTGACAATCTCCTGGTGAAGTTGATTCGAGGTCACACTGCTAGAGCGATGATCTCGACCGACAACCTGTTTTCTGGGGCTTACTACCTCAATCCTCAATACCACGAGAGGGTACGTAATAACGGCTTCGTTCCCCCAGAAGCATTCCTACATTTGGATAAGGACGGTCTGATACAAGACGTACATGCGGTACCGCTCATCTATCACATCGCCAGATCAACTGTGGATGGGCGACTCAACCACGACCGCTCCGTCGCACAACGAGCTGAGGAAGGTTTCCTCCGGTTCAGTACGGCGGTATCAAGGCGGGATGTGCGGGATGTTACTATGCAACATCGAAAATTGTGGTGGCTGGTGAGTGATGGAAATCCATCCCCGAACCCTGTAGGGGGAGTAGTCGGTCCTTGTCCTGCAGTGGATTGTACGTACTCTTAGATATACACATGTGTATACAGATGTACATTATATGTATGTATATATATGTTTACGTGTTTTTAGTATTATTAATTCATATAAAATAAACTATTATGCGTTTAGATTGTCTAAAAAAATTATTTTATTTTCCTTTTTTTTCGGGCAGCAAAACCTCTTACACGATAAACTTAAGACTGACTGACAAAATTCTTACAACTACCTTAAATACTACTTCGTGCTGCTGGAGCGATGACATGTTCCCACAGGTGCACTCAGATTTCCGGATGCCGTATGTGATGGAATGCGGCTTACCGTAACACCGTGTCTCCGGTTCGCCAGACGCCAGGTCAGCGTTTCGCTGTTCGTGGGTTAGTGGGAACGTTGTTGATGCCGTGAGGTGAAACATGTGTGGAGGAGGGAAACATTTTACGACTTAACTCCCCCGCGCTAAATCTTCGAGCGTCTTCGTTCGAAGCTTCTTAGAAGTAGGGAATTCTGCTTATCCTGGATACTTTCTGGGTTACTACCTCGGCCGGATCCTCAGCTTCTTCCAACTTGGTTTCCAATGGATGGTCTTCGGATGAATTTATTTATTATCTGCGTTTGGATAACTATTTTTGCTCTGCTTTTCGTATGCTTAATGTAAAGCAGGGTTAATATTACGAGCGTAAGCACGATACCAACTGATGCCAACCCAAAACCAATTTTTTTTTGTATTTATTTATTCAGCCCAAAAATTTTGTTTTTACATCACGTTTCAGTATTGCACAATTTACAGAGATTTGGTTCAAATACCTTACTACTGACAATCTATATATTTATTTTCAAACTTAATATGTTCATGTCATCAATTATTGAAGAGGAAAAGCTGTTTATGAAAACCTCTACTGAAAAAAAAAAAAACAAAAAACTAAGATTAAATGAAAGAAGGGGGTAGGTGGCGCTTTGCCTTGATTTCAATTTTGAAACAATCATAGTAAAATATATTAAATAAAGTGTATATTGGGACACGATATAGATAGATACATAACGTAATATATAAATTAAAATAGGTAAATAAACATGTAAATACTTGGGAAAATACTGAAATCAGATGGGAAGTATACAGATATAAATAAATGAAGATAGATAAATAAATAAATAGATAAATATATAAATAGATAAATAAATAAATAAATAAATAGATAATTAAATAAATAGATAAATAAATAAATAGATAGATAAATAAATAAATGATTCAATAAATAAGTAAATAAATAAATAATCAGGAAAAGGATATCACAGATGAATAATTCTGGTTATTTAAATTGTAATTTACATCAGCTTTCGTTGATCAAACTCGAAATTAAAGGATTGTCAGACTGAATGCAAGACGCGCAATACCGGTCAAATAATTTATTTAGTCTTGTTGAAACTTTTTCAATATTACTATGTAATTCGTTTGTTGAAAAATGCCATGGCAAGTTAAGCATCATTTTTAACAGTTTATTTTGTGCAATTTGTAGTTTTTGTAGGTGGGTTTTAGCACATTTACCCCATACTGGTGAACCATAAAACATTATTGGTTGATTATTATTATTTTGATTTTGCATTTATGCAAATATGTTTCAATATCTTTTACGCCAGATTGTAGTTTTGTTACAATATTGCAACCCAAATTATCTGACACAAAAATACAAGTATCGTCTGCACAAATAGCAGCTTCATAACTATTTGATAGCGGAAAATCATAAGTGAAGATGTTATATAGTATTGGCGCAAATACTGGACCTTGGGGCATACCTGCCTCAATTGGAAACATCTCTGATAGGCAATTGTTGACAGAAATAGTGCATTTCTTATCAGTTAAGTAAGACTGTACAATTTACACTAGGTAAATGGGGAACCTAAGACTATGAAGCTTATGTAGCAGACCTTTGTGCCAAACTGTATCAAAAGCCTTTTCTACATCCAGAAGAAAAAGACCAGTGCTTTTACCATCTTTAAAATTTTCTTTTATGTGCTTTGCAATGCGGTTAATTTGGTGGACAGCAGAGTGATGTGCCCTAGAGCCGAATTGCTGAGTTGGAATAATTCGGTGTGTATCAATGTAGTTAAGTTTGATTATTTTTTCAAAGCACTTACCTACTGAACTTAATAAACTTATAGGGCGATAACTGCTTTTCTGACATGGATCTTTTCCAGGTTTAAGGATGGGTATAATTTTTGACTTCTTCCAGTTATGAGGAAAGTAACCTATTTGTAGACATTTGTTGAATATGCACTGCAAGAATCTAATGCCCCGTATTGGGAGCTTTTTAAGAAAACTATTTTGAATCATATCCAATCCTGGAGACTTTGAGTTTTTCAATGAACTAATAGCAACTTGGACCTGATTTGTTGAAATCAGATCATTTTCAGCAATAGATAAAACTTGATTGCTTATTTGACCTAAGGACTGCTGAACTAAGTTCTCTTCGCTGCTACCTATATTATTTCCAGTGGAATGATTCTCGAAGAAGGTCTTCGCTAAATCGTTCGATTTTTCGTCATAAGAAACAAGTAACGAGTCCCCCTCTTTGAATGCTCGAATAATGTGATTTCTACGTTTAATGATTTTCACTATATTCCAAAAGGATTTATTACGATTATCTAGTTCCAGCAATTTTCTATTCCAACTTTGGTTTCTAATTAAGAAAATGTCTTCTTAAATTTTCTTAGTTAGTATTTTTTCCAGATGGAGATTGTCAAGCACATTGCCCCACGTATTAGCTCTTAAGCAACCCCAATTCCTGTGTCTACAATTTAGATCACCACGTATTAGGAATATATCGTTAAGTTTCAACAATTCGCGTAAGTCATGATTTAAATCTAGTCGTTTTTGAGGTGTGCTGCGGCCTCCGGGAAAGTAAACACAAAATATGTTTATTGTACGACCATTTTGAAAAGTGTATTTCAATACCTATATTTTCAATCATTTTGGTTTTAACAATTGGAGGGACCTTATGTGATATTGGCCGTTTTACTACACCACCCTCCTCCTTTCACTACGATCTAAGCGATACAGCTTATATTCACTATTTGACAAATTTTTAATATTTTCATCTAGACAAGTTTCTGTGACAAGACCTACATCAATATTGTGGCAGCTTAAGAAAGCAAAAAATTCAATTATTTTATTTCGAATGCTTCTAGCATTCCAACATATATGCTGTAAGCGCGTTAATTTCATCTAAGGTGAAAAGCTCACTCGAAGCTATTGGTGCCGTGATGTTGTTGGTGTTCCTGATCCAAACATAGTCGTAGGTTCGATGAATTTGAAGGTGGAAGCTCAATTTTTGCGACGAGATGGAAGAGCGGGGAAGTCGCTGATGTTTGAGCAGAACTCTTGTTGTTGTTGATGTGTTCTTTGCATATCGGGTCTGCCCAGTTTAATGTTGTTTTTCTTTGAGAGTTGGGCTTTTATATTAATAAATGATTTGCGGCTTTCACATGCTGGATCGTTGGACTTGTGGGTTTTGTTGCAGTTGGCGGATTTGCACTCATTTGTATGGTGATTCAGCACACATTTCAGCACAAATTCCGCAAAGCGTTTTTACATGACAGTTCTTTTCACCATGGCCAAACATTTGGCAGTTATGGCATTGAGTAATTTTATTGCGAAGCATACGTGCAAAGTCCCACTTAATTTGTGTTTTGAATATGGACCAAATATTGTTTTTGAGAATGTTTAATTTTGTAGAACCACATTCCAAGAACATAATATAGAATACATCACTGTATGCACCATAGTTCTTTTTAATTTTTTTTACTTTCTGCACAGTCCAAGTGAGACTAATTCAGCGCTAAGAGTTTTTGTGGACATTTCATCAAGTCCATACAAAACGACTTTGAGTGACCTTTCAGCAGGAAAGTCATGTGAAAAAAATTGCCAGTTTTTTGTTTCTAATACTGAGCAAATAGCATTATAGGTGTTGTTGTTTTCACAAACAATTTTGATACCGATTGAAATTTTTTTGATGCAATAGTGAGAAATCTTTGCGTCACCAAAAAGTGAATGCACTTCACTACCCGATTTGCGTAATACACAGTTTAAAGGGATTTTCGCTTTTCTTTTAGAAATAGTTTTGGATATTATGACATCAGAATCATTATCATCATCCATATTATCAAGTGCTGCGTATAGATTTCCTCTAGAGTTTTCTCCCGAAGAATTCATTTTAACACTTTTATTATTTGAAGACAAATTGTCTTCAATACTAATTGAACGCGTTCTTTTACTAATTTTATCGTTTTCCTAGTACCGCTCAACTGAATGAAACGTTGATAGGGTTCAGACCTCCGATTAGTACTCACCCAAAACCAATGAACTGCTTCTTTGAGTTCTCGTCGTCGATGAATCCAATGTACCTCCTGTTGGTAAAGTGAAGTTCTTTCACTAGTTCCAGAGATAGGTTTTCTTTGATTCTATTCATTGATGACTGTGGCTGTAGCAGCGCTGGGATCGGTTGTACCATAGTAACTTCTGTTGAACGGAATGTGATATTGTTGACTTCGACTGTAGCGTTTTGGAACTGGATAATGAAGGATCCTGTCGTGTTCATTGATTCGTATCGTGCCGTTGAATTGGTTCAAAAACAGCGTTCCACTGGTGACCTCTTCTACGGATTGTATGTTCTGATTACTCATGAGAGGGCATGATGCTGGTGAGTTGCTGAGCAGCTTTGGTAAGCACGAAGTGTTACTTATGTCGACTACACTATTTCTATTGCATATAGTTACATTTTCGTAAGTGGTACAATAATTTTTTAGACCAAAAACTCGATTGTTACATTTCAGTATTGTTTTATACATTATTTTACTTATAACATATCCCTTTTTAGATTAGTCTCTTACATATTTCGTTCCCTGTTGTTGGAATGCTGATTACATACAACATTTTAGAATCACTTATGGCTATTCTTACCTCGCTAAACTCTAACAATTGATCAATGCTATTATATGGAAATTTGTATATATATATAATATATATATATATATTATATTATTCTTTCTTCAATATTTGTTATCATATACGAATTTATAATATTTCCTTGGCCCATTGAATTGCATAATCTATATTAGAAATCTCATTTTTTATTAGATCTATTTTACTCTTTATTACGAAGGCATATTCTCTTTTAAAAGTATTTACTGTTCTCTATTCATTTAAAATTTCATTAAGCTTAGAAGTTAAAAGTTTTAAATCATCGTGGTCGGGAGTTCTCGCAACCCATTTCCATGTGGTACCCAAGAAATCTAGAGATCATTTTACCCTATTAATCGGCTTTAGTCGGTTTATGTGTTGTTGAGTCTGTTCGATGTCGTGGATCATAAACGGATACATTGGGTCTTTGTCGCTAAACCTGGTAGTTACCGTCTGGTTCAGGTCTTTTAGTAAGTCTTCGTACGATTGCAAGTTTACAATGTGGATTATTTTAAATTGTCCATTCTGCAACATTGCCGTCCCGTTGTATAGTGTCAGTAGTTGTGCGTTGGAATAGTCCAATATCTGGTAGGCTGATAATACTTTCCCTACCATAGTTGTTAGTCTAAAAGAAATGATTTAGTTTTTAATATGTGACTTATGTACGACTTTGCCTGATCTTGTGAATATAGTAGTGTCCCTATCTTCCTTAATAATTTCTTTTCTGTACCTTGCCGGTAGCTTAGAACCTAGACGTTTATTTATTTTGACGTACACAACTTCGCCTGGTTTATATGACTTAATAGGTTGTATGTTTTTGTTATAATATAATAAGTCTTTTTTCCTGTTTGTCCGCTATTCTCTCTACGTTTTCTGTTCTGGCTTTTTCCAGTTGTACCGGATTCCAGATTCCAGTTGTAACGGAGTGTAGCTTTCGCGAGAAGGTCCGTGAAGAATTGATGACGATCTTCGGCTTTAAGGCACCTCATAAGTTCGCCTACGGTTGAGTGAAAGCGTTCTACCTGGCCATTGCCTGTACTCGTATACGGAAGTGTACGAAACATTTGAATCCCAAACTCATCTTTAACCATAAAGTTGATTGAAGCCGAACTGAACGATTTTTCGTTGTCGACTACAATAGTCTTGGGGATTCTGAGAGCGAATAGAACTTCTCGAAGTGGTTGCTTGATGTCTTCCGTGGCCCTTGAATTGATGACCTTTACTTGAGCATATTTTGAAAGTTTATCCAATGCTGTAAGTACTAGCTTCCCTTCTGTTGAGAAAATATCTATGTGCACTATTTCACCTGGATATGTTGGGATGGGAGTGGCTTGGATCTCTGGTTTGTTAGGATGCCTGTCGTACTTATTCTGCTTACAAATTTTACAATTTGTTAAGATTTTACGAATTTTTCGGGCCATGCCCGGGAAGTAATATTTTCCTAGGATTTGTGCTTTATTATCTTTTTCGTTCCTATGTGCTCGTTTATGTTCTTTAATAATAATGTTTTGTTGCTCTTCTTCTTTTTTGACGTCTGTAACCTGGGCTTGAGTAAACCTTTCTTTATATCTATTGAAATTGGACGAATATATTTCTTGAATTATTCCCATGATCCTCTCTTCGGTTTTTATAACATTTAAAACAGAGGAATTTAGGAAATTGTTCAGAATAGTTGTGAGATTGTCTGGAGTATATTCGGGTTCAATTGCCGTGTGACGGTGATATGTTTGAAAGACAATTTCGAATGTATGACTTGCTGGAGTACCAATTTGAAGTAGGATGTGATTTTTAAATTCATTAAGAGGTACTTCTACACTTGGAATTAATCCATGCGATGAACTTTCATCACTGTGCTGCGTTGATGTTAACGCATTTATCTGCGAAACTTGAGGGGGTCGGGAGAGTGCGTTAGCTACAACGTTTGACTTGCCTGGCTTGTACTGCAATTCGTAATTATATTCTTCCAAAATTGCTTCCCAGCGCTTCATCTTACTGTTGTTATTTTTGTTACTTAGAGCGTAATTTAGAGCCTAGTGGTCTGTGAAGATTCTGACGAGTGCAGAGCCATATAAGTAACTGCGCAATGAGCTTGGAGTCCATATGATCGCTAGAATCTCTTTCTCGTTCGCCGCATAGTTTTCTTCCGTGGAGCTAAGCGTTCGAGAAATGAATGTTATCGGGCGATCCTCCTGAGATAAAACTGCTCCGAGAGCGTATTTTGACGCATCCGTAGTAAGCTCAAAGGGTTTGTTGAAATTGGGATATGTTAGAATAAGGTCTTTTGAAATTAGGGAATTTTTTAATTGATTGAATGAGTTAATAGCCGACTGGTCGAGAGAAATTACCTTTTTGGAGGACTGGGTAGGGAAGTTTCCAATCGCTCCGACCTTTGCCGGTTTTGTTTTGATTCCATCCGATGTTATGATGAACGCTAAAAATTCGACTTCCTGCTTGAAAAAGTGACATTTGTCAAGCTGTATTTTCATATTGGCATTATAGAGAGTACGAAAAATTTCCTCTATATGCCGGGCATGCTCACTTTCTGTCTTGTGATCTGGTTTGACAGGTGAAATGTACGGGGACCTGGATGGTCTGATTATGCCATCTCTTAATAAATATTGTTTCTGGTCTTCGACCTCGGACTTAAGGGACATAGGAAAGGGGTAATATCTACTATAAACCTGTGAATCATTTGCCGTACTTATTTCAGCGACAACTTTTGTAGTGTATGTTAGCTTTTCATCGGGTTCTGAAAAAAGATTAGGAAAGCGATTTTCGGATATGTTCCAAAGATCGCACTGTGTCGTAGTCATACCATCGGTTTTAATGCTAAGGGAGTTTCGTTGTTTAATTTTAATCCTAATAGTGTGCGAAATTGTCATGATGGTTCCTTGGTGTCTATGACGGATGAAAGTTCTCTCAGACTGTCATTTCCGAGGATGCCATCAAAAGTTTTTAATGTCGGTAAGAGAAAAACGTTTAACCTGATATTATTCTGGTTAAAAAGATCAATTATAGTGTGGTCAGATATCTTTATATCTCCACCTATGGACTTCGCAAGAAAACACTGTTCGTTGTTGAGATGTTCCGAGATGTCTGATACATTTGAGCAAGAAGGTTCTTCCAGAGTTTTGTAATAACCCTCCGGGTTGGATTCGTCTTGCAACTTCATATTCTGATAGTATGTGCTTAGTTCCTCCTCTTTTGCATTAATGTGGAAGTTCGGTTGATATCTTCCTGGTTGATGATTTTGATTACTTGCTGTCCTTGGGCTTCTGGTGTCGGTCGGGAATTGTTGGCAGTTACGTTGGTGGACTTCTCTTGCCAACGCACTTGACCTTTGGGTAAGATGCTCTCGTTTGATGTGTGGACTTGACTGAAAATTCCTTGTTTGCTGATGGGTCTGGTTGAAATTGTTGAAGTTAAGGCGTTGATAAGAAAATCCGTTTCCTTGATTTGGCCGTGGTTCGAACGCGCGAAAATCTTGCCTAGAGTTAGGGGGACCTTGGGTAGTACGGTACCCTGAGAACTGGTGGGAATTCATTGGGTATTGAACCGGTGCCGAGTAATGCCTATGCGGTATATTTTTGAGATGTTGTGGTTGATGCTTTATCCCTCCTTGACTTACATGCGCGTGAGTGGTCCGGAAATTTTGGTTTTGCAATTTCATGCAAAGGTGCAGCGCCTGTGGCAGGTCGACAGGCTCGCGAATGCCCAGAAGTCTGGGTAAGTCTCCCTTCCGACCTCTTATAAAGGTATCCAGGGCCTTATCCCTATACGTTTGTGTGAGCAAAGTCATGGCTTCGTTACTGAAATCCATGCACGTTAGTTTGCTCAGAATTAGAGATAAATGTGAGTAGACTTCCTGATAGGAGTCTTGGACCGTTTTGTGACCCTGAGTAAGGGATGTCATCTGGTACTCAAGCGTACCAATGTCGCGCTTATTCGCGTAATGTAAAGCCAAGCATCTGGAAATACTCTCCCAGTTAAGCGGCGTGTTATACGATTCTAGAGCGTTGTCTGCGTATCCGATAATTTTGTTTCGAATCACGCTTAATATGCCGAAATATTTGGGAGTTTCCCTTATTGGTTCGTAAATTTGGAGAATGCGACTGAAACTCTTTTTCCATGAAGATAATTCGGCCGGGTCACCTGAGAAAGTTCTCAGACTGCGGACCACGTCCGGTATCTTATCCATGTCATCGAGGGGATCATTAAAACATGGGTATATAGGTTGATCTTCACTCATAACTCGCTCTGCATTGGAGTTTAGTACATTTTCGATAATACTTCTGCCCTGGGTATCGAGTACCCTACTGACTATTGATGTAATTAACGCATCTAGTTCGGGGGTGGATTGAATATTTGTCCTGGGGGCCTTGTTAGCTCCTGGTCCGGTACTAGCATTGCTGGTCGGTCTCTTGTACTAGCATCGCGGGTAGCAGCGTTACCGGCTGCTGATCGATTTGATGGGTCAGTACTTGGACCGGGGACACTCGCTGACTAATCCATTGAATTATTAACTTTTGACAATCGCGTTTCCGGCATTTTTGAGAAGTGTAACTTTCGATTTTAAACGTTAACAGAAGATAAAAAAAAGGAATGGGGGTGATTTACAACTTGTTATGCTCCTTTTTTTCTTTATAGACCGTTTTACTTTTTCTTTTCCTCGCGAAAGCGAAATTTTAATCCCTATCAATTGTTATTAAGAAATATACATGTAATTCATTTACTATTACAGATTTCGATTATCACTCTTATACTTATTTCAATTCAATTATTTTTATAATTTTCTCCTTTAAGCAATTTAACAATTTTCCTTTTTAATACGTATACAGATTTGTTTCATGAATATATTTCGTTTTTTGTATTCTTTTAACAAATTAAAATAGAATCTAATAGTTATGTTAGATTAGAAAAATTCCTTACATTAACATATGCACTGCAATTTCCATCGTTGCTCGGGTTTCTCTGGGTACTGGATCGGGTGGTGCGGCAAGTTTGTACAAACTTCCGTTTTGCGCACTGCGTTCACTATTTCAGCCCACTGTGGGCTACTTCGGGGCCCTTAATTTTTCAGCACGTATTGGAACATGCACGTCAGCTACTTGAGGCGTCTGGCAATGTTCGATTCTGCCGGGAGCGCGGCGGCTTCTTGAGGCGACTGGCTACTTAGTACTTAGCTAAACACTCCACGATAATAAACTTTACTTAAGCACAAGCGACGCCACTGGTCCAATCAAACTATTATGCGTTTAGATTGTCTAAACAAATTATTTTATTTTCCTTTTTTTCGGGCAGCAACAAAAAACTTAATTCTTACAACTACCTTAAATACTACTTCGTGCTGCTGGAGCGATGACATGTTCCCACAGGTGCACTCAGATTTCCGGATGCTGTACGTGATGGAATGCGGCTTACCGTAACACCGTGTCTCCGGTTCGCCAGACGCTAGGTCAGCGTTTCGCTATTCGTGGGTTAGTGTGAACGTTGTTGATGCCGTGAGGTGACCACGTGAAACATCTGGGGAGGAGGGAAACATTTTGCGAATTAACTTATATACATGTGTATATCTATATCTATGAAAACTAGTTTAAGATAGTTTAAGTTATTTTGAGGTAGTATGTAAGGAAGTATATATGTTTTTATTAGAAATATTCGGTATTTGAGTTTTTGTTTTTAAATTTTCGTAATATCAATTTTTTCAAACAAATTATAAAAATATAATTGATCATATGTGAATACACATTTCATCTATGGTTTCAACGACAAGTGCAGTAACTGCCAGTTCAAAATACCGTTAAATCAAAATCAATCTTAAAGGCAATCCCTCAAAGATTATTTACAGGCGCAACCAAAAATCGAAACTATCTACTGTAGATCGCATTCATCAAAACTATACTTTGAAACTGTGTAGCAGACAAAAACATAGTTATATTAGGAATATTCCAAAATTTGGTGCATAAAAATGGTAAAGACCACGTCTGCATCGCAGTTTTTTATGAATTATTCCATTAAAAGAATTGAAAGAGACAGGTGTGTGTGTGGGATATTGGACGGGAAATATTCAAGAACCTATCTGTTTGGAACACACAAGGCTTAAAGATGAAGCTACAGTCCTTCTTACTTTCCCCCAAATCAAATGAATCTACTACTATCGCCAAAAACGTATAGCTTACAACTTCACCATTTATGACATGGTAAAAAATGAAATTTTTTATTTTTTATGGCACGAATCTGAAGATGGATTAAGAGCTGATGGGTTTTCACCTATTTTGTGGAATTTTCTTTTTGACGTCTGCCAAAAGGCTCGTAATAATCCCTATTTTAAAAAGTACTCTTCAATTAAAATTGTACCATGCCTCAATCAAATCCACGCCTTAAAGAACAACCGAGAAGGCTTCATTGAATACAAATTATATTTGTCTGATCCTTGGAAAATATTGCCGCAACGAATTCAACCTTTTAAACCTATTCAACTTGACAACATCCCAAAATTATTGGAAACTCAACCTAAAATATCCGAAAAGAAATTCAAACATCTTCAAGAGCGTAAGAAAAAAATTCTTTTTATGACTCTCTACCACATGAAAGGTTTATAATTTTATATTTTCCTACTTGACATGGAAAAATACCCTTACCTTCTTCCTTCCAGTCTTTTCAAGAAAAGTTAGTCATTCAACAATTTTTCATAACTTTTGTTTTTTGAGAAGAAGACCTCGCAAGTATCAAAAGAATAGAAAGTACTCAGTTTATTTTAAGTTTTTTTTGTTATAAGTATACAGAACGCAAAAAAATTATCAAATGGTATACAAAATAATAATATAGTAATTGAAAATTAGAAATCTCTGCCCTGCACAATTTACATAAATGGGTTTACGAGGTCTGCATCTTATGTCGACAGTATGGTGTTCCATGAGTCACCGCTTTATTATGGTGTGTGAGGAAATGTAAAATGTCTGTGAATGTCGTTCTGCTGTAACAATGCACTTAACTCATTATTAACTTATTCCTTTCAGTTGACACTGCTAAGCATATTTAAGTATTTGTCCGTTTAACGACCAATCACATTTTTATAGTTGTAAACACACACAACAGCTCTCTGGGGAAGTAAATGGTTTATTTATTTATTTCTATGAAATAAAGAGAGTTTAACTCCCTGACAGATAGCAGATATAAGTATTATACGTATTTTAATAATAATAAGGGAATATTCTTTTATAGTTATTTAAGTCAGTAATTAGCTAGTTATAATAAATATAATTAATAATGATAAATAATAATATATAAACGTGAAATTTAAACATATTTAACTAAGGCACGAAATGAATTTCATTCAGAGATTTGGAATCATCACATAGATCTATTTCGATACAGACAGAATTAAAATTGAGAGCTTTTTGTAAGCGGCTCATTAAAACCATAATTATATAAGTGTCTAAAATTTCTTTCTGGGGCATACAGTTTAACACATTGAAGTATATGAGGACAGTTTATACGGTACGAGAAAATATCATAAATAAACATAATAGATTGAATACTTCGTCTTTTTTCTAGTGTATCTAGTCCTATTCAGGCACATCTTATTTTATAAAGAGGCATAGATTCAAGGTTCCAATTCATTATTTTTATAACGAATCTCGTAAAGGACTTTTGAACCTTTTCTAAACGTAACACGTGCTTTGAATGCGATGGAGACCATATTACGGAACAGTATTCCAGATAAGGAGGTACAAGAGACAAGTAAACTGACTTTAGGGCATACGGATTAGAAAATTCATAACAAGAACGCTTAAGAAACCCAAGCATTGACTTTGCTTTAACAATTACGTAGTCTATATGATATGAGAACTTCAATTTCGTATCAAAAATTATATCAATGTCTTTAATTTAATTTTTTCTCGTTAGAGTCGAGAATTGGCAACAAAATATGGAAAACAGAAAACGAATGACATTTATTTACATTTAACTCCAGATGGTTGATATTACACCATTTGACTAACGCGACCAAATCATTTTGAATTTTTTTTACAGTCTTGGATGTTTGCAACACGCAATATCTTCAAATCGTCAGCATATATTAAACAATTAACATATTTAAAAATTGACGGAATATCATTAACAAATAAAATAAATAGTATTGGCCCTAAGTGACTGCCCTGGGGAACACCAGATAACACCTTGATAATTCTAGATTGACAAGTACCAATTTTCACAGTTTGAGTCCTATTTGATAAGTAACTCGAAATCCAGTTAAGGAATGTAGAATGAATACCAAAGGACTTTAATTTATTTACCGAGACTGTATGGCATACTTTGTCAAAAGTTTTTGTAAAATCTGTCAAAACCACATCAACTTTATGTCCCGACTCTACCGAATCAAAAAGATATTTCGTGAATAAAGTCAAGTTAGTTAAGGTGGATCTTCCAGACATAAACCCATGTTGTTGTAAACATATTCTTTCTTTAGTAGTAATGTAAAGTTTTTTTGCAACAATTAATTCGAACAATTTCGGAATGGTGGAAAGCTTTGAGATACCTCTATAGTTCTCAACTTTTTGCCGAGGTCCGGATTTGTATATATGTATTATAAATGAGCTTTTCCATTCTTCCAAAATTGTCCAGAGGACAAAGATAAATTAAACATAATTGTTAATGGAAAAGACAAGGATACATTACACTGTCTAAGAACAATAGACGGTACATTGTCAGGACATGAATTTAAGGATTCAATTCCTTGTAATATATTATCTGTAGACAAACAGAGTGATCCAATACTCATATTATATACATCTTCATTTGGAGAAGGTGTATTAATATTCGAATGATCAACGTACACTGTTTCGAAGAATTTTGCAAATAGCTCGCAGGTTGTCTCAATGTTATGAGATATAATCCCTTCGAACTCCATATTTTGAAACCTTTAGGATTGCAAGACATATTAGTTTATACAGAAATTTGTTCAAATATTCATATTCTCGGCGTAATTGGCAAAACCGCTTTCTATTAAATTCTGAATTGGAATTTTTCTATTGTTTGAAGGCTTTGTTTTTTGCATTTTTCAGATTAACCAACCTTTTATTATGCCACGGCTGCTTAAAATAGTCTCTTTTCTTAATCGATGGTATAAACTGAATATATCCGAGTTCCAATATATTGAGGACTGCCTCATACATTTCTTTAAGGTTTAATCCAGAAAGAATGTTCAACCAATCAACTGACACTAAATAATTATTAAAGCCTTTGTAGTTACCGTTGGCAAAATTATATCTAGTTTCATAAATATTTATGTTTGGTTTTATTACTGAAGGAACGCAATATTCGACATTTAAACAGAGCTACGTGATAAATAGAATTTTTCATTAATGGACATACAATTTCTCTGACAGAACAGTTAATGGAATCATTTGCAAATATTAAATCGAGAATTCTATAGATAGAGTTTTGACAATCATTCAATTGGAACACATTATAAGCAAACATAGCATCAATCATGGGATTAAATACTAATCTTCTGGTGAGTAAGAACATTTGATGTCACCAAGGTTGAAATCGCCCATAACGATGAGGTGCTTCTTATCGATCGAGCTGGTCAGCAACAAACTCGATGTTGGCAACATGTCGCTCATATACACATAATGGACTGTCAGGTGGAATGTAACTCGCAATAATAACAATATCTTCTCGTACCGATTCCCTCTCACAGATGTTGATAGCAACACACAGTTGTTCACTCGCGAAGTCATCATAAGGAAGAGCAATGACATGCATTGGTAGAGTTGACCGTACAGCAATTAATACACCTCCACCGCGAAGATAACCACTTCTTGCTGAGCGATCAACACGGTGGACTGTGTAGTATTCGTCAAAGTAATCCACCATTGAGTAATCAATATTCAGCCAAGTTTCAGTGAGACCAATTATGTCATACTCTTAAAGGGAGAAGGCAAGAGAGAGATGCCTAGTTTTAGTTCGCATTCCCCCTGCATTCTGATAGTAAACAGTTAGATTCTTTGATGGAGATGAATCATTAAATGAGACAGTATGAGAAATGTTTTGCTCATTGTTTACTTTCCCGCAATTGCACTCTCGTTTTTTGGAAAAAAACGAAACTCTCTTATCCGAACATTCAGCGGCCATTTATCACCTTCCATAGCTTCACTGATGATACATGCTGGTACACCAAGACGAAAGTTTATAAATTTGAATGTTGAGAGATCAGCATCTCTTTTATGGAGCGGAAAACACGACATTAGATTTGTTGGTATGCCCAGCCTTTTTGATGCATAGGAGAGAATTGAGTCAGCCTTTGTTGTTATAGAGAAGCGCGAGAGATGAAGCCATTTCATTTCTGATATCACTTCAACATCAGTATAGGTGGTGTCTTTTCCTATGATTTTTTTTGCTTCTCTTTTTGTCTCTCCTCGTTTGAGCACTATTCCATTGCAACTTTGCAGGGTCAATCAACTCTTCCGTGTTGATTTTGGATGTTTCCTCAGCAACATCTTCAGTACGAGTTGGTGCAACATGAACAGCTGTATTGTTAGTTACTGCAATTTTGGCTGTATTCTCTGAATTGTTCGGCTTTTCTTTATTTTTCACAGTATGGTTAGATGCAGCAGCTGATTTATATGGTGTTTTGCTTACAATGTTTTTCAATGCTTTTATTTCTTCTTGTAAGTTGAGAACAATTTTATTGAGTTCAGCAACTTTACACACAAGTCCGAGAACTGGGACACTAGAACAAGCATTGCACTTCCACGAATAGTTTATGCTCGACTTGAGAAAATTCAGAGCATTATCTGATGTTACAGCACATTTGTCATGGATTTTTAAGCCACATATACCACCACAGATTATAAAGTCTTTTTTGATGATTGAATCGCACTTTGCACAATTTTCAGACTTTTGTTTAACGAAATTAAACTAACTCTTGCGGAAACTAATAAATAACACGTCCAGACAGTTTAAGAGACACACTGAAAGAAAGAGTCAACTTAGTCTTCCAAGAGAGGTCTCTATTACTATAAGGACGATGTTGAATGTGAACCACACCTAAACGTCAATTTTTTTTTTTGCATTTCATTTGAAATTTCTCAATTTCAGACTAACTCAATTTGAACCATGGAAAGATACACAATCGAGCAACGCGTTAAAGTTATTCAGGCTTATTATTAAAATGGGCGTTCAAATCAAAATGAATATCGTGCACTTCGTTACACAGCTAACGAAACAATGGCACTTTTGCGCGACAAATTCAATGGCCGTGTTATCTCACGTGGTGGCGATGTCAATTGGCCGCTAAAATCATGTGATTTGACACCGTTGGATTTTTTTCTTTGGGGTTATTTGAAAGAAAAGGTGTACGTCGATAAGTCAGCAACAATTCAAGAGCTAAAGGATGAGAAAATTCGGCACATTAACAAAATTATCCACACACAATTGAACCATACCAATATTATCTTAATAAAAAGATAAGAGAGAGATAAGTTGTTCAAAATCAACATCGGCCCTTAAAATGTAACCACCTTTTGTATTGAATCTTGAGCCCTTAGGAAGTTAGAGAGTTATAGAGGGAGTTATTCTGTGTTTGACGAAGTTCTTCACTACCTCGAATGTCGTCTGCATATGCTAGCAATAGGATTTTTGGAAGAAAGATCGTGCCTCTTGTCTCGGTAAGTTCGTTTCCGATCTTAATTGAGCAGCGAGAATTCTTCATCGTCATCCTGCACATCTTACCGAGCCCAGCAGGTATGCCAAAACTAGACATGGCGTTGTATAGCTCATCTCTATGCACGCTGTCATATGCGGCTTGAAATAAAAAGTTGGTGGGTGTCGATCTGCTCCTCGTGGGTTTTTTCCAAAATCTGCCCTAGTTTGAAGATTTGGTCGATGGTGGTCTTCCCGGGCTATTAACGAATGGCTTCAAGCGCTCACACAAAGCGGCAGAGAAGATCTTAGCAGCGATATTAAGGAGACTTATTTTTTTTTTGTAATTTGCGCGCGCACTAGGAATTATTAGTACCCTTAAGTGTCCGGGCTCAAGACACAGCACGGGCCGAAGGTGTAAAGGGAGAAAGGGAGAGGAGACTTATGCCTAGGTAGTTGGCGCAGTTGAAGGTGTCTCCTGTATTGTGGGTAGGGCAACCGACGCTGAGATTCTACTCTCCGGTCATGCTTTCCTCCGACCATAACTAACATGTGAGCTGATGCATATACCCTACCCGCTCATCTCCAGTTGCCTTAAAGAGTTCTGCAGACAGTCCGTCTGCACCAGTAGGTTTATTCGACTTTAGTCTAGATAGATATCTCATGACTTCGTCTAGGATGGGTGGACGGAATTCTATTCTAGCATAGTCTGTGTCAAGCTAGTGTTTAATAGTCTAAAGAAGAGGTCTTTCCACATTCTCAGTACCGACTTCGACTCTACTACTATTTGTCCCTTCTCGTCCCGGTTATATTCACTGACAAATTTCATCAGCCTGAGTACGTTCGGGACGTGGTTTCATGGAAGCTGTGATTACCTTTGACCCTAGTAAAGATGTCCTTTAATGTTAAGGGTAACATATTGTCGAAATCATATGTTTTCATTGCATTGATCGTATGTTCTTTCTCGGGGACCATAGGGCATGGGCGTAGATTAAGCTTACGTTAGAAATCGCCGTTGTAGACGTCGCAGTTTTCCACAGCACCTCCTGGATGGCGGTGACATGAATTATAGGTTGCTAGGGCCTCCGCGCGATTTGTATATGTTTGTGTTAAAACACAGCACTCTTTAGTTGTTACACAAAATAAAACGCAGGAACACTTCTAAAATGTCTTAATTCCTTAACGCCTCGACAAAAAATTAATTATTGTATGGTTACTTACATACTACATACAGACCAGGCAGCTAGAAAAAGGCGCAAAGACACGTCTCTACTGCTTGTACTTATTCTTAGTACCTTGGTTATGTTAATATTGGTGGTTTTACATAACTCGCGTTCATCGGCTGCACCGGTAAAGGGACCTCACATTCCACGTGCAGAACCGAAAGTCTTTGTCCTTTTTCCGTTTGCTGGGATCGTCAACAATAAATTCGTCCGTATTCGAAGCAGGTTTGTGTTTCTGAACTCGAAATTTCTAACGTGGTGATGAAGTTAACCCTACGCACTGTGTGCCTGAAAAAGTGTTTTTGCGGGGAGTTCTTCTTCATTACTTTACTATGAAGAAAACTGCTGCCGAAAGTCATCGTATTTTGGTGGAATTTTATGGTGAACATGCGCTAACTGAGCAAAGTTGCCAAAAGTGTTTTTTTTGTTTGGCTTGGAAGCCAGCCAAATCAACGGCAAAGCCGAATATCCATGGCGCGAAGGTAATGCTCCGTATTTGGTGGGATCAGAAGGGTGTGCTGTATTATGAGCTGCTAAGACTGGCTGAAACCATCAATGTTTGAATAGAACAGTAGCCGAAAAACCCCCGGAATATTCGACCAGACACATTGCTATTCCGGTTAAGAACTATTTGGAAAAGAGTGGATGGGAAGTTTTACCCCGCCTTATAGCCCAGACATTGCCCCTTCTGACTACCATTTGTTCACATCAGAGCACAATATCAAAAATTGGCTTGATTCATTCTTGGCTGCCAAGCCGGAGCAGTTCTTTTGGGATGGGATCCATAAATTGCCAGAAAGATATGAAAAAGTGATTGCTTCAAATGGGCAATACCTTGAATAATACTATTGTACATGTTTTTCTTAAATTACCGTTAGAATTTTGAGAAAACCGAACAAATTTAGTTATAGAACGACAGAATAGGTTAGTCCAAGTAAGTAAGCACAGATGTTTGTGTATATAATAAAGAAGCTTTATGTAGGGTTGCCACAAGAAACTTCACTTTCACAGTTTCACTTAACAGTGAAACCATTCCGTACAGCTTCAGGAAATAATTTTCGAATGACATTTTATTCCGGCTCAAAATCGGTCGGGCGAAAATTAAATAAATAATTATCTATGATTTGAAACAGATGTATAAACAATTCTGTCTTGTGAAAGATGCAAACAATTTAAAATGTTAGCTATACACAAAAGATATTTTACTTTGATTTTAATGAAATAAACCGTGTCATATAATCGCAAGTTAAATTAAGGCATTTGATCTTAAGCTTATTATTTGTAAATTGTATTTACATAGGATATTTACTAGGAATGAATTATATATGTAGTTTCCAATTTTGTTTGCATTTGATGAGTGCTTCTAGTGTTATATATGCCAAGTGAAACACTCTTACTCTTGTGAGCAATGAATTAACAAACTACATTTAGGAACATTACGAAGAGAGAATGAAAAAAGACTCAGGGTGCACGAGTAGAATGTGTAAATGGATAGTAAAGAGAAGAATAGCGCTGAATATGTGCAATCAGGAGCGATCAGCAGACGATCACATGATGGAACATGAATGCAGTGTATGCACTTTGATCATACAAAGTCTGATGTGTGGACATAATGCTGCCAATGAAAGGAAGTTGAGATAAGAAATGTGAAGAACAGAATAAAGTTACAAAGAATGTGTATGTAGCATGTACATAACACCATCAAGAAATGGTCTCAGACCGTGAATACAGTGCTTATACTGTATATGGTTATGTTTGATAGACACGAACTGTTGCCTAAACCGTGACTATCATAAAAGTATTTCTTTTGAAATTCTTTCTGTTGAATTATATCTGAATTGTGCAAACATTATTGGGCGATATTTATAGAGAAAATAAAGCTTACTCTAAGAAAGTAAAGTAAAGTTGAGGTGTTGTCTTGAATTGAGGTGAACTCAGTTCAACTGATCTTGTAGATCCGGTATCACATTCAATGTCAGGTGCCATACAATTTGATGTAGACGTACAGGGAACGGTAATGAACATCCTGCCCCCAATTGAACTATGTTCAATCGTTGGGTTTGTTGTCGATTGTGGACTTGTCTTCTGGTGGGAGCTGATCTGGACTTGCTGCAATTTGCAGCAAGCAGCAATTAATCACAACAATGTTATTACAACTGCATTCTCGGAAGTTCCAAACTAGTAATATAATTATGGCGCTACTCATAAATATTCCTGATAAACTCATAATTGTGTGGGGTCTCGCATGACGATGTTTGGTAACTCCAACTGATGTAACGATATTATTTTTAACTTTATCTGTTGTTCGTCGAACCAAAGTTGCTATTGATGTGCTGGGTTCATATGATTAGGTAAATCGAAAATTGTATTTTTTGAGAACTCACTGAGACTAGTCATTGATAAGCAAGTACAGTGTTGGAATGGTTGGCATGAGCTCGGAGAGTGATGAAGTTGCTCTTTGCTCTATCTTATTAAGAATATGTATTTCGCATTTATTTATTGTAGATCCTTTATGATAAACCGGCTGAATTTGGTTGCAAAGATGCCTAGTTTTTACTATAACAATGCAAGTTCATGTTTCAGATTCCGTTGGGCGGGTAATACTGAACATGATGACGGTTGATTTTTAGAGAGTGTCAGCAATGTCACTGGTTTCTATATTTTCAATATTTTCAGACATCTCTTATGCATACTGAGAATGAGGTTAAATGCTCCTCTTTTCTACCGACGTGAGTTCGTATTCATAAAGGTAATGCTATCTTCATACAACCCATGATATGTGCGTTGAATGAAATTGGTAAATTGAGTACACAACGTTTTTTCTGTAATATTTTACAGAGGTGTTGCAATACTCTGGTGCTATACGAAATTGCCTTTAATTCGCTCCAGTATGGAGTTAGGTCATAGTATATAACCAAGTTCCATGTTTGAGTTACTAAATTCGATGGTACAATTTTGTCGAAATAAATTCCTGGTTGAGAATCAAATGTGGTGATATTAATTTCCCTTGCATCTCTTCCCTTGCAAGAGATGAACAAAGTGACTAATGCAGTACCAAGGAATAGATCCTTTTTTCGTTTACGTTTGGGAAAGCCCTCGTGAAGTTTGTTGGCTAACGATAGTCTATCTGAATCTAACACGCCATCGTTGTCACGTTTCAAATGGTTAGATGAAGTTACATTAGTTGGGTCCAATTGCTGCTGTATTGGAAGCTGTGCTAACCGATTTATGGTCCGACGGAACACGACGGCTGCTGTTTGTACATCTGCCATTCTGCCTTAACCATCTTTTCTTTTGAAGGCGTTCTTTATTCTGCCTATCGCCCAATTCTTGGTTGGTTATTCTATTTCATTATGACCATCATTCCTGGTTCTACATTGTGACATTTTTTTTTCCATTATTACTGGGCTGTAGTTGATTTAATATTCCATCTAGTGAGAATTGAAGATTTGTGAGGTGTTGCACCATGATCAATATTGCTAATGATTGGCTGTTCAATGAGAAAGTGTACTGGGGTAAGAGCTTCCAAATCATTTGCAAATGAGGTGTTATAGGTCGAGAATTTAGTATAGCCTCGACATCAATTAAGTTCTTCTCTCCAGTTCTTCATAAGTTGGCGATGCCGATGCCAATGTGTGTTGTAAAAGATGTTTAGCCGACTTGACTGCAGATCTTGGAGGAATGAAATTAAAATTACACCCCTTCCTTGTGCATGATGCTGTTATTTTCTCGCAATACTCCGCTTAATCAAACAATTTGGTTCAGGTCTGATAGTTGATTTTTGGCTCCCACGAAGTTGGTAGCGTTATCGCAGTAAATGTTATTGCAATGGCCCCTTCTTGTCCTGAACCTCTTCAATGCGCCAACAAATCCTTCTGATGTTAAGTCGGTTACCAGTTCGAGATAACAAGCCTGCGAAACAACCGACTGATATGTATGTTGAGGACGTTTTCCTCTTAGCTTATAATGTGTACAGTTTGGTATACAAAAATCAATGCCTGTATTTACGAATGGCCGTGCTGGTTGAATCCTGTCAGCCGGAAGGTTTCCCATCATGTGCCATAATAGTTTCGGTCTTGATCTTGAGCAAAATACACAACTGTGAACGATAGATCGAGCGATTGTTTTGCCCTTGATAGGCCAATATCTTTGTGCAGATATAGTTTGGGGTCCAGCATGCTTATTTTCCTGATTAAATTCCATTAGCCACACCTTCGTGAATGGATAAGAGTAGAGTAAGAGTATTGGGTGCTTGGCGTCATATTGTAATGCCGATGATTCCAATCGTCACCAACGCGAATGATTCCTTCCTGATCGGGAAATGGTGTAAGAATTAATAGTCACTCTTATTGGATACTTCGTTGTGTTTTTAGATATAAATTATGTCATAAACAAATTAGACACTCTGCATCAATCTAAGCACAATTTTCCTAGCTTGGTCAAGTTCGGTACATCTTCTTGTAGGATATTTGGCATTTTTGCGAACTTGGGTGGCCAGATTGATACTGGTCCATGCAAAAACCTTGGTCCGTAAAACCAAAGACTATGATTTTGCGGTAACTTCGGTGATATTCCGCGTGACAAAATGTCAGCTGGATATTCCTTAGAGCCCACGTGTCGTGAAAATGTGTGTTCTTGTATTAGATACTCTATTATTATATTTATTTGTTTGAATTTCAAAATCAAAATTGTTGGCTGTGCAAAGTTCTAATTGTGGTGCACTGATGCGGTATGTTAGATTTCTTGGTAGGAGCTATTCTGGGGTTGGCACATAATAAACGTACTACAACTGTATTACCCTTGTCATGTGATCGAATGTAATTTACTGCCCCATAAGCCCTCTCCAAGACATAAGCGAATACGGGAAATTGCACATCCTTAGGAATTTTGTGAGAAAAAATATGCAGTTTGCATTAGTGATTGCAATTGCTCTTGAGTGCCTATGGATTCACTTAAACTGTCGTGACAACAACGTAGAAATTCTTTTTTATTGCTCTTGAAGCTTACTTGAATCGGTTCTGCTGATCTTCTGCTAATTGCTAAACATATTTTTTAGTAAGATGTGGTGCAGAAGTTGTTCTGTAAGTGACCATTTTGAGTTTAAAACACTTTAGTGGTTCATTGGGACTGCTTCTGCACCATATGAGTATTGGTATTTGGTGTCTTCATCGTGAATCAATATTTGCCTATACATTTTTTCAATATCTGCAGTGAAAACGTACCTCGGCTTACAGAATTAGAATTAGTTAGATGACAAGAAGTATTATAGCTTATATAGCTGTTAGTAATTTACTTCTTCCATGAGTCCAAGCTGTTGGTACTCCTCACTGTATTTTTCTTTAAGTCCTATTGATTTAGTAAGTCAGCGTTCAAGTGAGATAAATCTTTGAAAGGCGACATCTTTTGACACTCCCAAACTGTTTGGTTGCTCCTTGAATGAGAGTCTCACCACAAATCGTGGGTCATTGTTCCTTGACAGAGTCTGCTTGAAATAAAGCTCACATTTATTGTCGGAGACTGTAAGACGACTCACATTAGATGATGGTTCATCTAATAGCCAAAATCTTTCAATTTGATATTCGAGTGCTTCATCTGCACTGCAAATTTCACATAACGTTTTTAAGTTGTTATTGTCCTCATCGTTCCAGCGACTATCCACCCAAAAAGTGTATTTTGCAACAGGGAGACGTACTGAGAGAAGCGAATGAAGAGCTTAAGTCTAATAAGGACATCGATTGAAACAGGTTTATTAAATGTTGGATCTGCAAGTGAAATGTTGTTCGTCCAGATGACGTATTAAATGGTTTATTGGTTTGTTTTGATATTATTGTTGGCAGCATATGAGTCTTCAATCTTATGGAAAATGAGTTGATGCGAGATTTTAATTTAATACTCATTATTCTCTTTGCCTAAAGAGTTTCTCGACCAATATCCTGGAAATGCATTATTTGTGAGATTGGTGTTAAGCCAAGCTTCTTCATTGTTTTTTCCGTGATAAGGTTTAACTGTGATCCAGAATCCAATATAGCTTTACATTCGATGGTCTTGCCATACTGGTTGGATAAGCGGACAAGAGCAGTAGGGAGGAAAACATAACCTTGACTTCGATAGTCCTTGTGCTGTTAAAGAAGTCAATTGATCCGATACCGATGCTGCTGCTGATTGAAAATTACTTGCATTGTTTTCTATAGGTTTCGCAAGTCTTTGGGAAGGAGTCGTTTGTAAGAATTTATTACAAGCGTATAACTGAGTTGTTTTCAAAGATGTGGTGAGTCATTTCTGGGTATGCATTCGTTTATTGTCAAAATCGGCAGATTTGATATGTCCACCTAATGCCTCAAGTGATTGGAATCTTGTTTTCAAATAGCCAAGAAATTCCTCTAGCTTTTTGAGTTGTCTTGGGAATTTTACTGACTGTTCCCACAAAGTGTATGTGGCCTTGTCAAGTTATTTTTATAAGTGTGTGCTAAATTATTGGATCCCAAGTACCTTCCAACTCTAAAGCCGTCCAATGCTAAGAGGCATTTCTGAGTTGTGTAATGCCATGTCCGAATTGCAGAAGCACTATCACATATTGTTGTCGGTTGCGACGTCCGTTAGTTAATTACATCATTAACTTATAGCCGTTTGTTTTTAAATCTGTCATTAATGATATTCCATGCTGCTTCGTAATTTGCTTCTTTTTATATAATTAATGTTTGGGCATCACCAATACTTGTCTTCAAGAAGAAGATCTTTTGGCAATTTGCAATGGGTTGCTTATGTAGTAACTCGACAAAAAGATAATGAAACTGACGCCATTTCATATAGTCTCCGTCGAATTCTGCCAAGACTATCTTTGGCAGTTTCAGATCGGTTGATGAGTTTGTTAAATTCCTCTGCACTGATGATTGCTGCAGAAATATATTAGACAACTCATATACTGTAGCTTAATGAGTTTCTGTTGAATCTGATCTTCTAGCTCAACAAACTGTTTGACATTGTATCCATTGAGAGCCGGGTCTACTGATTGCTCATAAATCTGACTGAGCAATTGTAGCACTTCATCCCAATAACGCTCTATTGTTTTGATTTTGATCTGGTAAAATTCCCTTGATTTGTTGGCTGTGTTGCATGTTGTTCCAAGAAAGGCTCTATGCCGTCAACGTGGTTATTCGGCAGTGACTGGCGAGCAAGTGTGGGTGGTTTCTTAATTGATGAATAAATGGCTTCTGCAGCTCTTCCTAGACTAACTGGTTTAACGTCAGTTGATCCCAAGTTGTTCTTCATCTATCCTATCCAAATTGGAATTTATTTTGTTCTTCACTGACTGATACGACTGGCGTATCGTCGTACCCCTCCGTTGACGAAATAATAGTGAGCTCATTTTTCTCCGAAATCTGCTCGAATGATGTTATCATTAGCTTTGACTTGATCCCAAAGCTCGCTGAGAATATTCAAACGCGCAGTGAATAATTCTCATGTTCGTTGATGATTTGGCTACCTCCATAGATTATCCAATTGGATGTCATTGTGAATCCTTTAATCCCAATGTCGGCCCTGTTAAACGCCTGCGCTTATGAAATATTTGAAAATAACTCCGCCAGTGCACAGCCCTGGCGAACGCTGTTGTTAGATTACGACTATTAATTGCCCATTACCACTGGTGGGGGGAAGATATATATTGTTACGTTTAGCCGAAATGAGTCAACGTAAGATTAAGTAAATTGTCAACACAACAGGGTTCGATCACTGGATTCTGACAAATGAAACACAAAAGATCACTAGTCACGATTTATAAGAATTTAACTTTAAAAATCAATATTACTTTACTACACAATTCTTTGCTGCCTTTCAGGCTAAACTGATAAACACTTCGAACACTGTAAACTCCCAAACTGCACTGTAATAAATAATTGACTGAACTAACTCGCATCGACTATCGTGCCGATATTTATACTCCCAATATTGGTTCTAGATCCTACTGTCGCCACGAGTCTATGAAATTTCCCCGATGACGCTTATATACATGATTCTTTGTAATTTATCCATGTAGCTTCATCCCTTCTTGAAGTGTGCACAAGAACTACGGGAAAAATCTTCGGACTTGCTCGCTCTTCTGAATGCATATATCTGAATCAATATTTCTCGAGCAGATTCTGGCTCTACACCTACTCTATAAAAAGACACACACGCTAATCCCGCTGCCTCGTAGGACAAAGCAGTAGCAACCGTTTCCTGCAAGGTTCTCCTCGGTGATGACAAAGTTGTTCGCTTCGTCTCGAGATCCCTTATACCGTCCCCAAACGCATTCGTTTTTGCGTTTTCGATGAGCCGGCGTATGCCAAATGTGCCAATCTCTCAATCTCTGCAGCAAATTAATGGAGCAACTCACCGTTGCCTTGTTTTCTGCTCTTCAACGTCATTTTGAAGACTTGCATGCGGTGTTCTCTTCCATACTCGCGCTGTAGCGAGGCCATGATTGCGTTGTAGTCCATCGGGAGATCTTCTGGAATTGTTTGGAGAACGTCTGCAGCACCGCCCTTTAACGACACAACCAACGCCACAACGCGACAGATGTTTCGAATTGCAGCCTGGAGATGTCCCGTCGTACATAGGTGGTTTGAACTTTGTTGCGACATTGTTAAACACTGGTTCCCTCACCTTCAGTGCACAGATGTCTTTCTCCATCCGTTGAACCTTCTCGTCCATCGAAGTCTCTAGACGACTTTGCTGTCGAGATGGTGAGCTGTCTCGTGCACCGATGTTTGTAGACACAGAACCTTACTGCCAAGGTAGTGAACTTTCTTGTCCAGTACTTAAAGTTCGCTATTCACGATTTACAAGAATTTATTTTGCAAGCAAAGATTGGCGGCATCTTTTCTTGAAGTGTGTACAAGAACTACGGGTAGACTCTACGAAGTTGATCGTTCTTCTGTTTATCTCATCTTATACGCGTTATACTATTTACGTCACAATATGTACGAGTGTCTGGTAACGCTTATGTTGAGTTGATAGTTGATGATTTGCCCCTTACCGCTAGTGGGGGGAAGTAATATCACGTCGGGGTCACTAAAATGTATGTATTGTTATGTTTGATAGACAACGTGACTATCAGCGGTATAACTAGTGCACAACTAGAAAACTAATATTGTAAGATATTATCAGCCTTCCAAGCAGACTGACTTAGAATTTAAAAATAAAAGTCTTTCTTAGCTATTAAATTATATCTGAATTTTTAAAACTTTATTGGCCGATATTTATACAGAAAAAAATCTTACTCTAAAAATAGTTCTTGTGAGTATTAGAACAATAAGTCAAAACAAACGGGAATGCAAAGTGCTTACATTGCCCAAATTATTTTAAGTGCGATACATGAAGGAAAAAGTATAGTAAAGTTGAGGTGTTGTCTTGAATTAGGGTCAACTCAGTTCAACCGCGAGCATGTAGGGCCGGTATCACATTCAATATCAGGTGCCATACAATTTTATGCAGACGTACTGGGAACGGTGGTTAATTGACCGAACTGGCGTCACAAGATCAATATCAACACAAATAATGATATTTTCAACTGCAAAATTTAAGTTATTTCCAATATGGGCGTGACAATTTTAATTTTTTTTTATAAAAGGTAAACCATTTGAGACGATTGAAAATGCTATTATTGGTTTGAAGTGTGTGCTAGCTGGCGGTTTAAAGTGAACCCAATTAGCACTAAGTGCCATGATACCACGGCTCTATTTTAAGTTAGTTGAAGGGAGTTGGAACCATCGTGTGAAGCTCAGGAACATTAATAATTCATTAATGTTTCTATCGGAAAGCTCGGCCAGTGATTCGCTGAACATACCCTTAATTATCCCATCTGTGCTTTACCACTCGCAGTCGGAGTTGGTTTTTTTTTCTAATATCTCCGTTTAGTATTTTAAGCGAAGTTTTAGGGTTGACGTGAGCAATTTGCGTGGGCTTAGATTGAATCTCTTCGCTGTCTATGTCCACCTTTTCCGCTATAAGCCAGCTGTGTTGGCGCTGAGTGAAACACAGGTAGGGGAGAATACCGATTTATCGGATATAAACCTGCCTGGATATAGCTTGGTGCCGCTTTTCTTTTTACACCGCCGTCTCGGCCTCTACCTGCGTAGTGATGTAGCTTACCAACTTCAACTTCAATACGGCCTCTGTTCCAATCCGGAATTTATTTTCTGTGGTTAAAAGTATTTAAGTATTTAACCCACTACTGCTTTATTTATAGAAGTCCGAACCTGGATAGCAATTCAACTTTTAACGAACTTGATCCGGTATCCGAATCTATCTCCAGAACTGTATCCCTGTATCCTCGCCATGAAATTGCCATTGCGGGCGATTTCAATGTACACAATTCTAATTGGCTTCGACATTCGGCCCAGACAACATCCAAAGGAAGGTATGCTAAAGTCTTTGCTGAGGTAAATAATCTGACCCAGCTTGTAAATGACCACACACGAATACCTGACATTGCAGATCATTCCGTCAAAACCCTAGACCTGTTTCTCACCTCTCATCCTGACAAATATTCTATTGACATTCTGTCACCTATTGACATTCTGTCACCTCTATGCTCGTCTGACCATTGTGTCGTGTCAGCTAATTTCTCGTTATCGCCACAACAACAGTTAGAGAACAAATTCCTAAAAGAACATTATGGATATACGAGAAAGCCGATTGGAGCGGTCTAAACAACTTCTTTAGGAATTTTAACTGGTCACTATGCTTTCTCGATAGTGGAAGCCGCTGCTGAAATGATCACAAACATTCTTTTGCTGGGCATGAGATCCTTCATTCCTCATAGAGTATATCAAGCCCAAAGCAAACGCATGGTATGACTCGAGCTGTAAAAAGGCTATCAGGTTGAGAGAGACATAAAGAATTCCGTCTCGTCATCAATTCCCACGCTAATTTACAATGGGATGTTAGCTCTTTAGATAAAGCGAATCTGCTTGCGGCGCATTTTGCAGCCAGCTGAACACTGCCAGATTCCAATATGTCGCCACCTGTACTCGAGAGCGTTGATTTCACCATGATACAAATCCACTTCCGCACTCATACAGTTGGAAGAGTACTTAAAGATCTCGACGTGCACAAACCCGCTGGCCCGGATGGTATTCCCCCTATTCTTCTGAAGAAGTGTTCTTCTGGGCTGGCAAAATCACTGCGTGAGCTTTTTCTTTTATGCCACTCTTTAGATCTCTTTCCGAGCAGATGGGAAACAGCGTTTGTTCAGCCCGTCCTTAAAAAGGGCGAATCTCCGTCACCCATCTCGCACCGACAAATAGCACTTTCGTCTCTTCTTTCTAAGGTCATGGAAACTCTGATAAATAGTCAGCTTATGAAATATCTCGAATCGCGGAGGCATCTTAATGACCGGCAGTATGGTTTCCACAGCAAAAGGTCCACTGGTGGTCTGATAGCTTATCTCACCGAAAAGTGGAACCAATCATTCACAATGCAGGCGAAAGCAAGATAGTTGCGCTTAATATTTCTAAGGCATTTGACAGAGTTTGGCATCAAGGTCTCTTGTCGAAAAGGCGTGCCTATGGTGTCGATGAATCTCTTCTTCAATTGATTAGAAATTACCTTTCGAACCGTTCAATTCAAGTTCTTTTGGATGGGTTCAAGTCTGATATCCACCAAATAAATGCTGGTCTTACCCAAGGCTCTGTTCTGTCTCCGACACTCTTTCTCATTTTTATAAATGATCTCTTGTCTTCTACTTCTAATTCAATCAATTCTTTCGCTGATGACAGCACCCTCAGCTTTTCATATTCGTTCCAAGACTTATTACCCCGCCCTTCGACCGTAGAATTGCAACGACAGCCTATGTTAAGCACAGTGAACTACGATCTTGACATAATCAATTTGGGAAAGAACAACCGAGTGGAATTCAATGCTTCAAAAACTCAATGCTGCCTGTTGTCACTCAAGCGAACCCTTGTTAATCAGAAATTACCCACCTGTGTCGATGAAACTGGAAAGTTTTCCATCCTTGGTATGTGTATCAATACAACACTTAGTTGGAACGATCATATATTTGAGTTCGCCAAAAATGCTGCGAAATGTTTAGGTTTCCTCAATCGATGCAAGAAATACTTCACCCCTTCTGATTTGGCTTAAATTTATGAGGCGTATATGCGCCACAACCTTGAGTACAAGGCTCATATCTGGTCTGCTGCCTCCAAAATCACCCTGCACCTACTATATAGAATCCAAAAGCGAGCGATAAAACTTAGAAGAGACAACAATATTGCAGAGTCATTAGACTTGCTCGATCATCGACGTACCGTCTCGTCTCTATCCGTATTTTATCGCTATTTTAACAAACGATGCTCAACTGAGTGTGCCAACTGCATTTCTCCTATCCATGAATTCACCCGCAATACCGTCTCGCCAGAAATGTTTATCAGTTAACCCTTAAGCCTACTTTCGGACGCACAGTTAAATTTAGAGACATCGTACACGACACGAATATGGAATGCTCTTCCCAGCCCAATATTTCAACCAGAATACATTCCGCAGATATTTAAAACCAATGTGCACAGGTACCTCCTCTCCCTTTCTCCTCTCTAAACCTTTGGCCCGTGTTGTGTCTTGAACCCGGATACTTAAGGGTATACAAATTGCTGTTAGTATTAAGTACGTTTGTACGTGACATGCTATGTTCTGCTTTCCTAGAGATTGTACAGGTATTTAACTAAGGCTATCTTAGGTTATTAAGATGTGTGATGTAATTTGTGTCCTAACTAGGCCTAAAAGAATGTATATCTCGATTTAGACAGTTTTTCGGCTTTCTCATAACATTCGAAGAAGTTATTGTGCTGTGGAACCGATATTAGGATAACTTAAAGCATTTCAGCAGCAAGCTCATTGCGGGATACCTGAACCAGTTTTTAGAGTTTATGGTGGAAGAAGCAATCGAACAGCCATCCACTATAGCTTGTAGCATAGTTGTTAAAATTTTTCGATGCAAATCCCATTATCTAAGGGTGATTTTTTAAAAGCTATAAGAAAGTTTTTCAAAGAAGCACATAAAATTCAGAAAAATGCATGAAATCTTTATTTGAATCGATAGTACGGTCTATATAATTTAATGTTTGAAGATTATTTCATGCAAATGTTGACCTTGACTGCGCCTCAAATGGTCTATCCGCTTAGTCCAATTTTGGCATACTCTTTTCAACATTTCGGCCGGTATCTCACGAATAAATGCTTCAATGTTGTCTTCCAATGCGTCATTTTCATTGAAGCGGGCTTGTCTGTATAGACATGAGCCTTAACATAGCCCCACAAAAAATAGTCTAAAGGCGTTAAGTCCCAATCTGAGAATGTTGACCAATCTAGAACGTGAAATAAAATGTCCACCGAATTCACCTCTCAATAAGTCCATTGTTGCGCGTGCTGTGTGGCATGTGGAACCGTCTTGTTGAAACCACATGCCATGCAAGTCAAGCTCTTGCATTTTGGCCAAAAAAAAGTTGGATATCATCTCACGGTAGCGCTCACCATTCACAGTTACGATTCGCATCATCTTTGAAGAAGTACAGTCCAATGATGCCACCAGCCCATAAACCGCACCAAGGTGTGACTTTTTCTGGATGCATTGGTAGCTCTTGCAATGCTTCTGGCTGATATTCACTCCAAAATCGACAATTCTGCTTATTTACGTACCCATTGAGAAAAAAATTAGCTTTTTTTGATAATAAAATTCAATAATTTGTAAGCGTTGTTCGTTTGTAAGACGATTCAATGTTAAATTATAGACCAAACTGAAGATGTTTGACAGTGAAACAAAACACGAAACGTGCGTCAGCTGTTTAAACCCGTGTTGCCAAAAAGATAATAGCTAAAAAATCACCCTTTAGTATCACTAGGTCATCCGTGTACAGAAGTGATATTACGCAAGTCTGAGGTAGGGGGACAACCAATTGTAGATAAATCAAAATTGCCCAGCGAGGCCTGTATGTTTCACATTCTGCATATCAAGCTCCGTTAAGAACACTAGAATTGATTCTCTAAGTGCATTATTAAAAGCTCCTTCTACGCCTAGGAAGGTGGCTAGTGTATAGTCCTCAAGGCAGAGAGACTTTTCAACAGTACTCACAACATCATGAAGTGAATAGTTAGGAGTATTCATGGTAAAGGGCGTGATGCTGTCCTCCATGATTGGAGGACATGGTTGTTAAGAATACAGCTCCTATAAATTGGCTTGAAGCATAAGATTGCAATGCCGGGTATCTTCTGTACGTTGATGGAGATGATGTCGTCTATGCCAGATGAATTATATGGAGCGAAACTGTTTAAAGCCCATGTTTTCTTTCCATCGCTTATGAGGGATGTTCTGTTCTCCCAATTATTCGTACTTTTGAACTTGGAACATATTACTCTATTGTGCTATTTGTACAGCTAGAAATGTGTGTTTTCAAGAGCAACTCTAACGTTTCGGCAGCACTTCCTGTCCAACCCCCATCCGGCTTTTTATATAAGAAGCATTTGAGAGTGCAATAGACATCACTTTACATAGCCTTGCCGAGTCCTTGAGTGTTTCAATGGATTGTTAGAAGATAGCACAGTCCATCCGAGATTGTTTATAGATTTCTGAAATAATAAATACTGGTTTGTCCCATAGTGCGGCGGTACAGGCCGGTCGTGTGACATGTAGTCTGCTGCGGGGAACGCACTGAAGTTCACTAAATGGTTACTAATAGAATTAAATTTGCCAATAAAGATTTTGTAACGAAATAAAAACAAACTCATTCGTTAATTTAAAAGGTGTTGTTGCAGCCACTAGCTACAACATCTTACAAAATGTGTGAGACTTGGGAGACATGGGATGGCTACGGAATCACGGATTAAGACAAGTCCCAACGAACTTAACTGCCATTCCTGCGACCGACCACATTCGGCGGAGGACATGGTTCAGTGCTACATGTGATGAATGGAAACTTTTTGAGTGTGCCGGCGTGGACCCCTTCATCGAGGCCAAGACTTATATGTGCGAAACGTGTGCACGTAAGTGCAGTAGTTTGCTTAGTATTTCAGGAGAGGCCCTTATGCCAGCCCTTATGCCAAATCAACGCAAGGTCCCAAAAAATGGCGTTTTCAGCGAATCTATTACCGTGCCGCAATTCAGCAAACGAATCAGTAAATTCGCCGAACATCTCCGGATCTTCCGCGATCGCTGTACTTAGTGCGCCCGATTCAGGATTATCTGCGCCCAGAGCGCCCACAGTTGTTGCCGGTCGTAGAGATCCTGCCACCGTCCACGCTTTGCCAAGGGCGATTAGATCCACTGCTACTGCAAGGGTTTGTACAACTTTCGCGCCAGCATCCGACCAGCCAACCAGTGTTGTCTATGCAGGATTCTTTGCGCCTAGTGTGGCTGTAGTTGCTGACGGTTGTGGAGTCTCTGTTCCCGCCTATGTTCCGCCACCATCAATCAACTTGCACGTTACGCCAACCGCCTTTGCCAATGCATATTTCTCTGCACCTCTTGCGGTCGTAGTTGCTGCTGGTCGTGGAGATCCTGTTACCGCCTCCGTGTCGCCTGCGTCAACAACAACTACATCTTTTCATTCCACTGCTTCAGGTCTCGTATCAGCACCTTAAACGGTCCCAACCAGTGTACCTACAGCCGGATGCTCAGTGACAGAGCAGTCGAGGCCGCTGCCAGCCGTGGCCAGCCGAAGTGTATCCATTATCCATCGTGGAACCTCTTAACTGCAAACGGCACTTCACCCCCTCGTGAGACACCTTGGTTATAACGACTTGTCAAGCCAGTTGCCTTCGGGAACTCGGATGGCAGATAAATTGAATGGATTTTCAAGAACATACGATCCTAGGTCATTATCCACGCAACCGCGTATCAAATACAGTGGATCCTCCTCCTCTTCAGATGTTCAGTTCGTTCAGTTCCGAGAACCGTGCAATGACCTTCTTTATGAGAAAAGGAATGTTTTATTTGCGGAAAGGAGGCGCCCGGTCTCCCAGTGTTTGAGGTCCATCAAGTTCATCGAGATTGTCAACGCGAAGATGCGATGTAGAATTGTAAATGATCGAAAAGCTGAGATAACTGGGATAAGAAAGGGATGGGAGGCTAGTGCTGCAACGAGCCAGGGAGGAGGACTACATAAAGATGACGTCCAGTATCCGCAATCACAAGCTTGAGTCGAATATAGATGAGGAGGATGCCGAAGTGGAGAGGTTGCCATCAGCACAAGCTGCGATTAGGAGCTTTGTCAATGCAGCCGAGGCGAACGGCTATTGAACGTCGACGGAATAGGTTTTACGGAACTCAACAGAAGCAATGGGGCTCAACCTACTTCGAGAGCAGTCATCGAACGAAAACATCGAGAAGCCGGAATTAGGTCGGACACAAACCATCCAGCACACACAACACGAGCTCTACCCGAACGGCTCTGCTCTACCCAGAGCAGAACTCCAGGTCAGAGGCGGATTCTCGTCTCAACCATACGAACTCCAGGAACCTGAGTCTAAACAGGCACTAAATTGTAGCGTGACAACTAATGATGCAAGATCTACCTATCTTCCACGGTGATCCAGTCGAATTGTCCCTGTTCATCGCCATTTTCAAACGTAACTCCGAATTGGGCACATTCTCAGATGATAAAAATCTTGTGCGACTCCGTAAGGCCCTTAGAGGAGATGCTCTCGCAGCCTTCCTAACTGCCTCCACTTTAAGGATGCCGTCGACTTTACGGATACTGTTCGTGAACGCTCTTATACAGGCGGTCCACGATGCAGCCAGTCCGAAGGTTGAGAAGTGAACGATGGATACCATCGTTCGTTTTGCCACAGCTGCCAATGGCCAAATACCGCTTGTACTAGCAGCATGCAAGGAGGATCGGAGCCAAGGTGACATATGGAAAACCGGGAAGAACCTGGGACAACTAGACCGGTGTTCCAGATGGGAAGAGTTTCGAAAGTACAAATTGTACAGGCGGTGTTTGACGAATTATGGTAAGCGGAGCTGTAAGTCCTACATAACGAACTTCCTGACCTGAAATCATTGCTACAGGCACTAATACAGGCCAAGGTAGTAGTCATCGGACGGATCCTATCCTCCTTCGAATTGTATATGTCCAGCTGTTCGGTAATAGAGCCAAGCTGGAGTCCTACGCATTCATTGACGACGGTTCGTCGGTGACGCTGATGGATGAGTCGGTGGCAAGACTCCTGAACCTTCAATGTACGCCCAGCTACTCTGCCTGCTATGGACGGGAAATACGTCATGAAGGGAACTCGAAACTACTTATGTAGATTTGAGAAATCCGTCATGGGGGAAGACGCAAGAAAATTCTCGATTGCCATCATTCGCACCGTGAGCAACCTAGGTCTACCAGCACAAACACTTCATATGGAAGAACTTCAAGGGAAGTTCAATAACCTTCGTGGTATACCAGTCGACTCGTACCTGATTGGCGTCAATAATGCAAAGTTGGGGCGGAAGTAATGGCGGATTTTAGTGCAGTACGTACGTACAAAAGTGAGGATCGACACTACCACATGTCGTAGCTAGCGCGAATGTGTTGCTTTGTGTCGCGAATGTAGCGACACAAAACTGAGCGAAATGGTGGAAAGTTTCCTACGTGCTGACAACATCGGCGCGCTACGTTTATCAACCACCACCTTGTTTACTGCCGATGCATGCGCCGTGGACCTGCTGCAAACAAGGACGATCTATAAGGATGGCCGCTATACAGTGGATCCACAGGACTTCTCAGGAAATATGATGACATCAGCTAACCAAATAGTTACCTAATGACGAGGCGAAGACTTCAGTGCCTCCAAAAGCGAATGAGGAAATATCAATCGTTAGCCGATAAACTCAACAGGATAATCGGCGAAAGAGTCTAGTGACTACCGGGAACTATCGTGTTACCTGCCAGTCATTCCTGTCGAAAACCAAAATAAACTCACCCAGGGCTTCGCCATTGAGTTTCCTGAAGCTGATGTGTAGTGTTCCAACAGAGGAGGCAGCCATTAAACTAGCCAAAAAATTCGACACGTCCACAAAGTGTTTCAAAGCATGAGCTTCGAACCAATGGAACGACTGAAGATGACGGCGGAAAGCAGAGGTGAAGCAGAAAAGATACTAGAAATGTGGTGGTGCACTTCATCATCTTGGAACTGGCCACGGGTAACGGTATTAGAACGAACAGTAGAAGAGCCGAACCCCCCCTTCGTTGGGGGTACAGAGTATGCTCTCAGATTTCTCCACAATTTTCGGGCAGAGAAACAGCATAGACCGAATGGATACCTTGCCAATGAACTCAGGGAAGCAGAGCAGCGTTAGTGAAAGTCTCGCAGCGTGTAGGCTATTTTGATGAAATTAATGACCTGGAAAAAAATCGCTATGTCGACAATGGGACAAGATCTACAACCTATGCCCGTTCCTGGATAAAAATCGTTAGAGCAAATGGAAGGATTCGCCACTCTAAGGGAGTAGCCCAAAAGTTGCGGCAGCCGATCATCATGCCTCGGATACATCCGAACACCGCACATATAATTTATTTCGTCCACCGGCAGTAGAAACATCACAACGATGAGACAGCTGTCAACGAAATTCGGCAAAAAAGTACTGAATACCCAATCTACTAGCAGAATTGAATGGAGTAAAGAGGATGTGTCAAGTGTGCAAGAACAACAAGGCCCAACCGCAGCCATCCATAATGGTACCACTTCCCGCTGCCAATCTTGTTACCTTCTGCAGACCGTTCTCTTGAGTCGGAATCGACTATTTCGGTCTGATAAGAGTCAGCGTTTGTCGACGGACAGAAAAGCGTTGTTACGTAGTCTTTACGTGCCTCACCATTAGAGCCCACTATCTGGAGATTGCCCATACACTGTCTGCGGACGCCTGCATCCTGTGCACACGTGGTTTCTTGGCTAGACGCGGCACACCCATCGAGTTTTTCAGCGACAATGGGACCAACTTCATTGGGGTTGACCGTGAACTACGCGAAATCTGGAAGCTGGGGGATTCCAAAGATTGAATGGACACCTTTTACATTATCTAGAAATGTATACCGCCAGGGTCACCACAAACGGGAGGCTGCTAGGAGCGCCTAGTTCGCTCTATAAAGGAAGTACTACACGCCTACGTCACTGAAGTGAAAACCCAATGATGAGTTTCAGAATGCTGATTGAGGCAGAAAATATTCTAAATTCGAGTTCTCTGACATACATACCACCAGAGAGTGAAAATGAGGAAACTCTTACCCCGAATCTCTTTCCATCGGGGACATCGGGAGGTCTTAAACCTGTGGTGGATCTAAATGATGATGGGAGAGTGGTAAGAAAACATTGTCTTATTTCACAACAATTTGCTGGCCGCTTCTGGAAGCGGTGGGTGAACGAATATCTGGCCACGCTTACGCAAATTTTCCACACAAAAGGGTTCGATCACTGGTTTGTGACAAACACAGAAGTTCACTATTCACGATTTTATTTACATATTTTTTCAGAAGTTCACTATTCACGATTTTATTTACATATTTTTTACATATTTTACATATACTACTATTACCTATTACATAACTCTTTGCTGCCTTTCAGACTGAACCGATTAACACTTTGAAGACTATAAGACCCCAAGCTGAACGTTGCTAATCACAACACTAACTCAGCTATAGTTATATTATTACTTTAACGACTACTATTACTTATTACATAACTCTTTGCTGCCTTTCAGACTGAACCGATTAACACTTTGAACACTATAAGATCCCAAGCTGAACTTTGCTAATCACGACACTGAACTCAGTAATAGTTTTCTAACTGAACTGACTCGATTCAAGCGATATTCATTCCAGCAATATTGTATAACAATTTCGGGAATACTCTTCGGAGTTGATCGTTCTTCCCCTTGCGTATGACCGGATTATCTAATCTTATACACGTTATACTATTACCGTCACAATATGTATGTAAGTTAAAATGAAATTGAATCCAATAAAATCCCACTTGCTGCAACATAGGCCAATGCACAAAGGAGATCAGCCTGCACTTTCTACCTTTATCACTGTTAAGTTTGCTGTGCTGGAATTTTAATACATATAGTTTTAATCTGTTTAAAGCCAGTATGCGATATGACATGTCAGATAACCCTCAATACAACTCTGAAAAGAGCTGCATGAGAGTGGAGTTCTTGAGAAAGCAAATGTATGAATAGAGGCACACTAGATCTATATTTCGCGGTGCAATTTACCCTCAACAATAATAACAATGAAAACAGTATGCGGGTTCTTGGCTTACCTTGGGTGGCTTGGTTATGATTGTAAGAGAGTTCGTAGAGGTCTTGCTTGTGAGCCTTTAACCTATGGTTCATGGATGATGTTAAGTCGATGTCTTCCTCTCTAAAAAAAAAAAAAAAAAACAGCATGTTATCTGCGGCACTGGTCGAGTGCTGCTGGTTTATTTGGACGAATTTTTTTATTTATAGATATTATATTATTTTTTACTATATAGAAAAGATAAAAGATGAGCGTATATATTTATCAAGCTGCAAGCTGACTCACAAAACAAAAAGAACCATACAAAAAACTTTCAACCATCTGAGCGCTTTAAGACTGACATAAATTCTATCAACTACAATAATGGAAGGTACTATGAGCAGAGTACAGCAACTTAAACTGTTTAAATATCATTCGATCTATCTGTTTTCATTGAAAAGAGAACTTGTATGTAAATTAAAACTTTATGGTATTATAGAAATTGTAAATCAAAAACTGTTTGTTTCTTTTATTTTGTTTATTACACCGGCCGTTGTGCTCGGTGGGAGCTATATTCAGGAACAAAAACTAGAACTTAAAATTATCCTAAGCTAACTTTGTTACTCGTACCACGTACTTATCTTGACACTTGTGCAAGATATCGTGTTACGATCTCGAGACGATTTGCAGAATGCTGGAGCAGCGGTATGTGGCTGTGGCGGATCCATCGGTTGACTTGAATGACAATTGCATGGGTGATGGATATGCTGAGTCAACAGCATGTGAAGACCGTCCTCGGTCTTTCCCAGAGCCTTGATCACATTCTGGAGGTGAAGTTGGTTTCGTTTTTTCCTCTGATGCAGTTTTCGTTTAAGGCTGATTTAACCGATAATACGGAGCCATTGACCCATACTCTATCGTCGAAAGTGATTAGATATGTGCCATTGATTGTTTCCTCGACATCATTCGCCTCTCTTACCTTGGCCGCTCTGTCATTAATTATGATGATGCCATCGTCTGCCTCCACAACTGGATTCAGATCGTCGTTGTTGAAGTGCGCTACGCCTCCAGAGTGCAATTCTTGAGCGCACGTCATATGGGGTGCCTCTTTGCAAAATGTTGATGGCGTTGTTCAGCTACAATCGTACACTGCTACTATCTGATTACGGTATTCTGCTAATATGTTGTTGTCGGTGAGGTGAACAATCATTCCCTTGTGCGAGACAGGGAAAGTACTAATCTTCCTACACACTATTATTTTGTAAAATCTTAATACTAGCTACTTCCATTAGCTCTGTTACACTTACATTTGTGAAGTGCTCTTTGAACTTTATTTTTTATTTGCTCCCCAAATTCTGCTGGAGCTGAATTAATTATGTCAAGCGGCATTTGGTTAGTGACCGAATGGATAGTTCTGTTGTATTGTATGGTAGCTTGGAGTATCAGCCAGACAGTGTCTTCTATATTTCTTCCGAGTTTGAAACGTCTTGCAATGTCTAGAATGGTGCTATGTGGACGTTAAAATGATTTAAGAGAATCGACCTTATGGTCTCGGAATTCAATAATGTTTCATTGTCACAGAAATTTGTTTTGGTCTGGGGAAAAATGTTCGTTAAATGTAGGATCGGGGCTTTTACGCCTACAATTGTACGGGATGGTATCGGTTGCACCACCGCAAATTTAGAAATTTGTCTAAACAAGTAAGGAAATATTTTTTATCGGTCGGAATCTATTAATGTATAATATCTCGCTTGCTTATGATGGGATCGACGACTCGCCGATTAATTGCTTCCTTGGGTGTTGATCGTACTTGGCTTTTGAGAATATTTCGCAATTCGCAACAACTTGATTGGTAATTTTTGGAAAGAAATAGTCGCGTAAGATTTGTTTTACGTTATCTTAAGCAGCTCTATGTGCCCTATTGTGTTCTGCAGTTGTAATTTCCTTTGTTCGTTTTTGTCAAAAATATTTACCATGAATCCTTGAGAATACTAAAACCTTGTTGTTGAGAAATGTTCAGTTCGTGCTGAATGTGAGCCAAAATTGGTAGTTCGCAATGAATTGCGTTGCCCACATCTGGATTCAGCATTTCCTTCACCGTTTCTAAAAGTGTGTCCCTATCGGAGAAATATATGAAGTGCCTTGTTTTTTTTACCAAAAATGATAAAGGAGCGAGTTGAAGCGACTGGTGCTTCCTCTTTAACAATTTGATTCCTGAAGCAGTTTATTGGAAGCAGTTTTTTTTGTGTTGTTTCTATCGTATACTTTTAATTCACTGTGAATTTTGGCAACGTCAGAGTCTGCTGCATTCTCCAGGGCGTGAAGGTTCTGTCACGACAGTGCGTCAGGTTTTCCTTTTCTGGCTTGTAGAAATGCTTTCGCTTTCCAGCGCTTTATCTTTGCATTCGGGTTTCAGAATGAAACCGCAAATGTTAGCATTTGGTGGTCCGCAAAAATGTTAAAAGTTTTTACTTCGTAAAGGTAGTTACGTAGTTACAAGACAAAACCACTCCCAGCCCATGTGACGACGCATCCGTCGTTAGGTCAAATGTCCTTTTGAAGTTTAGGTACAACAATGTAAAATTTTCCGATATCAAAATATCCTTAAATTTATTGAAGGCTTGTAGTTGCTTATCATTTAGTTCAATTTTAATACTTTTTGACTGATGGGCAACTCACCCTACCTATTTCACCTTTCAAGATGTCGGACAGACGTCAAGCTATGGATGCAAAATCCTTAATAAAACATCTGTAGTAGCTGGCTAGACCTAAAAACGATCTAACTCCAAAAATGACGTGGGCTCCGCGTATTTTTAGATTGCTTCGACTTTAGACTGACTCTTTTTGAAACCCCCTCTCGAAACCGTGAAACCGAGGAATTCCACACTTTTCTTGAAAAAGTTGGACTCACGTTGGCTTCGTATAGGGCTCTTAAAACCCCGTCAATGTAATTTACATAGTCTACTTCAGTTTTTGAGAAGATGATAACATCGTCGACGTAGACGTAGCAAAACTTCCAACTTGCTTGCGAAAGACATCATCTATAGCCCTCTGAAAGACACTGGGCGCTTTTTGCATCCCGAATGGGAGTCGGCAGAATTCATATTTTCCTCCATTTACGGAAAACGCAGTTTTCCCGATTACGCTCTGCGAGTTCGATTTGATAAAATAACCATAACGTTCGGTATAGGATATTTATCATCGCTTGTTTTTTGGTTGAGCTTTCGAAAGTCGATTACATCAGCCCAAACGGGGTTGTTGTAAGGTGATTCAGATGAATTTTATTTTGCCATTTTTTAATAGTTCCTTAATTTCGTTATTAACAAAATCGGCTACACCCATAGGATATGGACACAGTTTTGAATAAATGGGATCGTTACATTCGGTTCGAATAGTGGGGACAACGCTAGTGTTAAATGGTAGCAACACGTTAGGATCTGCAAAAGCCTTAATTCTTTTAATTATCATTTTTTGGAAATCAGCCCTCAATGAAGATGAATCTCTCCTCTATATCCTCGTTATCATTTCACGATAGCGAACACCATTCACAGTAACTGCCTGACCGGCCTCATTTTGGAAAAAATACGGCCCGAAGATGCAGCCAGCCCATAAACCGCACCAAACAGTCACTCTTTGTGGGTACATTGGTTTTTCGACAATCACTCTTGGATTATCATTCGCCCAAATGCGGCAATTCTGCTTATCCACTGAGGTGAAAATGTGCCTCATCACATGTGCCCCACACTTCGAAAATTTATCATCCCTTGTTGCCATTTCTTGCCACCATTGTGGTCAAGAGGGTTTAGTTCTTGAGTCAATTGCACCTTGTAAGCGTAAATGCAAGTCTTTATGCAAACTGTTCATCAACGACGAGCGTGAGAGGTGCAATTGTTGGGCACGACGACGAGTTGATGTGGACGGCTCTTCAGCCACACTATCGCGAACAGCAGCAATATTTTCTGCAGTACGAGCTGTACGAGCATGCACTGGTGTTTTTACATCTCCTACAGACACGGTTTGCTCAAATTTTTGCACGATTTTTCCGATTGTACGCACATTTGGACGATTAAATTAACCGAAAAAATCAGGAAGTGCACGATATGCATTTTGATTTGAACGCCCATTTTCATAATAAGATTGAATAACTTTAACGCGTTGCTCGATTGTCTATCTTTCCACGGTTACAATTGAGTTAGTCTGAAATTGAGAAATGTCAAATAAAATGCAGAAAAAAGCTTGACGGTTAGGTGTGGTTCACATTCATCACAACATCGGCCCTTAAAACCCTTTATGTCGAATAGCCTCTTACAACTCGATTGTCAATAGGCTCGTTTGCGTACTATAATACCAAGTACATAAACTTGATGTATATTGTGAGAATGGTGGACATGTTCGCTTGTCGAAGTCTGATCGCTGGATATTAAAAACGTTTGGTTAGTATCGGAATGAACACTGTGCTTTATTGATTTTTTTTCCATTTCTTGTATAGAATAAATTTGCCTACTCTAACATTGCAGAATAACTCAATTCTAAAGACATAATTATGAAATAATTAAATATATCTCTCTTGCTGTGTTGATATAACTGCTGACATGAGCGTAACTGAATCCGTATAAACATATTTAGGCACGCGGAGTATCGGTTGGGATGTCGATGTTTTGGATGTGACCCAGTTGCGTCGTATGGCGTAAACATTCTTCCCCGCCTTCAGTGGTTATTCAATGATCTAAGTAACATTGACAGTAACAACAATAACATTGACAAATAACAATTCGTACCCTCGTGGTGTTTGTTGACGATTTTGCTGCGATGGCGTTGTGATCGTTTAGCGATTTTGCTTGATTGCTTAAGCCCGTATTACGACTGATTTGTATTTACCCGGTACGGCTGAGAAATTTAGGTTGGGTAATATTTTCAATCAATTGTGTTTGCCATTTTCCAATTTATGGGGCTAGTGCCTCAATGATTTGGGATTTTTTCAGTTTTTCAGTGTGGTGCTGTAGAAGGCAAACCCAGTATTGTAGATTTTGTTTTTATTAGTTACATAGTCGTGAAGCTTTAGTGCATGGATAGATAGGTTTCGGGTGTAACCATTGAGCATGAAAAGTACATAGGAGAATGTACGCAATGTATATATGTAATAAAAGCCCTTATGCGTGCAACTACTTTCTGTATAACATATTTATTTGAACATTAATTTTGTATTCGGAACTTTTGCTGTGAATCGAGATGTCCCGATTGTAGAATATAGCCATTGATTTAAATAGGCTTGTAGGTAAACAAGACCCGTTGTTAAATAACCCAATTTCACAGGAGCAAACCTAATAACCTCTGCTGTATCTTTGTTGCACTAAGGTTGATACATGTCTGAATGATTGAAGACTGTACGGGAATATATTGGTCACGATGTACATTGACAGCCAATGTTGGGACACACGGAAATGATGGATAGCATTGTGTTATTTATAGTGCTTGGTATAGATGTCATCTGGAACAACGCGTAGCGGTGCTGACTTACTAATAGAAGTCTGATCAAAAATATTCCTATGTTGTTTGTGATTCCTCCATTTACTGTTATTACTTTATATAGTTGCAGCAGATCTTCTTCAGCTGCAGGTATTTCTTGATATTTAGTAATTCCTTCCTAAATTGTTGAGTTGAAAACAGCAACTGGGTTGTTTTATCTGATGAGTATTTCTAAATACGTCGAGTGGATTGCATTCATTGAATGTTAAGGGTCATGACAATAAGTTGTGACGACAAATCTGGAACAGCTTGATTTGGTACCTTTTTTGGCCATTATCATGTAACAGTGAAGTAAGTTCAATTAGTTGTTTGTTGAATTGACCAAACCCACTTTTGACGCTCTGCTAGGTTGACATCATTGATTGTTGATTCCATGATTGATGTCTGATTCTTTAACATTTCCATTATATGATTTTCATTTACACTCACTTTGCTTATCGTATCTTGAATTTGTTCTGCGTATTCTGTATCTAAGGCACCAAATAAGGAATTAGCAAGTTTTCCAATTATGTTGAGCTCCTTTTTTAGTTCGTTTGCCTCGAACGATATACATTTCCGACTGTAACTCACTTACGGTGTATTGGCTGCTTTAAAGTTTCTTTACATGTGCTCTTTCGCTCCATTTCTTGGCATAGATGTTGTAGCGCAGATGTTCCGTTTAATATTGTCTCATATTCCCTTCTCAATGGACTGATATTGTAGTACATTATGAAGTTCCATTCGCTAGTTGCTACTCTTCCTTCCCCAATGTCTTTAAAATAGTTTCTTAAATGTTTCTCAAATTTTTTAACTTGAAACATTTCACTACAAACTATTGGTATAATCAAGAGTAGTTTTAACACTGATAGTCTTAGGTGATTAGTATTTTGAATCGTTTGTTTGGTATTGTAGAGCAAGGATCTTCCGGTTTAGGTGATCGTTTGGTTTCCACCCTACTGGTTGGGTCCTTCCTAATGTTCGTTTTCAATAGGCACTGGTGTTAATTTACGTATTGGACGTTTTAATACTCCAGATGATGATTTGAAGTCCACTACCCGTACAACTCCGTCATCACCATTATAGGTTTTTATGATTCTGCCCAGTGGCCACTGTAGTGCTGGCATATTGGATTTCCCTATGATAACCAAATTCCCCGCCTGGATGTTCCTGGGAGATTCATTCCATATGTGTCGATAGTGAAGCTCTTTAAGATATTTAAGCGACTACCTTCTATAAAATTTGTTGCTTACGATGTGCCACTAAATTCCATCTTGTCAACATTGAATATTTCATTTACGTGGCATTCGCATCTAGTTATCATCGATTAACTAGACTTAGTTGACTTAGTGCTGTCAGGTCGTTTGGTTTGGTTGACATTGGTATTAATGGCTTTGAATTTAAAATTGCTTCGATTCAAACTAATACTGTCTCCAGTTCTTCATATGTCAGGGAAGAGGTGGATACGCTTCTCAGCAGTAGATGTTTTACTAATTTGACTGCTGCTTCCCATAGGTCTCCGAAGTGTGGGGCTCAAGTGGGAATAAATTTGAGTTTTATGGACCTGTTATAAAATTGGTAGCGCTGTCGCATTAAAAATGTTTACAGTGTCCCCTGCGACCAACAAATCTTCTTAACGCGCCCAAAAATGATTTAGCAGTTAAGTCCCTTACTAATTTTATATGTACAGCCTTGGTTGCGAAACAGCAAAATATGGCTACATACACCTTATGTGGTCTTTTACCACGGATCAACTCAAACTATTATTCTTACATCTTTCATGATTAAGGGTAGGTAAAACGTCGCACCATATGCCTCCTCCGATGCATCTGTAAATGTATGTGTTTGTACGACTGTTGGCACTACATTACTGAACACGTGTCGAGATAGTTGGAAATTGTTTAGCTTCTCCAAGGGCTTAATTTGGTTTTTATACACAATTTGTAGGTTTTTGGCTTCCAAGTCAACGCCAGCGCCTTGATGGATGCATCACTTTTGTTGGAGAAATCTAGATAAACTTCTTGGTCTTCCTTTGCGATACCTTGTAGTAGCCTCTTCTAATATGGTGAAGCAAGCACCTTAACTTGTCGAAGTCTGATCGCTGGAAATTAAATACTTTGGATTAGTATCTATTATACAATAAATTTGGTTACTCTAACATTACAGAATAACTTGATTCTAAAGACACAGCAATTACATCACACTTGCTGTGTCGATGTAATTGCTGACATGAGCGTATCTAACATGGTATTAGGCACGAGATACATTTAGTAAATTAATACACAATTATTTATTTCAGTTTGTTTCATTTTTTTTCCTTTTCAAAAACAACATAATACAATTACTTCTAATTATTTCTTTTCTTATTATACTTTATGATGATGATGTGTCCTGCTTTATCACCAAGAATCAACTGACTGTACTTAATCTTAGACTTATTTTCTTAGCGTCCGTGAGCGTTGTTTACTAAGATGATGGCCAGATGAACCGCTAAGCTTATCGGAGTTGCTTACGCGAATTTCTTAGTGTCGGCTAAATGTTTTGATGTTGTTTATGCCAATGATATTTGCTAATGACAATAGGTTCTATGTGTACGTATGTATATAAGTAAGTGATACGTAACTCACGCGGTATCGGTTGATGTGTCGGTGTTCTGGTTGTGACCCAGTTGTGTCACTCGCGTCAACATCGATCATCCTGACAGTAAATCGTCCTCGATTTACGATAGCATGCATTCGCATTGATACCCTAATAATTCTCTTAAAATGCATTTTGCAAAGTTTTTTAATGAACTTAATAACTACACAGTTTTTATTTAACTTACAGAAACTATGAAATTACACAGAATGTTTTAAAATTCGATAACATTTTTTATAAAAAGATTGCAAGGTTAACGATATTAAATGTTGATAGATGCATAAAACTTATCTTTGACCATATATTTGACCATTATCTTATGTTTTCGGGACCACATACTCCTTCAAACATTCGGGTTTGTACTCTTAAACGAGCCGGTCATACTTCCTCTCTCGTTTACCTCAAATTCGTTCTTCCAAAACATAAAAATTGCTAAGCGCGGTCTTAACGCACTTGAGGATTCTTTATCCTCTACTAACAAATATAGGAGAACGAATACTCCTATAATGTCGCGTCGGTTTAATTATTTTAACTTCTTGGATTCTCATCCTGACACGAACAATGATGATCATATGTCTCCGAGTGTTAGCCAACCTTCGGCAAAAAAAATAACTATTCCCCCAATTAAAATATTACATAAGTCGAGCGAATATGTGCATCAACTGCTTCAAGAGCAAAAAGTAAATGATTACTCTATTAAAGAAATCTCGTTGGGTATTAAATTGTTCTGTGAATCAATCGACTCATATAATACTGTGTGCAGTGGCTTAAAATGTAAAAGTGTCAATTCTTTTCTCATGACCTTAAAAGCAAAATATCGTTTAAAGCCATTCTCTTCGGTTTAGATTAGGTCCCATTAGACGCTCTTAAAAAAGAACTCATTTCTTTCGGTCTTAAGTGCAATGACATTAAAATGATTAAGAAAGATCATCAAAAATTCATAGACGTCCTCTATGTTGTCTATTTCGATAAAGTATCTGTTCGACTTTCGGATTTAAAAAAAATGTGAAGAAAATATTTCGCACGCAAGTGAGGTGGGAATTCCACCACCGCCCAAAAAACAAATTGACTCAGTGTCATAATTGCTATATGTTTGGACAAGGAGAAAAACCCATGCTGTGGAAATTGCTCGGGCAATCACCAAACTAACACATGCAAATCTACCGCCATCTCCAAATGTGCAAACTGTTGTGGGAATCATAAATCCACCGATTCCACTTGTGAAAGTCGTGTCAAATACTTAAAAATAAGAGAAAATTCTTCAGCAAAAACGAATCGCCCTCGTGTACTGACTCAATCTACTCCAACGCAAAATCAACAGCCCGCAAAGAACTTTAACTTCAGCAGCATGAGTGATTTTCCATCTCTCCCGAAGGCGCGCAATCAGCAAGTGACATCCCAGCCTGCAAAAATCGTTCCACGTGTTGCCCAACCAGTGCACGGAGCCGTACACCAAAGCTCTTCATCTGCGCAAAGCTCCCTTTTATCAGTAATGATCCATTTGTTATTGGCGGTGATCTAAACTGCAGGCATCGCAATAGGGGATCTGTAAGAGCTAATTCATGGGGTAATGTGCTAGAAAATGTACTAGCATCGCATAACTTCGCAATCGAAAATCGCATCCTTCTGCACACAGATTTACTTCTTCGACGCTTGACAACACTCCCGACAAACTCAGTCCACCTGTTGTCATTAATGCTTTAAGCTCTGATCACCTCCCTGTTACCTGTGATATTCTCTCTAGTCCAAAAACTCGCAATTTGTAATACTTAGACTTTAATAAAAAGCAAACTGGGATGTATTTCGACATCACCTCTCGATTACTCTGACCAACTGCCCCACGAACTTAGAATCGATAATGACCTGCGTGCAAGTCGATAACTCTATTGATTTGCTGGAGAGCAAAATCGAAGATAGTGTACAAATTGCGGTTCCAACAAGGCCCCAGTGCAATAGATCTGTTGTTCTTCCACGATTCTTACTAAATGCAATAAAAACCAGAAATTTTGTAAGACGTAAATGGCAAATGTACCGCTTGGTTCATGATTTCCGGGAAATGAATTTGTTAACACGTCTAATTCGAACAAAAACTGATGAGTTTAGAAACAACAGTTGGAACAGGAAACTGTGTACACTTGATCCCTATTCCAAGCCACTCTGGAATATCAACAAAATAATTAAAAAAAAAAAAAACATAGCCAGACCCCTAGCTTGGTATTTAATAATTCATTTATCACAGACATTGAAGGCAAATCTGAGCTTTAAGCAGACGTTTTTTTGAATAACCACTTAGTGTCACAAAATATTGTATCAGTAAAGGAATCTGAGGCCGAATCCGAAATAATATCATTTAATTTATTAAATCCGTTACTTCCACCTGACGACTCGTTACCTTAGATGATGTTGAATTTATCATCTCCCAACTTAAATGTAAAAAATCGCCTGGTCTTGATGGCATAAACAAGATGGAAAAAAGCAAAGGTAATTGCATTGCTCAAATCGGGGAAATATCCAAGCAATCCGAGTAGCTACAGACCGATTAGTCTGCTCAATGGTTTCAGTAAAATCTTAGAAAAACTTATTAAAAATAAAACTAGATGCTTTTCTGAAAAGAAGTAGTCTTCTGCCCCAAATGCAATTCCCAATAGCACTTCTCATCAAGTTTTAAGAATTTGTAAGGAAGTAAAACAAAGCCTATACCAAAAAATTTCGACTGGTATGGTACTACTAGACATGGAGAAAGCATTTGACTCTGTCTGGCACAATGCCTTAATCTACAAACTAATAAAATTCGGTTGCCCTTTATACCTCACTAAAACTATCCTAAGCTTTTTAAGCAGCAGAACATTCCTTGTTGCGCTTAACGGTGCCATTTCTTCCGCGAAAGCTGTGCCTGCTGGTGTCCCTCAAGGCTCAGTCTTGGCACCAACCCTATTTAATATATTCACAAGTGATTTTCCTGACATTCCAGACTTTATGCTGATGACACCGCTCTTTATACGTCTCAAACAAGTGGTGTAGTCATTGAAAATCGTTTACAAAATGGCCTTAATGATTTTCATGAATACTTTAAGCACTGGAAAAAAATGCCAATCAATCCTTTTCACTAGAAATATGTCACTTTGTCATTTTCCTCCAAGCAATTTAAGAATTAATAACTGTGACATACCGTGGGATAGTTTCGTTAAGTACCTTTCGTTAAGTTTACTTAGACCCGAAATTAACTTTTGGTATACGTATAAAAAACATCATAAATAAATTAAACATCGTTACAAAACTGTTGTATCCACTGATTAATCGCAACTCAATGTTGAATCGTCTAAAAAAAACTGATATTGTTTAAAATCGTTTTTCAAGCAATAATTACTTACGGTTCTCCTGTGTGGGGGAATTGCGCCAAAACACACATTAAAAAACTATAGATAGCACAAAACAAAATTCTAAAAATGATGCTAAAGCTCCCCTGGGACTTTTTAACTATAATTTTACATGAGCAAGCTGGCATTCTTCAAGTTGCCAGAAGAATTGAAATTCTCAATGAGAAGTTTTTTACAAAATGTCGAACAGTTGAAAATGCACTTGATACTGAGCTTACGCCACTATAAATACGTATGCCTTTATATCATCCTTGTACACACATATTGGTTTATTACTTATTTATAATTTATTATTTGTTATTTATTTACTTGTTATTCATTTATATATTTATTCATTTATCTATTTATTGAATTATTTATTATTTATCTATCATATAATATTTATTTATTTGGTTGTCGCTTAAAATGTATAAACTGTTGCTTATTTATTATCCGTTCACATATAATATTTGATATTATATAAAAAGTCATTAATTTTACAAGTATATACATTGTGTATACACACACTTTTCAATTTTCTCTTTTTTTTGATTAATTTTCAATACAATTTTTTTTTCTCTCATACAGAGGTTTTTGCTTATAGATTTTTGCTCTAACATTATGCTATATTAAAACATATATGAATGCACGTCTAAACAAAACGATTTTTTTCAGGAGTCAGATTTGTAATTTATCATATCTATGTGCAAGCTGTGCTAAATTTAATGTAAATATTGTACTATATGAAATAAAAGTATCTATCTATCTCTCTTATGCTTACGGGACAACATACTCCTTCGTACGACTTTGTGAATTGTCTAGGTCTTCTGTACTCTGTTTTCAGAGTTGTTGAGAGCAACTCAAGTTTTTGCAGATATTTCATCCAACCACCTGATTCAGTTTCACTTTTTTTGACAGCATTGGTGTTAGGTAACAATAATTTTGGTAACAATAAATTTACTTGCATGTATACATGCTGCACATAGGAACTTTTAATAATCGACAGACGGAACTTTGTATGACTTGTGCAAAAGTGAGTGATTTCGCGGAAAGGAATTACAGGTAACGTTGAAAGTTGCTTATGATTACAGATGGTGGTAAAACACCCAAATCGTAGCCAAGATTATAGAAAAGTATAACAGTAATAAAAATAAAACGTGATATGGCTTTGATAGAAAATAAACAGAGTACATAATGATAAGTTAGTTAATTATTTTTAAACCTGAAGTAAAGGGTGATTTTTTAAAAGCTAAAGGAAATTTAAAAAAAAAAAACACATAAAATTCAGAAAAATGCATGAAATCTTTATTTAAATCGATAGTACGGTCTATATAATTTAATGTTTGAAGATTATTTATTTAATGATTTCATGCAAATGTTGACCTTGACTGCGCCTCAAATGGTCTATCCGCTTAGTCCAATTTTGGCATAATTTTTTCAACATTTCGGCCGGTATCTCACGAATAAATGCTTCAATGTTGTCTTCCAATGCGTCATTTTCATTGAAGCGGGCTCGTCTGTATAGACATGAGCCTTAACATAGCCCCACAAAAAATAGTCTAAAGGCGTTAAGTCGCCCGATCTAGGCGGCCAATTGCCCAATCTAGAAAGTGAAATAAAATGTTCACCGAATTCGCCTCTCAATAAGTCCATTGCTGCGCGTGCTGTGTGGCATGTGGCACCGTCTTGTTGAAACCATATGCCGTGCAAGTCAAGCTCTTGCATTTTGGCCAAAAAAAAGGTGGATATCATCTCACGGTAGCGCTCACCATTCCCAGTTACTTTACGATTCGCATCATCTTTGAAGAAGTACAGTCCAATGATGCCACCAGCCCATAAACCGCACCAAGGTGTGACTTTTTCTGGATGCATTGGTAGCTCTTGCAATGCTTCTGGCTGATATTCACTCCAAAATCGACAATTCTGCTTATTTACGTACTAATGAGCCAAAAATGAGCTTCGTCGCTGAACTCAATTTTTCGGTAAAAAAGCGCGCGATGAACTTTCTTAACAGAGCACGCATTTTGATAATAAAATTCAATAATTTGCAAGCGTTGTTCGTTTGTAAGACGATTCATGGTAAAATTATATACCAAACTGAAGCTGTTTGACAGTGAAACAAAACACGAAACGTGCGTCAGCTGTTTAAACCAGTGTTGCCAAAAAGATAATAGCTAAAAAATCACCTTGTGGTCAGTGCCGTGACTATGCACAGGGCGTAGGAAATTACTGGGCGCAACAATTCTCGAAACCAACTTCAATTACTCGCTTACGGGAGCAAAAATCGAAGCTCACACTGGGCGCATAAAATCCTAGTTACGGCAATGTTTGTACTGTTAAAAAAATCTGAAAAGTGAATATACTGTTAGTTTTTTTGCTATTCAATTTATCGACACATTTCCAATTCACTTTTGAGTGAAACCGGAATACGTTAATCTTTTCAAAATAACCGTGTTTGTATCAAAACATATAAAAATAACAAAAAATAAATATTTTATTGCAAAAATCAAAAACAAATAGTACTGCCAAGGAATTCAATCTTAATGCTTGTGTTTAATGTTTTCTAATAAAAATATTCCTAAATAAAAAAATATGGTACTTCTTGGTGCAATTACAGGCAAGGCGGAATATCTAAAATGATTTAAGCTCGTACCTTTTTCATAGTTTGAGCGCGCACAGGGGATTGTTAGTACACTTAAGAGTCCGGGTTCAAGACACAGCACAGGCCGAAGGTGTAAAGGGAGAAAGGGAGAGGAGGTACCTGTGCACATTGGTTTTAAATGTATGCGGATTGTAGTGGAAGATCATTCCATATTCGTGACGTGCGGCTGATGAACGAGTCTCTAAATTTAACTGTGCGTCCGAAAGTAGGCTTAAGTTTGAACTGATGAGCATTCCTGGAAAGACGGGTATTGCGGTTGAATTCGTGGAGAGGAGGAATGCAGTTGGCAAGCTCACTTGAGCATCGTTTGTTAAAATAGCGATAAAATACGGATAGAGACGCGACGATACGTCGATGTTCGAGCGAGTCTAATGACTCTGCAATATTGTTGACACCTATAAGTTTAATCGCTCGCTTATGGATTCTATATAGGTAAATGCAGGATGGTTTTGGGGGCAGCAGACCAGATATGAGCGTTGTACTCAAGTCTAGGGCGCATATACGCCTTATAAATTAAAGCCAAATCAGAAGGGGAGTATTTCTTGCAACGATTGAGGAAACCTAAACATTTCGCTGCATTTTCGGCGACCTCAAATATGTCATCGTTCCAGGTAAGTGATGTGTTGATACACATACCAAGGATTTAAAGCTTTCCGGTTTAATCGACACAGGTGCCATTCATAGATAATGGCTCATTAACAAGGGTTCTCTTGAGTGACAGAAGGAAGCATTGAATTGCACTCGGTTGTTCTTTCCTCAATTGATTATGCTGTCAAGATCGGAAGTCAATGTGCTTAACATAAGCTGCCATTCGAAGCTGACGATTTATCAGCGTTTCCATGACCTTACTGAGAAGGGACGTAAGTGCTATGGGTCGGTACGAGCTGACTGACGAAGACTGGACAAATGGGGGAATACCATCGGGCCAGCGGATTTGTGCACGTCGAGATCTTTAAGTACTCTTGCAACTGAATGAGTGCGGAAGTGGATTTGTCCCATGGTGAAATCAACGCTCTCGAGTACAGGTGGCGACATATTGGAATCCGGTAGTGTTGAGCTAGCTGCAAAATGCGCCACAAGGGGATTCGCTTTATCTAAAGAGCTGACAGCTGGGATGCTATTGCGGAAATCTTTACTTTTTTAAAAATGACTAACAGTTTTTGCTACCCTTAGGACATTGTAGCACTTTTTGTCTCAACTTTTGCTTATACGAGAATTTCACACGTCTTATAATTGCATTGCAGGCATTTCTGGCCCGTTTAAGCTTATTTCAGTTTTCCTCAGCAGGATTTGCTTTGCATATCCGGAAATTCAACTCTCTCAACCTGATAGCCTTTTACAGCTCGAGTCATACCATGCGTTTGCTTTGGGCTTGATATACTCTATGAGGAATGAAGGATCTCATGCCCAGCAGAAGAATGTTTGTGATCATATCAGCAGCGGCATCCACGTCACTATCGAGGAAGCATAGTAACGAGTTAAAATTCTTAAATAAGTTGTTTAGACCGCTCCAATCGGCTTTCTTGTATAGTCATACTGTTCTTTTAGGAATTTGTTCTCTAACTGTTTGTGGCGATAATGAGAAATTAGCTGATACGACACAATGGTCAGACGAGCCTAGAAGTGACAGAATGTCAATAGAATATTTGTCAGGATGAGAGGTGAGAAACAGGTCCAGGGTGTTGGCGGAATGATCTGCAATGTCAGGTATTCGTATGGGCTCATTTACTAGCTGGGTCAGATTATTTACCTCAGCAAAGAATTCAATATACCTTCCTTCGGATGTTGTCTGGGCCGAATATAGAAGCCAATTAGAATTGTGTATAGCGCATCAAATTCGTTAAGAGTTGAATTGCTATCCAGGTTTGGACTTCTTTAAATAAAGCAGTAGTGCATTAAATCCTTACGGACATGGAGTCTTAACCACAGAAAATTAACGCCGCGGGGTTTACTTTTTTAAGCGTGATGTACCGACGGGGACAAGTGCACGCACGAGGATGGCACGGAGTGAAGATGGTGTCATTTGCTTCAGTTCTTCCTGTAAAGTATTAACCGTTATTGGTCGGAAAAGTTTCCCAAGCTATGCATGTTATTTACGATTGGACTTTTTCGAATGATTGAAAACGTATTGAAAATTTAATTCAAGACGGATGTCCTGACAGTATAACCAAAGGTGGTGTAAATTAAACACATAGTGCTCAACTTGATAAATTATGGCGAAAAAAATTAATTTATGCCTTGCGTATAAGGTACAGATACGGTACAGTTGTCGAGGTAACGTAAACGTAAATATATGCGCTCAGTCGATCGCGGAGGATCAACTTGCCTCGAGATGTCTCGTGAGTGTTTAACCCCCACATCCCCTTTAGTGGATCATGCGGGTCACAAGATGATGACGATGATGATGGAGCACAAGGAATATTGATTAGCTCCAGGAAAGACCAATGCGGTTGAAACAATGAAACAAAATAGATATAGGATACCTAATTCGCATCAAGGAGGAATCTTCCGTCTGCATCTCGATTACTTGGTCGAGTACTTGAACTATACATTCTGGCCCGGATGAACTTTCGTGTTGTCACCCTCAAAACACAGAACTCTACATTAAAAGAGCATTCGTAAAAATATCCTTTTTACCAGTGTCTCAATCTCCCAACGTCACAAATTCAAAGGATATTCCGATCCATTTCAAAATATATCCAATGTACATTCTAATGTTAATGGTAATGTCGTGCTTAACACAAAAATGTCGACAATACATTACCAAACGCCCGCAACCCGGTTTATTTAGTGAAAAGGGCGGGGGCAATGATTAGCCTAGGAATGCTGAGGAGTGATGTTATTTCAGATTTCAACATAACATTTGAACTCGATAGAATCACTAGCATAGTCGACAATATGGAAACATCGTGTAAAGTTTCCGCTACCTCCAATTCTATTACGCATTGTTCCACATTGTTGCAACATATAAAGGAAAAACGAACATCACTCATTTGTGAGATTGATATTCGAAGAACAATGTTTGTACCAGAAATAATAAGCCTTTGGAAAAGTACTGGAGCTGACATTTGATGTTATAAAATATGTTATAATATATATATAGAACTCTGGTGGCTCCACCAACGTCGGTAACGAACTCACCGAGCCCATCAATGGCAAAAAACCCCATACATGCTCTTCGCTCTCATGTATGCTTCATGCCGTTGCTGTAGTAAAGCTGAAGCAATTGTAGTAAAGTTGCCAAGTTGTACATAACCGGTGTGCTTCAGGTCATTGTCATTCTGGAAAATCCAACTGACAACACGGCCACGATGACTATAGACTTACGCTTACAGTTTTTTACCTAAAATCATCTTGTCTTGGCAGCTTTACTATTTTTTCTATTCCATATTTACAATGTAAATTGGTCAGAGAGAAAACGTAAACTATGAACACACCTATTCCATGCCATTTGTTTCCACTCTTTTGAGTTCTTCAAATTGACACTTAAAAATTCACCATTAAACTTTAAATTCAATGAATGAACTCCATTTAAAAACAAATTGTTTGCTTTAAAAAATAAAATTTTATTGGATATTTGCAAATTATAAACCTTTTATTTTTTTCTTCTTCTATTGGTGCTATAGTCCAGGGCCGTAACCAATATTCCTCTCCAGCTGGCACGATCGTTAGACAGCTGCCTCCAATTTCGCACGCCGTGGGCGTCCTCTATTACGTTGTACCACTGGTTCGGAGCCGGAGACTCTTGGAGCGATGTTGTCCATGCGCTCTAAAATGGTCTCGCAATTTTAGGCGTTGAATCCGTAGACGCCTGGCTAGACTCATATCGCGGTACAGCCCGTACAGTTCATAGTTGAATCTGCTTCTCCGAAAACCCTCAACGCAAACAGGACCAAAGATTGAACGCGGAACTTTTCTCTCTAAAAGGCCAAGGGCTTCTTCATCTGCTTTTAAGGCTGTCCAGAATTGCGCGCCATAGAGCAGGGCAGGGATGATCAGGGTCTTATATAATGTTAGCTTCCTTCGAGGGCTCTATCACTCAATTGCCTCTTGATCCCACAGAAACAGCTATTGGCAGGAGTTATTCCGCGCTTAATCTCGGTACTACATCAAGTTATAGCTGAACATTGTGACGTTCTGGCCAAGTCGTCGATGTTGTGCGTACTTTCTCGATGACGGCGTATCACCTTGAATGACCTTTAAATGGACTAATAGGTGATGAACGTAGATTTGCATCTCTTGGGTCTTTCCCAGGATCTTATGGTGCACTTCCCTGGCCTTAAGCCGCAATGATAAGGACATATCAGGTTATTCACGAATGGTGTTTTAGTAGACTTATCCTTTGGCAGTTGGCGCAGTTAAAGGAGTCTCCTTTCTCGTGCATCGGGCAAACACTACTGAGGTTCCACTCGTTGGGCATGCTTTCCCCCGACCATGGCTTACAGATGAGCTGGAGCAATTATTGGTGCATTCCCGCAGACGGTTCGTCTGCACCAGCAGCTTTATTCGACATCAGCCTCGATATCGCCATCTTAACTTCATCTATGTCGGGGGACGGAATTCTTTTCTAACATCGTCCAGTGGGTGGAGGAGAACATTCCTCCTGACAGTGGTATTGGTGTAATCATAGCCGTTTACAGTCTACATAATGATTTACTAAGAGTTGTCCATTTTCGTCCCGACAGGCTTCTGTCGGAAGTTTATACCCATTGAATACTTGTTTGACCCGTTGGTAGAACTTCCGGACAACACTTCTGCCGTAAGACCTCTCCATTTCCTCGATCGCGAGCTTCTCATGCTAGTTCTTTTTACTTTTGAGGAGCCGGTGATCTTCCCTCCTTTAAGTTCGTATGGCTCATGAACTGCTCTCGTACTTGACTGCTTGCTTGGCTGAATGCGCCTGCCTAAACTAGCTGTCAATCCTGTATTTTGTTAGGGTGTTTTAGACACAACATAACAGCAGCTTTTCTGATGGCATTTTGACAATGTTTTTATTGTTATTCTATTGTTTCGCCTGGCAGTGTTGAACTCTCTGAGAGCTTCAGAGTATTGTAGGTTTCGTCCGTCACGATGTCCATCAGCCTGAGTCCGTTCTCGGACGTGTTGTCGTTCCGGCTGTACTTTCCGATAACTCTAGCAAAGACGTCTTCCTTTCCCAGCTTTGCGTTGAAATCTCATAGAACACCTTGGTTCTTAGAAAGAACATACGATCTATGCCCGATCGTATGTTCGGTCTAGGAGATCGCAAAAGTCATTCTCGCTATCGTCATTTTTATCTTCCGCTGGGGCAATGGCGCAGATTAGTAGTGAGGCGTTCCCTATACCTATCGTATCTCCTGGATGACAGTTGTATCTACCGTATAGGCTTATATGACCTCCGCATGTTCATCAGCTGTACGAGGTCTGTTAAGGAACCTCACATTCCACGAGCGGAATCTGAAATCATTGTCCTTATTTCGTTGTTTATGGTAATCAGCAGTAATGTCATCCATATCCGCTTGCTGTAGTGTCTGAACTGTTTGTTTTTCTACACGATTGGGATATTACAAAACTGTTTGCCAACTTGACCTGGATGCACAGGCCCATACCCGCGTTTTAACAGGACATCAAAATATGTAAATTAATATAGTGACCAAGAACTGAAGTAGCCCAACGTCATCGAAAATGGTGTGGCTGCTTTAGATCTTGACAAAACTTAAACTCTCCTAGAGGTAGATAGATCTAATTGTTAGGCGTAATAACTGCTCTTGAACAAGTTGGTAAACTAGTTGACTTGGAACCCCTATAATGACTTATGTAGAAGCTGAGGGATAGGATGAGAGGACAAGATGAGCGACAAGACTAACGACCCTAAACTGGCGTTAGCGCTCTTGCTTTCACCGCTTCTCAACGTTCTTTCCATCCATACATACTCCATGATGTTGCTTTAGTAAATCTGCAGTAAATCTATAAACTGGCCAAGTTGTAGATAACCGGTGTGGATCAGGGTCATTTTGGAAAATTCAACTTACAACACGGCCACGACGACTATCGACGGGTGCTTCCAGTTTTTCTTCCTAAAATAATCTTGTATTGACAGCTATTTGTGTCATTTATGGACTTGGGGCGGCTTTATTATATAATATTCTATTCCATATTTACAATGTAAACTGGTCACATTATAATTCGAAAGGCTAAAAAACGTATAATCATAAGCATGGGTGTCTGAATAGGAAAATGTTCGATCAATAATTTAGAAATATACGTAGGCTGGTTATGTTCGGTAAGAGTGGCTGAGTACAGTATGATGTTCATTGTCTTACCGCGCGGGTTGACTGACACCTAAACATAAAACCATTGGTGCTTGTGACAAACGGGTTTAGCTGGCTTGTGTTGACGACAGACAGTGCGCTGAGACTGTTGAAATAGTAGCCTGCTAGGTTCTACTACCTACTGCTGGCCAGAGTACAAGACGAACAGAGGAGATGAATTTTTGTTTCTACTTCCTTTTCATTCACGGAGCTTCTACTAAAATCATTGTATGGGACATCCATCCTGGTGGATGACCTTTTATGTAGTTCCAATAAGATTGAAATGTTGCAACCGTTGATATTTTAGTATACATGTTGCAATCCTCATCTTATACACAAATTCCATAAATTTGTTCATTCCATTAGAATTTCTTCAACCTTTAAAAGTAATCGTATTTATTATGATTTTTTTCTTCTTATCAAATGTTAATGCTTAGAAATAAAAACTACTGCATATGTTTCAGATTTTATGCCGCTGAAATTGCTGCCGGACTATTTTTCTTGCATGTCAAGGGAATTTTATATCGAGATTTGAAATTGGACAACGTTCTTCTGGATGCAGATGGGCATGTAAAAATAGCTGATTTTGGAATGTGTAAGGAGGGCATAAGTGGTGATAGGACAACAAAAACATTCTGCGGTACCCCAGACTATATAGCCCCTGAGGTATTTTATATTTATATATATATGTATGTGTGTGTGTGTGCGTATGCATAATTGTATGTGTGTGTGTTTATATAAATTATATAATTATATGAAGGTGGTCGCGTACTCGAAAAATTGGGTGAAACGAGAATAAAAATTTCTAAGGCAAATAGTAACGTACACAAAGCAAAAAATATCAAGATATCTCAAAACCATAGGCATAGCGAGTCATAAACCAAAAAATTAAGCGAAATTCACATCTCAAAAGCAAGTGTACAGCTTGTAAATCATATGGAAATCAGAGCTAATATGGGCTTTTCAGGTATCATCTTGCGTAGTCAATTTAGTGTCCACTTATTAAAAATGGATGTGTTTGGTTATTTCAACTATATAAAGACTAACCTGCGCCAAAAGCGTTTAGGTAAGATCAGATATCCTAATTTTTTTTAAAGTACATAACTAATTGCTTTAGGAGACTGCATTCAAAATTTGTTCTTTGGGATCGCGTTTGAATTAAATATTAATTAAAACGCAGAGCACATATATGCTGTGCACTGGCTTTTGACGCTTACTGTATATTATTGCACTTCCTACACAAGCTTTTTCAGTAAGGTATAACAAGTACCCAATCAAAGACATTTTAGGCTTCAAATGGTCAAGGAGTTTAAGTTCTTGATTAAAGTTTTTGTAAGAATTTAGGCCAAAACCTTTACGCAAAATTTAACATGCTGGCTAGAATTCCATTATAGCACATACAGCCTTTTAAGCTTACAACTTATATTTTCGGAATTAAATTCGAATTGTAGATATACAAGCGTTAACTAACGTTCTGACATTGACATATCATAAAAAAGTGGAATAGCAACACTTGTACTCCACCTACATAAATAAATACATGTAATGATATCGATACTTGAAAACCAAATTATTACTCTGACAGATCATACTCTATCAACCTTATGGAAAATCAGTTGACTGGTGGGCTTACGGTGTTTTACTGTATGAAATGCTTGTAGGACAACCTCCATTCGATGGTGAGGATGAAGAAGAATTATTTGCAGCAATAACGGACCACAATGTTTCATATCCAAAAAGTTTGAGCAAAGAGGCCAAGGAAGCCTGCAAAGGAGTAAGTAAAAGCATTATTTTATAGAACTCAGAGGCTGAAAATACTTTAATTAAAAACCTTTCCCTTGTAAACGAAGAATAGCTTGGACAATAATTTTAGTAGCTGTTTAGTTAATTTCGAAGATTAAAAAATTAAAAAAAAAACTGACGGTGAATATACAAAAGCGTTTAACTTTGACTACTTTAACAAGGAGTATTGAAATAATTATACTAGCTTTACATTCGATGTATCATTCCGTATACTTTAAACAATTGCGAGAAAGCTTAAAGCAAATACAAAGAAATTGAAAATATTAAAAAATGTACGTGCGCTTCATTGCTTAATGGTGGTGAATTTATTTGTAATATATAAAGTGCAGTTGCGTTCAAAATATTGTTAAACTGAAAATGCTCTTGCTTTCGGATGCAACTGAACCCACATACAGTTGTTTAAATAAAACTCTAAAGAAATTTTAAAACAAGAAACAATTGGCAACGATTTAGAGCTCGTCCGGTGCATTATGTTTATGTCTATTATGCCTTTAATATTTCTGCAAGCCCTATTGGGATTGGTTGCATTCCGTTTTTGTGATTGATTGGTCATTTGAGATTTCTTTTGACCCCTTTTGTAACCATTTAGTGACTTTGAGAAATTGCAGAATGTCTTTTGTCTATTCAGATTCTGAAGGTAGTTGAAGTAATACTTGCCTAGTATATTCCTGGTTTCTGTAGGTCCAAGGTATGTTCCGAGGTAATGTAGTATTGTCTCCTCTTCTTCTTCATCCCTGCAACTTCTGCAGAAGTCATTATACGGTGCCCCAAGTCTTCTCGCCTAGTTGACTATGAGTCAGTTTCCAGTTATCACCCGTATTACTTTGCTGATATCCTTCCTATCTGACTTTAGGAGGTGACTAGTCCTTCATTGGTTTAGTTCAGGCCACATCGCTTTCGATTTCCTGCAAGTGTTCAATTCTGATAATTTGCGGTTTGTTTATCACCATCGTCATCAACCGTGATGTTTGTTAGGGGGGTGTTTTCTCCTGATCTTCTAGATACTGCACATTTTATGATAGATGTGTCCAGACCATTAGTCACAATGGTGATGTCCAGAACCTCCTGCCTTAATCTATTAATAAAAGCTGGGTCTGAGCCGACATTACACACACAAAGACTAGATTCTGAAAGACACTGAATAAGTTTCTCAAAGCGTATGGTGTGCATCAGTTCCGCACCTATACAATACGGATCTTAAACTTTTCAGCGGCTTTCATTGCCTCGTTTATTGTGTCCGCTGGAACTTTTACTTCGTGGTCGAAGGTCATGTATGCCGAGAAAACTGCGTTCTTCTTCCAAATGCGGTCAGCTCCCGACAGGTGAAGTCCGGATTACAATGTTGTAGTAAGAAAAAAGCGTTTAGTGTGTTTTCGCATTTGCTGATCCATAACTCCTGGTTGAGGTTCCATAGCTTCGACTTTCATGAGATTTTGATGTTGCATTGGAAGATTTGTCTGCACCACCATTTCATGATGATTGATTTGACTCCTTTATAATAATATTACAGTCCGATTCGGAAGAGAAGAGTTCTCCCTTAGGAGCAAGCCTTCCTGCTCGCCCCCATTAGTACAGCCGGGGTTTGGAAGTCCTAGTCTTTCTTTTTTTTTAATTCATTTTTATTTTTAAAAATTCATGATAAACTTAATTAGTAGACAAAAATGCTTGAAACTAGTTGGACGAACATTATTACTACTATTTCTAACATACTGGCCTTCGGTGGGCACTCTAAGCTAAACTTAGCCTTACTCTATGTTTTTGGACCTAAAAAACTTGTATAATCAATTATAAAAAATATTTTCCAAAATTGAGAAACAAAAACTTAATTACCGAACATTTTTATTCATTAAAACTTATACACTAAGTTACATACTACCTTAAAATAACTTAAACTAGTTTCAATACATATAGATATACACATGTATATATAATACTATAAACATGTATATATATATACATACTTCTATATACATCTGTATACCCCATGGGTGTACGCATGTGTATACTTTGTTTTATTTTTTTTAATTACATGCTTTTTTTTTAATATTTACATATATTTACAGCTTACTAACTACCCTAAAACTAAGATCGGCCATAGGTTGCAGCTCATAGATATACATCCAATCCACAGCAAGACAGACCGCTTTTAGATCTGTCTTCGATATGAACGGGGATGAACCCCGTAGTCGGCGATGGCATTATCTGCGATGTTATCATCATTGAATACGACAAAGCTGTTGTTCTCTAATCGCCATTGTTGCAGATCTTCACGAAGAAGCGTGTTGTTGACCAGTACGCGGTTCTCCAGGTCGTGGTTCGGGCGAACATTCTCGTTCACCTTGTACACTTCCTGAAAGACCGCGCCAAGTACTTCCACTTTTTCTTGCGGATCTTCGACCACAAAGAAGTTGTCGTCAAGTACAGCGTTTACTGGATCAATACCTACTGTAGTCAGTATTTGTTGATTGCCCGTCGTTCTGGGGAGCTTAAGACACGCTTCTAAAGAATTTGCTTACCTTCGGGAACATGCTCGGGTTGTTGGATCTTACACCCCGAATCTTATCGTTCCAATACATGTTGGCAGAAAGTCTGCAATTCTGAGCAGTTAATGTTTGTATGCTCTTAATGAGCGATTTCAGTGTCCTAACTTCCTAAACCACCTGTACAAGGTTTTTAATCTTGACAGGAGTCTACTTTTTGTTGGTGGAGTGCGTCAAGTGTCGCATTGCGATACATGTTATGGTTGTTTGTACGTTTATACCTAGGTATCGTAATGTCCGTCGTTCGTTTTACTGTCTCGTGCAATTGGATTGGGTACATATCAATCTCTTCGTTTGACAAGTTTCTATTGGACGGTATGTGGAGCTCATTCGAAGAGAGTGCTCTCGTCATTTGGCTGGAGAAGCGTGTCCATCGTGCCCTACTGTAATTGTAGGGGTGCGTCTGCACAAACTCTCCTAATTCCGCAATGTCATTGGGGATCTTGATTTCGGCACAGAGTCCGCAATGGTCACTGAGATACACGAATGTGTTCAAGCAGTTTACCGTTTGTGAGTTTGTGTCTGTCAGCTGCAGTTTTGCGTCTAACAGCGTGAGATCCAGATAAAAGTCGCTTCTAGGGAACGAGAATATCTTGTTGCTTTCAAATCGAGTCTATACTCGACACTGTGTAAGCAAAACCAGCTGGGCAACCAGCAGGAGTAGATCGACACCGAATAGAAATTCTTTCCACAACGGAGTGAAATGCACACTATGCAGTCCTCCAACCCCTGAAACCTTCGTACCGAACTACTATACACTACTTTGTGTTTTATGTTATACTTTATAAGGATCGCAACACCGCCTCCACCACTGGAGTTGAGCCGGTCTCTTCTAATAACATTATAATGACTGTGCTCCTGTGCACATTATAATTACTGTTTGAGCTCGTGTTTTCGATCAATCCCTGTCAGTAAATTTACATTCACTGCAAGGATCTTATAGAAACTCTCCGTCTGCGCAGCCATTAAGACTGTTGACGTGCTGGGTTCTGCAGGAGCGCCAGAATTTATCCAACCTGCTCCTCTAACCGGTCCATATGCAATTCGATGGATGATTTCCAATCGAGAGCAGGATCGTGTGCTCCTGGCTCTGAAACTAGCGGCGCTACATTCGTTAGCTCCTTTCCAGTGTTCCTCTGGCCAGACACCATTTGGGTGTAAGACACTTGAGGCTGTAGTAGAATTTCAGTGTTCCAGAAGCATAGAAATAAATTTAAACACGTGAACAGTTTGAAGAATATAATTAGAGTGACAGGAAAATATTTTCTACAAATAATAATAAATGACATGGTTACTTAGATATGAATTGATTAGAGAAGCAAAGTGTTTTTGAACAAAGTGTTTCAACATCCCCACTTAATCAATACATATCAGAAAAAATACATTAAGCTACAAAATTACAAATCAAACAATTGCATAGTACGATTATAGAAACAAAGCAAGAATGAAGAATATACATATATTAGTATATAAAATTGTTTCTAGTTCAAACCCATGTAATTTGTGCAATAAATATGTTTTTCATTACTAACAGGTTTTGTCAAATTATCTGCAATCATGTGGTTGGTACTAACATATTTTATTTTAATGTCTCTTTTCTCCAATCGTTCACGAACAAAATGATGACGAATATCTATGTGCTTGGTTCTTGGACTATACATTTGATTCTTCGCCATGTTGATTGCACTTTGATTATCACTATAAATTTCGATTGTATCGTGATAGTTGTCCAGTAATTCTTTTAAAAGCTGCCGAATCCAAACCGCTTCATGAGTAGCCGCTGAAAGATCCATATATTCAGCTTCAGCACTAGAAAGTGCCACCATCGGCTGCTTTTACTTGCCCATGAAATCGCACAGTTTGCAAATTTGAAAATATACCCTGTGAAAGATTTTCAGGTTTATCAGGTCTTGTACATTGAACTAAGTATAATATACATCCAATAGCCTCCTGATAAGGAACGTTCTTCATATCTTCTTCTTCACTTTTGGTTTTAGCTGACATCTCTTTGATTAATTTAGTGTTGGGATCGATTGGTGAATCAATGGCATGGCAATCGGCCATTCCAAATCGATCAAGAATTTGCTCAATATACTTAGTTTGGTCCAAAGAAATCGTTCCAGTTTTCTTATCCCTGGTGATTCTCATTCCAATGCAGCTGCCAGCTTCTCCAAGATCCTTCATGCTGAAGTTCTTCTTAAGAATTGCCTTAAGCTGATTCATCCATGCATTGTTGTTAGAAAATATCAGTAAATCATCTACATAAACTGCAACATAGACCATACTCTTCTTTTCGCGTCTAAAATATATGCATGCATCTGTTTTCGAGCGAGTATATCCAGACCTTTCTAAAACATTGTTTAATTTTGCATTCCATTGGCGACTTGCTTGCTTTATTTCATAGATTGCCTTCTTAAGTAAACAAACCCTTCCACTCTCATCCATGTAAACTTCTGGCTGTCGCATATATATCTTTTGCTCGAAATCTCCTTGCAGAAAAGCTGTAATCACATCCATTTGGTCTATAGCAAGATTGTATTTCGATGCAAGTGCCATCAGAAGTCGTATAGATGAATGCCTAACCACTGGCGAAAAAGTTTCTTCGTAATCAAATCCAGGGCGTTAGCTGCAACCTTTAGCTACAAGTCTTGCCTTGTAACGAATAACGTTGCCACTTGAGTCCGTTTTAACTTTGAAGACCCATTTGCAGTTGATGGCTTTTCTGTCATTAGGCAAGTTTACTAATTCCCAAGTGTTGTTATCCATTAGAGATTGATATTCATTGTCCATTGCAATTTTCCAGTCCACAGTCCAGCTTCTTTAACAGTTGATGGTTCTCCATTACATGCCAAATACGATATGCAATCAGGAAATTGTATCTCTTTGTGTAGATGACCTTCTCAATTCTGGTTGATCGTTTTCTTCATTAACGTGTGATTGAGAATCAACATATAAAGCATCAGAATCCACATCCAATAGCCTCCTGATAAGGAACGTTCTTCATATCTTCTTCTTCACTTTTAGTTTTAGCTGACATCTCTTTGATTAATTTAGTGTTGGGATCGATTGGTGAATCAATGGCATGGCAATCGGCCATTCCAAATCGATCAAGAATTTGCTCAATATACTTAGTTTGGTCCAAAGAAATCGTTCCAGTTTTCTTATCCCTGGTGATTCTCATTCCAATGCAGCTGCCAGCTTCTCCGAGATCCTTCATGCTGAAGTTCTTCTTAAGAATTGCCTTAAGCTGATTCATCCATGCATTGTTGTTAGAAAATATCAGCAAATCATCTACATAAACTGCAACATAGACCATACTCTTCTTTTCGCGTCTAAAATATATGCATGCATCTGTTTTCGAGCGAGTATATCCAGACCTTTCTAAAACATTGTTTAATTTTGCATTCCATTGGCGACTTGCTTGCTTTAGTCCATGGATTGCCTTCTTAAGTAAACAAACCCTTCCGCTCTCTTCGTCGTAAACTTCTGGCTGTCGCATATATATCTTTCGCTCGACATCTCCTTGCAGAAAAGCTGTAATCACATCCATTTGGTCTATAGCAGGATTGTATTTCGATGCAAGTGCCATCAGAAGTCGTATAGACGAATACCTAACCACTGGCGACATGACACGGGACCCAAAGATTCGCAAATGACTTAAATTTGGCTTCGATCCAGTCCACACTTCAACTGGAGACTTGTAATTCAAGACACGGGATATAAAACGGTTCTTTAAATATGCCGCTGTTACCATAGCTTCAGCCCAAAATTTCTTCGGTAGGACTGCATCTTGTAGCATGCATCTTGCGCGTTCGGTCAAAGTCCTAATTGTTCTCTCAGCGAGCCCATTTTGCTGCGGAGTCTTTTTCTTTTTTCGCGTCTAAAATATATGCATGCATCTGTTTTCGAGCGAGTGTATCCAGACCTTTCTAAAACATTGTTTAATTTTGCATTCCATTGGCGACTTGCTTGCTTTAGTCCATAGATTGCCTTCTTAAGTAAACAAACGCTTCCGCTCTCATCGTCGTAAACTTCTGGCTGTTGCATATATATCTTTTGCTCGACATCTCCTTGCAGAAAAGCTGTAATCACATCCATTTGGTCTATAGCAAGATTGTATTTCGATGCAAGTGCCATCAGAAGTCGTATAGATGAATACCTAACCACTGGCGAAAAAGTTTCTTCGTAATCAAATCCAGGGCGTTAGCTGCAACCTTTAGCTACAAGTCTTGCCTTGTAACGAATAACGTTGCCACTTGAGTCCGTTTTAACTTTGAAGACCCATTTGCAGTTGATGGCTTTTCTGTCATTAGGCAAGTTTACTAATTCCCAAGTGTTGTTATCCATTAGAGATTGATATTCATTGTCCATTGCAATTTTCCAGTCAACAGTCCAGCTTCTTTAACAGTTGATGGTTCTCCATTACATGCCAAATACGATATGCAATCAGGAAATTGTCTCTTTTTGTGTAGATGACCTTCTCAATTCTGGTTGATCGTTTTCTTCATTAACGTGTGATTGAGAATCAACATATAAAGCATCAGAATCAGAACTTTCTTCATTCACAAAGTCATTGTTCACATACCTCAATTCCCCAACCTCAATTTTCTGACCATTCATAGCAGCAATATCATAGTCCTTTTGTTCATCGTGCTCAAAGCTAAAAGGAAAAACATTTGTATTATCAGCTGACTGAACGGAATTTTTTTTTTTTCTACAAAAACGACATCTCGACTAATTATGATTCGATTGTTTGACGGATCATAGACTCGATATCCTTTAGTCCCTTCACAGTAGCCAACAAAAATCAATTCTTCAGATTTTGCATCAAATTTTCTTCGCTTAACAGGAATATGTACCATGACACGGGATCCAAAGATTCGCAAATGACTTAAATTTGGCTTTGATCCAGTCCACACTTCAACTGGAGACTTGTCATTCAAGACACGGGATATAGAACGGTTCTTTAAATATGCCGCTGTTACCATAGCTTCAGCCCAAATTTTCTTCAGTAGGACTACATCTTGTAGCATGCATCTTGCACGTTCGGTCAAAGTCCTAATTGTTCTCTCAGCGAGCCCATTTTGCTGCGGAGTATATGGAGTTGAAGTATGTCTTGCAATACCACACGCATTAAACAATTTTTTAAATTGCTGGTTACAGAATTCAGTTCCGCTGTCTGATCTGAATTTTTTGAACTGTCTTCCAGTTTGCTTCTCGACGAACGCCTTAAATTCGTAAGATTTTGAATATGTTTCATCTTTTGATTTTAGAATATAAACAAATGTTTTTCTGCTAAAATCATCAACTAGAACAAACGCATATCTAGCTCCACCAATTGGCATGTTTTCCATTGGTCCTGCTAAGTCAGCATGAACGATTTCCAAGATTTCCGATGCCCTTGATCCAGATTTTTTGAACGGAAGACTAGACTGCTTTCCTCTTAAGCAAGTTACACAGACATTTTCGCATTTGCCTTCAACAAATGACATACCATCCGCCGCACCAGACATCATTTTCCTCAAATCTTGATAGTTCAAATGTCCCAAATCGATGCCAGGTCTCGCAATCAGCGGACGCAGTTGCAATGCATCCAAATTGCTCGAAGCTTTTCAGTCGATACAAACCATCAACCAGCAAAGCCGTCGCGAAAATATTATTCTGTGAATCCCGAATTTCACAACGATCCTTTAAGAATTTGACTTGATGTCCTCTCTGAGTAATTTGACTAACAGACAAAAGGTTTGCAGCTAAGTCCGGTATACACAGAACATTCTTGACATCAATCATCTTCGGTTGGCTGTTAACATAAGAAATTAATTGCACGGAACCACAAGATTCAACATTCATTTTGGTATTATTTGCAGCTGTTAGTTCGGATATTTCCGGCTTTCTTACATTAAAAATCCAACTTGAATTCATGGTTAAATGTTGCGTTGCACCGAATCAATGTACCAGTCTTCTCGATTGAAATTGCCAAAATGCGCCATCATTACTTGTAGGATGAACCTCCTGCAACAATTTGGTTTTTATTGCATCGCTGGAAAGTTTCGCATCAACATTATCTAGAGCCATCACCATTGGTGTGAACTTTTCTGATAAACCACATAACAAAAATATAGCAAGCCCTTCATCATCGACTTTGAACCCTATAGCATTCAACCTCTGAGCCGCTTTAATGATTGTAGACACATAATTTTCCATTGAGCTGCAGTTTTCCAGTTTAGTTCCTGTTAATTGTCTCACCAATGTAATCCGTCGTGCACGACCTTTGTCTTCGAATGTGGACTCCATTTTTTCCCAAACTTCCTTAGCGGTTAAACCATCTTCAACATGAACATAATTGCTTTGATCAATGCTCAAAATTATTGCTCCTCTTGCAAATGGATTTTTCACCTACGCGGCGTACCCAAACCTTTGGCAGCGGGCGCACTGAAAAATGCCCTCGTCCGTCTTGCACTGGATTGAATATTTTTCAAAAACCTTTGTTCTTTTTAATAATAAAGTTACTACTACCTATGGCTTCTTTACATACCTTAGCCGTCTATTCTTCATGTGCCCTGTAGATATTTATCGGTGGCACATGTTCCTTCTTTGACGACCGCTGTTGTTGCTGATGAGCTGCTGGCTGTTGCTGGGCTGCTGACATTGGCTGCTGCTTCTGCGTCTTCTCTGTTGATGTTTGTCGATGTTGCCGTGATGCTGGCTGCTGCTGCGTTGCTGCCTTTGGCTGCGATGTTGGCTTCTACTTCGCTTTTTGTTGCTGAGCTGCAGGCAGCTGCAGTTGGTGGGCTGTTGTTGCTGAGCTGCTGGCAGCTATTGTTGGTGGGCTGCTGCCGGCTGTTGTTGCTGAGTTTCTCACAGCTGTTGTTGCTGGGCTGCTGGCCTCTTTAGTTGCTGAACTGCTGGCAGCTGTTGTTGCTGTGCTGCTGTTGCTGGACTGCTGGTGGTTGTTGTTTCTGCCCTGCATTTTTCTTTTTATTTTGTGCTAACTGTTGTTCTCGCCTTTGTTGTTGTTGGGCCTCCCTCTGTTGGTCCAACGCTTAGTGCACCTCCTCCTCTGACTCGGCTACTGCTGCTACGGACGCCGTCGTCGCTGGCTCTTCCCCCTGCAACCTCTCGGGAGACGCCTTGGTGTTGCGGCGTTTCGCACTTTTTAGAGAAGTTTTCTTCCTCCTCATCTTCGCAGCGCCTTCTTTTGGGACCGTTGGCTGGTGGCCTGATTCTGCCACCGGTTCTTGTGGGTTTTTGTCCACTTCTAAGAGCGCCGACCGCTCGTGGGATTCCATGTTCCCACACTCACTCACTTCTTACGAAATTCCTTAATGTTTTTGTTTTTTGAAATAAAAAGAAGAACAATTGTCTACCCTCACTGTGACTCGAACCTAGCCCTGTAGAGTCAAAAGCACTGACTCTACGTATTCGGCCAGATGCTCCATTTCAATAGGATGAGCGCCTTAATAACAGTACTTTTTTTTCCTTAAAAATTACACGCTAACTTACTATCTACTTTAAAATAAAACTTACAAACGAACTTAAGCTAATCTACTTATATATGACACGGGTCACCACATGTGCATACGTATACATCCCTAATACACATAATGTATATACTCGTATGTATCACTATGTATATATGTATACATTCTAATTTCATTTTTGCTTGTACTTACACCTTATTCTACCCTAAGCTAAGAGCGTCGACCATAGGTTGCAGCTGATATTATGCATATACAATCCACTGCAAGACAGGGAACCGACTTTTCCCAATACGGGAATCTGAACAACCCTTTCTAACCGGGGTCGAAAGGATTCGAAGCGGGAGTGTCCTCTCTTCCCAGCCACCAACATTTGTGGTGCTGCATAGCAACATCCCGGATGTCCCGCCTGGATACCGCCGTACTAAACCGGAGGAGACCCTCCTCAGCTCGCTGTGCTATGGAACGGTCGTGGTTGAGTCGCCCATCCACAGTTGATCTGGCGATGTGGTAAATGAGCGGCACCGCATTAACATTTTGTATCAGACTGTGCTTGTCTAGATGGAGAAATGCTTCTGGGAGGATGAAGCCGTTGTGACGTACCTTTTCGTGGTATAATGAATTGGGGTAGTAAGCCCCCGAGATCAAGTTATTGACCGAGTTCATCGCTCTGGCAGTATGACCTCGAATCAACTTCACTACGAAATTGTACACTCGAATCAGGTTCGCCCTGTTGTATAAAATCTCATTGCAATAGGAGTTCTATAAATGCGAAAGCAAGCCCTAAGACAGGCCCTCTCGAACAACCGAATCTTTTCCATCACGTTTGCACAGCTTGATATTGATAGGTAAGTTGATTGAACGATAGGTATGCATTGGCCGGATGAGGGCCATGTAGCAGATGACCTTCACCCTCTCATCGCGTTGGCTGTTGTAAAACAGTCTCTTTGTAAGGGCAAAGCGCCTCAGGTCCTGACCAGAGCAGCATCTACATGTTTGTTAAAATATAGATACTGATCTAGCCAGATCCCCAGGTATCTGACTACAGTCCTTTGCGCCAGTGGTTACCCGTGTCGTCCAACAATTGAGAACTTTCGCCAATTCTTTTTCGCATCCGCCGAAGCCTTACACAACGGCGTCCTGAACAGTATGGTTTCCGATTTCTGAAAGTTGATTTTCAACTTCCAGTCATCGCAATCTCTCATGAATGAATCTAAGTCAGCCTGCACGAGAGTAGTGATGTCCCCGATCTTTTTGCCTGATCTGTACACGATCAAGACGTCGGAGTACGCAATTACGTGAGGAAGAGAACTTATGAGATCACTCGAGTAAATGTTGAACAGGATCGGTGAATTAACGGCACCCTGTTGGAGACCATTTTTGACATCAAAAATACCTGTGGAGGTCACGTTGCCATTCTTGGCGACGAACCGTCTACCGGTAAGCATGTTATACAGTAGGTACAGCTGTGGTTTGCTAATGCTCAGCTGATTGAGCTTGTAAAAAAGACCTTCTACCCTTACGGTGTCAAAGGCCTTCTCCAGGTCAATCAAGCAGGCACCCGTACATTGTTTCTGGCTCTTGTTCCACTGGATATCCGACACCAGTTTCGACGCGGCATGAATAGTGTCATGCCCCGCTTTGAAACCGAATTGGTTGTCCGGAATTATATTTTTGTCCTTAGTCCAGTTGATCAGAGCTGTATTTATCACCTCCTCGAATACCTTGCTGATGTTCGGAAGGAGCCTGATTGACTGGAGGTTGCAAGGATTCGAAGAATTAAAAAATTCTCTCTTGGATATGGGTTGCAGAATCGCAGTTTTCCAATGCTCCGGATAATGTTCATTATTCAAAGCATTGTTAAACAGGATTGTGTACATATTAACCGCTTCCAGGGGGAGATGTCTTAGCACAATGTTCGAGATTCCGTCGACTCCCACCTTCGGGAACATGCTCGGGTTGTTGGATCGTACAGCTCGACTCCTATTGTTCCAATACAGGTTGGCAGAAAGTCTGTAATTCTGCGCAATCAATGTTTGAATGTTTTTAATGAGCGATTTCAGCGTCCTAACTTCTTCGCCTCGTCTGTCAGTAAACCGCCTGTAGAAGGTTTTTAATCTTGAAAGGAGTCTACCTTTTTGTTGGTGGTGTGCGTCAATTGTCGCATTGCTTTACATGTTATGATCGTTTGTACGAATATACCTAGGTATCGTAATGTCCATCGTTCGTTTTATTGTCTCATCCAATTGAATTAGATATATGTCAATCTCTTCGTCTGACAAGTTTCTATTGGACGGTATGTGGAGCTCATTTGAAGAGAGTGCTCTCGTCATTTGTCTGGAGAAGCGTGTCCATCGTGCCCTACTGTAATTGAAGGGATACGTTAGAACAAACTCTCCTAATTCCGCAATGTCGTTGGGGATCTTGATTTCGGCACTGAGTCCGAAATGGTCACTGAGATACAGGAATGTGTTCAAGCAGTTTACCGTTTGTGAGATTGTGTCTGTCAGCTGCACTTTTGCGTCTAACAGCGTGAGATCCAGATAAGAGTCGCTTCTAGGGAACGAGGAGATCTCTGTTGCTTTCAAATCGAGTCTATACTCGACACTGTGAAAGCAAAACCAGCTGTAAAGCTGATCCCCTCTATTGTTGGAAATCATGTTTCCCCAATATCCGTGTCGGGCATTTAAGTCCCCGGCCAAAATGAAATAGTTCTCCTCCGAGTCTAGCCTTAGACATCGAAAGAGTGAATCAAGCTCTGATATAGTTGTTCTGGAACTAGGGTTGCCGGAGGAGTAGACCGACACCGCATACAACTCCTGAAACGTTCGTACTTCTCTACTATACACTACTTTGTGTTTTATGTTATTTTGAATGAGGATTGCAACACCGCCTCCACCACTGGAATTGGGCCGGTCTCTTCTAAGAACACTACAATAACTGTTCTCCAATTTGCCTCTCTGAGTTAGCTTGGTTTCGCTAATCAGCATCAGCTCAGGGCTTTGATCATCTAACAGTTTATAAAGCTCGTTTTTTCGAGGGATCTCCACCAATAAATTTGCATTCACTGCAAGGATCTTGAAAGTTATCTCCGTCTGTGCAGCCATTAAGACTGTTGACGTGATTGGTCCTGCAGGAGCGCCAGAATTTGGTCTGCCCGCTCTTCTAGGCTATCCATACGCCTTTCAATGGAGGATTTCCAGTCAGGCGTTGGATCGTGTGCTCTTGGCACTGAGGCTTACGGCACTACCTTCGGTAGTTGTTGCTTTTCCGTGCTCCTCTGACCAGACGCAATTTGGGCGTGGGTTATTTGAGGATTGACGGGTAAGGCTGCCCCGAATGGATGTTTCACTGGGGGCTGCTTCTGCAGAACCATTTTTGATTTCCGCTCTTGGTATTTAGGGCAACCCCGATAGTTAGCGGTATTCCCTGCGTTCCCGCAGAGTACGTACTTGAGCTGACTTCAGTCAGCTGCTCCCTCTTGCCCTAGAGAACAATTCCCCGCACTTTACGCATCGAGGCTCCATTTGGCAGTTCGACGCGGCGTGCCCGCACCTTTGGCAGCGATAGCATTATACAATGCCATCGCGCCCAGTTATGCTTTCCCATTTGTAAGGACAGTAATCTAACTTTTTAATTTTGTTTAGATTGTCCGCTTTGCTTGTGGGCTACAGCTGAACTATATAAAAGGGCAATTTCCGCCCCTTTTTCCTTGCCTTTACCGTGGAGAAGAGCTTGACCCCGACGAACTCGACACCATCGCACACTTGTTCCTTGAGCAGTTAGCAGACCTTCTCCGATTCTAGCGACCAGGAAAGCTTGAACAATCGCCTTTTGGGGTGAAGGAGAAGAACTCCAGATTCGAGATCTCTAGGGCCCCATTAATCTTGTTATATTGTTCCACTGTATTGCAGTGGATTAAATATTTGTCGGTACTTTTTTTGCTGCTGCTGTTGCGGATGTGCTGATTGTTGCTGCTGACAGCGAACAGCCCTTCCCCTCCATCAGAGACGTATTGTACCTACTCTTCCCCTTCTTCACCAGATTCGGCTGCTGACGCACTCGACGCGGCCTCGCTCTGATCTTCCCCTTGCATCTCCTCGGGTAATGCATTGATGTTGCGGCATTTGGTTCTGTTGGAAGAAGTTTTCTTCCTCCTTCTCTTTACTGCGCCTTCTGTGGGCATCGTTGACTGGTGGCCTGACGCTGCCACCGGTTTTTCCTGGACATTGCCCTCTTCTGAGAGCGCGGACCGCTCATGGTTATTGATTTCCCGCACTCACTCACTTAACTAAGTGTCCGTGGGCCACGGAGAGGACGAGGAAAAGGAAAAACAAGTTGGGGTTTGTCCCCAGCGGGGATTGAGCCGGGGTCCCTAGCGTCAAGAGCACTGACTCTTTTTTTTTTTTTTGTGTAATTTGGTTTTTATTTTATTAAATTTAACTTACATGCTAGACAAAAGAACTTAAAACTAGCTTAACTAACTTAACAATTCATAAATTGTTCTTAATTCAAACCTACTGACCCTATGCGGGTACTCTAAGCTAATCTAATCTACTTTAATAATGTGTCATTCGGCTTAATCTACTTTTTTTTTTAGTCTTTGGTGACAAACTTCATTTATTTATTTGCCAAGAAAACTTATAAAAAACTTTTCTAAACTTAACTTAACTACTTAACCTACCTGATACTAACTTACCCTAACATAAAACTTAGGACTATCTTAACTATGTCCGTAACAGTACGGACGCGTGCACCAGAGCGTATATGTTTTGTATATGATTAACATATATAGTTTATACGCCGTGGAGCACCTTTTTTTTTGGGTTTTTATTTTACATCTGTTTTTTTTTAATATTTTTTTTTCCTTAATAACTACCTTAAAACCTATGTAAGCTGGCCACCATGGTCAACTACCGGGTCATTTAGAAAAGCCAGCGGCGGCGGAAACTGGTTTTGGTGTAACCACCAGTCAAATTGCCGTTCATTGGCAGACTCTCTCATACCTCGAGAAGAGATCGCTCTACTGAACCGGAGGAGATCCTCGTGACTTCGAGCGACATCCCGTTCATATTGAAGTCGCCTATCCACTGTTCGGCGTACGACATGGAAGATTGCAGGACATCCGTGTGGATCCTGTATTAGGCCAATTGTGTCGAGGTAGAGGAACGCCACGGGACGAATAAAGCCGGTAAGGCGCACTCTCTCATGATACATTACGTTGGGGTAGTAAGCCCCAAAGATCAGACTGTTGGAAGAAGTGATAGCTCGTGCAATATGCCTTCTATTCAGCTTAATAATAAAATTATCAATCCTGTTCAAGTTTGCCTCGTTGTACAGGACCTCGTTGGGATAGTACTTCTTGTACTCAGACTCGGGTATACGATACAACCGGAGACATGTCCGAAGACACTGTCTCTCGAACAACCTCATCTTTTCCATCTGCGAAGGACTCACGTTGAACCACAACGGACAACCGTACGCCATAATTGGCCGGATGAGGGCCATGTAGCAGATTACCTTCAACCTGGAATCAAGTTGGCTGCTGTAAAACAACCCCCTTGCTATAGCAAAGGCCTTTTTAGCTTTCGTCAGAGCAATATCTATATGTTTGTCAAAATACAGATATTGATCCAACCAAATGCCAAGATATCTGACTACACTTTTCACATCTAACAGCCGTCCCCGTGGGTCCAAAATGCCGAACTTACGCCAGTTTGTGCGCGTATCCCATGATGCCATGTACAACGGGGTTCTGAAAAGGACAGTTTCACACTTCAGGAAGTTGATAATCAACTTCCATTCGTCGCAAAATCGCTGAATTTGTTCGAAGTCCCGTTGTAACGTTGGACCTGATCTGTACGCCACTAAGTCGTCGGCGTACGCAATTAAGTGCGGCATTGAACCTATAAGATCTGCAGTGAATACTGAAAACAAGATCGGCGAACCAACCGCTCCCTGTTGCAGACCGTTTTTGATGTCAAAGACCATGAAAGAAGTTACATCGCCACTTTTCACGACGAACTTTCTACCTGTTATCATGTCATAGATCATGTATAGCAATGGTTTATTTATGCCTAGCCTGACCAGCTTGAGGAAGAGGCCCTCCAACCAAACGGTGTCGAACGCTTTCTCCAAGTCAATCAGGCAAGCACCCGTGCATTGTTTTTTGTCTTTATTCCATTGAATGTCGGACACCAGGTTAGACGCGGCATGTATGGTTTCATGCCCCGCCCTGAATCCGAATTGGTTGTCCCGTATGATTTTATTTTCCCCAACCCATTGTTTCAAAACTCGAATGACAATCTTTTCAAAAACCTTGTTTATGCAAGGAAGATAACTGATCGACCGAAGGTTCGTCGGGATTGATCTGTCTCTGTCCGTTTAGGGATAGCTTGCACAACAGCTGTTTTCCAATGTTTTGGGTAATATGCATTACACTGCGCATTGTTAAACAATGTTGTGAAAATCTGCACAGCTTCGGGGGGAAGATGGCGAAGTACAATATTAGGTATACCATCGATTCCCACTGACTTTTTCTTCTGCAGCGAGTTAGGAGATCTTCTTGAGAAATCAAGATGTGATTTCCTTCATTGGCGACGGCACTATTTGTCATGTAATCGCCATTGAACCTGGTGAATCCTGGGTTCTCAGATCGAGATTGTCTTATCTTATTACGAAGATTACTGTGGTTCAGCAGGGCTTCGTTCTCCAGTTCGCGATTCGGCCTACGAACTTCGTTAACCGTATACACTCGCTGGAATACAGCACCGATTGCTTTCACCTGCTCCTGAGGATCTTCAACCACGAAGAAGTCATTGTCTAGCACTGCCCCATCTGGATCTATGCCAACAGAAGTCAGGAACTGTTCGTTATTTGTCGTCCTAGGAAGTCTAACAGTCTGAATGTCGTTTTGATCTTTCCTCCGAAATATTTTGTTTACTTGAGGGAACATACCCGGGTTGTTAGAACGTACCGCCCGGATTTTATTGCCCCAATGCAAGGTTATAGCCAAGCTATAATTGATACGTGTTAATTGGTGGAGGTTCTTGATCTCCGACTTCAGTGCCCTGACTTCCGGATTTTGAGGGTAAGTAAACCGCCTGTACAAGAGTTTGAGTCTTGACAGCAGCCAACTTTTGTGCGCGTGAAGTGCATCGATGGTAGCATTTCGATAAACATCGCTGTCATCGATTTGTACTACCTTCGGAATGATCTTGTCCATGGTGCGTTTGATTACGTTATGCATTTGTCTGAGGTATATGCCAACCTCCTCGTTGGTCAGGTTTCTATTCGTCGGAGGATTGATCCCACTCGAACGTATTTCCATGGATAAAGACCTGGAGAAGCGTGGCCAGCGGGCCTTATTATAATTATAAGGGTGCCTCTGGACATATTCCCCCAGTTCTTCCACCTCGCTCGGGAGCTGAATAGCCGCGAAGAGTCCGCAGTGATCACTTCCGTACTCAATCGTAGCTAAGCAGTTCCGTGTGCGTCTTTCCACGTCTAGTATCGTTAGTCGTTTGTCGATTACCAATAGATCCAGATAGGACCCGCTTCTGGGATACGATGGTCTGTCGGTTGCAAGCAAATCCAGCTTGAACTCAATATTGTGCTATGCCAACTAGTTATACAGTGGGGTTCACCTGTTCTTTTTGCACTCAATTGCCCCATTCTCTATGTTTGGCGTTCAAATCCACGGCAATGATGTAATAGTTCTCCTCCAATGATGTAATAGTTCTCCTCCGAGCTTAGTCGAAGGCTACTGAAAAGAGTGTCGAGTTCTGAAATAAAGTTTCGATTGAGGACACTATTGTCAGCTGCATAGATCGCGATCACATATAACTGCTTTCCACACTGGAGCGGAATGCGTGCAATACACGTTTCTAGCACTTAAAATCTTCGCACTTCACTGCTATACATGACCTTATGACATAGGCCTTTTTTTATTAGGAGAGCAACCCCGCCCCCTTGCAATGATTGGGGCCGGTCTCTTCGAATTATGTGGTATTTTTTGTACCAGAGTTTGCGCCTTTGGTTCAGCTTGGATTTGCAGAAGGTTACAGAGCTGCAGCTGTAACAGTGGTAGACGGAGCACGAGGTGCTTTAACCATTTTTGTTTTCTTTTTAGCCTCTATTATTTTTCTGAGTTCTTGGACTCCAGGTCATCCCCGATAGTTTATCGGGTGTCCATTGGTCTAACAGATTACGCACATTAGCTTACTCCTGTCTTCGACCTTTTCCGTCCCTAAGGGACATTCCCCTTGGATGTGGGTTTTAGCGCATTTGACGCAGCGAGACTGCATGTTGCAGTTCGCCGCGGCATGCCCAAACCTCTGACAATTGATCACATTGGAGTATGTGCTTGGTCTTTTTTAATGTTTTACATGTAACAGAAATGGAGCCTAAGCGATTAATGCGCTTTAAGCTGTCTTTTTTGCTGTCTGGGCTGACTTGGACAAGGAAGAACGGAAGTTTCCTATTCTCCCTTCTCGTTACCGCAGTGTTCAAGGGATTAACCCCAACGAATGTGACATCGTCGCTCAGCGAGGATATCCCCGGGATCAGTAGTAGGATCCACACCCTTAAAGAGCATGGTCTGCACTTTTTCTTCTTTGGGAGTATACGAATAAAACTCGGCCCCCGCCGCCCTTAACTCTTCTTTTACAGCGCGGTAGGCTGCCACTGACAAGCAGTGGATAGATAGCCATAAGGGCCCTTTATATTTAATAGAAAAGGATTTTTCAGTGGCCAACTTACATAGTTTGTCAACGTCCTTAGTCTCCATTCCGAAGACGTTTATTGGCAGGCATCTCTCTGCTTTCGGTGTTGTTGATTGCTGCTGCTGCTGCTGTTTTTTCTGCTACTGCTGTTGGATCTTCTACTGCTGCTGGTTCTTCTGCTGCTGTTGGATCTTCTGCTGCTGTTGTTTATGCGGCATTTGTTGTTGTTGGCAACTGTTGAAGATGTTGCTGCAGCTTTGGCTGCAGTTTTTGTTGCTGCTCATGTTGTTGGTGCTGCTGTTGCTGTGCAGCTTCTTTGGCCGCTCTCCTGGCTTGTCATTTTTTTTGGATTGCATATATATGTGCATCCAGCTCCTCTCTCTTCCTCTGGATTTTGAGCAGTTGCTCTCTGTCCTCCTCCTCTTCGTCTTCCGACTCGGATGACACTAGGGAACTGAAAGGGCTGCCTTTACCTCTGTAGGAGAATCTCCCTTCGCCCTCTACCGACTCGTATACGACGTCGTCGACTGATTGTTGTTGTTTTGTTTTTGCAACAAAGTAGCAACTTCCGTGTAGGCTGCTGCTGTTGTTATTGTTGCTGCTATTGTAGTGTCAGTTGCTGCTGCTGATCTTGTTGTCGGCTTTTCCACAACATCCATGTCGCCTGAGGTCACCTCAGTGACAGTAGTTCGGCGTTTCACCGTGGTTGGCTGCGGTAGCAGCTTCTTCCTCCTCTTCTTTCTCTCTTCCTGGTGGCTTGGTACACCAGCTTGGTGGCCTGAAGTGCACGCTACCGGTTCACTGTTTTTACCTGTTTTTACGTTTTTGGGTGCGCGGGTTGCTCCACTGCGTCCATCACGCCATTCACACAATGCGTCTCTCTTGTCTGTTACTTAAAAAAAAAATTAAAATTTTTCGATTTGCGTGGGTATCGAACCCGACCCAGCCGTATCACGAGCGATGACGCTTTTTTTCAATTTAATTTTGTTTTTATTTTATTAAATTTAACTTACATGCTAGACAAAAGAACTTAAAACTAGCTTAACTAACTTAACAATTCATAAATTGTTCTTAATTCAAACCTACTGACCCTATGCGGGTACTCTAAGCTAATCTAATCTACTTTATTAATGTGCCATTAGGCTTAATCTACTTGTTTTTTTAGTCTTTAGTGACAAACTTCATTTATTTATTTGCCAAGAAAACTTATAAAAAACTTGGCTAAACTTAACTTAACTACTTAACCTACCTTATACTAACTTACCCTAACATAAAACTTAGGACTATCTTAATTATGTCCGTAACAGTACGGACGCGTGCACCACGGCGTATATGTTATGTATATGCTTAACATATATAATTTATACGCCGTGGTGCACCTTTTTTTCACATATTGTTTGGAATTTATTGTTTTATGATTTGTTTGGATTTATTTTATAATTTTTTTTCTTAATAACTACTTTAAAACCTATGTGAGCTGGCCACCATGCCCAACTCTCGTTTAAAAAGACAAGCGGTGGCGGAGACTGGTTTTGGTGTAACCACCAGTAAAATTGCCGATCTTTGGCGGACTGCTTCCTATCTCGATGACATGGAAGATTACAGGGCATCCGTCTGTATCCTGTATTAGGCAAATCGTGTCTAAATAGAGGAATGCTTCGGGAGGAATAAAGCCGTTAAGGCGCACCCTTTCATAGTACATTGGGCTGACTCTACTCTGTCGCCTGACTGCTGTTCTGAAGGAACCGCGACACTTGCGCAACTTAACTACTGCTTTAGTTGGTTTTTTCTTTTAGAAAGCCGAATCACTCGCGAGCTTTTACTGCACTGTCCTGTTCAGTGGTCTGTGAACGACTGATGTTCGTCATCTTGCCCATGCGTGTCGGCTAGAATTTGGCAATTCACAAGGCCCTTACTTTGATGGCTGAAGGTGTCTTTTTCGTTTTGGTTTTGATGACCGAGTATTCCTGTAATTAAGGTTACCTTGGACAATTATGACTTATTTTTCTCCGCAAATCAAAATCTGTATTCTTGAATTCAAGTGAGGTGACAAATAGCCAATCCAATTCTCTTCCCAAAAAACTAGTTGACAACATATGCTGCAGATTTGTGTCTTCAAGTGTGATAAATTTCAATTCATATAATTCTTTTATGCCTTCTACAAACTTTTCGTCTTCGTTTCTTAACACTAAACGTGAACATTTGCAGCTTTTATTGCAATTTATACAAAAATTGGCTTAAAACTTGCTTAACGTCGTTTGCCGTCACCCATAAAAATGCAAGCGACAAAATCTCTCTCATTTTCTCATAAAATGTGACTAAGGGAATACACACGATAGTCGTGCGAGTGACAAATGTCACGTAAGGCGACTAAGAGTATACAAATTTGTCACATATTTTTGAGTGACACGACGAGAATAAGGGGTATTGTCTTTGGTAGTTATTAGTTTATATATATGTTTTGTTTTTTCTGTGTTTAATTTAGGTTGTTCATGTTGGTCCAATAAGTAACCCGGTGAAAAAGTTTAGCTACCATATCAACTTCGACATTTCAGTTTGTAGATTTCCCAACTCTGCTTTCTCAGAAAAGAAAAACAGTTAGTATCCTGTGCAAATGTATGTATTACAGGTTGCGTTGCTCCTTGCGGTTTATTGAAAATATCTTACCTATTCTTATAGTGAAAAATCACGCCGGACGATTCGTTGGTAGGTACTCAAGATAGAGAAGATTCGGTTGTAGAGCAATACGACGCGTTGACAACTCCACGGGGCATGTAATTGTGTTGAACTCTCGTTGTCTATATGGTCATTATCACTCCTAACTAATGATGGGACTCGAGTTGCGTATTACTCGAGTGCCTCGAGTAATTTCAGATTCAACTCGTACTCGAGTTAGTCCATTTGCGCTCGAATGAAATAACAGATTTTAGTGAAAAATTCAAAACAGCGTCTCACATTCGTAAGAGACTGTATTACCTGAATATATTGAAAAACGACATTTTAAAAAGGCTCTCGCTGGCATCACCTTCAGCCAACCTTTCCAAACCTGTATGTCTGTTTTATACTGTTAATATAAATAATAGTGGAACCTGGAGGGAGCTTTTAATGATCACACGAGTCCCATCCTCAAATGCCCAGTATCTTTAAAGATACAACCATTAAAAAATTACTTCTTCAATCGACTCAAAATGTATCCACTGTAAAAAGAAATAGACCCATCGGTTTTAAATTGACTTACTTACACCGATATTACTATGCTAGAAATTTAGTATAGAAATTTAGTTAGTTTATTTTATAATATTTCATAATACTATATTCCAGTTCCTTACAAAACAACCAGCAAAACGATTAGGTTGTGGACCAACGGGGGAAGAGGATGTGCGACTCCACCCATTCTTCAGACGCATTGATTGGGAGAAGATAGAAAATCGTGAAGTTCAGCCCCCTTTTAAACCGAAAATAGTAAGAATATGTTTTGAAATTGTTGCAGAACTTCATTTATTATTTTTTTATAGAAACATCGCAAGGATGTCTCCAACTTTGACAAACAGTTTACATCAGAGAAAACAGACTTAACACCAACCGATAAAGTATTTATGATGAATTTGGATCAGACAGAATTCGTTGGATTTTCTTATCTCAATCCAGAATATATAGCAACTATGTAGGCAAAAACTAATTGAGCTACAGAGACTATATAAAGATTATTCATTTGAGATCTTACTTGATTTCTTTCGCTTCCCATAACGAAAACAATAGGTTTGCAATAGTTTTTTTTTCAAGATATTGATTGCTACAGTTTCGAAAAATATATGTACATAAATATGCTACCAAATTACGGATTTAAGTCATTTAAGAATACTTTAAAAAAAAACAAGATAATTAGTAAACAACTATATCAACCATTAGTTGATGTCATTGTAACTAATAATTTCGCATATCTAAATTAGAGTACATAAAACATCGTCTTATTAAGTGATATTGATGTTGCTTTCAGTAAAATAGTAAAATATAAACACATTGGATGGATATTAGTTGAACATGATTGCTTAAAAATCAAAAATATATTGTAAGTAATGCATATATACAAATTATTACGATATAATTCAAATTTCACTTAATAATTTTAATTCATTTCAAAAAAGTTGATTGTTATTTACAACCCTGAAATGTTTTTAAGACATTCTCGACTCGTCTGCAAAACATTTCTTTAAAATTTCGATTCTCTGAAAGAATTTACTTCGCGCGTTTTCGTTAATAATTTATTAAATATGTATAACAAATAGTTTAAGCATATTACATGCTGTCTATATATTGACATTACATGTACTAAATTATATCTCTAGACAATATCTTAAAATATGCGAAAAGAAATTCTATCAATCTAATAAGTTTTAAGAGGGATATGCATATTCATGCAGGCAAGTACATACATATGTATAAACCAAGGCTATTTACATACTCTTGTCATATTATTCTAAATTTATTCGTATAAAATATAAAAACACCGATACCAATCACAGTGCATTAAAACACACCGATATTTAATTGTTTAACATTTATATGCAACCCTTAGTCCATATAAGAATCGATTACTTACATATTTCCTAACATATAACATCCAATTAACTTCCCCTCCGATAAGTATTTCTCTTTTAATATACAATATTAATATGTGATACCCTTCGTAAAGTCAAAACATTTTAAACAAAAATATTTATATTCCCGTTTATGAACATTTAAATCTAGCACATGTCTCTTTATAGTTAGACATTCATATGCGACATTTAAATACTGTACATACATTTATTATGTAACGTAGGAGTTAAACTGGAAAATATTTCAATACGCGATTGTACTAATTATAATTATAAATTATTCTACTTTTTGAAACTAATGTTACATTTAAAATTGGGTAATTAGCTGTAATGCCATTTAGAGATTATTTTGAATATTATGAATAGACATTAACTATTCGAACTATAGTGAAAATGAGAAGCATCATTGCATAATATTTAATCTTGAAATATTTTTAGGTATATCAATAAATAACAAAGTACGTGCATTAAATTAAAAAACAACTCCTTTGAAATATAAAGTAATTAAGACAAGATGTTCCAGTAGAAGCAACCTGAATCATGAAGACAATCTATTCTTAAACAGCATCAACAATTTATAGCTTATGTACACATATACAGTTTATTATATATTATATATATATAAATATAAATGTTTAGTGGTAGTTAAAGAATAGTTAAAATTAATAGCAGTGATGTCTCTTGATTTCGTTTTTTACAATAACATGCATATGTTGGTATACTTGGATCTCATAACGACATATTTCTTCTCATAAAATTAAAATGTGTGATCTGATTTATTACTAATAACACCCATTAATACATATATCGATAATATATATATATATATATATATATATTGTGTTTCCATTATATATCTCTATATATCGCCTACTTAAGATTTTGCAGAACAAATTTAATACATAAGCTCCCATTAATCAGTCGCTATCAGTTCTAATTTTTCCGAGTCTTATATATCAGCAAATGCGAAGCTTACATATCACTAAATTCATCTTTAAAAACATAGATTTTTTTTTATGATTTTGTTACTAAAACAATTTATATAATCGTAACTCACAGACATTTAGAAATATCGTCATTCGTTATTTCATCTTCATATTAGCATCTATTCTTCGATGCTAGTTTAAATATAAATTACTTACAATCGTTATAATATACTTCTTAAATACAATGTAATATAGTAAGAGACATACATAATATACATATTATTTTTGTTTATTCAGAATTCATGACGAATATAGTAAACAATTATAAACTAAGTGTGTGTTTAGCGGATACATTTAAATACATACATATGTTAATGCATATTTGCATATATTCACTCCATTATAATTACCTCTTCAATCCTCATTTACAAGGTATTAAAATTATTTATTTCTTCTCATATGTGTATACAAATTTTGCAATTACATTGTCTATTTTAATTTTCATTAGCAACTTCCATTTCAAATTGTACAAGCATTATCATCACCATGAGTACATATAAATGTGTGTATGTATGTATGAAAAACAATATAAAGAAAACTTATTCCAAATACAACAATTCCATATTGGAATATGAATCATGTTTCAACACACTCTGATTAAGTATTTATTTATCTTTAATCACAAAGATGATTATAAGCAATTTAGAAAAACTGAAATGCATTGCATCTCTATATATGACTGAGGTATAAAATATGTCCGATTTTTCCCTCTCTCTCTATCGAATTGGGCTATAGAAAAAAATCTAGAATTATTAGTTTACTCGATATTATCATTTAAAACTATAATTATGTCAGAGAACAAAATAACCGATGAGTATGAATTTGCATTACATTTTTATTTTATTATTTCTTAACTTGTTGGTTTTGAAATTATTGATCTGGTATGGTAGCCAAATATATTCAAATAAAGCCATATGTATAATGATGATAACAATGTTAATACAACTAAACGAAGACGAAGTCTTTTAGACCTAGTAAACATGCAATACGAGTTATTCTTCAAAGAAACTAAACATTTGAATCTCAATGTATAGTAATCAAATTAAATATGATACATAAATCAATATGAAAATGATACTAATGAAATCGAGTTATTTTATATTTCTGTATTTGGACAGATTTTCTACATAAGTATAGTGCCTTTCAAAACGATCACTGAAATTCTATCTAAGAAGAATATTTGCGTAAATTATAAGTTAATATTTAGAGAACTAATCCTATCGTAAGTTAACACATTTTTTGTTTTCTTTCATTATTTTTATTCCATTAGGATCAAAATAGAACATATATTTTGCTTACGAACACAATCAAAAATAAATTCTTTTCTCTCAATCCTTATTACAAAACTGGATTCGTAAACGCAATTTTGACAATTTAACCGTTTGCTATATTGTTTTCAAGATCGGAATATACTAAAAGAAGTTTATTTTTTTTAAATCTTTCAAATTTAGCTATATACAGTCAAAATCTGGTAAAAAAACCGTCAATGGACTGAGGAATTTGGTCGTTATAAGCGCTAGATCATTGTTACAGATATCAGGTACATAAATTATTATCTGATGGGTATTCTAGAACCTCGCTATGTCTTAAACAATATTAACTGGGCCTTTTCTGCGGAATTTTACTTTTTTTACGCTTAATGTCCAGTTTCACAGTGAAGGTAAACTTTTGGCACTATTCTTTCACACCTTCATGTGTCACAAGTCGCATCTGCCTCACAAATTGTGAGGTTCTCTCTCTGAGCAAAACCGATCAACTTAATGCGATCAAAACAAATTACTTTATACAATAATTGCATTATTCTCTTTGGTTTTTTGATGTATTTGCATACTTTGAAGGCTTAACTCACTTTGGAAATTTTGTAGCCAAGATATGTAGATAGCACTAGAGACAGATAACAAACAAGGAAAACGAACATACAAAATCACTACAGACACTGCATCCCTGAGTCTGGCCTGTGAAAGGCAAGTAATAAAGAAATGGAAGTAGAAAACTACTTAGTCGCTGTGCGTAAATAGAGACAAATAATTTTTCTTCAAATGTCAAAAATAAAAATTGAAGGAAAAATTAGGAAGGGATGGATTCTATTATCCAACATCAGTTGTGAGCAAAATGCTTTTGCTCTCAAAAGACCGAAGCAAAATTCAGCTGTGTTTGCTGAACTGGGGTTTAAATAGAGGTACACTCTTGTTTAACTTACAACAAATTGAACTCAGTTCAAAGTTTAAACGAAACTGTGAAACTCAAGAAATCGTTGAACTCAAGTTTAAACCAAAAGTGGAGTTTAAATTGCACTGTGAGATATTGCGCTGATTTCTTTGTTCCTCGTCCTTCATACCGTATGGTATTCGTATGGTATCTTCCCTTTCCTCTAAATTGTATGTGATGCAGAGTTTAGGAAGATCTTCTCTATGTGGTACAAAGTTGAGTTTGAGATGATCGCCTCGAAGCTTAAACATTAGCGAAATTTCCTGGATGCTATTGGTGTCTCCTTTTACCCCCCAGGTCATTCTCGCCTTCTCATCGACTTGTTTTATTAATTGGGATAGAGAACTTATCCAGTTTCGGCCATCTGCATGCAGGACTACAACACACCCTCGAGCTAATTGCAACCACTCTTTGAACCATGCAGTTTCGTTCCGAACTGTTTGTAGCGCCACTATTTTCGGGAGTCTGTTTTGTCATTTTCATCACCCGTAGTATATAATTAATTTGCATTTTCAGTGATTTGATATACAAAGGAGATAAGCCTGTTTCCACCATAAGCATATATTTTGGCGTATTTGGAGGAAGTTTAAACATTTGTTTTAATAAAAAAAGCGCTGCAATTTTTCTACCTCCTCATCTTTCTACCTTTCAGCCTGTGGGCTGAAACAATTCCTCCAGGCCGCATTTATGCAGGTTTTAGCTTTTATTAGTTTGTTGTTCAAATGGCTTTTTATATTTAAATGGCATGTTAAAGTAACTCCAAGATACTTGTATTCATTTACGACCTCTAGGTTCATCCCTCTGTAGTTCTATTTTTCATTGAAGGCAAGTCTCCTTCCACCTTTCTTTCATTATCTTCGATTTTTCTAGATTGACGATCAAACTCCATAGAACACAGAATTCACTTAATCGATCGATCATCGATTGTAAGGATTCTGGTGATCTCGCCAATATCAAGATATCATCTGCAAACAGAAAAGCTTTTATGAGGACTCCCGTATACTCTACAGCTCCAGGTAAAAAATACATAACATCCTCTATAAAAAGGGTAAATAAGGTTGGGATTAGTGGGCATCCTTGCTTCGAGGACATTCCCATTTACAGAATCTTTTTCTTCTTCCTTTTTTTATTTTATTTCGCCTTATGTATACTGCTACTCTACCACACCTAAAACCGGCCTGGAATTCTTTAAGTAGATTATTTGTTCCTATCCACTATATAAGTCGCCTTTGCAGAATACTTGCGAAGATTTTGTGAGTCGCGTTTGAACACGAAATACCCCGATAATTAGATGGATCCGACGCATCGCCTTTTTTATGGATAGGAGATCATTGCTTCCTTAAATCGTTGAGGCACTACTCCGTGCCTTAGGATGTTGAACACATCAGAGTCGTTCTTTCAAATCATTTCTAAAGTACTTATAGAATTCCATGGGGATACAATCTGGCTGCATAATTTTTTTCTTTCAAAGAACGAAGCGCACCCGTAAGTTCCTATTGCTTTATTGGGCCATCTCGTATCGCATAACAAAAGCAAGGGCAGTAACATGATGGATTCAGTAATAGCTTGAAATGTCCCGAGAGAGTATTCGTACTAAGATCTATATTTATCACATAGCTTCCACCATTAAGTTTTTTAACTCGTTGCCAAATTCCGAAGAGGTAATACAGCAGCCCAGTCCACATACCTCATTCTCGAAATAGTTCCGTTTGCTTTGTTTGTATATAACTTTAAAATCTTGGTTGGCTTTGATATATGCCTTCTTGAGATTATCCGTATTTAAGGAACGAAATAATTTCAGCCAGGCAAACGATATCACTCTCTCTCTCTCTCTCGCTCGCTCTCTCTCTATGTCAACTTTTATCAAACCACGGTTTTGTTACGATTTACTGAAGGATACAACTCGTGCATTCAAATCTCCGATAAAGAGAACGTTATGTTCATCACAGCTTGCCATTGCATCTTGCAGTTGATCGAAGTCCCTTTCCCAGTGGTTACAGTTCAAATACGTTAGTAATATATAAAATATCTTCGTATCCAAACGAAGACACACATATGTAAGCTGCTCGACCATTCCAAATTCACATGAGATACCAACATTTTTCCTATAACCAAAGTAACATCCTCCGCTTGCTCTTCCTCTCGCAAACCTTCTTGTAGCGGGTAACCATTTACATGCATAATTAAGGAACTTACAATATTTTCATGCATCTTGTAATCTTCTTCAGTTGCTAACGCTTTGAAAATCGTTTATAGATTCAAAGTTATTAATAAAATTGTAAAATTCTGGAAATAAAGACTTATATTTTAAACCTGCCATATTACAGGACAATATTTTAAACTCAGTAAACTTTTTAATTTAATTTTGGAGAATTTTTCTTAGCTGTAACATTAATTCTAGATCGGCAGACGGCATTACAATAAACAGTCTACTGGGATATGGTTCCAACAGTTTGGGAATCCGTGTTGTAAATTGCGATTGTGCTTGCACTATTATGTTCCTCCCTTTTCTGACATCACTGCATTTAAGGTATCATCTTTTATCAGTTGGAGTATTTCTTTTCCATTAGTCCCGTCACATTGTATGTCGTTGTTTTTATCGAAATACTATACCCGCATTCAGAGTTTGCCCTCGTATTTCAGTTTTTAAAAAATTGTTTTTCCATTTTCAGTTTCATCAAGTGTCTTCTTTTCTCCCTTGAAGCCACCGTGGCTACTATTGAAAAGAATCTGTTGAGAAGCATCACTAGTTGCGAAATTCAATGACCATTTCTCACCATCAAGGAACTCGACATTCGAGAAACATTTATTTCGTTTAATTAAACCAGATGTTTATTCTTCGTTTACGAAATGAAATTGCCAAATGTTGTTCTGGAATGACCGAACAAGAGATAGACAATATTAACATAAAAGAGAAAATAGTAGAAAAATGGGCACCACAAGATTTAAAGAAGCTATTACCGGGAAATGATCTTCTTTAGAAGAACTTATATAAACATGTCAAGTACATGAACAGGTCGTGAACCAAGCAGACCTTATGGACCCACCTTACGTTAGGAATCAGTAGTGTCGTGTCCATACAGAGCGACTATAAGGAGTGCTAAAGGTGTCATTCGGGGGATAGTACTTTGTGTATCGCTCGAAATGTGAAATGCAACAAATGTGGCTTTTCGGTACATTTCGCAAAGAAATGTAAGATCAAAGCCGAAAAAAGAATGAACAATGTTGGTGACAATTGAGTTATTAAAGAAAACGACTAAAAACAAAATGTTTTCTGAACACGACTATTTTAAAGTCATCAAAGAAGAAGATGAATGCCGAAGTGGGAAAATACAATGCTCCGTTCGTGACTGTAAATTATCTATGGTTATAGATTCAGGGTCACTGAATATACGAAACGAAACATTCAAAAGATTCAAAGCATATGCAGAAAATTGAATGAAACAATAGCCGTGCTCGAAGCTCCAATAGGAGAATCTATCGCATCGATTTACGTCATTTAGAATGGTAAACAATCGTTATTAGGATGATAAACAGCCATAAAACTAAAAGTTCTTAGGCTTGGTGCCACCATTAATCGACTTGACGACCATTAGCTGCTTCCGAAAATTAAAGATATCCAGGTCTAACTATCGATATCGGTGATATTCGAGAAATAACGACGTTCATTACTCATAGAGAGGTATTTCGGTATAAACGATTATTGTTCTGACAAAACTGAAATATTCCAAAGGACAATGGGAAAAATTTTGGTTCCTTGTTGAAATGCGTTAAATTATTTGGTTGACGTCATTGTTCTTGAACTCACCGAGGAAGAACACGATACGGAATTAAACGCAGTTCTAAACATTTTTAAGAACATGAACGTTACTCTCAATGAAGAAAAATGTAGAGTAGAAAATTCAAGAACTCAAATGTCTGGGACATATGTTAGGTACAGCCGGAATTAGTGCAGATTCTGATAAGGTTAAAACAATTGTTTTCTGTGTTTTGTGACATATTAGGCTATTATGGACTCGGACTGAACCATTATGGAGTCTTATAAAAACAACGTTGCTTTTACATGGGCCGAAAAACAAGAACAAGCATTTCAGCAATTAATGAATTTGCTTGCAAAAATTTCCACCTGGACTACTTTAACACAAATACTCGAAGAATTTCCAAATCCAAAAAAAAATTTAAAAAATCGGTCGTTCTAACCTATGTTATTCAGTCGGATTATAATGCACGTATTCCACGGGTAAATCATGCTAACATTACAAAACAAATATTATTATTTTTTTCATTCAATAAATTTAATATTTCTTAGCACACGTTCTTATTCGCCATTAAAAGTTAATTGTACAAATAATATATATTTTCAACTGTCGTCTTGTCTATATTATGACGTTTTGATGAGTAATACAAATACAAAATTTACCTAAATATACATACCTATATAAGTATATCAAATCCTACAACAGATGACACTTTTTTGTAAATAACGCCATGTAGTCTGCGTTCCTGTCAAATCAAAAATCAAAATGTACATAACGACTTATTTTTTTTTTTTTGCTTCATACAGACGTAATCTTAAAATGGAGTTAAGTGGATTAGTAGAGAATATAAAGCAACTCAAAACCAATACTAATTTGTACATATGTTCAAACGTACGTGTGTATTCTTACTTTGGCATACATGTGTACATAAATATGATGACAATATCTTGCACTTATAATTAAAGTAGCCAACATGTTCCGTATATACATAACCTCAGAATACTATTCCCTATCCATTTTATATCTAAATTATGTTGAAGTTTTTAGATAATGATTATATACAGAAATATGTACATATACAATTGCATCTACCTAGGAAAATGTTGCACATGTCATATACACGATTGTAATTTGTTGTTTCATTTGATCTATTTCTTTAGAAGTATCAAAATGTGCATAAAATTGTATGCCAAATTATACAACTATATTTTGTTCAAAATATAATTACCTGCCTATATATAAAACACAATTGAATGCTTTATACCATATACATATATTAATACACGTTTGAAGAAAAAACAAATAAAATACCTTGTATAGTATTTAACTAAACTAATAAAACTAACAAGTTTTCTATTATTGAATTTATTTGAACACTAAGTACTAATAGGTGGTACATTTTTAAATGATTGTATGTATATGTAGATATGTGTGTTTAGAATATTAAATCATTATTTCTCTATCAAATGATGTACTTTTGTCTAGTTTTCTTTGCAAGGGGTTGCTTGATAAGTAACTGACTTAGAAGCAAGATTGGGATTTATATTAAGATGTCTTTCTCAAATCGTTGTTCATTTATGACCAAAGACTAAGAATAAATAAATCAAATAAATCTCTCAAACATTAAGAATTTGGGATTTGGCCAAAATGAAAACTTAAATTGATTCGATGCGTTTTTTTATTTGAAATAAAATATTTTCCGTACGTTTGTTACTATTCATAATTAGTCAAGTAGTCGAGCCTCACGTAAACCAAATTGGATGTATTCTATTCCCGCATTAGAATACTGTTGATATTTTTCCCAACCATCATCACGGCTTAAAATCCCAAGCGAATGAAATTGTGCGACCTGAGTATGCTGAGGGTTGCCCTTCATATATATATATATTTTTTTTTATTGAAATGTATTTTTACTTACTTGCTAGACAAAATAACTTAAAACTAGCTTAACTAACTTAAGAATTCACAATTGTTCTTAATACTGACCTACTGACCCTATGCGGGTACTCTAAGCTAATCTAATCTACATTACACTTGTACCTTTCGGCTTAATCTATGTGTTTTTTTTTTTAAGTCTTTGACTACAGACTGTTATTAATTTTTGATGTACCAAGAAAACTGATAAAAAACTTGGCTAAACTTAACTTAACTACTTAACCTACCTTATCCTAACTCACCCTAACATAAAACTTAAGACTATCTTAACTATGTCCGTAACAGTACAGCCGCGTGCACCAGGGCGTATATGTTATGTATATGCTTAACATATATAGTTTATACGCCATGGTGCACTTTTTTTTTGGGTTTTTGAAAAAATTTTTTGTTTTATAATTTTTTTCTTCTTAATAACTACCTTAAAACCTATGTAAGCTGGCCACCATGGTCAACTATCGGGTCGTTTGAAAAGGCCAGCGGTGGCGGAGACTGGTTTTTGTGTAACCACCAGTAAAATTGCCGATCTTTGGTAGACTGCTTCCTATCTCGAGGGGGGATCGCTCGACTGAACCGAAGAAGATCCTTGTGGGTGCGAGCGACATCCGGTTCGTATTGGAGTCGCCTGTCCACTGTTCGGCGTACGACATGAAAGATTACAGGGCATCCGTCGGTATTCTGTATTAGGCCAATCGTGTCTAAATAGAGGAATGCTTCGGGAGGAATAAAGCCGTTAAGGCGCACCTATTCGTGGTACATAATATTGGGGTAGTAGGCACCGAAGATCAGACTGTTGGAAGAAGTCATAGATCGTGCAATGTGTCTTCTGATCAGCTTAATAATAAAATTACCTATCCTGTTCACGTTTGCCTCGTTGTACAGGACCTCGTTGGGATAGTACTTCTTGTACTCAGACTCGGGTGTCCGATACAACCGAAGACAGGACCGAAGACACTGTCTCTCGAATAACCTCATATTTTCCATCTGGGAAGGACTCACGTTGAACCACAACGGACGACCGTACGCCATAATTGGCCGGATGAGGGCCATGTAGCAGATTACCTTCACCCTGGAATCAAGTTGGCTGCTGTAAAACAACCCCCTTGCCATAGCAAAGGCCTTTTTAGCTTTCGTCAGAGCAATATCTATATGTTTGTCAAAATACAGATATTGATCGAACCAAATACCAAATGAAAATATCTGGCTACACTTTTCACATCTAACGGCCATCCTCGTGGGTCCAAAATGCCGAACTTACGCCAGTTTGTGCGCGTATCCCATGATGCCATGTACAACGGGGTTCTGAAAAGGACAGTTTCACACTTCAGGAAGTTAATAATCAACTTCCATTCGTCGCAAAATCGCTGAATTTGTTCGAAGTCACGTTGCAACAAGATATTTATTACTTCGACTTTCGGACCTGATCTGTATGCCACTAAATCGTCTTCGTACGCAATTAAGTGCGGCATTGAACCTATAAGATCTGCAGTGAATATTGAAAACAAGATCGGCGAACCAACCGCTCCCTGTTACAGACCGTTTTTGATGTCAAAGACCATGAAAGAAGTTACATCGCCACTTTTCACGACGAACTTTCTACCTGTTATCATGTCATAGATCATGTATAGCAATGGTTTATTTATGCCTAGCCTGACCAGCTTGAGGAAAGGCCCTCCAACCAAACGGTGTCGAACACTTTCTCCAAGTCAATCAGGCAAGCACCCGTGCATTGTTTTTTGTCTTTATTCCATTGAATGTCGGACACCAGTTTAGACGCGGCATGTATGGTTTCTTGCCCCGCCCTGAATCCGAATTGGTTGTCCGGTATGATTTTATTTTCCCCAACCCATTGTTTCAAAACTCGAATGACAATCTTTTGAAAAACCTTGTTTATGCAAGGAAGAAGACTGATCGACCGATGGTTCGTCGGGATTGATCTGTCTCTGTCCCGTTTAGGGATAGCTTGCACAACAGCTGTTTTCCAATGTTTTGGGTAATATGCATTACACTGCGCATTGTTAAACAATGTTGTGAAAATCTGCACAGCTTCGGGGGGAAGATGGCGAAGCACAATATTAGGTATACCATCGGTTCCCACTGACTTTTTCTTCTGCAGCGAGTTAAAGATACCATGGAGATCTTCTTGAGAAATCAAGATGTGATTTCCATCATTGGCGACGGCACTATTTACCATGTAATCGCCATTAAACCTGGTGAATCCTGGGTTCTCAGATCGAGATTGTCTTATGTCATTACGAAGATTGTTGTGGTTCAGGAGGGCTTCGTTCTACCGTTCGCGATTCGGCCTACGAACTTCGTTAACCGTATACACTCGCTGGAATACAGCACCGATTGCTTTCACCTTCTCCTGAGGATCTTCAACCACGAAGAGGTCATTGTCTAGCACTGCCCCATCTGGATCTATGCCAACAGAAGTCAGGAACTGTTCGTTATTTGTCGTCCTAGGAAGTCTAACAGTCTGAATGTCGTTTTGATCTTTCCTCCGAAATATTTTGTTTACTTGAGGGAACATACCCGGGTTGTTAGAACGTACCGCCCGGATTTTATTGCCCCAATGCAAGCTTATAGCCAAGCTATAATTGATACGTATTAATTGTTGGAGGTTCTTGATCTCCGACTTCAGTTCCCTGACTTCCGGATTTTGAGGGTAAGTAAACCACCTGTACAAGAGTTTGAGTCTTGACAGCAGCCTACTTTTGTGCGCGTGAAGTGCATCGATGGTAGCATTTCGATAAACATCGCTGTCATCGATTTGTACTACCTTCGGAATGATCTTGTCCATGGTGCGTTTGATTACGTTATGCATTTGTCTGAGGTATATGTCAACCTCCTCGTCGATCAGCTTTCTGTTCGTCGGAGGATTGATCCCACTCGAACGTAGTTCCATGGATAAAGACCTGGAGAAGCGTGGCCAGCGGGCCTTATTATAATTATAAGGGTGCCTCTGGACATATTCCCCCAGTTCTTCCACCTCGTTCGGGAGCTGAATAGCCGCGAAGGGTCCGCAGTGATCACTTCCGTACTCAATCGTAGCTAAGCAGTTCCGTGTGCGTCTTTCCACGTCTAGTATCGTTAGTCGTTTGTCGATTACCAATAGATCCAGATAGGACCCGCTTCTGGGATACGATGGTCTGTCGGTTGCAAGCAAATCCAGCTTGAATTCTTTTTTTGGATTGCATATATATGTGCATCCAGCTCCTCTCTCTTCCTCTGGATTTTGAGCAGATGCTCTCTGTCCTCCTCCTCTTCGTTTTCCGACTCGGATGACACTAGGGATCTGAAAGGGTTGCCTTTACCTCCGTAGGAGAATCTCCCTTCGCCCTCTGCCGACTCGTATAGGACGTCGTCGACTGATTGTTGTTGTTTTGTTTTTGCTGCTACTTCTGTGTAGGCTGCTGCTGTTGTTGTTGTTGCTGCTATTGTAGTGTCAGTTGCTGCTGCTGATCTTGCTATACACCAGCTTGGTGGCCTGAAGTGCACGCTACCGGTTCACTGTTTTTACCTGTTTTTACGTTTTTGGGTGCGCGGGTTGCTCCACTGCGTCCATCACGCCATTCACACAATGTGTCTCTCTTGTCTGTTATTTAAAAAAAAATTAAAATTTTTCGATTTGCGTGGGTATCGAACCCGACTCAGCCGTATCATGAGCGATAACGCTTTTTTTTCAATTTAATTTTGTTTTTATTTTATTAAATTTAACTTACATGCTAGACAAAAGAACTTAAAACTAGCTTAACTATCTTAACAATTCATAAATTGTTCTTAATTCTAACCTACTGACCCTATGCGAGTACTCTAAGCTAATCTAATCTACTTTATTAATGTGCCTTTCTTCTTAATCTACGTGTTTTTCGTGTTCTTTTTAGTCTTTAATGCAAACTTTTTGTTTATTTATTATGTGGCAAGAAAACTTATAAGAAAAACTTGGCTAAACTTAACTTAACTACTTAACCTACCTTATACTAACTTACCCTAACATAAAACTTAGGACTATCTTAACTATGTCCGTAACAGTACGGCCGCGTGCACCAGGGCGTATATGCTATGTATATGCTTAACATATATAATTTATACGCCATGGTGCACCTTTTTTTGGGTTTTTGTTTTACATATACTTTGTTTTATTTTTTTTTTTTTGGATTTTCGTCTTATGTATTTATATTTATTTTTTATTTTTTTTTTTTCTTAATAACTACCTTATAATCTATGTAAGCTGGCCACCATGGTCAACTATCGGGTCGTGGGGGAGACTGGTTTTGTTGTAACCACCAGTAAAATTGCCGATCTTTGGCAAACTGCTTTCTATTTCGAACTGGGATCGGTCGACTGAACCGAAGAAGATCCTCGTGGCTGCGAGCGACATCCGGTTCGTATTGGAGTCGCCTGTTCTCTGTACGGCGTACGACATGGAAGATTACAGGGCATCCGTCTGAATCCTGTATTAGGCCAATCGTGTCTAAATAGAGGAATGCTTTGGGGGGAATAAAGCCGTTAAGGCGCACCCTTTCATGGTACATAATATTGGGGTAGTAAACCCCGAATTTCAGACTATTGGAAGAAGTCATGCTCGTGCAATGTGCCTTCTGATCAGCTTAATAATAAACTTATCTATCCTGTTCACGTTTGCCTCGTTGTACAGGACCTCGTTGGGATAGTATTTCTTGTACTCAGACTCGGGTGTACGATACAACCGGAGACACTGTAAAACAACCTCCTTGCCGCAGCAAAGGCCTTTCTGGCTTTCGTCAGAGCAATATCTATATGTTTGTCAAAATACAGATATTGATCCAGCCAAATGCCAAGATATCTAACCACACTTTTCACAGCTAACGGCCGTCCCTGCGGGTCAACTATGCCGAACTTGCCGGAGATTTGTCGGAATGGACTTGTCTTTGTCCCGTTTAGGGATTGTTGCACTACAGCTGTTTTCCAGTGCGAAGGGTAATATGCATTACTCAGCGCATTGTTGAACAATTGACTGTAAATTTAGACTGCTGCAGGGGGAAGGTGGGGGTGGCATGGGCTTATGTACACAGGGTAAAGTTGCTGACTGCATCCAACCTGGTAAGATGCCAGCGCGATCCCTGCTTGTTCATAAGTCAAGTTGACGTACAGTCTCCTCGCGGCGCCCCTGGATAGCCATCATAACAGCCGTTGTGTGGTGAACTAATATACGCAGCGAACCCTCTGCCCGAGGGTTAAATTAATGGGCCTGTCCTCCCAGTTTGAAGGTTATGAGTGAGGTTAACTTCCTCACCACGTAAAAAAAAATACGAGTTCAGAAATAACAACCTGCCTCGGATACGGACGGATCTACTGTTGACGACCCTTGCAAAGGGAAAAAGGACAATGACTTTCGGTTCTGTACGTGGAATGTGAGGTCCCTTAACAGACCACGTGCAGCCGATGAACTAGCGGAAGCCCTAGACTGCTATAAAGCAGACATAACCGCTATCCAGGAAGTGCGGTGAAGCGGGCCGGGCAAAAAGAGGATGAGAAACTGCGACCTCTACTACGGCGACTGCTATAGGAAAGGAGGGCAGCGCTTATTTGGATGTGGATTTGTTGTTCGAGGCAGACTTAGGCAAAAAGTCTTAAGCTTTAAGTATGTAAGCGAGCGCCTCTTAACAATCCGCATCAAGGCTAAGCTCGGGAACATCAGCCTGATTTGCGCCCACGCCCCGACAGAGGAGAAGGATGACAAAGCAAGGACGATTTCTATGATCTCCTAGAAAGAACATACGATCAATGCCCCAGCTATGATACCAAGATCGTTCTAGGAGATCTCAACGCACAGCTGGGCAAGGAAGAAATCTTTGCTAAAGTTATCGGAAAACACAGCCTGCACGACAACACATTCGGAAACGGACTCAGGCTGGTGGATTTCGCCTCGTTGCGTAACCTCTCTGTAATGAGCACACGGTTCCCACACCTCAACATCCATAAAGGGACCTGGCGGTCACCTCATCAATCAACCGTCAACCAGATTGATCACATTGCGATCGACGTCAGACACTCCTCCAATATTCTCGATGTCCGAACTTTCCGAGGAGCCAATATTGACTCGGATCATTTCCTTGTTGTAGCCAAGGTAAGAATGAGGATATCGAGACAGGACACCTCGTTTTGACGTTGGAAAGCTACAATCGCAATCGATCGTTAGGAACTTTGCCGACCGAGTCTCCCCGAAACTCTCCGAAAGTTCGACCCTGCCTACAACCACAATAGACCAGGAATGGAAACGTTGTAAAGAAGCCATCAAAGAAGCTGCCACTGATGTGCTGGGTTTTACGACACCACCAAAGAAGAACCCATGGTTTGACGACGAGTGCAGGCAGGCACATGCAGCCACTACTTAACCTACCTTATACTAACTTACCCTAACATAAAACTTAGGACTATCTTAACTATGTCCGTAACAGTACGGCCGCGTGCACCAGGGCGTATATGCTATGTATATGCTTAACATATATAATTTATACGCCATGGTGCAAATTTTTTTGGGTTTTTGTTTTACATATACTTTGTTTTATTTTATTTTTTTTGGATTTTCGTCTTATGTATTTATATTTATTTTTTATTTTTTTTTTCTTAATAACTACCTTATAGTCTATGTAAGCTGGCCACCATGGTCAACTATCGGGTCGTGGGGGAGACTGGTTTTGTTGTAACCACCAGTAAAATTGCCGATCTTTGGCAAACTGCTTTCTATTTCGAACTGGGATCGGTCGACTGAACCGAAGAAGATCCTCGTGGCTGCGAGCGACATCCGGTTCGTATTGGAGTCGCCTGTTCTCTGTACGGCGTACGACATGGAAGATTACAGGGCATCCGTCTGAATCCTGTATTAGGCCAATCGTGTCTAAATAGAGGAATGCTTTGGGGGGAATAAAGCCGTTAAGGCGCACCCTTTCATGGTACATAATATTGGGGTAGTAAACCCCGAATTTCAGACTATTGGAAGAAGTCATGCTCGTGCAATGTGCCTTCTGATCAGCTTAATAATAAACTTATCTATCCTGTTCACGTTTGCCTCGTTGTACAGGACCTCGTTGGGATAGTATTTCTTGTACTCAGACTCGGGTGTACGATACAACCGGAGACACTGTAAAACAACCTCCTTGCCGCAGCAAAGGCCTTTCTGGCTTTCGTCAGAGCAATATCTATATGTTTGTCAAAATACAGATATTGATCCAGCCAAATGCCAAGATATCTAACCACACTTTTCACAGCTAACGGCCGTCCCTGCGGGTCAACTATGCCGAACTTGCCGGAGATTTGTCGGAATGGACTTGTCTTTGTCCCGTTTAGGGATTGTTGCACTACAGCTGTTTTCCAGTGCGAAGGGTAATATGCATTACTCAGCGCATTGTTGAACAATTGACTGTAAATTTAGACTGCTGCAGGGGGAAGGTGGGGGTGGCATGGGCTTATGTACACAGGGTAAAGTTGCTGACTGCATCCAACCTGGTAAGATGCCAGCGCGATCCCTGCTTGTTCATAAGTCAAGTTGACGTACAGTCTCCTCGCGGCGCCCCTGGATAGCCATCATAACAGCCGTTGTGTGGTGAACTAATATACGCAGCGAACCCTCTGCCCGAGGGTTAAATTAATGGGCCTGTCCTCCCAGTTTGAAGGTTATGCGTGAGGTTAACTTCCTCACCACGTAAAAAAAATACGAGTTCAGAAATAACAACCTGCCTCGGATACGGACGGATCTACTGTTGACGACCCTTGCAAAGGGAAAAAGGACAATGACTTTCGGTTCTGTACGTGGAATGTGAGGTCCCTTAACAGACCACGTGCAGCCGATGAACTAGCGGAAGCCCTAGACTGCTATAAAGCAGACATAACCGCTATCCAGGAAGTGCGGTGAAGCGGGCCGGGCAAAAAGAGGATGAGAAACTGCGACCTCTACTACGGCGATTGCTACAGGGAAGGAGGGCAGCGCTTATTTGGATGTGGATTTGTTGTTCGAGGCAGACTTAGGCAAAAAGTCTTAAGCTTTAAGTATGTAAGCGAGCGCCTCTTAACAATCCGCATCAAGGCTAAGCTCGGGAACATCAGCCTGATTTGCGCCCACGCCCCGACAGAGGAGAAGGATGACAAAGCAAGGACGATTTCTATGATCTCCTAGAAAGAACATACGATCAATGCCCCAGCTATGATACCAAGATCGTTCTAGGAGATCTCAACGCACAGCTGGGCAAGGAAGAAATCTTTGCTAAAGTTATCGGAAAACACAGCCTGCACGACAACACATCCGGAAACGGACTCAGGCTGGTGGATTTCGCCTCGTTGCGTAACCTCTCTGTAATGAGCACACGGTTCCCACACCTCAACATCCATAAAGGGACCTGGCGGTCACCTGATCAATCAACCGTCAACCAGGTTGATCACATTGCGATCGACGTCAGACACTCCTCCAATATTCTCGATGTCCGAACTTTCCGAGGAGCCAATATTGACTCGGATCATTTCCTTGTTGTAGCCAAGGTAAGAATGAGGATATCGAGACAGGACACCTCGTTTTGACGTTGGAAAGCTACAATCGCAATCGATCGTTAGGAACTTTGCCGACCGAGTCTCCCCGAAACTCTCCGAAAGTTCGACCCTGCCTACAACCACAATAGACCAGGAATGGAAACGTTGTAAAGAAGCCATCAAAGAAGCTGCCACTGATGTGCTGGGTTTTACGACACCACCAAAGAAGAACCCATGGTTTGACGACGAGTGCAGGCAGGCACATGCAGCCACTACTTAACCTACCTTATACTAACTTACCCTAACATAAAACTTAGGACTATCTTAACTATGTCCGTAACAGTACGGCCGCGTGCACCAGGGCGTATATGCTATGTATATGCTTAACATATATAATTTATACGCCATGGTGCAAATTTTTTTGGGTTTTTGTTTTACATATACTTTGTTTTATTTTTTTTTTTTTGGATTTTCGTCTTATGTATTTATATTTATTTTTTATTTTTTTTTTCTTAATAACTACCTTATAGTCTATGTAAGCTGGCCACCATGGTCAACTATCGGGTCGTGGGGGAGACTGGTTTTGTTGTAACCACCAGTAAAATTGCCGATCTTTGGCAAACTGCTTTCTATTTCGAACTGGGATCGGTCGACTGAACCGAAGAAGATCCTCGTGGCTGCGAGCGACATCCGGTTCGTATTGGAGTCGCCTGTTCTCTGTACGGCGTACGACATGGAAGATTACAGGGCATCCGTCTGAATCCTGTATTAGGCCAATCGTGTCTAAATAGAGGAATGCTTTGGGGGGAATAAAGCCGTTAAGGCGCACCCTTTCATGGTACATAATATTGGGGTAGTAAACCCCGAATTTCAGACTATTGGAAGAAGTCATGCTCGTGCAATGTGCCTTCTGATCAGCTTAATAATAAACTTATCTATCCTGTTCACGTTTGCCTCGTTGTACAGGACCTCGTTGGGATAGTATTTCTTGTACTCAGACTCGGGTGTACGATACAACCGGAGACACTGTAAAACAACCTCCTTGCCGCAGCAAAGGCCTTTCTGGCTTTCGTCAGAGCAATATCTATATGTTTGTCAAAATACAGATATTGATCCAGCCAAATGCCAAGATATCTAACCACACTTTTCACAGCTAACGGCCGTCCCTGCGGGTCAACTATGCCGAACTTGCCGGAGATTTGTCGGAATGGACTTGTCTTTGTCCCGTTTAGGGATTGTTGCACTACAGCTGTTTTCCAGTGCGAAGGGTAATATGCATTACTCAGCGCATTGTTGAACAATTGACTGTAAATTTAGACTGCTGCAGGGGGAAGGTGGGGGTGGCATGGGCTTATGTACACAGGGTAAAGTTGCTGACTGCATCCAACCTGGTAAGATGCCAGCGCGATCCCTGCTTGTTCATAAGTCAAGTTGACGTACAGTCTCCTCGCGGCGCCCCTGGATAGCCATCATAACAGCCGTTGTGTGGTGAACTAATATACGCAGCGAACCCTCTGCCCGAGGGTTAAATTAATGGGCCTGTCCTCCCAGTTTGAAGGTTATGCGTGAGGTTAACTTCCTCACCACGTAAAAAAAATACGAGTTCAGAAATAACAACCTGCCTCGGATACGGACGGATCTACTGTTGACGACCCTTGCAAAGGGAAAAAGGACAATGACTTTCGGTTCTGTACGTGGAATGTGAGGTCCCTTAACAGACCACGTGCAGCCGATGAACTAGCGGAAGCCCTAGACTGCTATAAAGCAGACATAACCGCTATCCAGGAAGTGCGGTGAAGCGGGCCGGGCAAAAAGAGGATGAGAAACTGCGACCTCTACTACGGCGATTGCTACAGGGAAGGAGGGCAGCGCTTATTTGGATGTGGATTTGTTGTTCGAGGCAGACTTAGGCAAAAAGTCTTAAGCTTTAAGTATGTAAGCGAGCGCCTCTTAACAATCCGCATCAAGGCTAAGCTCGGGAACATCAGCCTGATTTGCGCCCACGCCCCGACAGAGGAGAAGGATGACAAAGCAAGGACGATTTCTATGATCTCCTAGAAAGAACATACGATCAATGCCCCAGCTATGATACCAAGATCGTTCTAGGAGATCTCAACGCACAGCTGGGCAAGGAAGAAATCTTTGCTAAAGTTATCGGAAAACACAGCCTGCACGACAACACATCCGGAAACGGACTCAGGCTGGTGGATTTCGCCTCGTTGCGTAACCTCTCTGTAATGAGCACACGGTTCCCACACCTCAACATCCATAAAGGGACCTGGCGGTCACCTGATCAATCAACCGTCAACCAGATTGATCACATTGCGATCGACGTCAGACACTCCTCCAATATTCTCGATGTCCGAACTTTCCGAGGAGCCAATATTGACTCGGATCATTTCCTTGTTGTAGCCAAGGTAAGAATGAGGATATCGAACTTTGCCGACCGAGTCTCCCTGAAACTCTCTGAAAGTTCGACCCTGCCTACAACCACAATAGACCAGGAATGGAAACGTTGTAAAGAAGCCATCAAAGAAGCTGCCACTGAAGTGCTGGGTTTTACGACACCACCAAAGAAGAACCCATGGTTTGACGACGAGTGCAGGTAGGCACATGCAGCCAAACAGGAGGCCTACAAGGCAACTCTGCATCGAACAACGAGAGCTGTTCGTGAGCTCTACGAGCAGAAGAGAAGGGAAGAGAACCGGCTTCTCAGAAGGAAAAAGAAAGAGCACGAGAAGCGCGCGGTCGAAGAGATGGAGAGATGTTACCGCAGGAAGGAGGTCCGAAAGTTTTACCAAAAGGTAAAACAGTTATCCGGAGGGTATAGACCTCGGACAGAAGCCTGCAGGGATGAAAATGGACAACTAGTAGTAGAATCGCAGTCGATGCTGAGAATTTGGAAAAATCACTTCTGCCGACTGTTAAACGGCGATGACGACACAAATTCCGCTGTCAGGCAGAATGTTCCACTTAATTTGGACGAGGATGACCAAGAATTCCGTCCCCCCGACTTAGGCGAGGTCAAGATAGCGATATCTAGACTAAAGTCGAAAAAAGCTGCTAGAGCGGACGGACTGTCCGCGGAACTGTTTAAAGCAGCTGGAGATGATCTGGTTGGGCGCATGCACCAGCTCATCTGTAAGATATGGTCGGAGGAAAGCATGCCCGATGAGTGGAATCTCAGCGTCGTTTGTCCGGTCCACAAGAAAGGAGACCCTTTTGACTGCGCCAACTATCGAAGGATCAGTCTCCTTAACATATCGTACAAGATCCTCTCTGCCGTCTTGTGTGAACGCCTGAAACCATTCGTCAATAACCTGATAGGTCCTTATCAGTGCGGTTTCAGGCCGGGAAAGTCCACCATCGACCAAATTTTCACACTGCGGCAGATCCTGGAAAAAACCCACGGGATGCAGATTGACACCCACCACCTATTCGTCGATTTCAAGGCCACATATGATAGCGTGCATAGAGACTAGCTATACAATGCCATGTCTAGTTTTGACATTCCAGCCAAACTCGTCAGATTGTGCAGGATGACGATGGAGAACTCTCGCTGCTCCATCAAGGTCGGTAAGGAACTCACCGAGACCTTCAATGTCAAAAAAGGTTTTAGACAAGGCGACACGCTGTCATGTGATTTCTTCAACATCATACTAGAGAAGATTGTGCGAAACTCAAATGCCAACACCAGAGGCACGATCTTCCAAAAGTCCGTGCAACTGCTTGCCTACGCGGACGACATTGACGTGATTGGACGAACTCAGCGAGCTGTCAATGAGGCTTTTGCTAGCCTCATGATTTCTTCAACATCATACTAGAGAAGATCGTGCGAAACTCAAATGTCAACACCAGAGGCACGATCTTCCAAAAGTCCGTTCAACTGCTTGCCTACGCTGACGACATTGACGTGATTGGACAACACAGCGAGCTGTCAATGAGGCTTTTGCTAGCATTGAAGCGGAAGCGGCTAAAATGGGTTTGGCAGTTAACCAGGGCAAAACAAAGTACATGCTGTCATCACGAAAGGACGCACAACATCGACGCCTCGGACAGAGCGTCATAATGGGCAGCAGAAACTTTGAGGTAGTCAAGGAGTTCGTCTACCTTGGCTCTGCAGTAAACGTGGACAATAACACCAGTACCGAGATCAAGCGCAGAATTACTCTTGCCAATCGCTGTTTCTTTGGGCTCAAGAGGCAATTGAGTAACAGAGCCATCTCTGTTACAGCTGTACAGCAGCATGCACCTAGTTAAGCGTCTTCGGATCCAACGCTTAAGATGGCTAGGTCACGTAGAGCGGATTGACACCACAGCTCCGGCCCGAAGAGCCTTCGATTCCGAGCCTTTGGGACAACGCATAAGAGGTCGTCCTAGAACAAGATGGCGCACACAAGTGGAGAAGGACCTCAACCAACTTGGTGTGCACAACTGGAGGCAGCTGGCGAAAGATCGTGCTGGCTGGAGAGGCTTGTTGGTTGAGGCCCAGGTCCACCCCGGACTGTAGCGCCAAACAAAGAAGAAGAAGAAGGGGGAAGGTGGCGAAGCACAATATTTGATATTCCATCGATTCCCGCTGACTCTTTCTTCTTCATCGAGTTAAAGATACTCTGCAGATCTTCTTGCGAAATCAAGATGTGATTTCTATCATTGGCGACGGCATTATGCGCCAAATTATCGTCACTGAACCTGGTGAATCCTGGATTCTCGGATCGCCATTGACTTATCTCGTTGCGAAGATAGAAACGGTTTAGCAAGGCCCTGTTTTCCAGGTCGTGATTCGGCCTACTAACCAAGTTGACCGTATACACTCGCTGAAACACAGCACCAATAGCTTTCACCTTCTCCTGGGGATCCTCAAACACGAAGAAGTCATTGTCTAGCATTGCCCTACCTGGATCGATGCCAACTGAAGTCAGTAATTGTTCCTTAGTTGTCGTTCTGGGAAGTCTAACGGTCTGAATGTCGTTTTGATCTTTCCTCCGGAATATTTTATTTGCTTGCGGGAACATACCCGGGTTGTTGGATTGTACAGCCCGGATTTTGTTGCCCCAGTGCAAGCTTATAGCCAAGCTATAATTTATTCTTATTAACTGTTGGAGGTTCTTGATCTCCGACTTCAGTGCCCTGACATCCGCGTTTTGCGGATCGGTAAACCGCCTGTACAAGAGTTTGAGTCTTGACAGCAGTCTGCTTTTGTGCACGTGAAGTGCATCGATGGTAGCATTTCGATAGACGTCACTGACATCGATTTGCACTACCTTCGGAATCGTCTTTGTATGAGGTACTTGTCAACCTCCGCGTTAGTAAGGTTTCTGTTTGTCGGCGGATTGATCCCACTCGAACGTAGTTCTGTGGCTAAAGTCCTGGAGAAGCGTGGCCAGCGGGCCTTATTATAATTATAATGGTGCCTCTGGACATACTACTCCAGTTATGCCACCTCGTTCGGGAGCTGAATAGCCGCGAAGAGCCCGAAGTGATCACTCTCGTACTCAACCGCAATTAAACAGTTCCGTGTGCGTCGTTCCACATCTAGTATAGTTAGTCGTCTGCCTATCAGCAATAGATCCAGATAGGAACCGCTTCTGGGATACGATGGCCTATCGGTTGCAAGCAAATCTAGCTTGAACTCAATATCTCTCTCTCTCTACTAACCAACTATACAAGGAGGTACCCCTGGTGTTATTCACTATGTTGCCCCATTCAATATGCCTCGAGTTCAAGTCTCCGGCTGTGATACAATAGTTTTGCTCCGAGCATAGTCGAAGGCTAGTGAAAAGAGTATCGAGCTCTGAAATGAAGTACTGATTGATACGTGCCTTTTCAGACGCATAGACAGCGATCACGTATAATTGCTTACCACCCTGAAGGGGGATGCGTGCGATACACGTTTCTATCGCCTGAAATCTTCGCACTTCACCGCTATACACGACCTTATGACAAAGGCCTTTTTTGATTAAGAGAGCGACCCCGCCAGCTAGGTAGGTTCGATCTCTTCGAATGATGTTATAATTATTGTACCTGAGTGTGCGTCTGATTTAGCTTAGTCTCGCAAACCATCAACACGTCAGGATTTACGTTTGCAGTAAGTTGCCGAAATTTAATTGTCGTTCGGGTTTGATCAGTGAATTCACATTCACTGCTAGAATTTTTTGGTTACAGGCTGCCTGCGCAGCCATCAGACCGATGTGGCGTTTGGCTCGACGAACAGCGTGGAGTAGATGAGCTCTACTCGCGCTGCTTGCTCAAGGAACTGTTTTTGGATCTGAGCGATCTGCCGCTGGATAGAGAGCAGGACCGTCTTCAGATCCAAATCGGCTTCAGTTTGCCTGGCCACTGGGACTGGGGCCACATTCGGCACTGTCTGTTGTACCGGTCGCATTGGGCATAGGAGACTGCCGGTGTAACAGTGGTAGCTGGAGCACGGGGCACTGGCCTCGATTCTACCAGACTGCATGTTGCAGTTCGCCGCGGCATGCCCAAACCTTTGACAACGAGCACACTGGAGTGTGTGGCGTGTCTTTTTTAATATTTCCCATTTTACACGAATGGAGCCTAAACGATTAATAAAAAAAAATTAGGCTGTCTAATTTGGTGTCTGGGGTGACCTGGATTAGGAAGAACGGAAGTTTCCTGATCTCCCTTTTTGCTACCGCAGTGATGAAGGGCTTAACCCCTGCGAACTGGACATCGTCGCTCTGCGCTTTGCGCAGTTCTGCGAGGATGTCCTTGGGATCAGTGTCCGGATCCACGCCCTTAAGGAGCATGGTCTGCACCTTCTCTCCTTTTGGGGTATATGAGAAAAACTCGGCCTCCGCCACCGCTAGCCTTTCTTTAATACCTTTATAGTCTGCCACTGATGAGCAGTGGACAGACAATCTTAATGGACCTTTATACTTAATAAAAAAGCCATTTTTGGCGACCAACTTACAACTTTGTCTCCAGTCCGAAGACGTTGATCGGAGGGCATCTCTCCTTGATGGCCGGTTGATGTTGCTGCTGTTTCTGCTTTTGTTGTTGTTGCTGCTTCTGCTGTGGTTTTTATTGCTACTGCTTTGACTGCTGCTGTCGTTGCTGCTGTTGCTCCTTGGCCAACCTTCTGGCTTCTAATTTTTTTTGGATGGCTTTTATGTGCGTATCCAATTCCGCCTTCTCCCTCTGGATTTTTGCGAGTACCTTGCGGTCCTCCTCCTCTTCGTCATTCGACTCGGATGACGTTAACGCACTGTAGGAGTTCCCTCTACCACCGTAGGAGAATCTTCCCTAGCCTTCTGCTGATTCATATTCGACATTGTCGAATGGATGTTTTTGTTGTGGCTCATTATCGGTTGTTTCTACAGCTGCTGTTGTTGTTGCTGCTGCTGATGTGCTTGCTGTTGCTGTGGTTACTGCAACTGTTGTTGTCGATGCTGCGGATATTTCCGCACGGCGTTTCACCAGATTTGGCTGCGGCTGGAGCTTGTTCCTCCTCGTTGACCTCGTCTCTATCTGGTTGGTGGCCTGACACACTCGCTTGGTGGTCTGATGTGCCAGCCACCGGTTCATCATTATTACCCGTTTTAGCGAGCGCGGGTCGCTCCACTGCGTCCATCACGCCACTCACTACTTTACTAACACTATGTGTCTTTGTATTTTTAATTATTAATTTTTAAAAAAGGATCTTTACTTTCCGCGGGATCCGAACCCGGCAACACGATATCACCGGCGAGGACTACTGGTTCTTATTGATTTTAAGGTACACTTTATGCACTTCAAATTTAACTACACTCGCACTTAGTCGAAACACGTCTGATCTGCTTGAAGGTCTGTGAATGACTGAGCGATGACGCTACCGCCTGAGCTATCGACACTATATATTTTGTCGTGTTGCTAATAAGTACGGAATTCTCGTTTTGCATTGGAGGGAACATGTTACACCAGATTCTTCCGAAATTTGATTATTTTTCATTTTACTCTATATTTTTTTTCTTTATATACTCTTAAATGGGAAGATATAGAGCACTGATGGCTTTGGAAACTTTGTTCAGAATTCTCTGAAAAGAGTTTTGGTACCAAATTTGTTTATTGTTTCATGTTAAACTTTATAAATAGTCACAATCGAAAATCTTGCTTTTTTTAGAAGTAACGTTGGGAAATGTTAGAAATATTGAAAGCTATATGAATATATTTTCGTTTGTAAGCACCGGTGACGAGATATAAAGCAAAAATAATCGAAATCTTCTATTTAGTGTATTTAAAACTTGATCTAAATATCAAAAAGAATAAATCGAATCAGATTTTGTGAGTTTTTCATAAAGTTTTCCCACATTAACCGTAGACCCGTATCTCGGGCACTCAGTGCCCAAAGCGGATTTCAATTCAAATTATATTCAGACCATGCCAAATACACGGCAACTGGAATTTTTGAGGGATACGAGTTAAATCATAAGGGCTCTTGCTGTGATTTTCAATTTTGAATTTTTGTATTTTTTTTTTATTGATTGAAAAACATTATTATAACATTATCTTTGACCTCGTCTCTATCTGGTTGGTGGTCTGACACACTCGCTTGGTGGTCTGATGTGCCAGCCACCGGTTCATCATTATTACCCGTTTTAGCGAGCGCGGGTCGCTCCACTGCGTCCATCACGCCACTCACTACTTTACTAACACTATGTGTCTTTGTATTTTTAATTATTAATTTTTAAAAAAGGATCTTTACTTTCCGCGGGATCCGAACCCGGCAACACGATATCACCGGCGTTTGCACTACCGCGAGACTACTGGTTCTTATTGATTTTAAGCTACACTTTATGCACTTCAAATTTAACTACACTCGCACTTAGTCGAAACACGTCTGATCTGCTTGAAGGTCTGTGAATGACTGAGCGATGACGCTACCGCCTGAGCTATCGACACTATATATTTTGTCGTGTTGCTAATAAGTACGGAATTCTCGTTTTGCATTGGAGGGAACATGTTACACCAGATTCTTCCGAAATTTGATTATTTTTCATTTTACTCTATATTTTTTTTTCTTTATATACTCTTAAATGGGAAGATATAGAGCACTGATGGCTTTGGAAACTTTGTTCAGAATTCTCTGAAAAGGGTTTTGGTACCAAATTTGTTTATTGTTTCATGTTAAACTTTATAAATAGTCACAATCGAAAATCTTGCTTTTTTTAGAAGTAACGTTGGGAAATGTTAGAAATATTGAAAGCTATATGAATATATTTTCGTTTGTAAGCACCGGTGACGAGATATAAAGCAAAAATAATCGAAATCTTCTATTTAGTGTATTTAAAACTTGATCTAAATATCAAAAAGAATAAATCGAATCAGATTTTGTGAGTTTTTCATAAAGTTTTCCCACATTAACCGTAGACCCGTATCTCGGGCACTCAGTGCCCAAAGCGGATTTCAATTCAAATTATATTCAGACCATGCCAATTTTCAATTTTGAATTATTGTATTTTTTTTTTATTGATTGAAAAACATTATTATTGACAACAGTGATAGTCCATTCGGTGTATGAATGCGCGTATCGGATATACGTTTCATCTACTTTTGGTGCATTTTTTTTTTTAGTTTTCCATGGAGTTTTCTTACATTGCATTATAAATTTCATTTTAATTGCTTCCAATTTTCAACCCATTTGCCATAAAATTCATCACAGGTTTCGTGCAGCGCAACGCAAATAAACGCAACCTCACTTTCAATTGCTTGAGAATAGTACTATTTTTTCGTAGCAATTCAGATTGCGATTTATACTTTTAAATGCTCCCAAACGAGCAGCGATTGGTAGAAATACACCTCAAGCAAAAAAGAAACAAGCAGTTGCGAACCTCAGAATATGGCGAACAGCGTGACCAAAGACTCGAAGCTCAAGGATCACGCACATTTGCCTATCAAGCCTCAGAATTATTTTTTTATATTGTGACATTGTGCAGAGTTTCCAAAATGTATCCGCATGTAGCCACCACGAGGTACTATTTATTACCTTCTCCAGACTATATACTTCCAGAATTCGTTAAGGCATTTTGCGCTCAGCTGCGCACCCCATACAATTTTTTTTCTGAGTTAACATCGCTCAAGTAATTAACGATTATTTATTTATGTACCAACAAATCTCCACTGATCTAAAAAAGGATATCTATCCCTAGTTTTCTAATTACATTCCCGGAATATGATCTCTTATCACTTCAACGACAGGCCACTTTTCCGTCATTCCCAAGAAAGGATTCATTTGAGAATTCTTATATAACTTCCCAATATCATTAAATCTGTTATCTGCAACGCTGCAGTCTTCACACAAATTAGATTAGGTTTTCTGTAAGCTAAGTCAAAGACTTGAAGTTCAACGATCATGCAGAGTTGAATGATATAAAATGAATATAAATAATTATAATAATTTGCTAATATTTTATTTACGTTTACTTACAAATGATGAATGTGATGACGGACGAGTATCAGTGTGGAGTAAAAGAAGTGATTTTTCTATTGTTTTTTCTTGGACACATTGGTGAATATTTGAACAAAATCGCTCCAGTGGTCTTTTGGGTAGTGACGTTTATATGCATGAGGTTTCTGAAGGATGGATGGCTGTTATGCCCCATATCTGTGACTTCATATGGCTATAGACTTGATAGTTTAGATTTTTTTATTTCCGCCACCGAATAGGAAAATCCATAGCTTAGTAATATAATGTGCAAAATAACACACTGTGCGACGAGATCAAAGACTTAAAGTTCAACGATCATGCAGAGTTGAAGCTCATTCGTCTTAAACCAGCGAGCGACTTCTTACAACAAATTAAGAATAATGTAGTAAGAAGTAATGTAGGGACAAATTTTTGGGGGGGGAGAGGGGTATTAATAATAGCTTACTGTTAGAGTTGTAATGCAGTATTAATCGTAATCCTTAGATATAGTCCTTAGATATAGTCTAAGAGCCCACCGTATGATGTCTTAAGCTTACTCGAGAAGCATGCAAAAGTACATGGTTGTACAGTACAGCTGGCGAAAGATCGTGCTGGCTGGAGAGGCTTGTTGGTTGAGGCCCAGGTCCACCCCGGACTGTAGCGCCAAACAAAGAAGAAGAAGAAGGGGGAAGGTGGCGAAACACAATATTTGATATTCCATCGATTCCCGCTGACTCTTTCTTCTTCATCGAGTTAAAGATACTCTGGAGATCTTCTTGCGAAATCAAGATGTGATTTCTATCATTGGCGACGGCATTATGCGCCAAATTATCGTCACTGAACCTGGTGAATCCTGGATTCTCGGATCGCCATTGACTTATCTCGTTGCGAAGATAGAAACGGTTTAGCAAGGCCCTGTTTTCCAGGTCGTGATTCGGCCTACTAACCAAGTTGACCGTATACACTCGCTGAAACACAGCACCAATAGCTTTCACCTTCTACTGGGGATCCTCAAACACGAAGAAGTCATTGTCTAGCATTGCCCTACCTGGATCGATGCCAACTGAAGTCAGTAATTGTTCCTTAGTTGTCGTTCTGGGAAGTCTAACGGTCTGAATGTCGTTTTGATCTTTCCTCCGGAATATTTTATTTGCTTGCGGGAACATAAACGGGTTGTTGGATCGTACAGCCCGGATTTTGTTGCCCCAGTGCAAGCTTATAGCCAAGCTATAATTTATTCTTATTAACTGTTGGAGGTTCTTGATCTCCGACTTCAGTGCCCTGACTTCCGCGTTTTGCGGATCGGTAAACCGCCTGTACAAGAGTTTGAGTCTTGACAGCAGTCTGCTTTTGTGCACGTGAAGTGCATCGATGGTAGCATTTCGATAGACGTCACTGACATCGATTTGCACTACCTTCGGAATCGTCTTTGTATGAGGTACTTGTCAACCTCAGCGTTAGTAAGGTTTCTGTTTGTCGGCGGATTGATCCCACTCGAACGTAGTTCTGTGGCTAAAGTCCTGGAGAAGCGTGGCCAGCGGGCCTTATTATAATTATAATGGTGCCTCTGGACATACTACTCCAGTTATGCCACCTCGTTCGGGAGCTGAATAGCCGCGAAGAGCCCGAAGTGATCACTCTCGTACTCAACCGCAATTAAACAGTTCCGTGTGCGTCGTTCCACATCTAGTATAGTTAGTCGTCTGCCTATCAGCAATAGATCCAGATAGGAACCGCTTCTGGGATACGATGGCCTATCGGTTGCAAGCAAATCTAGCTTGAACTCAATATCTCTCTCTCTCTACTAACCAACTATACAAGGAGGTACCCCTGGTGTTATTCACTATGTTGCCCCATTCAATATGCCTCGAGTTCAAGTCTCCGGCTGTGATACAATAGTTTTGCTCCGAGCATAGTCGAAGGCTAGTGAAAAGAGTATCGAGCTCTGAAATGAAGTACTGATTGATACGTGCCTTTTCAGACGCATAGACAGCGATCACGTATAATTGCTCACCACCCTGAAGGGGGATGCGTGCGATACACGTTTCTATCGCCTGAAATCTTCGCACTTCACCGCTATACACGACCTTATGACAAAGGCCTTTTTTGATTAAGAGAGCGACCCCGCCAGCTAGGTAGGTTCGATCTCTTCGAATGATGTTATAATTATTGTACCTGAGTGTGTGCGTCTGATTTAGCTTAGTCTCGCAAACCTTCAACACGTCAGGATTTACGTTTGCAGTAAGTTGCCGAAATTTAATTGTCGTTCGGGTTTGATCAGTGAATTCACATTCACTGCTAGAATTTTTTGGTTACAGGCTGCCTGCGCAGCCATCAGACCGATGTGGCGTTTGGCTCGACGAACAGCGTGGAGTAGATGAGCTCTACTCGCGCTGCTTGCTCAAGGAACTGTTTTTGGAGCTGAGCGATCTGCCGCTGGATAGAGAGCAGGACCGTCTTCAGATCCAAATCGGCTTCAGTTTGCCTGGCCACTGGGACTGGGGCCGCATTCGGCACTGTCTGTTGTACCGGTCGCATTGGGCATAGGAGACTGCCGGTGTAACAGTGGTAGCTGGAGCACGGGGCACTGGCCTCGATTCTACCAGACTGCATGTTGCAGTTCGCCGCGGCATGCCCAAACCTTTGACAACGAGCACACTGGAGTGTGTGGCGTGTCTTTTTTAATATTTCCCATTTTACACGAATGGAGCCTAAACGATTAATAAAAAAAAAAATTAGGCTGTCTAATTTGGTGTCTGGGGTGACCTGGATTAGGAAGAACGGAAGTTTCCTGATCTCCCTTTTTGCTACCGCAGTGATGAAGGGCTTAACCCCTGCGAACTGGACATCGTCGCTCTGCGCTTTGCGCAGTTCTGCGAGGATGTCCTTGGGATCAGTGTCCGGATCCACGCCCTTAAGGAGCATGGTCTGCACCTTCTCTCCTTTTGGGGTATATGAGAAAAACTCGGCCTCCGCCACCGCTAGCCTTTCCTTAATACCTTTATAGTCTGCCACTGATGAGCAGTGGACAGACAATCTTAATGGACCTTTATACTTAATAAAAAAGCCATTTTTGGCGACCAACTTACAACTTTGTCTCCAGTCCGAAGACGTTGATCGGAGGGCATCTCTCCTTGATGGCCGGTTGATGTTGCTGCTGTTTCTGCTTTTGTTGTTGTTGCTGCTTCTGCTGTGGTTTTTGTTGCTACTGCTTTGACTGCTGCTGTCGTTGCTGCTGTTGCTCCTTGGCCAACCTTCTGGCTTCAAATTTTTTTTGGATGGCTTTTATGTGCGTATCCAATTCCGCCTTCTCCCTCTGGATTTTTGCGAGTACCTCGCGGTCCTCCTCCTCTTCGTCATTCGACTCGGATGACGTTAACGCACTGTAGGAGTTCCCTCTACCACCGTAGGAGAATCTTCCCTAGCCTTCTGCTGATTCATATTCGACATTGTCGAATGGATGTTTTTGTTGTGGCTCATTATCGGTTGTTTCTACAGCTGCTGTTGTTGTTGCTGCTGCTGATGTGCTTGCTGTTGCTGTGGTTACTGCAACTGTTGTTGTCGATGCTGCGGATATTTCCGCACGGCGTTTCACCAGATTTGGCTGCGGCTGGAGCTTGTTCCTCCTCTTTGACCTCGTCTCTATCTGGTTGGTGGCCTGACACACTCGCTTGGTGGTCTGATGTGCCAGCCACCGGTTCATCATTATTACCCGTTTTAGCGAGCGCGGGTCGCTCCACTGCGTCCATCACGCCACTCACTACTTTACTAACACTATGTGTCTTTGTATTTTTAATTATTAATTTTTAAAAAAGGATCTTTACTTTCCGCGGGATCCGAACCCGGCAACACGATATCACCGGCGAGGACTACTGGTTCTTATTGATTTTAAGCTACACTTTATGCACTTCAAATTTAACTACACTCGCACTTAGTCGAAACACGTCTGATCTGCTTGAAGGTCTGTGAATGACTGAGCGATGACGCTACCGCCTGAGCTATCGACACTATATAGTTTGTCGTGTTGCTAATAAGTACGGAACTCTCGTTTCTTTATATACTCTTAAATGGGAAGATATAGAGCACTGATGGCTTTGGAAACTTTGTTCAGAATTCTCTGAAAAGGGTTTTGGTACCAAATTTGTTTATTGTTTCATGTTAAACTTTATAAATAGTCACAATCGAAAATCTTGCTTTTTTTTGTCTATTTTTCGGAAAAATTAAGAATACCAATAGAAGTAACGTTGGGAAATGTTAGAAATATTGAAAGCTATATGAATATGTTTTCGTTTGTAAGCACCGGTGACGAGATATAAAGCAAAAATAATCGAAATCTTCTATTTAGTGTATTTAAAACTTGATCTAAATATCAAAAAGAATAAATCGAATCAGATTTTGTGAGTTTTTCATAAAGTTTTCCCACATTAACTGTAGACCCGTATCTCGGGCACTCAGTGCCCAAAGCGGATTTCAATTCAAATTATATTCAGACCATGCCAAATACACGGCAACTGGAATTTTTGAGGGATACGAGTTAAATCATAAGGGCTCTTGCTGTGATTTTCAATTTTGAATTTTTGTATTTTTTTTTATTGATTGTGAAAACATTATTATTGACAACAGTGATAGTCCATTCGGTGTATGAATGCGCGTATCGTATATGCGTTTCATCTACTTTTGGTGCATTTTTTTTTTAGTTTTCCATGGAGTTTTCTTACATTGCATTATAAATTTCATTTTAATTGCGCAACGCAAATAAACGCAACCTCACTTTCAATTGCTTGAGAATAGTACTATTTTTTCGTAGCAATTCAGATTGCGATTTATACTTTTAAATGCTCCCAAACGAGCAGCGATTGGTAGAAATACACCTCAAGCAAAAAAGAAACAAGCATTTGCGAACCTCAGAATATGGCGAACAGCGTGACCAAAGACTCGAAGCTCAAGGATCACGCACATTTGCCTATCAAGCCTCAGAATTATTTTTTTATATTGTGACATTGTGCAGAGTTTCCAAAATGTATCCGCATGTAGCCACCACGAGGTACTATTTATTACCTTCTCCAGACTATATACTTCCAGAATTCGTTAAGGCATTTTGCGCTCAGTTGCGCACCCCATACAATTTTTTTTCTGAGTTAACATCGCCCAAGTAATTAACGATTATTTATTTATGTACCAATAAATCTCCACTGATCTAAAAAAGGATATCTATCCCTAGTTTTCTAATTACATTCCCGGAATATGATCTCTTATCACTTCAACGACAGGCCACTTTTCCGTCATTCCCAAGAAAGGATTCATTTGAGAATTCTTATATAACTTCCCAATATCATTAAATCTGTTATCTGCAACGCTGCAGTCTTCACACAAATTAGATTAGGTTTTCTGTAAGCTAAGTCAAAGACTTGAAGTTCAACGATCATGCAGAGTTGAATGATATAAAATTAATATAAATTGAATTGAATTTGCTAATATTTTATTTACGTTTACTTACAAATGATGAATGTGATGACGGACGAGTATCAATGTGGAGTAAAATAAGTGATTTTTCTATTGTTTTTTCTTGGACACATTGGTGAATATTTGAACAAAATCGCTCCAGTGGTCTTTTGGGTAGTGACGTTTATATGCATGAGGTTTCTGAAGGATGGATGGCTGTTATGCCCCATATCTGTGACTTCATATGGCTATAGACTTGATAGTTTAGATTTTTTTATTTCCGCCACCGAATAGGAAAATCCATAGCTTAGTAATATAATGTGCAAAATAACACACTGTGCGACGAGATCAAAGACTTAAAGTTCAACGATCATGCAGATTTGAAGCTCATTCGTCTTAAACCAGCGAGCGACTTCTTACAACAAATTAAGAATAATGTAGTAAGAAGTAATGTAGGGACAAATTGTTGGGGGGGGGGGGGGAGAGGGGTATTAATAATAGCTTACTGTTAGAGTTGTAATGCAATATTAATCGTAATCCTTAGATATAGTCCTTAGATATAGTCTAAGAGCCCACCGTATGATGTCTTAAGCTTACTCGAGAAGCATGCAAAAGTACATGGTTGTACAGTACAGCTGGCGAAAGATCGTGCTGGCTGGAGAGGCTTGTTGGTTGAGGCCCAGGTCCACCCCGGACTGTAGCGCCAAACAAAGAAGAAGAAGAAGGGGGAAGGTGGCGAAACACAATATTTGATATTCCATCGATTCCCGCTGACTCTTTCTTCTTCATCGAGTTAAAGATACTCTGCAGATCTTCTTGCGAAATCAAGATGTGATTTCTATCATTGGCGACGGCATTATGCGCCAAATTATCGTCACTGAACCTGGTGAATCCTGGATTCTCGGATCGCCATTGACTTATCTCGTTGCGAAGATAGAAAGGGTTTAGCAAGGCCCTGTTTTCCAGGTCGTGATTCGGCCTACTAACCAAGTTGACCGTATACACTCGCTGAAACACAGCACCAATAGCTTTCACCTTCTCCTGGGGATCCTCAAACACGAAGAAGTCATTGTCTAGCATTGCCCTACCTGGATCGATGCCAACTGAAGTCAGTAATTGTTCCTTAGTTGTCGTTCTGGGAAGTCTAACGGTCTGAATGTCGTTTTGATCTTTCCTCCGGAATATTTTATTTGCTTGCGGGAACATACCCGGGTTGTTGGATCGTACAGCCCGGATTTTGTTGCCCCAGTGCAAGCTTATAGCCAAGCTATAATTTATTCTTATTGACTGTTGGAGGTTCTTGATCTCCGACTTCAGTGCCCTGACTTCCGCGTTTTGCGGATCGGTAAACCGCCTGTACAAGAGTTTGAGTCTTGACAGCAGTCTGCTTTTGTGCACGTGAAGTGCATCGATGGTAGCATTTCGATAGACGTCACTGACATCGATTTGCACTACCTTCGGAATCGTCTTTGTATGAGGTACTTGTCAACCTTCGCGTTAGTAAGGTTTCTGTTTGACGGCGGATTGATCCCACTCGAACGTAGTTCTGTGGCTAAAGTCCTGGAGAAGCGTGGCCAGCGGGCCTTATTATAATTATAATGGTGCCTCTGGACATACTACTCCAGTTATGCCACCTCGTTCGGGAGCTGAATAGCCGCGAAGAGCCCGCAGTGATCACTCTCGTACTCAACCGCAATTAAACAGTTCCATGTGCGTCGTTCCACATCTAGTATAGTTAGTCGTCTGTCTATCAGCAATAGATCCAGATAGGACCCGCTTCTGGGATACGATGGCCTATCGGTTGCAAGCAAATCTAGCTTGAACTCAATATCTCTCTCTCTCTACTAACCAACTATACAAGGAGGTACCCCTGGTGTTATTCACTATGTTGCCCCATTCAATATGCCTCGAGTTCAAGTCTCCGGCTGTGATACAATAGTTTTGCTCCGAGCATAGTCGAAGGCTAGTGAAAAGAGTATCGAGCTCTGAAATGAAGTACTGATTGATACGTGCCTTTTCAGACGCATAGACAGCGATCACGTATAATTGCTTACCACTCTGAAGGGGGATGCGTGCGATACACGTTTCTATCGCCTGAAATCTTCGCACTTCACCGCTATACACGACCTTATGACAAAGGCCTTTTTTGATTAAGAGAGCGACCCCGCCAGCTAGGTAGGTTCGATCTCTTCGAATGATGTTATAATTATTGTACCTGAGTGTGTGCGTCTGATTTAGCTTAGTCTCGCAAACCATCAACACGTCAGGATTTACGTTTGCAGTAAGTTGCCGAAATTTAATTGTCGTTCGGGTTTGATCAGTGAATTCACATTCACTGCTAGAATTTTTTGGTTACAGGCTGCCTGCGCAGCCATCAGACCGATGTGGCGTTTGGCTCGACGAACAGCGTGGAGTAGATGAGCTCTACTCGCGCTGCTTGCTCAAGGAACTGTTTTTGGAGCTGAGCGATCTGCCGCTGGATAGAGAGCAGGACCGTCTTCAGATCCAAATCGGCTTCAGTTTGCCTGGCCACTGGGACTGGGGCCACATTCGGCACTGTCTGTTGTACCGGTCGCATTGGGCATAGGAGACTGCCGGTGTAACAGTGGTAGCTGGAGCACGGGGCACTGGCCTCGATTCTACCATACTGCATGTTGCAGTTCGCCGCGGCATGCCCAAACCTTTGACAACGAGCACACTGGAGTGTGTGGCGTGTCTTTTTTAATATTTCCCATTTTACACGAATGGAGCCTAAACGATTAATAAAAAAAAAATTAGGCTGTCTAATTTGGTGTCTGGGGTGACCTGGATTAGGAAGAACGGAAGTTTCCTGATCTCCCTTTTTGCTACCGCAGTGATGAAGGGCTTAACCCCTACGAACTGGACATCGTCGCTCTGCGCTTTGCGCAGTTCTGCGAGGATGTCCTTGGGATCAGTGTCCGGATCCACGCCCTTAAGGAGCATGGTCTGCACCTTCTCCCCTTTTGGGGTATATGAGAAAAACTCGGCCTCCGCCACCGCTAGCCTTTCCTTAATACCTTTATAGTCTGCCACTGATGAGCAGTGGACAGACAATCTTAATGGACCTTTATACTTAATAAAAAAGCCATTTTTGGCGACCAACTTACAACTTTGTCTCCAGTCCGAAGACGTTGATCGGAGGGCATCTCTCCTTGATGGCCGGTTGATGTTGCTGCTGTTTCTGCTTTTGTTGTTGTTGCTGCTTCTGCTGTGGTTTTTGTTGCTACTGCTTTTATGTGCGTATCCAATTCCGCCTTCTCCCTCTGGATTTTTGCGAGTACCTTGCGGTCCTCCTCCTCTTCGTCATTCGACTCGGATGACGTTAACGCACTGTAGGAGTTCCCTCTACCACCGTAGGAGAATCTTCCCTAGCCTTCTGCTGATTCATATTCGACATTGTCGAATGGATGTTTTTGTTGTGGCTCATTATCGGTTGTTTCTACAGCTGCTGTTGTTGTTGCTGCTGCTGATGTGCTTGCTGTTGCTGTGGTTACTGCAACTGTTGTTGTCGATGCTGCGGATATTTCCGCACGGCGTTTCACCAGATTTGGCTGCGGCTGGAGCTTGTTCCTCCTCTTTGACCTCGTCTCTATCTGGTTGGTGGCCTGACACACTCGCTTGGTGGTCTGATGTGCCAGCCACCGGTTCATCATTATTACCCGTTTTAGCGAGCGCGGGTCGCTCCACTGCGTCCATCACGCCACTCACTACTTTACTAACACTATGTGTCTTTGTATTTTTAATTATTAATTTTTAAAAAAGGATCTTTACTTTCCGCGGGATCCGAACCCGGCAACACGATATCACCGGCGATTGCATTACCGCGAGACTACTGGTTCTTATTGATTTGAAGCTACACTTTATGCACTTAAAATTTAACTACACTCGCACTTAGTCGAAACACGTCTGATCTGCTTGAAGGTCTGTGAATGACTGAGCGATGACGCCACCGCCTGAGCTATCGACACTATATAGTTTGTCGTGTTGCTAATAAGTACGGAACTCTCGTTTCTTTATATACTCTTAAATGGGAAGATATAGAGCACTGATGGCTTTGGAAACTTTGTTCAGAATTCTCTGAAAAGGGTTTTGGTACCAAATTTGTTTATTGTTTCATGTTAAACTTTATAAATAGTCACAATCGAAAATCTTGCTTTTTTTTGTCTATTTTTCGGAAAAATTAAGAATACCAATAGAAGTAACGTTGGGAAATGTTAGAAATATTGAAAGCTATATGAATATATTTTCGTTTGTAAGCACCGGTGACGAGATATAAAGCAAAAATAATCGAAATCTTCTATTTAGTATATTTAAAACTTGATCTAAATATCAAAAAGAATAAATCGAATCAGATTTTGTGAGTTTTTCATAAAGTTTTCCCACATTAACTGTAGTATCTCGGGCACTCAGTGCCCAAAGCGGATTTCAATTCAAATTATATTCAGACCATGCCAAATACACGGCAACTGGAATTTTTGAGGGATACGAGTTAAATCATAAGGGCTCTTGCTGTGATTTTCAATTTTGAATTTTTGTATTTTTTTTTATTGATTGAAAAACATTATTATTGACAACAGTGATAGTCCATTCGGTGTATGAATGCGCGTATCGGATATGCGTTTCATCTACTTTGGATATGCGTTTCATCTACTACCTCACTTTCAATTGCTTGAGAATAGTACTATTTTTTCGTAGCAATTCAGATTGCGATTTGTACTTTTAAATGCTCCCAAACGAGCAGCGATTGGTAGAAATACACCTTAAGCAAAAAAGAAACAAGCAGTTGCGAACCTCAGAATATGGCGAACAGCGTGACCAAAGACTCGAAGCTCAAGGATCACGCACATTTGCCTATCAAGCCTCAGAATTATTTTTTTATATTCTGACATTGTGCAGAGTTTCCAAAATGTATCCGCATGTAGCCACCACGAGGTACTATTTATTACCTTCTCCAGACTATATACTTCCAGAATTCGTTAAGGCATTTTGCGCTCAGCTGCGCACCCCATACAATTTTTTTTCTGAGTTAACATCGCTCAAGTAATTAACGATTATTTATTTATGTACCAATAAATCTCCACTGATCTAAAAAAGGATATCTATCCCTAGTTTTCTAATTACATTCCCGGAATATGATCTCTTATCACTTCAACGACAGGCCACTTTTCCGTCATTCCCAAGAAAGGATTCATTTGAGAATTCTTATATAACTTCCCAATATCATTAAATCTGTTATCTGCAACGCTGCAGTCTTCACACAAATTAGATTAGGTTTTCTGTAAGCTAAGTCAAAGACTTGAAGTTCAACGATCATGCAGAGTTGAATGGTATAAAATTAATATAAATTGAATTGAATTTGCTAATATTTTATTTACGTTTACTTACAAATGATGAATGTGATGACGGACGAGTATCAATGTGGAGTAAAATAAGTGATTTTTCTATTGTTTTTTCTTGGACACATTGGTGAATATTTGAACAAAATCGCTCCAGTGGTCTTTTGGGTAGTGACGTTTATATGCATGAGGTTTCTGAAGGATGGATGGCTGTTATGCCCCATATCTGTGACTTCATATGGCTATAGACTTGATAGTTTAGATTTTTTTATTTCCGCCACCGAATAGGAAAATCAATAGCTTAGTAATATAATGTGCAAAATAACACACTGTGCGACGAGATCAAAGACTTAAAGTTCAACGATCATGCAGATTTGAAGCTCATTCGTCTTAAACCAGCGAGCGACTTCTTACAACAAATTAAGAATAATGTAGTAAGAAGTAATGTAGGGACAAATTGTTGGGGGGGGGGGGGGGGGGGGTATTAATAATAGCTTACTGTTAGAGTTGTAATGCAATATTAATCGTAATCCTTAGATATAGTCCTTAGATATAGTCTAAGAGCCCACCGTATGATGTCTTAAACTTACTCGAGAAGCATGCAAAAGTACATGGTTGTACAGTACAGCTGGCGAAAGATCGTGCTGGCTGGAGAGGCTTGTTGGTTGAGGCCCAGGTCCACCCCGGACTGTAGCGCCAAACAAAGAAGAAGAAGAAGGGGGAAGGTGGCGAAACACAATATTTGATATTCCATCGATTCCCGCTGACTCTTTCTTCTTCATCGAGTTAAAGATACTCTGGAGATCTTCTTGCGAAATCAAGATGTGATTTCTATCATTGGCGACGGCATTATGCGCCAAATTATCGTCACTGAACCTGGTGAATCCTGGATTCTCGGATCGCCATTGACTTATCTCGTTGCGAAGATAGAAACGGTTTAGCAAGGCCCTGTTTTCCAGGTCGTGATTCGGCCTACTAACCAAGTTGACCGTATACACTCGCTGAAACACAGCACCAATAGCTTTCACCTTCTCCTGGGGATCCTCAAACACGAAGAAGTCATTGTCTAGCATTGCCCTACCTGGATCGATGCCTACTGAAGTCAGTAATTGTTCCTTAGTTGTCGTTCTGGGAAGTCTAACGGTCTGAATGTCGTTTTGATCTTTCCTCCGGAATATTTTATTTGCTTGCGGGAACATACCCGGGTTGTTGGATCGTACAGCCCGGATTTTGTTGCCCCAGTGCAAGCTTATAGCCAAGCTATAATTTATTCTTATTAACTGTTGGAGGTTCTTGATCTCCGACTTCAGTGCCCTGACTTCTGCGTTTTGCGGATCGGTAAACCGCCTGTACAAGAGTTTGAGTCTTGACAGCAGTCTGCTTTTGTGCACGTGAAGTGCATCGATGGTAGCATTTCGATAGACGTCACTGACATCGATTTGCACTACCTTCGGAATCGTCTTTGTATGAGGTACTTGTCAACCTCCGCGTTAGTAAGGTTTCTGTTTGTCGGCGGATTGATCCCACTCGAACGTAGTTCTGTGGCTAAAGTCCTGGAGAAGCGTGGCCAGCGGGCCTTATTATAATTATAATGGTGCCTCTGGACATACTACTCCAGTTATGCCACCTCGTTCGGGAGCTGAATAGCCGCGAAGAGCCCGAAGTGATCACTCTCGTACTCAACCGCAATTAAACAGTTCCGTGTGCGTCGTTCCACATCTAGTATAGTTAGTCGTCTGCCTATCAGCAATAGATCCAGATAGGAACCGCTTCTGGGATACGATGGCCTATCGGTTGCAAGCAAATCTAGCTTGAACTCAATATCTCTCTCTCTCTACTAACCAACTATACAAGGAGGTACCCCTGGTGTTATTCACTATGTTGCCCCATTCAATATGCCTCGAGTTCAAGTCTCCGGCTGTGATACAATAGTTTTGCTCCGAGCATAGTCGAAGGCTAGTGAAAAGAGTATCGAGCTCTGAAATGAAGTACTGATTGATACGTGCCTTTTCAGACGCATAGACAGCGATCACGTATAATTGCTTACCACCCTGAAGGGGGATGCGTGCGATACACGTTTCTATCGCCTGAAATCTTCGCACTTCACCGCTATACACGACCTTATGACAAAGGCCTTTTTTGATTAAGAGAGCGACCCCGCCAGCTAGGTAGGTTCGATCTCTTCGAATGATGTTATAATTATTGTACCTGAGTGTGTGCGTCAGATTTAGCTTAGTCTCGCAAACCATCAACACGTCAGGATTTACGTTTGCAGTAAGTTGCCGAAATTTAATTGTCGTTCGGGTTTGATCAGTGAATTCACATTCACTGCTAGAATTTTTTGGTTACAGGCTGCCTGCGCAGCCATCAGACCGATGTGGCGTTTGGCTCGACGAACAGCGTGGAGTAGATGAGCTCTACTCGCGCTGCTTGCTCAAGGAACTGTTTTTGGAGCTGAGCGATCTGCCGCTGGATAGAGAGCAGGACCGTCTTCAGATCCAAATCGGCTTCAGTTTGCCTGGCCACTGGGACTGGGGCCGCATTCGGCACTGTCTGTTGTACCGGTCGCATTGGGCATAGGAGACTGCCGGTGTAACAGTGGTAGCTGGAGCACGGGGCACTGGCCTCGATTCTACCAGACTGCATGTTGCAGTTCGCCGCGGCATGCCCAAACCTTTGACAACGAGCACACTGGAGTGTGTGGCGTGTCTTTTTTAATATTTCCCATTTTACACGAATGGAGCCTAAACGATTAATAAAAAAAAAAATTAGGCTGTCTAATTTGGTGTCTGGGGTGACCTGGATTAGGAAGAACGGAAGTTTCCTGATCTCCCTTTTTGCTACCGCAGTGATGAAGGGCTTAACCCCTGCGAACTGGACATCGTCGCTCTGCGCTTTGCGCAGTTCTGCGAGGATGTCCTTGGGATCAGTGTCCGGATCCACGCCCTTAAGGAGCATGGTCTGCACCTTCTCTCCTTTTGGGGTATATGAGAAAAACTCGGCCTCCGCCACCGCTAGCCTTTCCTTAATACCTTTATAGTCTGCCACTGATGAGCAGTGGACAGACAATCTTAATGGACCTTTATACTTAATAAAAAAGCCATTTTTGGCGACCAACTTACAACTTTGTCTCCAGTCCGAAGACGTTGATCGGAGGACATCTCTCCTTGATGGCCGGTTGATGTTGCTGCTGTTTCTGCTTTTGTTGTTGTTGCTGCTTCTGCTGTGGTTTTTGTTGCTACTGCTTTGACTGCTGCTGTCGTTGCTGCTGTTGCTCCTTGGCCAACCTTCTGGCTTCAAATTTTTTTTGGATGGCTTTTATGTGCGTATCCAATTCCGCCTTCTCCCTCTGGATTTTTGCGAGTACCTCGCGGTCCTCCTCCTCTTCGTCATTCGACTCGGATGACGTTAACGCACTGTAGGAGTTCCCTCTACCACCGTAGGAGAATCTTCCCTAGCCTTCTGCTGATTCATATTCGACATTGTCGAATGGATGTTTTTGTTGTGGCTCATTATCGGTTGTTTCTACAGCTGCTGTTGTTGTTGCTGCTGCTGATGTGCTTGCTGTTGCTGTGGTTACTGCAACTGTTGTTGTCGATGCTGCGGATATTTCCGCACGGCGTTTCACCAGATTTGGCTGCGGCTGGAGCTTGTTCCTCCTCGTTGACCTCGTCTCTATCTGGTTGGTGGCCTGACACACTCGCTTGGTGGTCTGATGTGCCAGCCACCGGTTCATCATTATTACCCGTTTTAGCGAGCGCGGGTCGCTCCACTGCGTCCATCACGCCACTCACTACTTTACTAACACTATGTGTCTTTGTATTTTTAATTATTAATTTTTAAAAAAGGATCTTTACTTTCCGCGGGATCCGAACCCGGCAACACGATATCACCGGCGAGGACTACTGGTTCTTATTGATTTTAAGCTACACTTTATGCACTTCAAATTTAACTACACTCGCACTTAGTCGAAACACGTCTGATCTGCTTGAAGGTCTGTGAATGACTGAGCGATGACGCTACCGCCTGAGCTATCGACACTATATAGTTTGTCGTGTTGCTAATAAGTACGGAACTCTCGTTTCTTTATATACTCTTAAATGGGAAGATATAGAGCACTGATGGCTTTGGAAACTTTGTTCAGAATTCTCTGAAAAGGGTTTTGGTACCAAATTTGTTTATTGTTTCATGTTAAACTTTATAAATAGTCACAATCGAAAATCTTGCTTTTTTTTGTCTATTTTTCGGAAAAATTAAGAATACCAATAGAAGTAACGTTGGGAAATGTTAGAAATATTGAAAGCTATATGAATATATTTTCGTTTGTAAGCACCGGTGACGAGATATAAAGCAAAAATAATCGAAATCTTCTATTTAGAGTATTTAAAACTTGATCTAAATATCAAAAAGAATAAATCGAATCAGATTTTGTGAGTTTTTCATAAAGTTTTCCCACATTAACTGTAGACCCGTATCTCGGGCACTCAGTGCCCAAAGCGGATTTCAATTCAAATTATATTCAGACCATGCCAAATACACGGCAACTGGAATTTTTGAGGGATACGAGTTAAATCATAAGGGCTCTTGCTGTGATTTTCAATTTTGAATTTTTGTATTTTTTTTTATTGATTGAAAAACATTATTATTGACAACAGTGATAGTCCATTCGGTGTATGAATGCGCGTATCGGATATGCGTTTCATCTACTTTTGGTGCATTTTTTTTTTTAGTTTTCCATGGAGTTTTCTTACATTGCATTATAATTTTCATTTTAATTGCGCAACGCAAATAAACGCAACCTCACTTTCAATTGCTTGAGAATAGTGCTATTTTTTCGTAGCAATTCAGATTGCGATTTATACTTTTAAATGCTCCCAAACGAGCAGCGATTGGTAGAAATACACCTCAAGCAAAAAAGAAACAAGCAGTTGCGAACCTCAGAATATGGCGAACAGCGTGACCAAAGACTCGAAGCTCAAGGATCACGCACATTTGCCTATCAAGCCTCAGAATTATTTTTTTATATTGTGACATTGTGCAGAGTTTCCAAAATGTATCCGCATGTAGCCACCACGAGGTACTATTTATTACCTTCTCCAGACTATATACTTCCAGAATTCGTTAAGGCATTTTGCGCTCAGCTGCGCACCCCATACAATTTTTTTTCTGAGTTAACATCGCTCAAGTAATTAACGATTATTTATTTATGTACCAATAAATCTCCACTGATCTAAAAAAGGATATCTATCCCTAGTTTTCTAATTACATTCCCGGAATATGATCTCTTATCACTTCAACGACAGGCCACTTTTCCGTCATTCCCAAGAAAGGATTCATTTGAGAATTCTTATATAACTTCCCAATATCATTAAATCTGTTATCTGCAACGCTGCAGTCTTCACACAAATTAGATTAGGTTTTCTGTAAGCTAAGTCAAAGACTTGAAGTTCAACGATCATGCAGAGTTGAATGGTATAAAATTAATATAAATTGAATTGAATTTGCTAATATTTTATTTACGTTTACTTACAAATGATGAATGTGATGACGGACGAGTATCAATGTGGAGTAAAATAAGTGATTTTTCTATTGTTTTTTCTTGGACACATTGGTGAATATTTGAACAAAATCGCTCCAGTGGTCTTTTGGGTAGTGACGTTTATATGCATGAGGTTTCTGAAGGATGGATGGCTGTTATGCCCCATATCTGTGACTTCATATGGCTATAGACTTGATAGTTTAGATTTTTTTATTTCCGCCACCGAATAGGAAAATCCATAGCTTAGTAATATAATGTGCAAAATAACACACTGTGCGACGAGATCAAAGACTTAAAGTTCAACGATCATGCAGATTTGAAGCTCATTCGTCTTAAACCAGCGAGCGACTTCTTACAACAAATTAAGAATAATGTAGTAAGAAGTAATGTAGGGACAAATTGTTGGGGGGGGGGGGGGGGGGGGGGGGGGGGAGGGGTATTAATAATAGCTTACTGTTAGAGTTGTAATGCAATATTAATCGTAATCCTTAGATATAGTCCTTAGATATAGTCTAAGAGCCCACCGTATGATGTCTTAAGCTTACTCGAGAAGCATGCAAAAGTACATGGTTGTACAGTACAGCTGGCGAAAGATCGTGCTGGCTGGAGAGGCTTGTTGGTTGAGGCCCAGGTCCACCCCGGACTGTAGCGCCAAACAAAGAAGAAGAAGAAGGGGGGAAGGTGGCGAAGCACAATATTTGATATTCCATCGATTCCCGCTGACTCTTTCTTCTTCATCGAGTTTAAAGATACTCTGCAGATCTTCTTGCGAAATCAAGATGTGATTTCTATCATTGGCGACGGCATTATGCGCCAAATTATCGTCACTGAACCTGGTGAATCCTGGATTCTCGGATCGCCATTGACTTATCTCGTTGCGAAGATAGAAAGGGTTTAGCAAGGCCCTGTTTTCCAGGTCGTGATTCGGCCTACTAACCAAGTTGACCGTATACACTCGCTGAAACACAGCACCAATAGCTTTCACCTTCTCCTGGGGATCCTCAAACACGAAGAAGTCATTGTCTAGCATTGCCCTACCTGGATCGATGCCAACTGAAGTCAGTAATTGTTCCTTAGTTGTCGTTCTGGGAAGTCTAACGGTCTGAATGTCGTTTTGATCTTTCCTCCGGAATATTTTATTTGCTTGCGGGAACATACCCGGGTTGTTGGATCGTACAGCCCGGATTTTGTTGCCCCAGTGCAAGCTTATAGCCAAGCTATAATTTATTCTTATTGACTGTTGGAGGTTCTTGATCTCCGACTTCAGTGCCCTGACTTCCGCGTTTTGCGGATCGGTAAACCGCCTGTACAAGAGTTTGAGTCTTGACAGCAGTCTGCTTTTGTGCACGTGAAGTGCATCGATGGTAGCATTTCGATAGACGTCACTGACATCGATTTGCACTACCTTCGGAATCGTCTTTGTATGAGGTACTTGTCAACCTCCGCGTTAGTAAGGTTTCTGTTTGTCGGCGGATTGATCCCACTCGAACGTAGTTCTGTGGCTAAAGTCCTGGAGAAGCGTGGCCAGCGGGCGTTATTATAATTATAATGGTGCCTCTGGACATACTACTCCAGTTATGCCACCTCGTTCGGGAGCTGAATAGCCGCGAAGAGCCCGCAGTGATCACTCTCGTACTCAACCGCAATTAAACAGTTCCGTGTGCGTCGTTCCACATCTAGTATAGTTAGTCGTCTGTCTATCAGCAATAGATCCAGATAGGACCCGCTTCTGGGATACGCAAGCAAATCTAGCTTGAACTCAATATCTCTCTCTCTCTACTAACCAACTATACAAGGAGGTACCCCTGGTGTTATGCACTATGTTGCCCCATTCAATATGCCTCGAGTTCAAGTCTCCGGCTGTGATACAATAGTTTTGCTCCGAGCATAGTCGAAGGCTAGTGAAAAGAGTATCGAGCTCTGAAATGAAGTACTGATTGATACGTGCCTTTTCAGACGCATAGACAGCGATCACGTATAATTGCTTACCACCCTGAAGGGGGATGCGTGCGATACACGTTTCTATCGCCTGAAATCTTCGCACTTCACCGCTATACACGACCTTATGACAAAGGCCTTTTTTGATTAAGAGAGCGACCCCGCCAGCTAGGTAGGTTCGATCTCTTCGAATGATGTTATAATTATTGTACCTGAGTGTGCGTCTGATTTAGCTTAGTCTCGCAAACCATCAACACGTCAGGATTTACGTTTGCAGTAAGTTGCCGAAATTTAATTGTCGTTCGGGTTTGATCAGTGAATTCACATTCACTGCTAGAATTTTTTGGTTACAGGCTGCCTGCGCAGCCATCAGACCGATGTGGCGTTTGGCTCGACGAACAGCGTGGAGTAGATGAGCTCTACTCGCGCTGCTTGCTCAAGGAACTGTTTTTGGAGCTGAGCGATCTGCCGCTGGATAGAGAGCAGGACCGTCTTCAGATCCAAATCGGCTTCAGTTTGCCTGGCCACTGGGACTGGGGCCACATTCGGCACTGTCTGTTGTACCGGTCGCATTGGGCATAGGAGACTGCCGGTGTAACAGTGGTAGCTGGAGCACGGGGCACTGGCCTCGATTCTACCAGACTGCATGTTGCAGTTCGCCGCGGCATGCCCAAACCTTTGACAACGAGCACACTGGAGTGTGTGGCGTGTCTTTTTTAATATTTCCCATTTTACACGAATGGAGCCTAAACGATTAATAAAAAAAAATTAGGCTGTCTAATTTGGTGTCTGGGGTGACCTGGATTAGGAAGAACGGAAGTTTCCTGATCTCCCTTTTTGCTACCGCAGTGATGAAGGGCTTAACCCCTGCGAACTGGACATCGTCGCTCTGCGCTTTGCGCAGTTCTGCGAGGATGTCCTTGGGATCAGTGTCCGGATCCACGCCCTTAAGGAGCATGGTCTGCACCTTCTCTCCTTTTGGGGTATATGAGAAAAACTCGGCCTCCGCCACCGCTAGCCTTTCTTTAATACCTTTATAGTCTGCCACTGATGAGCAGTGGACAGACAATCTTAATGGACCTTTATACTTAATAAAAAAGCCATTTTTGGCGACCAACTTACAACTTTGTCTCCAGTCCGAAGACGTTGATCGGAGGGCATCTCTCCTTGATGGCCGGTTGATGTTGCTGCTGTTTCTGCTTTTGTTGTTGTTGCTGCTTCTGCTGTGGTTTTTATTGCTACTGCTTTGACTGCTGCTGTCGTTGCTGCTGTTGCTCCTTGGCCAACCTTCTGGCTTCTAATTTTTTTTGGATGGCTTTTATGTGCGTATCCAATTCCGCCTTCTCCCTCTGGATTTTTGCGAGTACCTTGCGGTCCTCCTCCTCTTCGTCATTCGACTCGGATGACGTTAACGCACTGTAGGAGTTCCCTCTACCACCGTAGGAGAATCTTCCCTAGCCTTCTGCTGATTCATATTCGACATTGTCGAATGGATGTTTTTGTTGTGGCTCATTATCGGTTGTTTCTACAGCTGCTGTTGTTGTTGCTGCTGCTGATGTGCTTGCTGTTGCTGTGGTTACTGCAACTGTTGTTGTCGATGCTGCGGATATTTCCGCACGGCGTTTCACCAGATTTGGCTGCGGCTGGAGCTTGTTCCTCCTCTTTGACCTCGTCTCTATCTGGTTGGTGGCCTGACACACTCGCTTGGTGGTCTGATGTGCCAGCCACCGGTTCATCATTATTACCCGTTTTAGCGAGCGCGGGTCGCTCCACTGCGTCCATCACGCCACTCACTACTTTACTAACACTATGTGTCTTTGTATTTTTAATTATTAATTTTTAAAAAAGGATCTTTACTTTCCGCGGGATCCGAACCCGGCAACACGATATCACCGGCGATTGCATTACCGCGAGACTACTGGTTCTTATTGATTTTAAGCTACACTTTATGCACTTCAAATTTAACTACACTCGCACTTAGTCGAAACACGTCTGATCTGCTTGAAGGTCTGTGAATGACTGAGCGATGACGCTACCGCCTGAGCTATCGACACTATATAGTTTGTCGTGTTGCTAATAAGTCCGGAACTCTCGTTTCTTTATATACTCTTAAATGGGAAGATATAGAGCACTGATGGCTTTGGAAACTTTGTTCAGAATTCTCTGAAAAGGGTTTTGGTACCAAATTTGTTTATTGTTTCATGTTAATCTTTATAAATAGTCACAATCGAAAATCTTGCTTTTTTTTGTCTTTTTTTCGGAAAAATTAAGAATACCAATGGAAGGAACGTTGGGAAATGTTAGAAATATTGAAAGCTATATGAATATATTTTCGTTTGTAAGCACCGGTGACGAGATATAAAGCAAAAATAATCGAAATCTTCTATTTAGTGTATTTAAAACTTGATCTAAATATCAAAAAGAATAAATCGAATCAGATTTTGTGAGTTTTTCATAAAGTTTTCCCACATTAACTGTAGACCCGTATCTCGGGCACTCAGTGCCCAAAGCGGATTTCAATTCAAATTATATTCAGACCATGCCAAATACACGGCAACTGGAATTTTTGAGGGATACGAGTTAAATCATAAGGGCTCTTGCTGTGATTTTCAATTTTGAATTTTTGTATTTTTTTTTTTTTATTGATTGAAAAACATTATTATTGACAACAGTGATAGTACATTCGGTGTATGAATGCGCGTATCGGATATGCGTTTCATCTACTTTTGGTGCATTTTTTTTTTAGTTTTCCATGGAGTTTTCTTACATTCAATTCAAATTATATTCAGACCATGCCAAATACACGGCAACTGGAATTTTTGAGGGATACGAGTTAAATCATAAGGGCTCTTGCTGTGATTTTCAATTTTGAATTTTTGTATTTTTTTTTTTTTATTGATTGAAAAACATTATTATTGACAACAGTGATAGTACATTCGGTGTATGAATGCGCGTATCGGATATGCGTTTCATCTACTTTTGGTGCATTTTTTTTTTAGTTTTCCATGGAGTTTTCTTACATTATAAATTTCATTTTAATTGCGCAACGCAAATAAACGCAACCTCACTTTCAATTGCTTGAGAATAGTACTATTTTTTCGTAGCAATTCAGATTGCGATTTGTACTTTTAAATGCTCCCAAACGAGCAGCGATTGGTAGAAATACACCTCAAGCAAAAAAGAAACAAGCAGTTGCGAACCTCAGAATATGGCGAACAGCGTGACCAAAGACTCGAAGCTCAAGGATCACGCACATTTGCCTATCAAGCCTCAGAATTATTTTTTTTTATTGTGACATTGTGCAGAGTTCCCAAAATGTATCCGCATGTAGCCACCACGAGGTACTATTTATTACCTTCTCCAGACTATATACTTCCAGAATTCGTTAAGGCATTTTGCGCTCAGCTGCGCACCCCATACAATTTTTTTTCTGAGTTAACATCGCTCAAGTAATTAACGATTATTTATTTATGTACCAATAAATCTCCACTGATCTAAAAAAGGATATCTATCCCTAGTTTTCTAATTACATTCCCGGAATATGATCTCTTATCACTTCAACGACAGGCCACTTTTCCGTCATTCCCAAGAAAGGATTCATTTGAGAATTCTTATATAACTTCCCAATATCATTAAATCTGTTATCTGCAACGCTGCAGTCTTCACGCAAATTAGATTAGGTTTTCTGTAAGCTAAGTCAAAGACTTGAAGTTCAACGATCATGCAGAGTTGAATGGTATAAAATTAATATAAATTGAATTGAATTTGCTAATATTTTATTTACGTTTACTTACAAATGATGAATGTGATGACGGACGAGTATCAATGTGGAGTAAAATAAGTGATTTTTCTATTGTTTTTTCTTGGACACATTGGTGAATATTTGAACAAAATCGCTCCAGTGGTCTTTTGGGTAGTGACGTTTATATGCATGAGGTTTCTGAAGGATGGATGGCTGTTATGCCCCATATCTGTGACTTCATATGGCTATAGACTTGATAGTTTAGATTTTTTTATTTCCGCCACCGAATAGGAAAATCAATAGCTTAGTAATATAATGTGCAAAATAACACACTGTGCGACGAGATCAAAGACTTAAAGTTCAATGATCATGCAGATTTGAAGCTCATTCGTCTTAAACCAGCGAGCGACTTCTTACAACAAATTAAGAATAATGTAGTAAGAAGTAATGTAGGGACAAATTGTTAGGGGGGAGAGGGGTATTAATAATAGCTTACTGTTAGAGTTGTAATGCAATATTAATCGTAATCCTTAGATATAGTCCTTAGATATAGTCTAAGAGCCCACCGTATGATGTCTTAAGCTTACTCGAGAAGCATGCAAAAGTACATGGTTGTACAGTACAGCTGGCGAAAGATCGTGCTGGCTGGAGAGGCTTGTTGGTTGAGGCCCAGGTCCACCCCGGACTGTAGCGCCAAACAAAGAAGAAGAAGAAGGGGGAAGGTGGCGAAGCACAATATTTGATATTCCATCGATTCCCGCTGACTCTTTCTTCTTCATCGAGTTAAAGATACTCTGCAGATCTTCTTGCGAAATCAAGATGTGATGTCTATCATTGGCGACGGCATTATGCGCCAAATTATCGTCACTGAACCTGGTGAATCCTGGATTCTCGGATCGCCATTGACTTATCTCGTTGCTAAGATAGAAATGGTTTAGCAAGGCCCTGTTTTCCAGGTCGTGATTCGGCCTACTAACCAAGTTGACCGTATACACTCGCTGAAACACAGCACCAATAGCTTTCACCTTCTCCTGGGGATCCTCAAACACGAAGAAGTCATTGTCTAGCATTGCCCTACCTGGATCGATGCCAACTGAAGTCAGTAATTGTTCCTTAGTTGTCGTTCTGGGAAGTCTAACGGTCTGAATGTCGTTTTGATCTTTCCTCCGGAATATTTTATTTGCTTGCGGGAACATACCCGGGTTGTTGGATCGTACAGCCCGGATTTTGTTGCCCCAGTGCAAGCTTATAGCCAAGCTATAATTTATTCTTATTGACTGTTGGAGGTTCTTGATCTCCGACTTCAGTGCCCTGACTTCCGCGTTTTGCGGATCGGTAAACCGCCTGTACAAGAGTTTGAGTCTTGACAGCAGTCTGCTTTTGTGCACGTGAAGTGCATCGATGGTAGCATTTCGATAGACGTCACTGACATCGATTTGCACTACCTTCGGAATCGTCTTTGTATGAGGTACTTGTCAACCTCCGCGTTAGTAAGGTTTCTGTTTGTCGGCGGATTGATCCCACTCGAACGTAGTTCTGTGGCTAAAGTCCTGGAGAAGCGTGGCCAGCGGGCCTTATTATAATTATAATGGTGCCTCTGGACATACTACTCCAGTTATGCCACCTCGTTCGGGAGCTGAATAGCCGCGAAGAGCCCGCAGTGATCACTCTCGTACTCAACCGCAATTAAACAGTTCCGTGTGCGTCGTTCCACATCTAGTATAGTTAGTCGTCTGTCTATCAGCAATAGATCCAGATAGGACCCGCTTCTGGGATACGATGGCCTATCGGTTGCAAGCAAATCTAGCTTGAACTCAATATCTCTCTCTCTCTACTAACCAACTATACAAGGAGGTACCCCTGGTGTTATGCACTATGTTGCCCCATTCAATATGCCTCGAGTTCAAGTCTCCGGCTGTGATACAATAGTTTTGCTCCGAGCATAGTCGAAGGCTAGTGAAAAGAGTATCGAGCTCTGAAATGAAGTACTGATTGATACGTGCCTTTTCAGACGCATAGACAGCGATCACGTATAATTGCTTACCACCCTGAAGGGGGATGCGTGCGATACACGTTTCTATCGCCTGAAATCTTCGCACTTCACCGCTTTACACGACCTTATGACAAAGGCCTTTTTTGATTAAGAGAGCGACCCCGCCAGCTAGGTAGGTTCGATCTCTTCGAATGATGTTATAATTATTGTACCTGAGTGTGTGCGTCTGATTTAGCTTAGTCTCGCAAACCATCAACACGTCAGGATTTACGTTTGCAGTAAGTTGCCGAAATTTAATTGTCGTTCGGGTTTGATCAGTGAATTCACATTCACTGCTAGAATTTTTTGGTTACAGGCTGCCTGCGCAGCCATCAGACCGATGTGGCGTTTGGCTCGACGAACAGCGTGGAGTAGATGAGCTCTACTCGCGCTGCTTGCTCAAGGAACTGTTTTTGGAGCTGAGCGATCTGCCGCTGGATAGAGAGCAGGACCGTCTTCAGATCCAAATCGGCTTCAGTTTGCCTGGCCACTGGGACTGGGGCCGCATTCGGCACTGTCTGTTGTACCGGTCGCATTGGGCATAGGAGACTGCCGGTGTAACAGTGGTAGCTGGAGCACGGGGCACTGGCCTCGATTCTACCAGACTGCATGTTGCAGTTCGCCGCGGCATGCCCAAACCTTTGACAACGAGCACACTGGAGTGTGTGGCGTGTCTTTTTTAATATTTCCCATTTTACACGAATGGAGCCTAAACGATTAATAAAAAAAAATTAGGCTGTCTAATTTGGTGTCTGGGGTGACCTGGATTAGGAAGAACGGAAGTTTCCTGATCTCCCTTTTTGCTACCGCAGTGATGAAGGGCTTAACCCCTGCGAACTGGACATCGTCGCTCTGCGCTTTGCGCAGTTCTGCGAGGATGTCCTTGGGATCAGTGTCCGGATCCACGCCCTTAAGGAGCATGGTCTGCACCTTCTCTCCTTTTGGGGTATATGAGAAAAACTCGGCCTCCGCCACCGCTAGCCTTTCCTTAATACCTATATAGTCTGCCACTGATGAGCAGTGGACAGACAATCTTAATGGACCTTTATACTTAATAAAAAAGCCATTTTTGGCGACCAACTTACAACTTTGTCTCCAGTCCGAAGACGTTGATCGGAGGGCATCTCTCCTTGATGGCCGGTTGATGTTGCTGCTGTTTCTGCTTTTGTTGTTGTTGCTGCTTCTGCTGTGGTTTTTGTTGCTACTGCTTTGGCTGCTGCTGTCGTTGCTGCTGTTGCTCCTTGGCCAACCTTCTGGCTTCTAATTTTTTTTGGATGGCTTTTATGTGCGTATCCAATTCCGCCTTCTCCCTCTGGATTTTTGCGAGTACCTTGCGGTCCTCCTCCTCTTCGTCATTCGACTCGGATGACGTTAACGCACTGTAGGAGTTCCCTCTACCACCGTAGGAGAATCTTCCCTAGCCTTCTGCTGATTCATATTCGACATTGTCGAATGGATGTTTTTGTTGTGGCTCATTATCGGTTGTTTCTACAGCTGCTGTTGTTGTTGCTGCTGCTGATGTGCTTGCTGTTGCTGTGGTTACTGCAACTGTTGTTGTCGATGCTGCGGATATTTCCGCACGGCGTTTCACCAGATTTGGCTGCGGCTGGAGCTTGTTCCTCCTCTTTGACCTCGTCTCTATCTGGTTGGTGGCCTGACACACTCGCTTGGTGGTCTGATGTGCCAGCCACCGGTTCATCATTATTACCCGTTTTAGCGAGCGCGGGTCGCTCCACTGCGTCCATCACGCCACTCACTACTTTACTAACACTATGTGTCTTTGTATTTTTAATTATTAATTTTTAAAAAAGGATCTTTACTTTCCGCGGGATCCGAACCCGGCAACACGATATCACCGGCGATTGCATTACCGCGAGACTACTGGTTCTTATTGATTTTAAGATTCATATTCGACATTGTCGAATGGATGTTTTTGTTGTGGCTCATTATCGGTTGTTTCTACAGCTGCTGTTGTTGTTGCTGCTGCTGATGTGCTTGCTGTTGCTGTGGTTACTGCAACTGTTGTTGTCGATGCTGCGGATATTTCCGCACGGCGTTTCACCAGATTTGGCTGCGGCTGGAGCTTGTTCCTCCTCTTTGACCTCGTCTCTATCTGGTTGGTGGCCTGACACACTCGCTTGGTGGTCTGATGTGCCAGCCACCGGTTCATCATTATTACCCGTTTTAGCGAGCGCGGGTCGCTCCACTGCGTCCATCACGCCACTCACTACTTTACTAACACTATGTGTCTTTGTATTTTTAATTATTAATTTTTAAAAAAGGATCTTTACTTTCCGCGGGATCCGAACCCGGCAACACGATATCACCGGCGATTGCATTACCGCGAGACTACTGGTTCTTATTGATTTTAAGCTACACTTTATGCACTTCAAATTTAACTACACTCGCACTTAGTCGAAACACGTCTGATCTGCTTGAAGGTCTGTGAATGACTGAGCGATGACGCTACCGCCTGAGCTATCGACACTATATAGTTTGTCGTGTTGCTAATAAGTACGGAACTCTCGTTTCTTTATATACTCTTAAATGGGAAGATATAGAGCACTGATGGCTTTGGAAACTTTGTTCAGAATTCTCTGAAAAGGGTTTTGGTACCAAATTTGTTTATTGTTTCATGTTAAACTTTATAAATAGTCACAATCGAAAATCTTGCTTTTTTTTGTCTATTTTTCGGAAAAATTAAGAATACCAATGGAAGGAACGTTGGGAAATGTTAGAAATATTGAAAGCTATATGAATATATTTTCGTTTGTAAGCACCGGTGACGAGATATAATGCAAAAATAATCGAAATCTTCTATTTAGTGTATTTAAAACTTGATCTAAATATCAAAAAGAATAAATCGAATCAGATTTTGTGAGTTTTTCATAAAGTTTTCCCACATTAACTGTAGACCCGTATCTCGGGCACTCAGTGCCCAAAGCGGATTTCAATTCAAATTATATTCAGACCATGCCAAATACACGGCAACTGGAATTTTTGAGGGATACGAGTTAAATCATAAGGGCTCTTGCTGTGATTTTCAATTTTGAATTTTTGTATTTTTTTTTTATTGATTGAAAAACATTATTATTGACAACAGTGATAGTCCATTCGGTGTATGAATGCGCGTATCGGATATGCGTTTCATCTACTTTTGGTGCATTTTTTTTTTTAGTTTTCCATGGAGTTTTCTTACATTGCATTATAAATTTCATTTTAATTGCGCAACGCAAATAAACGCAACCTCACTTTCAATTGCTTGAGAATAGTACTATTTTTTCGTAGCAATTCAGATTGCGATTTGTACTTTTAAATGCTCCCAAACGAGCAGCGATTAGTAGAAATACACCTCAAGCAAAAAAGAAACAAGCAGTTGCGAACCTCAGAATATGGCGAACAGCGTGACCAAAGACTCGAAGCTCAAGGATCACGCACATTTGCCTATCAAGCCTCAGAATTATTTTTTTATATTGTGACATTGTGCAGAGTTTCCAAAATGTATCCGCATGTAGCCACCACGAGGTACTATTTATTACCTTCTCCAGACTATATACTTCCAGAATTCGTTAAGGCATTTTGCGCTCAGCTGCGCACCCCATACAATTTTTTTTCTGAGTTAACATCGCTCAAGTAATTAACGATTATTTATTTATGTACCAATAAATCTCCACTGATCTAAAAAAGGATATCTATCCCTAGTTTTCTAATTACATTCCCGGAATATGATCTCTTATCACTTCAACGACAGGCCACTTTTCCGTCATTCCCAAGAAAGGATTCATTTGAGAATTCTTATATAACTTCCAATATCATTAAATCTGTTATCTGCAACGCTGCAGTCTTCACACAAATTAGATTAGGTTTTCTGTAAGCTAAGTCAAAGACTTGAAGTTCAACGATCATGCAGAGTTGAATGGTATAAAATTAATATAAATTGAATTGAATTTGCTAATATTTTATTTACGTTTACTTACAAATGATGAATGTGATGACGGACGAGTATCAATGTGGAGTAAAATAAGTGATTTTTCTATTGTTTTTTCTTGGACACATTGGTGAATATTTGAACAAAATCGCTCCAGTGGTCTTTTGGGTAGTGACGTTTATATGCATGAGGTTTCTGAAGGATGGATGGCTGTTATGCCCCATATCTGTGACTTCATATGGCTATAGACTTGATAGTTTAGATTTTTTTATTTCCGCCACCGAATAGGAAAATCAAAAGCTTAGTAATATAATGTGCAAAATAACACACTGTGCGACGAGATCAAAGACTTAAAGTTCAACGATCATGCAGATTTGAAGCTCATTCGTCTTAAACCAGCGAGCGACTTCTTACAACAAATTAAGAATAATGTAGTAAGAAGTAATGTAGGGACAAATTGTTGGGGGGGGAGAGGGGTATTAATAATAGCTTACTGTTAGAGTTGTAATGCAATATTGATCGTAATCCTTAGATATAGTCCTTAGATATAGTCTAAGAGCCCACCGTATGATGTCTTAAACTTACTCGAGAAGCATGCAAAAGTACATGGTTGTACAGTACAGCTGGCGAAAGATCGTGCTGGCTGGAGAGGCTTGTTGGTTGAGGCCCAGGTCCACCCCGGACTGTAGCGCCAAACAGAAGAAGAAGAAGGGGGAAGGTGGCGAAGCACAATATTTGATATTCCATCGATTCCCGCTGACTCTTTCTTCTTCATCGACTTAAAGATACTCTGGAGATCTTCTTGCGAAATCAAGATGTGATTTCTATCATTGGCGACGGCATTATGCGCCAAATTATCGTCACTGAACCTGGTGAATCCTGGATTCTCGGATCGCCATTGACTTATCTCGTTGCGAAGATAGAAACGGTTTAGCAAGGCCCTGTTTTCCAGGTCGTGATTCGGCCTACTAACCAAGTTGACCGTATACACTCGCTGAAACACAGCACCAATAGCTTTCACCTTCTCCTGGGGATCCTCAAACACGAAGAAGTCATTGTCTAGCATTGCCCTACCTGGATCGATGCCAACTGAAGTCAGTAATTGTTCCTTAGTTGTCGTTCTGGGAAGTCTAACGGTCTGAATGTCCAGTTGGATTGTACAGCCCGGATTTTGTTGCCCCAGTGCAAGCTTATAGCCAAGCTATAATTTATTCTTATTAACTGTTGGAGGTTCTTGATCTCCGACTTCAGTGCCCTGACTTCCGCGTTTTGCGGATCGGTAAACCGCCTGTACAAGAGTTTGAGTCTTGACAGCAGTCTGCTTTTGTGCACGTGAAGTGCATCGATGGTAGCATTTCGATAGACGTCACTGACATCGATTTGCACTACCTTCGGAATCGTCTTTGTATGAGGTGCTTGTCAACCTCCGCGTTAGTAAGGTTTCTGTTTGTCGGCGGATTGATCCCACTCGAACGTAGTTCTGTGGCTAAAGTCCTGGAGAAGCGTGGCCAGCGGGCCTTATTATAATTATAATGGTGCCTCTGGACATACTACTCCAGTTATGCCACCTCGTTCGGGAGCTGAATAGCCGCGAAGAGCCCGCAGTGATCACTCTCGTACTCAACCGCAATTAAACAGTTCCGTGTGCGTCGTTCCACATCTAGTATAGTTAGTCGTCTGTCTATCAGCAATAGATCCAGATAGGACCCGCTTCTGGGATACGATGGCCTATCGGTTGCAAGCAAATCTAGCTTGAACTCAATATCTCTCTCTCTCTACTAACCAAATATACAAGGAGGTACCCCTGGTGTTATGCACTATGTTGCCCCATTCAATATGCCTCGAGTTCAAGTCTCCGGCTGTGATCTCCGGGATGCGTGCGATACACGTTTCTATCGCCTGAAATCTTCGCACTTCACCGCTATACACGACCTTATGACAAAGGCCTTTTTTGATTAAGAGAGCGACCCCGCCAGCTAGGTAGGTTCGATCTCTTCGAATGATGTTATAATTATTGTACCTGAGTGTGTGCGTCTGATTTAGCTTAGTCTCGCAAACCATCAACACGTCAGGATTTACGTTTGCAGTAAGTTGCCGAAATTTAATTGTCGTTCGGGTTTGATCAGTGAATTCACATTCACTGCTAGAATTTTTTGGTTACAGGCTGCCTGCGCAGCCATCAGACCGATGTGGCGTTTGGCTCGACGAACAGCGTGGAGTAGATGAGCTCTACTCGCGCTGTTTGCTCAAGGAACTGTTTTTGGAGCTGAGCGATCTGCCGCTGGATAGAGAGCAGGACCGTCTTCAGATCCAAATCGGCTTCAGTTTGCCTGGCCACTGGGACTGGGGCCACATTCGGCACTGTCTGTTGTACCGGTCGCATTGGGCATAGGAGACTGCCGGTGTAACAGTGGTAGCTGGAGCACGGGGCACTGGCCTCGATTCTACCAGACTGCATGTTGCAGTTCGCCGCGGCATGCCCAAACCTTTGACAACGAGCACACTGGAGTGTGTGGCGTGTCTTTTTTTAAATTTCCCATTTTACACGAATGGAGCCTAAACGATTAATAAAAAAAAAATCAGGCTGTCTAATTTGTTGTCTGGGGTGAACGGAAGGAAGGAAGAACGGAAGTTTCCTGATCTCCCTTTTTGCTACCGCAGTGATGAAGGGCTTAACCCCTGCGAACTGGACATCGTCACTCTGCACTTTGCGCAGTTCTGCGAGGATGTCCTTGGGATCAGTGTCCGGATCCACGCCCTTAAGGAGCATGGTCTGCACCTTCTCTCCTTTTGGGGTATATGAGAAAAACTCGGCCTCCGCCACCGCTAGCCTTTCCTTAATACCTTTATAGTCTGCCACTGATGAGCAGTGGACAGACATCTGTCCATCTTAATGGACCTTTATACTTAATAAAAAAGCCATTTTTGGCGACCAACTTACAACTTTGTCTCCAGTCCGAAGACGTTGATCGGAGGGCATCTCTCCTTGATGGCCGGTTGATGTTGCTGCTGTTTCTGCTTTTGTTGTTGTTGCTGCTTCTGCTGTGGTTTTTGTTGCTACTGCTTTGGCTGCTGCTGTCGTTGCTGCTGTTGCTCCTTGGCCAACCTTCTGGCTTCTAATTTTTTTTGGATGGCTTTTATGTGCGTATCCAATTCCGCCTTCTCCCTCTGGATTTTTGCGAGTACCTCGCGGTCCTCCTCCTCTTCGTCATTCGACTCGGATGACGTTAACGCACTGTAGGAGTTCCCTCTACTACCGTAGGAGAATCTTCCCTAGCCTTCTGCTGATTCATATTCGACATTGTCGAATGGATGTTTTTGTTGTGGCTCATTATCGGTTGTTTCTACAGCTGCTGTTGTTGTTGCTGCTGCTTATGTGCTTGCTGTTGCTGTGGTTACTGCAACTGTTGTTGTCGATGCTGCGGATATTTCCCCACGGCGTTTCACCAGATTTGGCTGCGGCTGGAGCTTGTTCCTCCTCTTTGACCTCGTCTCTATCTGGTTGGTGGCCTGACACACTCGCTTGGTGGTCTGATGTGCCAGCCACCGGTTCATCATTATTACCCGTTTTAGCGAGCGCGGGTCGCTCCACTGCGTCCATCACGCCACTCACTACTTTACTAACACTATGTGTCTTTGTATTTTTAATTATTAATTTTTAAAAAAAGGATCTTTACTTTCCGCGGGATCCGAACCCGGCAACACGATATCACCGGCGATTGCATTACCGCGAGACTACTGGTTCTTATTGATTTTAAGCTACACTTTATGCACTTCAAATTTAACTACACTCGCACTTAGTCGAAACACGTCTGATCTGCTTGAAGGTCTGAGCTATCGACACTATATAGTTTGTCGTGTTGCTAATAAGTACGGAATTCTCGTTCTGCATTGGAGAGACATGTTACACCAGATTCTTCCGAAATTTGATTATTTTTCATTTTACTCTATATTTTTTTTCTTTATATACTCTTAAATGGGAAGATATAGAGCACTGATGGCTTTGGAAACTTTGTTCAGAATTCTCTGAAAAGGGTTTTGGTACCAAATTTGTTTATTGTTTCATGTTAAACTTTATAAATAGTCACAATCGAAAATCTTGCTTTTTTTTGTCTATTTTTCGGAAAAATTAAGAATACCAATGGAAGGAACGTTGGGAAATGTTAGAAATATTGAAAGCTATATGAATATATTTTCGTTTGTAAGCAACGGTGACGAGATATAAAGCAAAAATAATCGAAATCTTCTATTTAGTGTATTTAAAACTTGATCTAAATATCAAAAAGAATAAATCGAATCAGATTTTGTGAGTTTTTCATAAAGTTTTCCCACATTAACTGTAGACCCGTATCTCGGGCACTCAGTGCCCAAAGCGGATTTCAATTCAAATTATATTCAGACCATGCCAAATACACGGCAACTGGAATTTTTGAGGGATACGAGTTAAATCATAAGGGCTCTTGCTGTGATTTTCAATTTTGAATTTTTGTATTTTTTTTTATTGATTGAAAAACATTATTATTGACAACAGTGATAGTCCATTCGGTGTATGAATGCGCGTATCGGATATACGTTTCATCTACTTTTGGTGCATTTTTTTTTTTTAGTTTTCCATGGAGTTTTCTTACATTGCATTATAAATTTCATTTTAATTGCTTCCAATTTTCAACCCATTTGCCGATAAAATTCAACACAGGTTTCGTGCAGCGCAACGCAAATAAACGCAACCTCACTTTCAATTGCTTGAGAATAGTACTATTTTTTCGTAGCAATTCAGATTGCGATTTGTACTTTTAAATGCTCCCAAACGAGCAGCGATTGGTAGAAATACACCTCAAGCAAAAAAGAAACAAGCAGTTGCGAACCTCAGAATATGGCGAACAGCGTGACCAAAGACTCGAAGCTCAAGGATCACGCACATTTGCCTATCAAGCCTCAGAATTATTTTTTTATATTGTGACATTGTGCAGAGTTTCCAAAATGTATCCGCATGTAGCCACCACGAGGTACTATTTATTACCTTCTCCAGACTATATACTTCCAGAATTCGTTAAGGCATTTTGCGCTCAGCTGCGCACCCCATACAATTTTTTTTCTGAGTTAACATCGCTCAAGTAATTAAAGATTATTTATTTATGTACCAATAAATCTCCACTGATCTAAAAAAGGATATCTATCCCTAGTTTTCTAATTACATTCCCGGAATATGATCTCTTATCACTTCAACGACAGGCCACTCTTCCGTCATTCCCAAGAAAGGATTCATTTGAGAATTCTTATATTACTTCCCAATATCATTAAATCTGTTATCTGCAACGCTGCAGTCTTCACACAAATTAGATTAGGTTTTCTGTAAGCTAAGTCAAAGACTTGAAGTTCAACGATCATGCAGAGTTGAATGATATAAGATTAATATAAATTGAATTGAATTTGCTAATATTTTATTTACGTTTACTTACAAATGATGAATGTGATGACGGACGAGTATCAATGTGGAGTAAAATAAGTGATTTTTCTATTGTTTTTTCTTGGACACATTGGTGAATATTTGAACAAAATCGCTCCAGTGGTCTTTTGGGTAGTGACGTTTATATGCATGAGGTTTCTGAAGGATGGATGGCTGTTATGCCCCATATCTGTGACTTCATATGGCTATAGACTTGATAGTTTAGATTTTTTTATTTCCGCCACCGAATAGGAAAATCCATAGCTTAGTAATATAATGTGCAAAATAACACACTGTGCGACGAGATCAAAGACTTAAAGTTCAACGATCATGCAGAGTTGAAGCTCATTCGTCTTAAACCAGCGAGCGACTTCTTACAACAAATTAAGAATAATGTAGTAAGAAGTAATGTAGGGACAAATTGTTGGGGGGGGGGAGAGGGGTATTAATAATAGCTTACTGTTAGAGTTGTAATGCAATATTAATCGTAATCCTAAGATGTCAAGAACTATAGTAAAGGGAATAGTAATATAAATCCTCGTCCAAAATCGTAATCGATATTGGACTGATTTTTAGATATAGTCTAAGAGCCCACCGTATGATGTCTTAAGCTTACTCGAGAAGCATGCAAAAGTACATGGTTGTCGGGAATTTTCGCCCATTAAAAATCAAAACGACATCAGGTACAATTCAGGTAGAATGAATGAGTAACCATTGAATAGCCACTTTTCGCACAACACTAGCTAACATCGCCCAAGTAATTAACGATTATTTGAGTGTACATTAGTACCTTCTCCAGACTATATACTTCCAGAATCCGATAAGACATTTTGCACTCAGCTGCACACCTCATAAAATTTTTTTTGTGAGCTAACATCGCTCAAGTATTTAACGATTATATATTCGAGTGTATATTAGAACCTTCTCCAGACTATGTACTTCCAGAATTCGTTAAGACATTTTGCGCTCAGCTGGGCACCCCATAAATTTTTTTCCTGAGTTAACATCGCTCAAGTAATTAACGATTATTTATTTATGTACCAATAAATCTCCGCTGCTCTAAAAAAGGGTATCTATCCCCAGTTTTCTAATTACATTTCCGGAATATGATTTCTTATCACTTCAAGGCCAGGCCACTTTTCCATTATTCCCAAAAAAGGATTCATTTGGGAATTCTTATATTAACGATTATTTGAGTGTACATTAGTACCTTCTCCAGACTATATACTTCCAGAATCCGATAAGACATTTTGCACTCAGCTGCGCACCTCATACAATTTTTTTTGTGAGCTAACATCGCTCAAGTATTTAACGATTATATATTTGAGTGTATATTAGTACCTTCTCTAGACTATGTACTTCCAGAATTCGTTAAGACATTTTGCGGTCAGCTGGGCACCCCATACATTTTTTTTCAGAGTTAACATCGCTCAAGTAATTAACGATTATTTATTTATGTACCAATAAATCTCCGCAGCTCAATAAAAAGGGTATGTATCCCCAGTTTTCTTATTACATTCCCGGAATATGATTTCTTATCACTTCAAGGACAGGCCACTTTTCCGTCATTCCCAAGAAAGGATTCATTTGAGAATTCTTATATTACTTCCCTAAGAAAAAGGATAAATCAATATCATTAAATCTGTTATCTGCAACGCTGCAGTCTTCACAAAATTAGATTAGGTTTTCTGTAAGCTATGTCGAATTTAAAAGTTCAGCTTAGAGTTGTCCATCACCGATAATATATCTCCAATCAATTTGTTAAACAAAGTTTAAAGTTTAAAAATAAAATCGCGCATCAGAACGATAATGCGGTTGGATCAGGAAATTGTATTTCCGGTAGATAATATAAATTGAATTGAATTTGCTAATATTTTATTTACGTTTACTTACAAATGATGAATGTGATGACGGACGAGTATCAATGTGGAGTAAAATAAGTGATTTTTCTATTGTTTTTTCTTGGACACATTGGTGAATATTTGAACAAAATCGCTCCAGTGGTCTTTTGGGTAGTGACGTTTATATGCATGAGGTTTCTGAAGGATGGATGGCTGTTATGCCCCATATCTGTGACTTCATATGGCTATAGACTTGATAGTTTAGATTTTTTTATTTCCGCCACCGAATAGGAAAATCCATAGCTTAGTAATATAATGTGCAAAATAACACACTGTGCGACGAGATCAAAGACTTAAAGTTCAACGATCATGCAGAGTTGAAGCTCATTCGTCTTAAACCAGCGAGCGACTTCTTACAACAAATTAAGAATAATGTAGTAAGAAGTAATGTAGGGACAAATTGTTGGGGGGGGAGAGGGGTATTAATAATAGCTTACTGTTAGAGTTGTAATGCAATATTAATCGTAATCCTAAGATGTCAAGAACTATAGTAAAGGGAATAGTAATATAAATCCTCGTCCAAAATCGTAATCGATATTGGACTGATTTTTAGATATAGTCTAAGAGCCCACCGTATGATGTCTTAAGCTTACTCGAGAAGCATGCAAAAGTACATGGTTGTCGGGAATTTTCGCCCATTAAAAATCAAAACGACATCAGGTACAATTCAGGTAGAATGAATGAGTAACCATTGAATAGCCACTTTTCGCACAACACTAGCTAACATCGCCCAAGTAATTAACGATTATTTGAGTGTACATTAGTACCTTCTCCAGACTATATACTTCCAGAATCCGATAAGACATTTTGCACTCAGCTGCGCACCTCATAAAATTTTTTTTGTGAGCTAACATCGCTCAAGTATTTAACGATTATATATTCGAGTGTATATTAGAACCTTCTCCAGACTATGTACTTCCAGAATTCGTTAAGACATTTTGCGCTCAGCTGGGCACCCCATAAATTTTTTTCCTGAGTTAACATCGCTCAAGTAATTAACGATTATTTATTTATGTACCAATAAATCTCCGCTGCTCTAAAAAAGGGTACCTATCCCCAGTTTTCTAATTACATTTCCGGAATATGATTTCTTATCACTTCAAGGCCAGGCCACTTTTCCATTATTCCCAAAAAAGGATTCATTTGGGAATTCTTATATTAACGATTATTTGAGTGTACATTAGTACCATCTCCAGACTATATACTTCCAGAATCCGATAAGACATTTTGCACTCAGCTGCGCACCTCATAAAATTTTTTTTGTGAGCTAACATCGCTCAAGTATTTAACGATTATATATTTGAGTGTATATTAGTACCTTCTCTAGACTATGTACTTCCAGAATTCGTTAAGACATTTTGCGGTCAGCTGGGCACCCCATACATTTTTTTTCAGAGTTAACATCGCTCAAGTAATTAACGATTATTTATTTATGTACCAATAAATCTCCGCAGCTCAATAAAAAGGGTATCTATCCCCAGTTTTCTTATTACATTCCCGGAATATGATTTCTTATCACTTCAAGGACAGGCCACTTTTCCGTCATTCCCAAGAAAGGATTCATTTGAGAATTCTTATATTACTTCCCTAAGAAAAAGGATAAATCAATATCATTAAATCTGTTATCTGCAACGCTGCAGTCTTCACAAAATTAGATTAGGTTTTCTGTAAGCTATGTCGAATTTAAAAGTTCAGCTTAGAGTTGTCCATCACCGATAATATATCTCCAATCAATTTGTTAAACAAAGTTTAAAGTTTAAAAATAAAATCGCGCATCAGAACGATAATGCGGTTGGATCAGGAAATTGTATTTCCGGTAGAGTTTTATTATCTAGTCCCGACATCAAGCACGACAACGAATCCTGGACGACCTTCAAAAACACTTAACGAATGTACACCCCAAGTGCAAAAACGAAAAATAAAGGAGCTGTTATGCGCTAAAACGACGTATGAAATTTTGTTATACGTGTGAAATTTAGTATATGTCAAAGTATGCCCTGGCTGGACTTTCCGAACCCTCCGAGTCCGAAGAATGAACGTACCCCTTCAATTTATTCGGTGACGTTTATTCTCTAGATAAATTCGATACATTTCCATACATATATAATTATGGTATTTTATACAAATTGTACTTACTATTTTGGCAGACTCGTGGCGTCACCGTGGGCTCAGAATTTCGGAAAGAGCGCGAATTCGAAAGGCACGAGTTTAAATATGGCGTATCTGACAGATTATTAAGGTTTGTTCTGTTTGACGTTTCATGAGCCACACGCTGCCGCCATGGCTGTTGCAATTTAAAACGAGGAAATTAATATAATTCTTTACACCCCGCCCCCCGTGAGGCGTCCCGACTCTCGACCGAAGCCTCACCAACATTTGAAACTGCCAATTTAACAGCTGGTCTTCGTAGAATTCCGGCAGATGTTTTTATTTCAGCTAAGCGGATCTGGTTATCGCCGCCTGCGAAAACCTTCGTGATTCTCCCTCTTGCCCACTTATTCCTCGGAAGGTTGACGTCACACACAAGCACTAGGTCTCCTTCTTTGAGGGACGGAACTCGCTCGAACCACTTGCACCGTTTTGTGAGCACTGGTAGGTACTCACGCATCCATCTCCTCCAAAATCGGTACTTGAGTTGTTGGCTCACTCGCCATTGCTTCCTAAGGCATAAGGCTCTCTCGTTCAGCGGTCCTGGAGTTTGAGTTGAGTTCACACCGTCCACCAGGAAGTGATTAGGCGTCAAGGGTTCTTCTTCCTCGGGTCACACTGGGAGGTGGGTAAGTGGACGGCTGTTGACTATATTTTCTTTTTCGATGAGCGCAAGAAAAGGAAAACACTGAATTAAAACAAGAAGTAATTTTTCTTAATCGATGTTTATTTGTCTGTTTCTCTAAGTACACTGAGTGTGTTTCTTTTTATGCAACACACCTGACAATGTTACAATGAATATACAAAATGCTGGCTATTTATTGCCGCTTCCAGTCGATAGCGATTTTCGCCTTAGCCGCTGATTTAAGCATTATTGCTGAACTTAAATCAAGTTGTTGGACATCCGGTGAACTGCTGACTGGTGTTGATGCGGTTGTTTGCACTGACATAATTTGCGCTCTGTAAGGTCTCTAACTTCGGAGCCACCTCGCTGAGCGAACAGCTTAGGACTCTCCTTACTGAGCGCACCAATCGCTCCCAGCAGCCGCCTGCGTGTGGGTTCAGGGGGCAATTAAAAACCCACTCGATGCCCTTCTAAGACAGCTCTGTTTTTATGGCGTCGTTGTCGAGATTTCTACAGTTGACAAATCGTTCTTCGCGCCAATAAAATTGGTCTCGTTGTCGCCCCTTATCCCCTTCGGGACTCCTCTGCGGTTCACGAAGTTTCTCAAGCACAGAATGCAGGCGTCTGCAACCTACCGTTTTTCCCTTGAACGTTTGACTACGACATATACAGGTCCAAAATAATCAAGCCCGTAACGGGTCTAACGAAACGCGTGACACGGTCCTTCGGCAACTGTCCCATCAGCGGCGGCATCGGCTGCACTCAGTCTTGACCTTTCGAACGGCGGAACGCAGATGTGGCACCCAGAATCGCAGTCGCACCTCGTTGGTGATGACGTCATCATTTTGGTGATGCAGCAACCGATGATAGTGGTGTATCAGAGACTTCGTTATCGGATGGTGTTTTGGCATGATGACTGGACGTCTTGAGGCGAAGGGTGTAGTTGTGGCCGCATCTATGCGCCCATGCACGCGGAGGAGGCCGTCATCACCGATGTACGGCTTTAACTTGAAGATGCTTCTACTCTTCTCTACCGCCATATTTTGCCTCACTAGGTTGATCTCTCTCGTAAAGACATCCACCTGTGCTTGGAGGCACAAGAGTCGTTCACCTTCGTCAACCTCCTTAGCCGAAAGTTCGCCTCGTTCGTCTGATCCTCGCCGAAAGAGTCTCACGAACCTGAGAACCCAGGCCGCCGTCCTCTTCATCTTCGAGAACTTCGAGATTCTAGATATATCCAACATAGGGTTACTTACAGCGCCGATGCGTAAGAGAAACTTCGGCCGAGTTTCTTCCTGACATACGTGACCGTTGATGTCATCCGGTTGCGAAGGCCACTCCTCTTCGGGAAGCGTAAGGACCGACGGACCATTCAGCCACTTGTTGTCAGCTTCAAACCTTGGGGGATATCGCGCCCGCGTCGCTTCGTCCGCCGGGTTACACTTTGCGCCATTGGTCCAAGTGGCAGCTCTCGAGGATTTCGGCAACCCGGAAGGCCACAAATCGCCTATACCTTTGAGGTTCCGACTGCGCTGAAGGCCTCTTCACTGGCGTCGACGAAGACGTGTGCAACCCACAAGCGGCGATAACATCTGGGCGCACTCAGCTGCAGCAAGGCTGGAAAATTTGACTTCCACTGGCGCCAACGAAGAAAAATCTCATCGGGAACTCTTTCAACCCATGCAATGGCACTCTTCCAAACTGCAGCAATAATCATGAAAAACGAGTCGAAGATAGACATTGCTATGCACAGGAGTTCTCGCTTCGTAGGGCACTTATCGCCCTCCATGATGTCACTGTTGACTCTTGGGAATTTCTCCTTGAATACGAAGACATCCTTCTCGGGGTTCCAGCACATGCCCAGAACTTTCTCCAGTGTTGTGTCGATGTCCAAGTTGACGATTTCATCCTGTTGGCTGACGTTAGGATCCGCTATGGAGTTCAGCACGTCTTTAGAATTTGATTTGAGCCTTCACATGTTGAAACCTCCCTCAGCATCCATGAGAGCCACGCCTGCTTCTTCTTTAACAGCGTGAAACTATCGACGTAATCGTCAACATAGTGGTACTGGACGATTGACTTGACCACTCTTGAATGACTCGTTGAAAACCTTGACGCGTTTAGGTTTTTTTTTTAATATTTCCCATTTTACACGAATGGAGCCTAAACGATTAATAAAAAAAAAATTAGGCTGTCTAATTTGGTGTCTGGGGTGACCTGGATTAGGAAGAACGGAAGTTTCCTGATCTCCCTTTTTGCTACCGCAGTGATGAAGGGCTTAACCCCTGCGAACTGGACATCGTCGCTCTGCACTTTGCGCAGTTCTGCGAGGATGTCCTTGGGATCAGTGTCCGGATCCACGCCCTTAAGGAGCATGGTCTGCACCTTCTCTCCTTTTGGGGTATATGAGAAAAACTCGGCCTCCGCCACCGCTAGCCTTTCCTTAATACCTTTATAGTCTGCCACTGATGAGCAGTGGACAGACAATCTTAATGGACCTTTATACTTAATAAAAAAGCCATTTTTGGCGACCAACTTACAACTTTGTCTCCAGTCCGAAGACGTTGATCGGAGGGCATCTCTCCTTGATGGCCGGTTGATGTTGCTGCTGTTTCTGCTTTTGTTGTTGTTGCTGCTTCTGCTGTGGTTTTTGTTGCTACTGCTTTGGCTGCTGCTGTCGTTGCTACTGTTGCTCCTTGGCCAACCTTCTGGCTTCTAATTTTTTTTGGATGGCTTTTATGTGCGTATCCAATTCCGCCTTCTCCCTCTGGATTTTTGCGAGTACCTCGCGGTCCTCCTCCTCTTCGTCATTCGACTCGGATGACGTTAACGTACTGTAGGAGTTCCCTCTACCACCGTAGGAGAATCTTCCCTAGCCTTCTGCTGATTCATATTCGACATTGTCGAATGGATGTTTTTGTTGTGGCTCATTATCGGTTGTTTCTACAGCTGCTGTTGTTGTTGCTGCTGCTGATGTGCTTGCTGTTGCTGTGGTTACTGCAACTGTTGTTGTCGATGCTGCGGATATTTCCGCACGGCGTTTCACCGGATTTGGCTGCGGCTGGAGCTTGTTCCTCCTCTTTGACCTCGTCTCTATCTGGTTGGTGGCCTGACACACTCGCTTGGTGGTCTGATGTGCCAGCCACCGGTTCATCATTATTACCCGTTTTAGCGAGCGCGGGTCGCTCCACTGCGTCCATCACGCCACTCACTACTTTACTAACACTATGTGTCTTTGTATTTTTAATTATTAATTTTTAAAAAAGGATCTTTACTTTCCGCGGGATCCGAACCCGGCAACACGATATCACCGGCGATTGCATTACCGCGAGACTACTGGTTCTTATTGATTTTAAGCTACACTTTATGCACTTCAAATTTAACTACACTCGCACTTAGTCGAAACACGTCTGATCTGCTTGAAGGTCTGAGCTATCGACACTATATAGTTTGTCGTGTTGCTAATAAGTACGGAATTCTCGTTTTGCATTGGAGGGAACATGTTACACCAGATTCTTCCGAAATTTGATTATTTTTCATTTTACTCTATATTTTTTTTCTTTATATACTCTTAAATGGGAAGATATAGAGCACTGATGGCTTTGGAAACTTTGTTCAGAATTCTCTGAAAAGGGTTTTGGTACCAAATTTGTTTATTGTTTCATGTTAAACTTTATAAATAGTCAAAATCGAAAATCTTGCTTTTTTTTGTCTATTTTTCGGAAAAATTAAGAATACCAATAGAAGTAACGTTGGGAAATGTTAGAAATATTGAAAGCTATATGAATATATTTTCGTTTGTAAGCACCGGTGACGAGATATAAAGCAAAAATAATCGAAATCTTCTATTTAGTGTATTTAAAACTTGATCTAAATATCAAAAAGAATAAATCGAATCAGATTTTGTGAGTTTTTCATAAAGTTTTCCCACATTAACTGTAGACCCGTATCTCGGGCACTCAGTGCCCAAAGCGGATTTCAATTCAAATTATATTCAGACCATGCCAAATACACGGCAACTGGAATTTTTGAGGGATACGAGTTAAATCATAAGGGCTCTTGCTGTGATTTTCAATTTTGAATTTTTGTATTTTTTTTTATTGATTGAAAAATATTATTATTGACAACAGTGATAGTCCATTCGGTGTATGAATGCGCGTATCGGATATACGTTTCATCTACTTTTGGTGCATTTTTTTTTTAGTTTTCCATGGAGTTTTCTTACATTGCATTATAAATTTCATTTTAATTGCTTCCAATTTTCAACCCATTTGCCGATAAAATTCAACACAGGTTTCGTGCAGCGCAACGCAAATAAACGCAATCTCACTTTCAATTGCTTGAGAATAGTACTATTTTTCACTATCACTATTACACTATCACTCAGTGCCCAAAGCGGATTTCAATTCAAATTATATTCAGACCATGCCAAATACACGGCAACTGGAATTTTTGAGGGATACGAGTTAAATCATAAGGGCTCTTGCTGTGATTTTCAATTTTGAATTTTTGTATTTTTTTTTTATTGATTGAAAAACATTATTATTGACAACAGTGATAGTCCATTCGGTGTATGAATGCGCGTATCGGATGTACGTTTCATCTACTTTTGGTGCATTTTTTTTTTTTTAGTTTTCCATGGAGTTTTCTTACATTGCATTATAAATTTCATTTTAATTGCTTCCAATTTTCAACCCATTTGCCGATAAAATTCAACACAGGTTTCGTGCAGCGCAACGCAAATAAACGCAATCTCACTTTCAGTTGCTTGAGAATAGTACTATTTTTTCGTAGCAATTCAGATTGCGATTTGTACTTTTAAATGCTCCCAAACGAGCAGCGATTGGTAGAAATACACCTCAAGCAAAAAAGAAACAAGCAGTTGCGAACCTCAGAATATGGCGAACAGCGTGACCAAAGACTCGAAGCTCAAGGATCACGCACATTTGCCTGTCAAGCCTCAGAATTATTTTTTTATATTGTGACATTGTGCAGAGTTTCCAAAATGTATCCGCATGTAGCCACCACGAGGTACTATTTATTACCTTCTCCAGACTATATACTTCCAGAATTCGTTAAGGCATTTTGCGCTCAGCTGCGCACCCCATACAATTTTTTTTCTGAGTTAACATCGCTCAAGTAATTAACGATTATTTATTTATGTACCAATAAATCTCCACTGATCTAAAAAAGGATATCTATCCCTAGTTTTCTAATTACATTCCCGGAATATGATCTCTTATCACTTCAACGACAGGCCACTTTTCCGTCATTCCCAAGAAAGGATTCATTTGAGAATTCTTATATTACTTCCCAATATCATTAAATCTGTTATCTGCAACGCTACAGTCTTCACACAAATTAGATTAGGTTTTCTGTAAGCTAAGTCAAAGACTTGAAGTTCAACGATCATGCAGAGTTGAATGATATAAAATTAATATAAATTGAATTGAATTTGCTAATATTTTATTTACGTTTACTTACAAATGATGAATGTGATGACGGACGAGTATCAATGTGGAGTAAAATAAGTGATTTTTCTATTGTTTTTTCTTGGACACATTGGTGAATATTTGAACAAAATCGCTCCAGTGGTCTTTTGGGTAGTGACGTTTATATGCATGAGGTTTCTGAAGGATGGATGGCTGTTATGCCCCATATCTGTGACTTCATATGGCTATAGACTTGATAGTTTAGATTTTTTTATTTCCGCCACCGAATAGGAAAATCCATAGCTTAGTAATATAATGTGCAAAATAACACACTGTGCGACGAGATCAAAGACTTAAAGTTCAACGATCATGCAGAGTTGAAGCTCATTCGTCTTAAACCAGCGAGCGACTTCTTACAACAAATTAAGAATAATGTAGTAAGAAGTAATGTAGGGACAAATTGTTGGGGGGGGGAGAGGGGTATTAATAATAGCTTACTGTTAGAGTTGTAATGCAATATTAATCGTAATCCTAAGATGTCAAGAACTATAGTAAAGGGAATAGTAATATAAATCCTCGTCCAAAATCGTAATCGATATTGGACTGATTTTTAGATATAGTCTAAGAGCCCACCGTATGATGTCTTAAGCTTACTCGAGAAGCATGCAAAAGTACATGGTTGTCGGGAATTTTCGCCCATTAAAAATCAAAACGACATCAGGTACAATTCAGGTAGAATGAATGAGTAACCATTGAATAGCCACTTTTCGCACAACACTAGCTAACATCGCCCAAGTAATTAACGATTATTTGAGTCTACATTAGTACCTTCTCCAGACTATATACTTCCAGAATTCGTTAAGACATTTTGGGCTCAGCTGCGCACCCCATACAATGTTTTTTCTGAGTTTTTTTTTTTTTACATCGTTCAAGTAATTAACGATTATTTATTTATGTGCCAATAAATCTCCGCAGCTCAATAAAAAGGGTACCTATCCCCAGTTTTCTAATTACATTCCCGGAATATGATTTCTTATCACTTCAAGGCCAAGCCACTTTTCCATTATTCCCAAAAAAGGATTCATTTGAGAATTCTTATATTAACGATTATTTGAGTGTACATTAGTACCTTCCCCAGACTATATACTTCCGGAATCCGATAAGACATTTTGCACTCAGCTGCGCACCTCATATAATTTTTTTTTGTGAGCTAACATCGCTCAAGTATTTAACGATTATATATTTGAGTGTATATTAGAACCTTCTCCAGACTATGTACTTCCAGAATTCGTTAAGACATTTTGCGCTCAGCTGGGCACCCCATAAATTTTTTTCCTGAGTTAACATCGCTCAAGTAATTAACGATTATTTATTTATGTACCAATAAATCTCCGCTGCTCTAAAAAAGGGTATCTATCCCCAGTTTTCTAATTACATTTCCGGAATATGATTTCTTATCACTTCAAGGCCAGGCCACTTTTCCATTATTCCCAAAAAAGGATTCATTTGAGAATTCTTATATTAACGATTATTTGAGTGTACATTAGTACCTTCTCCAGACTATATACTTCCAGAATCCGATAAGACATTTTGCACTCAGCTGCGCACCTCATAAAATTTTTTTTGTGAGCTAACATCGCTCAAGTATTTAACGATTATATATTTGAGTGTATATTAGTACCTTCTCCAGACTATGTACTTCCAGAATTCGTTAAGACATTTTGCGGTCAGCTGGGCACCCCATACATTTTTTTTCAGAGTTAACATCGCTCAAGTAATTAACGATTATTTATTTATGTACCAATAAATCTCCGCTGCTCTAAAAAAGGGTATCTATCCCCAGTTTTCTAATTACATTCCCGGAATATGATCTCTTATCACTTCAACGACAGGCCACTTTTCCGTCATTTCCGTCATTACTTCCCAATATCATTAAATCTGTTATCTGCAACGCTGCAGTCTTCACACAAATTAGATTAGGTTTTCTGTAAGCTAAGTCAAAGACTTGAAGTTCAACGATCATGCAGAGTTGAAGCTCATTCGTCTTAAACCAGCGAGCGACTTCTTACAACAAATTAAGAATAATGTAGTAAGAAGTAATGTAGGGACAAATTGTTAGGGGGGAGAGGGGTATTAATAATAGCTTACTGTTAGAGTTGTAATGCAAAATTAATCGTAATCCTAAGATGTCAAGAACTATAGTAAAGGGAATAGTAATATAAATCCTCGTCCAAAATCGTAATCGATATTGGACTGATTTTTAGATATAGTCTAAGAGCCCACCGTATGATGTCTTAAGCTTACTCGAGAAGCATGCAAAAGTACATGGTTGTCGGGAATTTTCGCCCATTAAAAATCAAAACGACATCAGGTACAATTCAGGTAGAATGAATGAGTAACCATTGAATAGCCACTTTTCGCACAACACTAGCTAACATCGCCCAAGTAAAATGAGTGTACATTAGTACCTTCTCCAGACTATATACTTCCAGAATTCGTTAAGACATTTTGGGCTCAGCTGCGCACCCCATACAATGTTTTTTCTGAGTTTTTTTTTTTTTTTTACATCGTTCAAGTAATTAACGATTATTTATTTATGTGCCAATAAATCTCCGCAGCTCAATAAAAAGGGTATCTATCCCCAGTTTTCTAATTACATTCCCGGAATATGATTTCTTATCACTTCAAGGACAGGCCACTTTTCCGTCATTCCCAAGAAAGGATTCATTTGAGAATTCTTATATTACTTCCCTAAGAAAAAGGATAAATCAATATCATTAAATCTGTTATCTGCAACGCTGCAGTCTTCACAAAATTATATTAGGTTTTCTGTAAGCTAGGTCGAATTTAAAAGTTCAGCTTACAGTTGTCCATCACCGATAATATATCTCCAATCAATTTGTTAAACAAAATTTAAAGTTTAAAAATAAAATCGCGCATCAGAACGATAATGCGGTTGGATCAGGAAATTGTATTTCCGGTAGAGTTTTATTATCTAGTCCCGACATCAAGCACGACAACGAATCCTGGACGACCTTCAAAAACACTTAACGACTGTACACCCCAAGTGCAAAAACGAAAAATAAAGGAGCTGTTATGCGCTAAAACGACGTATGAAATTTTGTTATACGTGTGAAATTTAGTATATGTCAAAGTATGCCCTGGCTGGACTTTCCGAACCCTCCGAGTCCGAAGAATGAACGTACCCCTTCAATTTATTCGGTGACGTTTATTCTCTAGATAAATTCGATACATTTCCATACATATATAATTATGGTATTTTATACAAATTGTACTTACTATTTTGGCAGACTCGTGGCGTCACCGTGGGCTCAGAATTTCGGAAAGAGCGCGAATTCGAAAGGCACGAGTTTAAATATGGCGTATCTGACAGATTATTAAGGTTTGTTCTGTTTGACGTTTCATGAGCCACACGCTGCCGCCATGGCTGTTGCAATTTAAAACGAGGAAATTAATATAATTCTTTACACCCCGCCCCCCGTGAGGCGTCCCGACTCTCGACCGAAGCCTCACCAACATTTGAAACTGCCAATTTAACAGCTGGTCTTCGTAGAATTCCGGCAGATGTTTTTATTTCAGCTAAGCGGATCTGGTTATCGCCGCCTGCGAACACCTTCGTGATTCTCCCTCTTACCCACTTATTCCTCGGAAGGTTGACGTCACACACAAGCACTAGGTCTCCTTCTTTGAGGGACGGAACTCGCTCGAACCACTTGCACCGTTTTGTGAGCACTGGTAGGTACTCACGCATCCATCTCCTCCAAAATCGGTCCTTGAGTTGTTGGCTCACTCGCCACAGGCTCTCTCGTTCACCGGTCCTGGAGTTTGAGTTGAGTTCACACCGTCCACCAGGAAGTGATTAGGCGTCAAGGGTTCTTCTTCCTCGGGTCACACTGGGAGGTGGGTAAGTGGACGGCTGTTGACTATATTTTCTTTTTCGATTAGCGCAAGAAAAGGAAAACACTGAATTAAAACAAGAAGTAATTTTTCTTAATCGATGTTTATTTGTCTGTTTCTCTAAGTACACTGAGTGTGTTTCTTTTTATGCAACACACCTGACAATGTTACAATGAATATACAAAATGCTGGCTATTTATTGCCGCTTCCAGTCGATAGCGATTTTCGCCTTAGCCGCTGATTTAAGCATTATTGCTGAACTTAAATCAGGTTGTTGGACATCCGGTGAACTGCTGACTGGTGTTGATGCGGTTGTTTGCACTGACATAATTTGCGCTCTGTAAGGTCTCTAACTTCGGAGCCACCTCGCTGAGCGAACAGCTTAGGACTCTCCTTACTGAGCGCACCAATCGCTCCCAGCAGCCGACTGCGTGTGGGTTCAGGGGGCAATTAAAAACCCACTCGATGCCCTTCTAAGACAGCTCTGTTTTTATGGCGTCGTTGTCGAGATTTCTACAGTTGACAAATCGTTCTTCGCGCCAATAAAATTGGTCTCGTTGTCGCCCCTTATCCCCTTCGGGACTCCTCTGCGGTTCACGAAGTTTCTCAAGCACAGAATGCAGGCGTCTGCAACCTACCGTTTTTCCCTTAAACGTTTGACTACGACATATACAGGTCCAAAATAATCAAGCCCGTAACGGGTCTAACGAAACGCGTGACACGGTCCTTCGGCAACTGTCCCATCAGCGGCGGCATCGGCTGCACTCAGTCTTGACCTTTCGAACGGCGGAACGCAGATGTGGCACCCAGAATCGCAGTCGCACCTCGTTGGTGATGACGTCATCATTTTGGTGATGCAGCAACCGATGATGGTGGTGTATCAGAGACTTCGTTATCGGATGGTGTTTTGGCATGATGACTGGACGTCTTGAGGCGAAGGGTGTAGTTGTGGCCGCATCTATGCACCCATGCACGCGGAAGAGGCCGTCATCACCGATGTACGGCTTTAACTTGAAGATGCTTCTACTCTTCTCTACCGCCATATTTTGCCTCACTAGGTTGATCTCTCTCGTAAAGACATCCACCTGTGCTTGGAGGCACAAGAGTCGTTCACCTTCGTCAACCTCCTTAGCCGAAAGTTCGCCTCGTTCGTCTGATCCTCGCCGAAAGAGTCTCACGAACCTGAGAACCCAGGCCGCCGTCCTCTTCATCTTCGAGAACTTCGAGATTCTAGATATATCCAACATAGGGTTACTTACAGCGCCGATGCGTAAGAGAAACTTCGGCCGAGTTTCTTCCTGACATACGTGACCGTTGATGTCATCCGGTTGCGAAGGCCACTCCTCTTCGGGAAGCGTAAGGACCGACGGACCATTCAGCCACTTGTTGTCAGCTTCAAACCTTGGGGGATATCGCGCCCGCGTCGCTTCGTCCGCCGGGTTACACTTTGATGGCACCCAGCGCCATTGGTCCAAGTGGCAGCTCTCGAGGATTTCGGTAACCCGGAAGGCCACAAATCGCCTATACCTTTGAGGTTCCGACTGCGCTGAAGGCCTCTTCACTGGCGTCGACGAAGACGTGTGCAACCCACAAGCGGCGATAACATCTGGGCGCACTCAGCTGCAGCAAGGCTGGAAAATTTGACTTCCACTGGCGCCAACGAAGAAAAATCTCATCGGGAACTCTTTCAACCCATGCAATGGCACTCTTCCAAACTGCATGAGAAACGAGTCGAAGATAGACATTGCTATGCACAGGAGTTCTCGCTTCGTAGGGCACTTATCGCCCTCCATGATGTCACTGTTGACTCTTGGGAATTTCTCCTTGAATACGAAGACATCCTTCTCGGGGTTCCAGCACATGCCCAGAACTTTCTCCAGTGTTGTGTCGATGTCCAAGTTGACGATTTCATCCTGTTGGCTGACGTTAGGATCCGCTATGGAGTTCAGCACGTCTTTAGAATTTGATTTGAGCCTTCACAAGTTGAAACCTCCCTCAGCATCAATGAGAGCCACGCCTGCTTCTTCTTTAACAGCGTGAAACTATCGACGTAATCGTCAACATAGTGGTACTGGACGATTGACTTGACCACTCTTGAATGACTCGTTGAAAACCTTGACGCGTTTAGGTTTTTTACGAACTCAGCCGAGCATGGAGAACAACTAGCGCCAAATGTCATCACCTGCATCACGTACTCTTCAATTGGATGGTCTTCCGCATCTCTCCAGAGAAACCGCTGCATATCCTGATCTTCGTGATGAACGAGGACCTGGTGGTACATTTCCTTTATGTCACCTGACACGGCTATGGGTCTCATCCGAAAGTTGAACAGCACGTCAGTTAGTGGCGGGCGGTCATCCGGACCCTTCATCAGGAAAGAGTTCAACGATACTTCATCGACTTTGGTGGCTGTGGCGGCTGTGGCAGGTACCAGATCTTACGATCTTTCTCGGCTTCAGGAAAGAATTCAACGATACTTCTTTGACTTTGGTGGCTTTGGCGGCTGTGGCAGGTACCAGATCTTACGATCTTTCTCGGCTTCAGCCTCAGCCTTCGACAACTTCCTGGAGTATCCCTTTCAAAAGTAACTCGTGATCACGTGGTGGTAAGCTGCAGCAAATTCTGGGTCCCTCGCGAACCTTCTCTCTAGACCGCGAAGACGTGACTTGGCCATCCCGTAACTCTCAGGAACCTCGAACTTGTCTTCCTTTAGCAGCAGTCCTGTTTGGTACCGATTGTAGACCCTCACAGTCGTAGACCTCAGGATCCGTAAGGCTCTTTCATTAGCTGCAGACCCTTGTTGGCTTCTTCACCCCAAAATTTTCCATTGACAGATACTCTTCGGCTACTCGATCGAACCTAAGGCCTTCTCCGTCCTCGCTGATTTGGCTATTGTGGAGAACAAATTCTTCACTGGATGTTAGACCTTCCAACCTCAGATATGCGAGCCAGCCAATCCTTGTTTCTGCAGAAAAACAGGCCCTACTTAGAAGATTCTATGACTCGCAACGGAACTCCAAATTGACAATGATCGAGGCCAATCAAGAGTTGAGGCTTCGCATTCTCATACCGAGTGAACGTACCTGGACCCCATTGTTGACCAAATTGTTGTAGATCAACCTCGCTCAGCCTCTGCACTGGTAAATTCAGGTCATCGGCCGTCCTCACACCCTTCAGATAATACCGTTCTGCATCCTGCTTGTCCGCACTGATTTGAACGTCAACAACGTAAGACTTCCTTGCCGAAGTCTCTTCTCCGAACCACTTCAACCTGAGGTCCTTTGCTTGGCCCTTAAGCCCAGCCGATTTGCTAGACTCGATCTCATTATCGTTACCACGACCCTTCATCCAATAACGCATACTCCTGTAGCGTAACGTCCTTGCCGTATAATCTGACGGGCACCACTCGGAACATAATCTTTTCTTTCTTCGTGGCACTACAGCTACACTACAACACTAGCTAACATCGCCCAAGTAATTAACGATTATTTGAGTGTACATTAGTACCTTCTCCAGACTATATACTTCCAGAATTCGTTAAGACATTTTGCGCTCAGCTGCGCACCCCATACAATGTTTTTTCTGAGTTGTTTTTTTTTTACATCGTTCAAGTAATTAACGATTATTTATTTATGTGCCAATAAATCAGCTGCAGCAAGGCTGGAAAATTTGACTTCCACTGGCGCCAACGAAGAAAAATCTCATCGGGAACTCTTTCAACCCATGCAATGGCACTCTTTCAAACTGCAGCAATAATCATGAGAAACGAGTCGAAGATAGACATTGCTATGCACAGGAGTTCTCGCTTCGTAGGGCACTTATCGCCCTCCATGATGTCACTGTTGACTCTTGGGAATTTCTCCTTGAATACGAAGACATCCTTCTCGGGGTTCCAGCACATGCCCAGAACTTTCTCCAGTGTTGTGTCGATGTCCAAGTTGACGATTTCATCCTGTTGGCTGACGTTAGGATCCGCTATGGAGTTCAGCACGTCTTTAGAATTTGATTTGAGCCTTCACAAGTTGAAACCTCCCTCAGCATCAATGAGAGCCACGCCTGCTTCTTCTTTAACAGCGTGAAACTATCGACGTAATCGTCAACATAGTGGTACTGGACGATTGACTTGACCACTCTTGAACGACTCGTTGAAAACCTTGACGCGTTTAGGTTTTTTACGAACTCAGCCGAGCATGGAGAACAACTAGCGCCAAATGTCATCACCTGCATCACGTACTCTTCAATTGGATGGTCTTCCGCATCTCTCCAGAGAAACCGCTGCATATCCTGATCTTCGTGATGAACGAGGACCTGGTGGTACATTTCCTTTATGTCACCTGACACGGCTATGGGTCTCATCCGAAAGTTGAACAGCACGTCAGTTAGTGGCGGGCGGTCATCCGGACCTTTCATCAGGAAAGAGTTCAACGATACTTCATCGACTTTGGTGGCTATGGCGGCTGTGGCAGGTACCAGATCTTACGATCTTTCTCGGCTTCAGGAAAGAATTCAACGATACTTCTTTGACTTTGGTGGCTTTGGCGGCTGTGGCAGGTACCAGATCTTACGATCTTTCTCGGCTTCAGCCTCAGCCTTCGACAACTTCCTGGAGTATCCCTTTCAAAATCAAAACGACATCAGGTACAATTCAGGTAGAATGAATGAGTAACCATTGAATAGCCACTTTTCGCACAACACTAGCTAACATCGCCCAAGTAATTAACGATTATTTGAGTCTACATTAGTACCTTCTCCAGACTATATACTTCCAGAATTCGTTAAGACATTTTGGGCTCAGCTGCGCACCCCATACAATGTTTTTTCTGAGTTTTTTTTTTTTACATCGTTCAAGTAATTAACGATTATTTATTTATGTGCCAATAAATCTCCGCAGCTCAATAAAAAGGGTACCTATCCCCAGTTTTCTAATTACATTCCCGGAATATGATTTCTTATCACTTCAAGGCCAAGCCGCTTTTCCATTATTCCCAAAAAAGGATTCATTTGAAAATTCTTATATTAACGATTATTTGAGTGTACATTAGTACCTTCCCCAGACTATATACTTCCGGAATCCGATAAGACATTTTGCACTCAGCTGCGCACCTCATATAATTTTTTTTGTGAGCTAACATCGCTCAAGTATTTAACGATTATATATTTGAGTGTATATTAGAACCTTCTCCAGACTATATACTTCCAAAATCCGATAAGACATTTTGCACTCAGCTGCGCACCTCATAAAATTTTTTTTGTGAGCTAACATCGCTCAAGTATTTAACGATTATATATTTGAGTGTATATTAGTACCTTCTCCAGACTATGTACTTCCAGAATTCGTTAAGACATTTTGCGGTCAGCTGGGCACCCCATACATTTTTTTTCAGAGTTAACATCGCTCAAGTAATTAACGATTATTTATTTATGTACCAATAAATCTCCGCTGCTCTAAAAAAGGGTATCTATCCCCAGTTTTCTAATTACATTCCCGGAATATGATCTCTTATCACTTCAACGACAGGCCACTTTTCCGTCATTTCCGTCATTACTTCCCAATATCATTAAATCTGTTATCTGCAACGCTGCAGTCTTCACACAAATTAGATTAGGTTTTCTGTAAGCTAAGTCAAAGACTTGAAGTTCAACGATCATGCAGTGTTGAATGATATAAAATGAATATAAATTGAATTGAATTTGCTAATATTTTATTTACGTTTACTTACAAATGATGAATGTGATGACGGACGAGTATCAATGTGGAGTAAAATAAGTGATTTTTCTATTGTTTTTTCTTGGACACATTGGTGAATATTTGAACAAAATCGCTCCAGTGGTCTTTTGGGTAGTGACGTTTATATGCATGAGGTTTCTGAAGGATGGATGGCTGTTATGCCCCATATCTGTGACTTCATATGGCTATAGACTTGATAGTTTAGATTTTTTTATTTCCGCCACCGAATAGGAAAATCCATAGCTTAGTAATATAATGTGCAAAATAACATACTGTGCGACGAGATCAAAGACTTAAAGTTCAACGATCATGCAGAGTTGAAGCTCATTCGTCTTAAACCAGCGAGCGACTTCTTACAACAAATTAAGAATAATGTAGTAAGAAGTAATGTAGGGACAAATTGTTAGGGGGGAGAGGGGTATTAATAATAGCTTACTGTTAGAGTTGTAATGCAAAATTAATCGTAATCCTAAGATGTCAAGAACTATAGTAAAGGGAATAGTAATATAAATCCTCGTCCAAAATCGTAATCGATATTGGACTGATTTTTAGATATAGTCTAAGAGCCCACCGTATGATGTCTTAAGCTTACTCGAGAAGCATGCAAAAGTACATGGTTGTCGGGAATTTTCGCCCATTAAAAATCAAAACGACATCAGGTACAATTCAGGTAGAATGAATGAGTAACCATTGAATAGCCACTTTTCGCACAACACTAGCTAACATCGCCCAAGTAAAATGAGTGTACATTAGTACCTTCTCCAGACTATATACTTCCAGAATTCGTTAAGACATTTTGGGCTCAGCTGCGCACCCCATACAATGTTTTTTCTGAGTTTTTTTTTTTTTTTTACATCGTTCAAGTAATTAACGATTATTTATTTATGTGCCAATAAATCTCCGCAGCTCAATAAAAAGGGTATCTATCCCCAGTTTTCTAATTACATTCCCGGAATATGATTTCTTATCACTTCAAGGACAGGCCACTTTTCCGTCATTCCCAAGAAAGGATTCATTTGAGAATTCTTATATTACTTCCCTAAGAAAAAGGATAAATCAATATCATTAAATCTGTTATCTGCAACGCTGCAGTCTTCACAAAATTAGATTAGGTTTTCTGTAAGCTAGGTCGAATTTAAAAGTTCAGCTTACAGTTGTCCATCACCGATAATATATCTCCAATCAATTTGTTAAACAAAATTTAAAGTTTAAAAATAAAATCGCGCATCAGAACGATAATGCGGTTATATCAGGAAATTGTATTTCCGGTAGAGTTTTATTATCTAGTCCCGACATCAAGCACGACAACGAATCCTGGACGACCTTCAAAAACACTTAACGACTGTACACCCCAAGTGCAAAAACGAAAAATAAAGGAGCTGTTATGCGCTAAAACGACGTATGAAATTTTGTTATACGTGTGAAATTTAGTATATGTCAAAGTATGCCCTGGCTGGACTTTCCGAACCCTCCGAGTCCGAAGAATGAACGTACCCCTTCAATTTATTCGGTGACGTTTATTCTCTAGATAAATTCGATACATTTCCATACATATATAATTATGGTATTTTATACAAATTGTACTTACTATTTTGGCAGACTCGTGGCGTCACCGTGGGCTCAGAATTTCGGAAAGAGCGCGAATTCGAAAGGCACGTGTTTAAATATGGCGTATCTGACAGATTATTAAGGTTTGTTCTGTTTGACGTTTCATGAGCCACACGCTGCCGCCATGGCTGTTGCAATTTAAAACGAGGAAATTAATATAATTCTTTACACCCCGCCCCCCGTGAGGCGTCCCGACTCTCGACCGAAGCCTCACCAACATTTGAAACTGCCAATTTAACAGCTGGTCTTCGTAGAATTCCGGCAGATGTTTTTATTTCAGCTAAGCGGATCTGGTTATCGCCGCCTGCGAACACCTTCGTGATTCTCCCTCTTACCCACTTATTCCTCGGAAGGTTGACGTCACACACAAGCACTAGGTCTCCTTCTTTGAGGGACGGAACTCGCTCGAACCACTTGCACCGTTTTGTGAGCACTGGTAGGTACTCACGCATCCATCTCCTCCAAAATCGGTCCTTGAGTTGTTGGCTCACTCGCCACAGGCTCTCTCGTTCACCGGTCCTGGAGTTTGAGTTGAGTTCACACCGTCCACCAGGAAGTGATTAGGCGTCAAGGGTTCTTCTTCCTCGGGTCACACTGGGAGGTGGGTAAGTGGACGGCTGTTGACTATATTTTCTTTTTCGATTAGCGCAAGAAAAGGAAAACACTGAATTAAAACAAGAAGTAATTTTTCTTAATCGATGTTTATTTGTCTGTTTCTCTAAGTACACTGAGTGTGTTTCTTTTTATGCAACACACCTGACAATGTTACAATGAATATACAAAATGCTGGCTATTTATTGCCGCTTCCAGTCGATAGCGATTTTCGCCTTAGCCGCTGATTTAAGCATTATTGCTGAACTTAAATCAGGTTGTTGGACATCCGGTGAACTGCTGACTGGTGTTGATGCGGTTGTTTGCACTGACATAATTTGCGCTCTGTAAGGTCTCTAACTTCGGAGCCACCTCGCTGAGCGAACAGCTTAGGACTCTCCTTACTGAGCGCACCAATCGCTCCCAGCAGCCGACTGCGTGTGGGTTCAGGGGGCAATTAAAAACCCACTCGATGCCCTTCTAAGACAGCTCTGTTTTTATGGCGTCGTTGTCGAGATTTCTACAGTTGACAAATCGTTCTTCGCGCCAATAAAATTGGTCTCGTTGTCGCCCCTTATCCCCTTCGGGACTCCTCTGCGGTTCACGAAGTTTCTCAAGCACAGAATGCAGGCGTCTGCAACCTACCGTTTTTCCCTTGAACGTTTGACTACGACATATACAGGTCCAAAATAATCAAGCCCGTAACGGGTCTAACGAAACGCGTGACACGGTCCTTCGGCAACTGTCCCATCAGCGGCGGCATCGGCTGCACTCAGTCTTGACCTTTCGAACGGCGGAACGCAGATGTGGCACCCAGAATCGCAGTCGCACCTCGTTGGTGATGACGTCATCATTTTGGTGATGCAGCAACCGATGATAGTGGTGTATCAGAGACTTCGTTATCGGATGGTGTTTTGGCATGATGACTGGACGTCTTGAGGCGAAGGGTGTAGTTGTGGCCGCATCTATGCACCCATGCACGCGGAAGAGGCCGTCATCACCGATGTACGGCTTTAACTTGAAGATGCTTCTACTCTTCTCTACCGCCATATTTTGCCTCACTAGGTTGATCTCTCTCGTAAAGACATCCACCTGTGCTTGGAGGCACAAGAGTCGTTCACCTTCGTCAACCTCCTTAGCCGAAAGTTCGCCTCGTTCGTCTGATCCTCGCCGAAAGAGTCTCACGAACCTGAGAACCCAGGCCGCCGTCCTCTTCATCTTCGAGAACTTCGAGATTCTAGATATATCCAACATAGGGTTACTTACAGCGCCGATGCGTAAGAGAAACTTCGGCCGAGTTTCTTCCTGACATACGTGACCGTTGATGTCATCCGGTTGCGAAGGCCACTCCTCTTCGGGAAGCGTAAGGACCGACGGACCATTCAGCCACTTGTTGTCAGCTTCAAACCTTGGGGGATATCGCGCCCGCGTCGCTTCGTCCGCCGGGTTACACTTTGATGGCACCCAGCGCCATTGGTCCAAGTGGCAGCTCTCGAGGATTTCGGTAACCCGGAAGGCCACAAATCGCCTATACCTTTGAGGTTCCGACTGCGCTGAAGGCCTCTTCACTGGCGTCGACGAAGACGTGTGCAACCCACAAGCGGCGATAACATCTGGGCGCACTCAGCTGCAGCAAGGCTGGAAAATTTGACTTCCACTGGCGCCAACGAAGAAAAATCTCATCGGGAACTCTTTCAACCCATGCAATGGCACTCTTCCAAACTGCAGCAATAATCATGAGAAACGAGTCGAAGATAGACATTGCTATGCACAGGAGTTCTCGCTTCGTAGGGCACTTATCGCCCTCCATGATGTCACTGTTGACTCTTGGGAATTTCTCCTTGAATACGAAGACATCCTTCTCGGGGTTCCAGCACATGCCCAGAACTTTCTCCAGTGTTGTGTCGATGTCCAAGTTGACGATTTCATCCTGTTGGCTGACGTTAGGATCCGCTATGGAGTTCAGCACGTCTTTAGAATTTGATTTGAGCCTTCATAAGTTGAAACCTCCCTCAGCATCAATGAGAGCCACGCCTGCTTCTTCTTTAACAGCGTGAAACTATCGACGTAATCGTCAACATAGTGGTACTGGACGATTGACTTGACCACTCTTGAATGACTCGTTGAAAACCTTGACGCGTTTAGGTTTTTTACGAACTCAGCCGAGCATGGAGAACAACTAGCGCCAAATGTCATCACCTGCATCACGTACTCTTCAATTGGATGGTCTTCCGCATCTCTCCAGAGAAACCGCTGCATATCCTGATCTTCGTGATGAACGAGGACCTGGTGGTACATTTCCTTTATGTCACCTGACACGGCTATGGGTCTCATCCGAAAGTTGAACAGCACGTCAGTTAGTGGCGGGCGGTCATCCGGACCCTTCATCAGGAAAGAGTTCAACGATACTTCATCGACTTTGGTGGCTGTGGCGGCTGTGGCAGGTACCAGATCTTACGATCTTTCTCGGCTTCAGGAAAGAATTCAACGATACTTCTTTGACTTTGGTGGCTTTGGCGGCTGTGGCAGGTACCAGATCTTACGATCTTTCTCGGCTTCAGCCTCAGCCTTCGACAACTTCCTGGAGTATCCCTTTCAAAAGTAACTCGTGATCACGTGGTGGTAAGCTGCAGCAAATTCTGGGTCCCTCGCGAACCTTCTCTCTAGACCGCGAAGACGTGACTTGGCCATCCCGTAACTCTCAGGAACCTCGAACTTGTCTTCCTTTAGCAGCAGTCCTGTTTGGTACCGATTGTAGACCCTCACAGTCGTAGACCTCAGGATCCGTAAGGCTCTTTCATTAGCTGCAGACCCTTGTTGGCTTCTTCACCCCAAAATTTTCCATTGACAGATACTCTTCGGCTACTCGATCGAACCTAAGGCCTTCTCCGTCCTCGCTGATTTGGCTATTGTGGAGAACAAATTCTTCACTGGATGTTAGACCTTCCAACCTCAGATATGCGAGCCAGCCAATCCTTGTTTCTGCAGAAAAACAGGCCCTACTTAGAAGATTCTATGACTCGCAACGGAACTCCAAATTGACAATGATCGAGGCCAATCAAGAGTTGAGGCTTCGCATTCTCATACCGAGTGAACGTACCTGGACCCCATTGTTGACCAAATTGTTGTAGATCAACCTCGCTCAGCCTCGGCACTGGTAAATTCAGGTCATCGGCCGTCCTCACACCCTTCAGATAATACCGTTCTGCATCCTGCTTGTCCGCACTGATTTGAACGTCAACAACGTAAGACTTCCTTGCCGAAGTCTCTTCTCCGAACCACTTCAACCTGAGGTCCTTTGCTTGGCCCTTAAGCCCAGCCGATTTGCTAGACTCGATCTCATTATCGTTACCCACGACCCTTCATCCAATAACGCATACTCCTGTAGTGTAACGTCCTTGCCGTATAATCTGACGGGCACCACTCGGAACATAATCTTTTCTTTCTTCGTGGCACTACAGCTACACTACAACACTAGCTAACATCGCCCAAGTAATTAACGATTATTTGAGTGTACATTAGTACCTTCTCCAGACTATATACTTCCAGAATTCGTTAAGACATTTTGCGCTCAGCTGCGCACCCCATACAATGTTTTTTCTGAGTTGTTTTTTTTTTACATCGTTCAAGTAATTAGCGATTATTTATTTATGTGCCAATAAATCAGCTGCAGCAAGGCTGGAAAATTTGACTTCCACTGGCGCCAACGAAGAAAAATCTCATCGGGAACTCTTTCAACCCATGCAATGGCACTCTTCCAAACTGCAGCAATAATCATGAGAAACGAGTCGAAGATAGACATTGCTATGCACAGGAGTTCTCGCTTCGTAGGGCACTTATCGCCCTCCATGATGTCACTGTTGACTCTTGGGAATTTCTCCTTGAATACGAAGACATCCTTCTCGGGGTTCCAGCACATGCCCAGAAATTTCTCCAGTGTTGTGTCGATGTCCAAGTTGACGATTTCATCCTGTTGGCTGACGTTAGGATCCGCTATGGAGTTCAGCACGTCTTTAGAATTTGATTTGAGCCTTCATAAGTTGAAACCTCCCTCAGCATCAATGAGAGCCACGCCTGCTTCTTCTTTAACAGCGTGAAACTATCGACGTAATCGTCAACATAGTGGTACTGGACGATTGACTTGACCACTCTTGAACGACTCGTTGAAAACCTTGACGCGTTTAGGTTTTTTACGAACTCAGCCGAGCATGGAGAACAACTAGCGCCAAATGTCATCACCTGCATCACGTACTCTTCAATTGGATGGTCTTCCGCATCTCTCCAGAGAAACCGCTGCATATCCTGATCTTCGTGATGAACGAGGACCTGGTGGTACATTTCCTTTATGTCACCTGACACGGCTATGGGTCTCATCCGAAAGTTGAACAGCACGTCAGTTAGTGGCGGGCGGTCATCCGGACCCTTCATCAGGAAAGAGTTCAACGATACTTCATCGACTTTGGTGGCTGTGGCGGCTGTGGCAGGTACCAGATCTTACGATCTTTCTCGGCTTCAGGAAAGAATTCAACGATACTTCTTTGACTTTGGTGGCTTTGGCGGCTGTGGCAGGTACCAGATCTTACGATCTTTCTCGGCTTCAGCCTCAGCCTTCGACAACTTCCTGGAGTATCCCTTTCAAAAGTAACTCGTGATCACGTGGTGGTAAGCTGCAGCAAATTCTGGGTCCCTCGCGAACCTTCTCTCTAGACCGCGAAGACGTGACTTGGCCATCCCGTAACTCTCAGGAACCTCGAACTTGTCTTCCTTTAGCAGCAGTCCTGTTTGGTACGGTACGGCTGGATTCCTCTGACCTTGTTCAGTTGGCCTCTGACTAAGCATTCGGGGCGGCCGAAGTTGAACTCCAACGCTGACATCACGCGATTGACGTTGTTCGTGTGGATAAACAGTGATTCGACGGCATCCCACGCAGCGCCTTTCAAACACTTCTGCAGACGGAACATATTGTCTACGTTCTAATAGTTCATCATCGCCGTGGACTCCAGAAATGCGTTAACGAACATCAGCCATCCTTCCGGGCATCCCGCATACTCGGGTAGATCGATTAACCTGTGGTAGCCTGTGACGCTATGCTGGTCCGCTTGTTGTCTCGGTGGCGGGAGCGTCGACGTCTGAGATGGATGGAAGACATTCGCCTGATAGAATGGCAAAATTACGTTGATTGGCGACATAAACGTTGGTACTCTGGGGCAAGATGGTCCTGCTGACTGGACTATGTTAGCTGCCACCGTAACATGTGGTTGTCGTGGTAGGAACGTAGGCCTGAGAATTCGTTAAGACATTTTGCGCTCAGCTGCGCACCCCATACAATGTTTTTTCTGAGTTTTTTTTTTTTTTTTTACATCGTTCAAGTAATTAACGATTATTTATTTATGTGCCAATAAATCTCCGCAGCTCAATAAAAAGGGTATCTATCCCCAGTTTTCTAATTACATTCCCGGAATATGATTTCTTATCATTTCAAGGACAGGCCACTTTTCCGTCATTCCCAAGAAAGGATTCATTTGAGAATTCTTATATTACTTCCCTAAGAAAAAGGATAAATCAATATCATTAAATCTGTTATCTGCAACGCTGCAGTCTTCACAAAATTAGATTAGGTTTTCTGTAAGCTATGTCGAATTTAAAAGTTCAGCTTAGAGTTGTCCATCATCGATAATATATCCCCAATCAATTTGTTAAACAAAGTTTAAAGTTTAAAAATAAAATCGCGCATCAGAACGATAATGCGGTTGGATCAGGAAATTGTATTTCCGGTAGAGTTTTATTATCTAGTCCCGACATCAAGCACGACAACGAATCCTGGACGACCTTCAAAAACACTTAACGAATGTACACCCCAAGTGCAAAAACGAAAAATAAAGGAGCTGTTATGCGCTAAAACGACGTGTGAAATTTTGTTATACGTGTGAAATTTAGTATATGTCAAAGTATGCCCTGGCTGGACTTTCCCAACCCTCCGAGTCCGAAGAATGAACGTACCCCTTCAATTTATTCGGTGACGTTTATTTTCTAGATAAATTCGATACATTTCCATACATATATAATTATGGTATTTTATACAAATTGTACTTACTATTTTGGCAGACTCGTGGCGTCACCGTGGGCTCAGAATTTCGGAAAGAGCGCGAATTCGAAATGCACGAGTTTAAATATGGCGTATCTGACAGATTATTTAGGTTTGTTCTGTTTGACGTTTCATGAGCCACACGCTGCCGCCATGGCTGTTGCAATTTAAAACGAGGAACTTAATATAATTCTTTACACCCCACCCCCAGTGAGGCGTCCCGACTCTCGACCGAAGCCTCACCAACATTTGAAACTGCCAATTTAACAGCTGGTCTTCGTAGAATTCCGGCAGATGTTTTTATTTCAGCTAAGCGGATCTGGTTATCGCCGCCTGCGAACACCTTCGTGATTCTTCCTCTTGCCCACTTATTCCTCGGAAAGTTGACGTCACACACAAGCACTAGGTCTCCTTCTTTGAGGGACGGAACTCGCTCGAACCACTTGCACCGTTTTGTGAGCACTGGTAGGTACTCACGCATCCATCTCCTCCAAAATCGGTCCTTGAGTTGTTGGCTCACTCGCCATTGCTGCTGATTTAAGCATTATTGCTGAACTTAAATCAGGTTGTTGGACATCCGGAGAACTGCTGACTGGTGTTGATGCGGTTGTTTGCACTGACATAATTCGAGCTCTGTAAGGTCTCTAACTTCGGAGCCACCTCGCTGAGCGAACAGCTTAGAACTCTCCTTACTGAGCGCACCAATCGCTCCCAGCAGCCGACTGCGTGTGGGTTCAGCGGGCAATTAAAAACCCACTCGATGCCCTTCTAAGACAGCTCTGTTTTTATGGCGTCGTTGTCGAGATTTCTACAGGCAAATCGTTCTTGTGTTGCGCCAATAAAATTGGTCTCGTTGTCGCCCCTTATCCCCTTCGGGACTCCTCTGCGGTTAACGAAGTTTCTCAAGCACAGTATGCAGGCGTCTGCAACCTACCGTTTTTCCCTTGAACGTTTGACTACGACATATACAGGTCCGAAATAATCAAGCCCGTAACGGGTCTAACGAAACGCGTGACACGGTCCTTCGGCAACTATCCCATCAACGGCGGCATCGGCTGCACTCAGTCTTGACCTTTCGAACGGCGGAACGCAGATGTGGCACCCAGAATCGCAGTCGCACCTCGTTGGTGATGACGTCATCATTTTGGTGATGCAGCAACCGATGATAGTGGTGTATCAGAGACTTCGTTATCGGATGGTGTTTTGGCATGATGACTAGACGTCTTGAGGCGAAGGGTGTAGTTGTGGCCGCATCTATGCGCCCATGCACGCGGAGGAGGCCGTCATCACCGATGTACGGCTTTAACTTGAAGATGCTTCTACTCTTCTCTACCGCCATATTTTGCCTCACTAGGTTGATCTCTCTCGTAAAGACATCCACCTGTGCTTGGAGGCACAAGAGTCGTTCACCTCCTTAGCCGAAAGTTCGCCTCGTTCGTCTGATCCTCTCCGAAAGAGTCTCACGAACCTGAGAACCCAGGCTGCCGTCCTCTTCATCTTCGAGAACTTCGAGATTCTAGATATATCCAACATAGGGTTACTTACAGCGCCGATGCGTAAGAGAAACTTCGGCCGAGCTTCTTCCTGACATACGTGACCGTTGATGTCATCCGGTTGCGAAGGCCACTCCTCTTCGGGAAGCGTAAGGACCGACGGACCATTCAGCCACTTGTTGTCAGCTTCAAACCTTGGGGGATATCGCGCCCGCGTCACTTCGTCCGCCGGGTTACACTTTGATCTCACCCAGCGCCATTGGTCCAAGTGGCAGCTCTCGAGGATTTCGGCAACCCGGAAGGCCACAAATCGCCTATACCTTTGAGGTTCCGAACGGATCCAATTGATGACCGTCTTGGAGTCACTTCAGAAGACTCGGTCGTCCACCTGCACCTCGTGCCATTTCACTATATAGTTAGCGAGTCTTACCCCAAGGCTTGCCGCTGACAGTTCCAGGCGTGGAATCGACGTCAGCTTCTGCGGGGTGCATTTTGTTTTCCCACAGATGAAAGACACACACACTCCATCGGCTGACTCGACGCGGAAATATCCGACTGCGCTGAAGGCCTCTTCACTGGCGTCGACGAAGACGTGTGCAACCCACAAGCGGCGATAACATCTGGGCGCAATCAGCTGCAGCAAGGCTGGAAAATTTGACTTCCACTGGCGCCAACGAAGGAAAATCTCATCGGGAACTCTTTCAACCCATGCAATGGCACTCTTCCAAACTGCAGCAATAATCATGCCAAACGAGTCGAAGATAGACATTGCTAAGCACAGGAGTTCTCGCTTCGTAGGGCACTTATCGCCCTCCATGATGTCACTTGATGACTCTTGTTGACTGTTGACTGATGTTGACTCTTGGGAATTTCTCCTTGAATACGAAGACATCCTTCTCGGGGTTCCAGCACATGCCCAGAACTTTCTCCAGTGTTGTGTCGATGTCCAAGTTGACGATTTCATCCTGTTGGCTGACGTTAGGATCCGCTATGGAGTTCAGCACGTCTTTAGAGTTTGATTTGAGCCTTCACAAGTTGAAACCTCCCTCAGCATCAATGAGAGCCACGCCTGCTTCTTCTTTAACAGCGTGAAACTATCGACGTAATCGTCAACATAGTGGTACTGGACGATTGACTTGACCGCTCTTGAATGACTCGTTGAAAACCTTGACGCGTTTAGGTTTTTTACGAACTCAGCCGAGCATGGAGAACAACTAGCGCCAAATGTCATCACCTGCATCACGTACTCTTCAATTGAATGGTCTGCCGCATCTCTCCAGATTTCAACGATACTTCAACGATACTTCATCGACTTTGGTGGCTGTGGCAGGTACCAGATCTTACGATCTTTCTCGGCTTCAGGAAAGAATTCAACGATACTTCATCGACTTTGGTGGCTGTGGCGGCTGTGGCAGGTACCAGATCTTACGATTTTTCTTCGCTTCAGCCTCAGCCTTCGACAACTTCCTGGAGTATACCTTTCAAAAGTAACTCGTGATCACGTGGTGGTAAGCTGCAGCAAATTCTGGATCCCTCGCGAGCCTTCTCTCTAGACCGCGAAGACGTGACTTGGCCATCCCGTAACTCTCAGGAATCTCGAACTTGTCTTCCTTTAGCAGCAGTCCTGTTTGGTACCGATTGTAGACCATCACAGTCGTAGACCTCAGGATCCGTAAGGCTCTTTCATTAGCTGCAGACCCTTGTGGGCTTCTTCACCCCAAAATTTTCCATTGACAGATACTCTTCGGCTACTCGATCGAAGCTTAGGCCTTCTCCGTCCTCGCTGATTTGGCTATTGTGGAGAACAAATTCTTCACTTGCTGGATGAGCTGATCAATTCAATAGTGTAAGAATTGATAAGTGATGATACATCCCGCTGGCTTCCAGGAAAGTCTGAAAATTTTGAACATTTGTCACGAATGGTATGAGCAGCTCCAATTTGGATTCTGGGATCGGCTGGATTCCTCTGACCTTGTTCAGTTGGCCTCTGACTAAGCATTCGGGGCGGCTGAAGTTGAACTCCAGCGCTGACATCACGCGATTGACGTTGTTCGTGTGGATAAACAGTGATTCGACGGCATCCCACGCAGCGCCTTTCAAACACTTCTGCAGACGGAACATATTGTCTACGTTCTAATAGTTCATCATCGCCGTGGACTCCAGAAATGCGGTAACGAACATCAGCCATCCTTCCGGGCATCCCGCATACTCGGGTAGATCGATTAACCTGTGGTAGCCTGTGACGCTATGCTGGTCCGCTTGTTGTCTCGGTGGCGGGAGCGTCGACGTCTGAGATGGATGGAAGACATTCGCCTGATAGAATGGCAAAATTACGTTTATTGGCGACATAAACGTTGGTACTCTGGGGCAAGATGGTCCTGCTGACTGGTCTATGTTAGCTGCCACCGTAACATGTGGTTGTTGTGGTAGGAACGTAGGCCTGAGAATTCGTTAAGACATTTTGCGCTCAGCTACGCACCCCATACAATGTTTTTTCTGAGTTATTTTTTTTTTTACATCGTTCAAGTAATTAACGATTATTTATTTATGTGCCAATAAATCTCCGCAGCTCTAAAAAAAAGGGTATCTATCCCTAGTTTTCTAATTACATTCCCGGAATATGATTTCTTATCACTTCAAGGCCAGGCCACTTTTCCATTATTCCCAAAAAAAAATTCATTTGAGAATTCTTATATTAACGATTATTTGAGTGTACATTAGTACCTTATCCAGACTATATACTTCCAGAATCCGATAAGACATTTTGCGGTCAGCTGCGCACCCCATACATTTTTTTTCTGAGTTAACATCGCTCAAGTAATTAACGATTATTTATTTATGTACCAATAAATCTCCGCTGCTCTAAAAAATGGTATCTATCCCCAGTTTTCTAATTACATTCCCGGAATATGATTTCTTATCACTTCAAGGACAGGCCACTTTTCCGTCATTCCCAAGAAAGGATTCATTTGAGAATTCTTATATTACTTCCCTAAGAAAAAGGATAAATCAATATCATTAAATCTGTTATCTGCAACGCTGCAGTCTTCACAAAATTAGATTAGGTTTTCTGTAAGCTATGTCGAATTTAAAAGTTCAGCTTAGAGTTGTCCATCACCGATAATATATCCCCAATCAATTTGTTAAACAAAGTTTAAAGTTTAAAAATAAAATCGCGCATCAGAACGATAATGCGGTTGGATCAGGAAATTGTATTTCCGGTAGAGTTTTATTATCTAGTCCCGACATCAAGCACGACAACGAATCCTGGACGACCTTCAAAAACACTTAACGAATGTACACCCCAAGTGCAAAAACGAAAAATAAAGGAGCTGTTATGCGCTAAAACGACGTGTGAAATTTTGTTATACGTGTGAAATTTAGTATATGTCAAAGTATGCCCTGGCTGGACTTTCCCAACCCTCCGAGTCCGAAGAATGAACGTACCCCTTCAATTTATTCGGTGACGTTTATTTTCTAGATAAATTCGATACATTTCCATACATATATAATTATGGTATTTTATACAAATTGTACTTACTATTTTGGCAGACTCGTGGCGTCACCGTGGGCTCAGAATTTCGGAAAGAGCGCGAATTCGAAAGGCACGAGTTTAAATATGGCGTATCTGACAGATTATTAAGGTTTGTTCTGTTTGACGTTTCATGAGCCACATGCTGCCGCCATGGCTGTTGCAATTTAAAACGAGGAAATTAATATAATTCTTTACAACCCACCCCCCGTGAGGCGTCCCGACTCTCGACCGAAGCCTCACCAACATTTGAAACTGCCAATTTAACAGCTGGTCTTCGTAGAATTCCGGCAGATGTTTTTATTTCAGCTAAGCGGATCTGGTTATCGCCGCCTGCGAACACCTTCGTGATTCTTCCTCTTGCCCACTTATTCCTCGGAAAGTTGACGTCACACACAAGCACTAGGTCTCCTTCTTTGAGGGACGGAACTCGCTCGAACCACTTGCACCGTTTTGTGAGCACTGGTAGGTACTCACGCATCCATCTCCTCCAAAATCGGTCCTTGAGTTGTTGGCTCACTCGCCATTGCTGCTGATTTAAGCATTATTGCTGAACTTAAATCAGGTTGTTGGACATCCGGAGAACTGCTGACTGGTGTTGATGCGGTTGTTTGCACTGACATAATTCGAGCTCTGTAAGGTCTCTATCTTCGGAGCCACCTCGCTGAGCGAACAGCTTAGAACTCTCCTTACTGAGCGCACCAATCGCTCCCAGCAGCCGACTGCGTGTGGGTTCAGCGGGCAATTAAAAACCCACTCGATGCCCTTCTAAGACAGCTCTGTTTTTATGGCGTCGTTGTCGAGATTTCTACAGGCAAATCGTTCTTGTGTTGCGCCAATAAAATTGGTCTCGTTGTCGCCCCTTATCCCCTTCGGGACTCCTCTGCGGTTAACGAAGTTTCTCAAGCACAGAATGCAGGCGTCTGCAACCTACCGTTTTTCCCTTGAACGTTTGACTACGACATATACAGGTCCGAAATAATCAAGCCCGTAACGGGTCTAACGAAACGCGTGACACGGTCCTTCGGCAACTGTCCCATCAGCGGCGGCATCGGCTGCACTCAGTCTTGACCTTTCGAACGGCGGAACGCAGATGTGGCACCCAGAATCGCAGTCGCACCTCGTTGGTGATGACGTCATCATTTTGGTGATTCAGCAACCGATGATAGCGGTGTATCAGAGACTTCGTTATCGGATAGTGTTTTGGCATGATGACTGGACGTCTTGAGGCGAAGGGTGTAGTTGTGGCCGCATCTATGCGCCCATGCACGCGGAGGAGGCCGTCATCACCGATGTACGGCTTTAACTTGAAGATGCTTCTACTCTTCTCTACCGCCATATTTTGCCTCACTAGGTTGATCTCTCTCGTAAAGACATCCACCTGTGCTTGGAGGCACAGGAGTCGTTCACCTTCGTCAACCTCCTTAGCCGAAAGTTCGCCTCGTTCGTCTGATCCTCTCCGAAAGAGTCTCACGAACCTGAGAACCCAGGCTGCCGTCCTCTTCATCTTCGAGAACTTCGAGATTCTAGATATATCCAACATAGGGTTACTTACAGCGCCGATGCGTAAGAGAAACTACGGCCGAGTTTCTTCCTGACGGACCATTCAGCCACTTGTTGTCAGCTTCAAACCTTGGGGGATATCGCGCCCGCGTCGCTTCGTCCGCCGGGTTACACTTTGCGCCATTGGTCCAAGTGGCAGCTCTCGAGGATTTCGGCAACCCGGAAGGACACAAATCGCCTATACCTTTGAGGTTCCGAACGGATCCAATTGATGATTGTCTTGGAGTCACTTCAGAAGACTCGGTCGTCCACCTGCATCTCGTGCCATTTCACTATATAGTTAGCGAGTCTTACCCCAAGGCTTGCCGCTGACAGTTCCAGGCGTGGAATCGACGTCAGCTTCTGCGGGGTGCATTTTGTTTTCCCACAGATGAAAGACACACACACTCCATCGGCTGACTCGACGCGGAAATATCCGACTGCGCTGAAGGCCTCTTCACTGGCGTCGACGAAGACGTGTGCAACCCACAAGCGGCGATAACATCTGGGCGCAATCAGCTGCAGCAAGGCTGGAAAATTTGACTTCCACTGGCGCCAACGAAGGAAAATCTCATCGGGAACTCTTTCAACCCATGCAATGGCACTCTTCCAAACTGCAGCAATAATCATGCCAAACGAGTCGAAGATAGACATTGCTATGCACAGGAGTTCTCGCTTCGTAGGGCACTTATCGCCCTCCATGATGTCACTGTTGACTCTTGGGAATTTCTCCATGAATACGAAGACATCCTTCTCGGGGTTCCAGCACATGCCCAGAACTTTCTCCAGTGTTGTGTCGATGTCCAAGTTGACGATTTCATACTGTTGGCTGACGTTAGGATCCGCTATGGAGTTCAGCACGTCTTTAGAGTTTGATTTGAGCCTTCACAAGTTGAAACCTCCCTCAGCATCAATGAGAGCCACGCCTGCTTCTTCTTTAACAGCGTGAAACTATCGACGTAATCGTCAACATAGTGGTACTGGACGATTGACTTGACCACTCTTGAATGACTCGTTGAAAACCTTGACGCGTTTAGGTTTTTTACGAACTCAGCCGAGCATGGAGAACAACTAGCGCCAAATGTCATCACCTGCATCATGTACTCTTCAATTGGCTGGTCTTCCGCATCTCTCCAGAGGAACCGCTGCATATCCTGATCTTCGTGATGAACGAGGACCTGGTGGTACATTTCCTTTATGTCACCTGACACGGCTATGGGTCTCATCCGAAAGTTGAACAGCACTTCAGTTAGTGGCGGGTGGTCATCCGGACCCTTCATCAGGAAAGAATTCAACGATACTTCATCGACTTTGGTGGCTGTGGCGGCTGCGGCAGGTACCAGATCTTACGATCTTTCTCGGCTTCAGGAAAGAATTCAACGATACTTCATTAACTTTGGTGGCTGTGGCGGCTGTGGCAGGTACCAGATCTTACGATCTTTCTCGGCTTCAGCCTCCGCCTTCGACAACTTCCTGGAGTATCCCTTTCAAAAGTAACTCGTGATCACGTGGTGGTAAGCTGCAGCAAATTCTGGATCCCTCGCGAACCTTCTCTCTAGACCGCGAAGACGTGACTTGGCCATCCCGTAACTCTCAGGAACCTCGAACTTGTCTTCCTTTAGCAGCAGTCCTGTTTGGTACCGATTGTAGACCCTCACAGTCGTAGACCTCAGGATCCGTAAGGCTCTTTCATTAGCTGCAGACCCTTGTTGGCTTCTTCACCCCAACATTTTCCATTGACAGATACTCTTCGGCTACTCGATCGAAGCTTAGGCCTTCTCCGTCCTCGCTGATTTGGCTATTGTGGAGAACAAATTCTTCACTGGATGTTAGACCTTCCGACCTCCCATATGCGAGCCAGCCAAGCCTTGTTTCTGCAAAAAAAACAGGCCCTCTTTCGACGATTCTATGCCTCGCAACGGAACTCCAAATTGACAATGATCGAGGCCAATCAAGAGTTGAGGCTTCGCATTCTCATACCGAGTGAACGTACCTGGACCCCATTGTTGACCAAATTGTTGTAGATCAACCTCGCTCAGCCTCTGCACTGGTAAATTCAGGTCATCGGCCGTCCTCACACCCTTCAGATAATACCGTTCTGCATCCTGCTTGTCCGCACTGATTTGAACGTCAACAACGTAAGACTTCCTTGCCGAAGTATCTTCTCCGAACCACTTCAACCTGAGGTCCTTTGCTTGGCCCTTAAGCCCAGCCGATTTGCTAGACTCGAGCTCATTATCGTTACCCACGACCCTTCATCCAATAACGCATACTCCTGTAGTGTAACGTCCTTGCCGTATAGTCTGACGGGCACCACTCGGAACATAATCTTTTCTTTCTTCGTGGCACTACAGTTGAGCATGAGCGTCTTTGGTTCCACTGTGCTGGCGGGTGTCGGTGTCGCTGTCGTATGGCTTCCGTGTAGGGATGCATGATGACTTTGATATACCCATCGGTTTCACATTTCCTCGATGATCGCACGATGCCCGCACTTCAAACAGGAGAAACACAACTTGTGCTTCTTCACGAACCTCCACTTGTCCGGGACATCCAGCCTCTTGAAGATGTGACAATCGGCAACCAGATGTGGATCCTTTCCACAATATCGGCATTTTTTGGCTGGCATGCGTTGTTCTATGGTGTGTAAGACGTTCTTCGGCTTCGATTTCTGCTCAGCACTGGCAGACGGTAGTGGAGCACTTGGTGCGACGAGGCTGACGAACCTCGCTACTCCACTTAACCACTCGTCAAAATGTGTGATGGTCGGGTAAGGTTGAATCTATATACTATGCTGCGCCCACTCCATCCTTTTGCCCATCGGAAGCTTGCTGGATGAGCTGATCAATTCAATAGTGTAAGAATTGATAAGTGATGATACATCCCGCTGGCTTCCAGGAAAGTCTGAAAATTTTGAACATTTGTCACGAATGGTATGAGCAGCTCCAATTTGGATTCTGGGATCGACTGGATTCCTCTGACCTTGTTCAGTTGGCCTCTGACTAAGCATTCGGGGTGGCCGAAGTTGAACTCCAACGCTGACATCACGCGATTGACGTTGTTCGTGTGGATAAACAGTGATTCGACGGCATCCCACGCAGCGCCTTTCAAACCCTTCTGCAGACGGAACATATTGTCTACGTTCTAATAGTTCATCATCGCCGTGGACTCCAGAAATGCGGTAACGAACATCAGCCATCCTTCCGGGCATCCCGCATACTCGGGTAGATCGATTAACCTGTGGTAGCCTGTGACGCTATGCTGGTCCGCTTGTTGTCTCGGTGGCGGGAGCGTCGACGTCTGAGATGGATGGAAGACATTCGCCTGATAGAATGGCAAAATTACGTTTATTGGCGACATAAACGTTGGTACTCTGGGGCAAGATGGTCCTGCTGACTGGTCTATGTTAGCTGCCACCGTAACATGTGGTTGTTGTGGTAGGAACGTAGGCCTGAGAATTCGTTAAGACATTTTGCGCTCAGCTGCGCACCCCATACAATGTTTTTTCTGAGTTATTTTTTTTTTTTTCATCGTTCAAGTAATTAACGATTATTTATTTATGTGCCAATAAATCTCCGCAGCTCTAAAAAAAAGGGTATCTATCCCTAGTTTTCTAATTACATTGCCGGAATATGATTTCTTATCACTTCAAGGCCAGGCCACTTTTCCATTATTCCCAAAAAAAGGTTTCATTTGAGAATTCTTATATTAACGATTATTTGAGTGTACATTAGTACCTTCTCCAGACTATATACTTCCAGAATCCGATAAGACATTTTGCACTCAGCTGCACACCTCATACAATTTTTTTTGGGAGCTAACATCGCTCAATTATTTAACGATTATATATTTGAGTGTATATTAGTACCTTCTCCAGACTATGTACTTCCAGAATTCGTTAAGACATTTTGCGGTCAGCTGCGCACCCCATACATTTTTTTTCTGAGTTAACATCGCTCAAGTAATTAACGATTATTTATTTATGTACCAATAAATCTCCGCTGCTCTAAAAAAGGGTATCTATCCCCAGTTTTCTAATTACATTCCCGGAATATGATTTCTTATCACTTCAAGGACAGGCCACTTTTCCGTCATTCCCAAGAAAGGATTCATTTGAGAATTCTTATATTACTTCCCTAAGAAAAAGGATAAATCAATGTCATTAAATCTGTTATCTGCAACGCTGCAGTCTTCACAAAATTAGATTAGGTTTTCTGTAGGCTATGTCGAATTTTAAAGTTCAGCTTAGAGTTGTCCATCACCGATAATATATCCCCAATCAATTTGTTAAACAAAGTTTAAAGTTTAAAAATAAAATCGTGCATCAGAACGATAATGCGGTTGGATCAGGAAATTGTATTTCCGGTAGAGTTTTATTATCTAGTCCCAACATCAAGCACGACAACGAATCCTGGACGACCTTCAAAAACACTAAACAAATGTACACCCCAAGTGCAAAAACGAAAAATAAAGGAGCTGTTATGCGCTAAAACGACGTGTGAAATTTTGTTATACGTGTGAAATTTTGTTATACGTGTGAAATTTAGTATATGTCAAAGTATGCCCTGGCTGGACTTTCCGAACCCTCCGAGTCCGAAGAATGAACGTACCCCTTCAATTTATTCGGTGACGTTTATTCTCTAGATAAATTCGATACATTTCCATACATATATAATTATGGTATTTTATACAAATTGTACTTACTATTTTGGCAGACTCGTGGCGTCACCGTGGGCTCAGAATTTCGGAAAGAGCGCGAATTCGAAAGGCACGAGTTTAAATATGGCGTATCTGACAGATTATTAAGGTTTGTTCTGTTTGACGTTTCATGAGCCACACGCTGCCGCCATGGCTGTTGCAATTTAAAACGAGGAAATTAATATAATTCTTTACACCCCGCCCCCCGTGAGGCGTCCCGACTCTCGACCGAAGCCTCACCAACATTTGAAACTGCCAATTTAACAGCTGGTCTTCGTAGAATTCCGGCAGATGTTTTTATTTCAGCTAAGCGGATCTGGTTATCGCCGCCTGCGAACACCTTCGTGATTCTCCCTCTTGCCCACTTATTCCTCGGAAGGTTGACGTCACACACAAGCACTAGGTCTCCTTCTTTGAGGGACGGAACTCGCTCGAACCACTTGCACCGTTTTGTGAGCACTGGTAGGTACTCACGCATCCATCTCCTCCAAAATCGGTCCTTGAGTTGTTGGCTCACTCGCCATTGCTTCCTAAGGCATAAGGCTCTCTCGTTCACCGGTCCTGGAGTTTGAGTTGAGTTCACACCGTCCACCAGGAAGTGATTAGGCGTCAAGGGTTCTTCTTCCTCAGGTCACACTGGGAGGTGGGTAAGTGGACGGCTGTTGCCTATATTTTCTTTTTCGATGAGCGCAAGAGAAGGAAAACACTGAATTAAAACAAGAAGTAATTTTTCTTAATCGATGTTTATTTGTCTGTTTCTCTAAGTACACTGAGTGTGTTTCTTTTTATGCAACACACCTGACATTGTTACAATGTTTATACAAAATGCTGGCTATTTATTGCCGCTTCCAGTCGATAGCGATTATGGCCTTAGCCGCTGATTTAAGCATTATTGCTGAACTTAAATCAGGTTGTTGGACATCCGGTGAACTGCTGACTGGTGTTGATGCGGTTGTTGGCACTGACATAAGTCGCGCTCTGTAAGGTCTCTAACTTCGGAGCCACCTCGCTGGGCGAACAGCTTAGGACTCTCCTTACTGAGCGCACCAATCGCTCCCAGCAGCCGACTGCGTGTGGGTTCAGCGGGCAATTAAGAACCCACTCGATGCCCTTCTAAGACAGCTCTGTTTTTATGGCGTCGTTGTCGAGATTTCTACAGTTGACAAATCGTTCTTCGCGCCAATAAAATTGGTCTCGTTGTCGCCCCTTATCCCCTTCGGGACTCCTCTGCGGTTAACGAAGTTTCTCAAGCACAGTATGCAGGCGTCTGCAACCTACCGTTTTTCCCTTGAACGTTTGACTACGACATATACAGGTCCGAAATAATCAAGCCCGTAACGGGTCTAACGAAACGCGTGACACGGTCCTTCGGCAACTATCCCATCAACGGCGGCATCGGCTGCACTCAGTCTTGACCTTTCGAACGGCGGAACGCAGATGTGGCACCCAGAATCGCAGTCGCACCTCGTTGGTGATGACGTCATCATTTTGGTGATGCAGCAACCGATGATAGTGGTGTATCAGAGACTTCGTTATCGGATGGTGTTTTGGCATGATGACTAGACGTCTTGAGGCGAAGGGTGTAGTTGTGGCCGCATCTATGCGCCCATGCACGCGGAGGAGGCCGTCATCACCGATGTACGGCTTTAACTTGAAGATGCTTCTACTCTTCTCTACCGCCATATTTTGCCTCACTAGGTTGATCTCTCTCGTAAAGACATCCACCTGTGCTTGGAGGCACAGGAGTCGTTCACCTTCGTCAACCTCCTTAGCCGAAAGTTCGCCTCGTTCGTCTGATCCTCTCCGAAAGAGTCTCACGAACCTGAGAACCCAGGCTGCCGTCCTCTTCATCTTCGAGAACTTCGAGATTCTAGATATATCCAACATAGGGTTACTTACAGCGCCGATGCGTAAGAGAAACTTCGGCCGAGTTTCTTCCTGACGGACCATTCAGCCACTTGTTGTCAGCTTCAAACCTTGGGGGATATCGCGCCCGCGTCGCTTCGTCCGCCGGGTTACACTTTGCGCCATTGGTCCAAGTGGCAGCTCTCGAGGATTTCGGCAACCCGGAAGGCCACAAATCGCCTATACCTTTGAGGTTCCGAACGGATCCAATTGATGACCGTCTTGGAGTCACTTCAGAAGACTCGGTCGTCCACCAGCATCTCGTTCCATTTCACTATATAGTTAGCGAGTCTTACCCCAAGGCTTGCCGCTGACAGTTCCAGGCGTGGAATCGACGTCAGCTTCTGCGGGGTGCATTTTGTTTTCGCACAGATGAAAGACACATACACTCCATCGGCTGACTCGACGCGGAAATATCCGACTGCGCTGAAGGCCTCTTCACTGGCGTCGACGAAGACGTGTGCAACCCACAAGCGGCGATAACATCTGGGCGCACTCAGCTGCAGCAAGGCTGGAAAATTTGACTTCCACTGGCGCCAACGAAGGAAAATCTCATCGGGAACTCTTTCAACCCATGCAATGGCACTCTTCCAAACTGCAGCAATAATCATGCCAAACGAGTCGAAGATAGACATTGCTATGCACAGGAGTTCTCGCTTCGTAGGGCACTTATCGCCGTCATCCGGATCCTTCATCAGGAAAGAATTCAACGATACTTCATCGACTTTGGTGGCTGTGGCAGGTACCAGATCTTACGATTTTTCTCGGCTTCAGGAAAGAATTCAACGATACTTCATCGACTTTGGTGGCTGTGGCGGCTGTGGCAGGTACCAGATCTTACGATTTTTCTTCGCTTCAGCCTCAGCCTTCGACAACTTCCTGGAGTATACCTTTCAAAAGTAACTCGTGATCACGTGGTGGTAAGCTGCAGCAAATTCTGGATCCCTCGCGAACCTTCTCTCTAGACCGCGAAGACGTGACTTGGCCATCCCGTAACTCTCAGGAACCTCGAACTTTTCTTCCTTTAGCAGCAGTCCTGTTTGGTACGGTACGGCTGGATTCCTCTGACCTTGTTCAGTTGGCCTCTGACTAAGCATTCGGGGCGGCCGAAGTTGAACTCCAACGCTGACATCACGCGATTGACGTTGTTCGTGTGGATAAACAGTGATTCGACGGCATCCCACGTAGCGCCTTTCAAACACTTCTGCAGACGGAACATATTGTCTACGTTCTAATAGTTCATCATCGCCGTGAACTCCAGAAATGCGGTAACGAACATCAGCCATCCTTCCGGGCATCCCGCATACTCGGGTAGATCGATTAACCTGTGGTAGACTGTGACGCTATGCTGGTCCGCTTGTTGTCTCGGTGGCGGGAGCGTCGACGTCTGAGATGGATGGAAGACATTCGCCTGATAGAATGGCAAAATTACGTTTAGTGGCGACATAAACGTTGGTACTCTGGGGCAAGATGGTCCTGCTGACTGGTCTATGTTAGCTGCCACCGTAACATGTGGTTGTTGTGGTAGGAACGTAGGCCTGAGAATTCGTTAAGACATTTTGCGCTCAGCTGCGCACCCCATACAATGTTTTTTCTGAGTTATTTTTTTTTTTTTGTTACATCGTTCAAGTTATTAACGATTATTTATTTATGTGCCAATAAATCTCCGCAGCTCTAAAAAAAAGGGTATCTATCCCTAGTTTTCTAATTACATTCCCGGAATATGATTTCTTATCACTTCAAGGCCAGGCCACTTTTCCATTACTCCCAAAAAAAGTTTTATTTGAGAATTCTTATATTAACGATTATTTGAGTGTACATTAGTACCTTCTGCAGACTATATACTTCCAGAATCCGATAAGACATTTTGCACTCAGCTGCACACCTCATACAATTTTTTTTGTGAGCTAACATCGCTCAAGTATTTAACGATTATATATTTGAGTGTATATTAGTACCTTCTCCAGACTATGTACTTTCAGAATTCGTTAAGACATTTTGCGGTCAGCTGCGCACCCCATACATTTTTTTCTGAGTTAACATCGCTCAAGTAATTAACGATTATTTATTTATGTACCAATAAATCTCCGCTGCTCTAAAAAAGGGTATCTATCCCCAGTTTTCTAATTACATTCCCGGAATATGATTTCTTATCACTTCAAGGACAGGCCACTTTTCCGTCATTCCCAAGAAAGGATTCATTTGAGAATTCTTATATTACTTCCATATACAATGAATATACAAAATGCTGGCTATTTATTGCCGCTTCCAGTCGATAGCGATTTTCGCCTTAGCCGCTGATTTAAGCATTATTGCTGAACTTAAATCAGGTTGTTGGACATCCGGTGAACTGCTGACTGGTGTTGATGCGGTTGTTGGCGCTGACATAAGTCGCGCTCTGTAAGGTCTCTAACTTCGGAGCCACCTCGCTGGGCGAACAGCTTAGGACTCTCCTTACTGAGCGCACCAATCGCTCCCAGCAGCCGACTGCGTGTGGGTTCAGCGGGCAATTAAGAACCCACTCGATGCCCTTCTAAGACAGCTCTGTTTTTATGGCGTCGTTGTCGAGATTTCTACCCGCGTCGCTTCGTCCGCCGGGTTACACTTTGCGCCATTGGTCCAAGTGGCAGCTCTCGAGGATTTCGGCAACCCGGAAGGCCACAAATCGCCTATACCTTTGAGGTTCCGAATGGATCCAATTGATGACGGTCTTGGAGTCACTTCAGAAGACTCGGTCGTCCACCTGCATCTCGTGCCATTTCACTATATAGTTAGCGAGTCTTACCCCAAGGCTTGCCGCTGACAGTTCCAGGCGTGGAATCGACGTCAGCTTCTGCGGGGTGCATTTTGTTTTCCCACAGATGAAAGACACACACACTCCATCGGCTGACTCGACGCGGAAATATCCGACTGCGCTGAAGGCCTCTACACTGGCGTCGACGAAGACGTGTGCAACCCACAAGCGGCGATAACATCTGGGCGCACTCAGCTGCAGCAAGGCTGGAAAATTTGACTTCCACTGGCGCCAACGAAGGAAAATCTCATCGGGAACTCTTTCAACCCATGCAATGGCACTCTTCCAAACTGCAGCAATAATCATGCCAAACGAGTCGAAGATAGACATTGCTATGCACAGGAGTTCTCGCTTCGTAGGGCACTTATCGCCCTCCATGATGTCACTGTTGACTCTTGGGAATTTCTCCTTGAATACGAAGACATCCTTCTCGGGGTTCCAGCACATGCCCAGAACTTTCTCCAGTGTTGTGTCGATGTCCAAGTTGACGATTTCATCCTGTTGGCTGACGTTAGGATCCGCTATGGAGTTCAGCACGTCTTTAGAGTTTGATTTGAGCCTTCACAAGTTGAAACCTCCCTCAGCATCAATGAGAGCCACGCCTGCTTCTTCTTTAACAGCGTGAAACTATTGACGTAATCGTCAACATAGTGGTACTGGACGATTGACTTGACCGCTCTTGAATGACTCGTTGAAAACCTTGACGCGTTTAGGTTTTTTACGAACTCAGCCGAGCATGGAGAACAAATAGCGCCAAATGTCATCACCTGCATCATGTACTCTTCAATTGGATGGTCTTCCGCATCTCTCCAGAGGAACCGCTGCATATTGAACGAGGACCTGGTGGTACATTTCCTTTATGTCACCTGACACGGCTATGGGTCTCATCCGAAAGTTGAACAGCACGGCAGTTAGTGGCGGGCGGTCATCCGGACCCTTCATCAGGAAAGAATTCAACGATACTTCATCGACTTTGGTGGCTGTGGCGGCTGTGGCAGGTACCAGATCTTACGATCTTTCTCGGCTTCAGGAAAGAATTCAACGATACTTCATCGACTTTGGTGGCTGTGGCGGCTGTGGCAGGTACCACATCATACGATTTTTCTTCGCTTCAGCCTCAGCCTTCGACAACTTCCTGGAGTATACCTTTCAAAAGTAACTCGTGATCACGTGGTGGTAAGCTGCAGTAAATTCTGGATCCCTCGCGAACCTTCTCTCTAGACCGCGAAGACGTGACTTGGCCATCCCGTAACTCTCAGGAACCTCGAACTTTTCTTCCTTTAGCAGCAGTCCTGTTTGGTACGGTACGGCTGGATTCCTCTGACCTTGTTCAGTTGGCCTCTGACTAAGCATTCGGGGCGGCCGAAGTTGAACTCCAACGCTGACATCACGCGATTGACGTTGTTCGTGTGGATAAACAGTGATTCGACGGCATCCCACGCAGCGCCTTTCAAACACTTCTGCAGACGGAACATATTGTCTACGTTCTAATAGTTCATCATCGCCGTGGACTCCAGAAATGCGTTAACGAACATCAGCCATCCTTCCGGGCATCCCGCATACTCGGGTAGATCGATTAACCTGTGGTAGCCTGTGACGCTATGCTGGTCCGCTTGTTGTCTCGGTGGCGGGAGCGTCGACGTCTGAGATGGATGGAAGACATTCGCCTGATAGAATGGCAAAATTACGTTGATTGGCGACATAAACGTTGGTACTCTGGGGCAAGATGGTCCTGCTGACTGGTCTATGTTAGCTGCCACCGTAACATGTGGTTGTTGTGGTAGGAACGTAGGCCTGAGAATTCGTTAAGACATTGTGCGCTCAGCTGCGCACCCCATACAATGTTTTTTCTGAGTTTTTTTTTTTTTTTTTACATCGTTCAATTAATTAACGATTATTTATTTATGTGCCAATAAATCTCCGCAGCTCTAAAAAAAAGGGTATCTATCCCTAGTTTTCTAATTACATTCCCGGAATATGATTTCTTATCACTTCAAGGCCAGGCCACTTTTCCATTATTCCCAAAAAAGGTTTTATTTGAGAATTCTTATATTAACGATTATTTGAGTGTACATTAGTACCTTCTGCAGACTATATACTTCCAGAATTCGATAAGACATTTTGCACTCAGCTGCACACCTCATACAATTTTTTTTGTGAGCTAACATCGCTCAAGTATTTAACGATTATATATTTGAGTGTATATTAGTACCTTCTCCAGACTATGTACTTCCAGAATTCGTTAAGACATTTTGCGGTCAGCTGCGCACCCCATACATTTTTTTTCTGAGTTAACATCGCTCAAGTAATTAACGATTATTTATTTATGTACCAATAAATCTCCGCTGCTCTAAAAAAGGGTATCTATCCCCAGTTTTCTAATTACATTCCCGGAATATGATTTCTTATCACTTCAAGGACAGGCCACTTTTCCGTCATTCCCAAGAAAGGATTCATTTGAGAATTCTTATATTCCTTCCATATACAATGAATATACAAAATGCTGGCTATTTATTGCCGCTTCCAGTCGATAGCGATTTTCGCCTTAGCCGCTGATTTAAGCATTATTGCTGAACTTAAATCAGGTTGTTGGACATCCGGTGAACTGCTGACTGGTGTTGATGCGGTTGTTGGCACTGACATAAGTCGCGCTCTGTAAGGTCTCTAACTTCGGAGCCACCTCGCTGGGCGAACAGCTTAGGACTCTCCTTACTGAGCGCACCAATCGCTCCCAGCAGCCGACTGCGTGTGGGTTCAGCGGGCAATTAAAAACCCACTCGATGCCCTTCTAAGACAGGTCTGTTTTTATGGCGTCGTTGTCGAGATTTCTACAGTTGACAAATCGTTCTTCGCGCCAATAAAATAGGTCTCGTTGTCGCCCCTTATCCCCTTCGGGACTCCTCTGCGGTTAACGAAGTTTCTCAAGCACAGTATGCAGGCGTCTGCAACCTACCGTTTTTCCCTTGAACGTTTGACTACGACATATACAGGTCCGAAATAATCAAGCCCGTAACGGGTCTAACGAAACGCGTGACACGGTCCTTCGGCAACTATCCCATCAACGGCGGCATCGGCTGCACTCAGTCTTGACCTTTCGAACGGCGGAACGCAGATGTGGCACCCAGAATCGCAGTCGCACCTCGTTGGTGATGACGTCATCATTTTGGTGATGCAGCAACCGATGATAGTGGTGTATCAGAGACTTCGTTATCGGATGGTGTTTTGGCATGATGACTAGACGTCTTGAGGCGTAGGGTGTAGTTGTGGCCGCATCTATGCGCCCATGCACGCGGAGGAGGCCGTCATCACCGATGTACGGCTTTAACTTGAAGATGCTTCTACTCTTCTCTACCGCCATATTTTGCCTCACTAGGTTGATCTCTCTCGTAAAGACATCCACCTGTGCTTGGAGGCACAAGAGTCGTTCACCTTCGTCAACCTCCTTAGCCGAAAGTTCGCCTCGTTCGTCTGATCCTCTCCGAAAGAGTCTCACGAACCTGAGAACCCAGGCTGCCGTCCTCTTCATCTTCGAGAACTTCGAGATTCTAGATATATCCAACATAGGGTTACTTACAGCGCCGATGCGTAAGAGAAACTTCGGCCGAGTTTCTTCCTGACGGACCATTCAGCCACTTGTTGTCAGCTTCAAACCTTGGGGGATATCGCGCCCGCGTCGCTTCGTCCGCCGGGTTACACTTTGCGCCATTGGTCCAAGTGGCAGCTCTCGAAGATTTCGGCAACCCGGAAGGCCACAAATCGCCTATACCTTTGAGGTTCCGAACGGATCCAATTGATGACCGTCTTGGAGTCACTTCAGAAGACTCGGTCGTCCACCTGCATCTCGTGCCATTTCACTATATAGTTAGCGAGTCTTACCCCAAGGCTTGCCGCTGACAGATCCAGGCGTGGAATCGACGTCAGCTTCTTCGGGGTGCATTTTGTTTTCCCACAGATGAAAGACACACATACTCCATCGGCTGACTCGACGCGGAAATATCCGATTGCGCTGAAGGCCTCTTCACTGGCGTCGACGAAGGCGTGTGCAACCCACAAGCGGCGATAACATCTGGGCGCACTCAGCTGCAGCAAGGCTGGAAAATTTGACTTCCACTGGCGCCAACGAAGGAAAATCTCATCGGGAACTCTTTCAACCCATGCAATGGCACTCTTCCAAACTGCAGCAATAATCATGCCAAACGAGTCGAAGATAGACATTGCTATGCACAGGAGTTCTCGCTTCGTAGGGCACTTATCGGCCTCCATGATGTCACTGTTGACTCTTGGGAATTTCTCCTTGAATACGAAGACATCCTTCTCGGGGTTCCAGCACATGCCCAGAACTTTCTCCAGTGTTGTGTCGATGTCCAAGTTGACGATTTCATCCTGGTGGCTGACGTTAGGATCCGCTATGGAGTTCAGCACGTCTTTAGAGTTTGATTTGAGCCTTCACAAGTTGAAACCTCCCTCAGCATCAATGAGAGCCACGCCTGCTTCTTCTTTAACAGCGTGAAACTATTGACGTAATCGTCAACATAGTGGTACTGGACGATTGACTTGACCGCTCTTGAATGACTCGTTGAAAACCTTGACGCGTTTAGGTTTTTTACGAACTCAGCCGAGCATGGAGAACAAATAGCGCCAAATGTCATCACCTGCATTATGTACTCTTCAATTGGATGGTCTTCCGCATCTCTCCAGAGGAACCGCTGCATATTGAACGAGGACCTGGTGGTACATTTCCTTTATGTCACCTGACACGGCTATGGGTCTCATCCGAAAGTTGAACAGCACGGCAGTTAGTGGCGGGCGGTCATCCGGACCCTTCATCAGGAAAGAATTCAACGATACTTCATCGACTTTGGTGGCTATGGCGGCTGTGGCAGGTAAAAGATCTTACGATCTTTCTCGGCTTCAGGAAAGAATTCAACGATACTTCTTTGACTTTGGTGGCTGTGGCGGCTGTGGCAGGTACCAGATCATACGATTTTTCTTCGCTTCAGCCTCAGCCTTCGACAACTTCCTGGAGTATACCTTTCAAAAGTAACTCGTGATCACGTGGTGGTAAGCTGCAGTAAATTCTGGATCCCTCGCGAACCTTCTCTCTAGACCGCGAAGACGTGACTTGGCCATCCCGTAACTCTCAGGAACCTCGAACTTTTCTTCCTTTAGCAGCAGTCCTGTTTGGTACGGTACGGCTGGATTCCTCTGACCTTGTTCAGTTGGCCTCTGACTAAGCATTCGGGGCGGCCGAAGTTGAACTCCAACGCTGACATCACGCGATTGACGTTGTTCGTGTGGATAAACAGTGATTCGACGGCATCCCACGCAGCGCCTTTCAAACACTTCTGCAGACGGAACATATTGTCTACGTTCTAATAGTTCATCATCGCCGTGGACTCCAGACATGCGTTAACGAACATCAGCCATCCTTCCGGGCATCCCGCATACTCGGGTAGATCGATTAACCTGTGGTAGCCTGTGACGCTATGCTGGTCCGCTTGTTGTCTCGGTGGCGGGAGCGTCGACGTCTGAGATGGATGGAAGACATTCGCCTGATAGAATGGCAAAATTACGTTGATTTGCGACATAAACGTTGGTACTCTGGGGCAAGATGGTCCTGCTGACTGGTCTATGTTAGCTGCCACCGTAACATGTGGTTGTTGTGGTAGGAACGTAGGCCTGAGAATTCGTTAAGACATTTTGCGCTCAGCTGCGCACCCCATACAATGTTTTTTCTGAGTTTTTTTTTTTTTTTTTACATCGTTCAATTAATTAACGATTATTTATTTATGTGCCAATAAATCTCCGCAGCTCTAAAAAAAAGGGTATCTATCCCTAGTTTTCTAATTACATTCCCGGAATATGATTTCTTATCACTTCAAGGCCAGGCCACTTTTCCATTATTCCCAAAAAAGGTTTTATTTGAGAATTCTTATATTAACGATTATTTGAGTGTACATTAGTACCTTCTGCAGACTATATACTTCCAGAATTCGATAAGACATTTTGCACTCAGCTGCACACCTCATACAATTTTAAGTATTTAACGATTATATATTTGAGTGTATATTAGTACCTTCTCCAGACTATGTACTTCCAGAATTCGTTAAGACATTTTGCGGTCAGCTGCGCACCCCATGCATTTTTTTTCTGAGTTAACATCGCTCAAGTAATTAACGATTATTTATTTATGTACCAATAAATCTCCGCTGCTCTAAAAAAGGGTATCTATCACCAGTTTTCTAATTACATTCCCGGAATATGATTTCTTATCACTTCAAGGACAGGCCACTTTTCCGTCATTCCCAAGAAAGGATTCATTTGAGAATTCTTATATTCCTTCCATATACAATGAATATACAAAATGCTGGCTATTTATTGCCGCTTCCAGTCGATAGCGATTTTCGCCTTAGCCGCTGATTTAAGCATTATTGCTGAACTTAAATCAGGTTGCGGTTGTTGGCACTGACATAAGTCGCGCTCTGTAAGGTCTCTAACTTCGGAGCCACCTCGCTGGGCGAACAGCTTAGGACTCTCCTTACTGAGCGCACCAATCGCTCCCAGCAGCCGACTGCGTGTGGGTTCAGCGGGCAATTAAAAACCCACTCGATGCCCTTCTAAGACAGCTCTGTTTTTATGGCGTCGTTGTCGAGATTTCTACAGTTGACAAATCGTTCTTCGCGCCAATAAAATTGGTCTCGTTGTCGCCCCTTATCCCCTTCGGGACTCCTCTGCGGTTAACGAAGTTTCTCAAGCACAGTATGCAGGCGTCTGCAACCTACCGTTTTTCCCTTGAACGTTTGACTACGACATATACAGGTCCGAAATAATCAAGCCCGTAACGGGTCTAACGAAACGCGTGACACGGTCCTTCGGCAACTATCCCATCAACGGCGGCATCGGCTGCACTCAGTCTTGACCTTTCGAACGGCGGAACGCAGATGTGGCACCCAGAATCGCAGTCGCACCTCGTTGGTGATGACGTCATCATTTTGGTGATGCAGCAACCGATGATAGTGGTGTATCAGAGACTTCGTTATCGGATGGTGTTTTGGCATGATGACTAGACGTCTTGAGGCGAAGGGTGTAGTTGTGGCCGCATCTATGCGCCCATGCACGCGGAGGAGGCCGTCATCACCGATGTACGGCTTTAACTTGAAGATTCTTCTACTCTTCTCTACCGCCATATTTTGCCTCACTAGGTTGATCTCTCTCGTAAAGACATCCACCTGTGCTTGGAGGCACAAGAGTCGTTCACCTTCGTCAACCTCCTTAGCCGAAAGTTCGCCTCGTTCGTCTGATCCTCTCCGAAAGAGTCTCACGAACCTGAGAACCCAGGCTGCCGTCCTCTTCATCTTCGAGAACTTCGAGATTCTAGATATATCCAACATAGGGTTACTTACAGAGCCGATGCGTAAGAGAAACTTCGGCCGAGTTTCTTCCTGACGGACCATTCAGCCACTTGTTGTCAGCTTCAAACCTTGGGGGATATCGCGCCCGCGTCGCTTCGTCCGCCGGGTTACACTTTGCGCCATTGGTCCAAGTGGCAGCTCTCGAAGATTTCGGCAACCCGGAAGGCCACAAATCGCCTATACCTTTGAGGTTCCGAACGGATCCAATTGATGACCGTCTTGGAGTCACTTCAGAAGACTCGGTCGTCCACCTGCATCTCGTGCCATTTCACTTTATAGTTAGCCAGTCTTACCCCAAGGCTTGCCGCTGACAGTTCCAGGCGTGGAATCGACGTCAGCTTCTTCGGGGTGCATTTTGTTTTCCCACAGATGAAAGACACACATACTCCATCGGCTGACTCGACGCGGAAATATCCGATTGCGCTGAAGGCCTCTTCACTGGCGTCGACGAAGGCAATAATCATGCCAAACGAGTCGAAGATAGACATTGCTATGCACAGGAGTTCTCGCTTCGTAGGGCACTTATCGGCCTCCATGATGTCACTGTTGACTCTTGGGAATTTCTCCTTGAATACGAAGACATCCTTCTCGGGGTTCCAGCACATGCCCAGAACTTTCTCCAGTGTTGTGTCGATGTCCAAGTTGACGATTTCATCCTGGTGGCTGACGTTAGGATCCGCTATGGAGTTCAGCACGTCTTTAGAGTTTGATTTGAGCCTTCACAAGTTGAAACCTCACTCAGCAACAATGAGAGCCACGCCTGCTTCTTCTTTAACAGCGTGAAACTATCGACGTAATCGTCAACATAGTGGTACTGGACGATTGACTTGACTGCTCTTGAATGACTCGTTGAAAACCTTGACGCGTTTAGGTTTTTTACGAACTCAGCCGAGCATGGAGAACAACTAGCGCCAAATGTCATCACCTGCATCACGTACTCTTCAATTGGATGGTCTTCCGCATCTCTCCAGAGGAACCGCTGCATATTGAACGAGGACCTGGTAGTACATTTCCTTTATGTCACCTGACACGGCTATGGGTCTCATCCGAAAGTTGAACAGCACGGCAGTTAGTGGCGGGCGGTCATCCGGATCCTTCATCAGGAAAGAATTCAACGATACTTCATCGACTTTGGTGGCTGTGGCAGGTACCAGATTTTACGATTTTTCTCGGCTTCAGGAAAGAATTCAACGATACTTCATCGACTTTGGTGGCTGTGGGGGCTGTGGCAGGTACCAGATCTTACGATTTTTCTTCGCTTCAGCCTCAGCCTTCGACAACTTCCTGGAGTATACCTTTCAAAAGTAACTCGTGATCACGTGGTGGTAAGCTGCAGTAAATTCTGGATCCCTCGCGAACCTTCTCTCTAGACCGCGAAGACGTGACTTGGCCATCCCGTAACTCTCAGGAACCTCGAACTTTTCTTCCTTTAGCAGCAGTCCTGTTTGGTACGGTACGGCTGGATTCCTCTGACCTTGTTCAGTTGGCCTCTGACTAAGCATTCGGGGCGGCCGAAGTTGAACTCCAACGCTGACATCACGCGATTGACGTTGTTCGTGTGGATAAACAGTGATTCGACGGCATCCCACGCAGCGCCTTTCAAACACTTCTGCAGACGGAACATATTGTCTACGTTCTAATAGTTCATCATCGCCGTGGACTCCAGAAATGCGTTAACGAACATCAGCCATCCTTCCGGGCATCCCGCATACTCGGGTAGATCGATTAACCTGTGGTAGCCTGTGACGCTATGCTGGTCCGCTTGTTGTCTCGGTGGCGGGAGCGTCGACGTCTGAGATGGATGGAAGACATTCGCCTGATAGAATGGCAAAATTACGTTGATTGGCGACATAAACGTTGGTACTCTGGGGCAAGATGGTCCTGCTGACTGGTCTATGTTAGCTGCCACCGTAACATGTGGTTGTTGTGGTAGGAACGTAGGCCTGAGAATTCGTTAAGACATTTTGCGCTCAGCTGCGCACCCCATACAATGTTTTTTCTGAGTTTTTTTTTTTTTTTTTACATCGTTCAATTAATTAACGATTATTTATTTATGTGCCAATAAATCTCCGCAGCTCTAAAAAAAAGGGTATCTATCCCTAGTTTTCTAATTACATTCCCGGAATATGATTTCTTATCACTTCAAGGCCAGGCCACTTTTCCATTATTCCCAAAAAAGGTTTTATTTGAGAATTCTTATATTAACGATTATTTGAGTGTACATTAGTACCTTCTGCAGACTATATACTTCCAGAATTCGATAAGACATTTTGCACTCAGCTGCACACCTCATACAATTTTTTTTGTGAGCTAACATCGCTCAAGTATTTAACGATTATATATTTGAGTGTATATTAGTACCTTCTCCAGACTATGTACTTCCAGAATTCGTTAAGACATTTTGCGGTCAGCTGCGCACACCATACATTTTTTTCTGAGTTAACATCGCTCAAGTAATTAACGATTATTTATTTATGTACCAATAAATCTCCGCTGCTCTAAAAAAGGGTATCTATCCCCAGTTTTCTAATTACATTCCCGGAATATGATTTCTTATCACTTCAAGGACAGGCCACTTTTCCGTCATTCCCAAGAAAGGATTCATTTGAGAATTCTTATATTCCTTCCATATACAATGAATATAAAAAATGCTGGCTATTTATTGCCGCTTCCAGTCGATAGCGATTTTCGCCTTAGCCGCTGATTTAAGCATTATTGCTGAACTTAAATCAGGTTGTTGGACATCCGGTGAACTGCTGACTGGTGTTGATGCGGTTGTTGGCACTGACATAAGTCGCGCTCTGTAAGGTCTCTAACTTCGGAGCCACCTCGCTGGGCGAACAGCTTAGGACTCTCCTTACTGAGCGCACCAATCGCTCCCAGCAGCCGACTGCGTGTGGGTTCAGCGGGCAATTAAAAACCCACTCGATGCCCTTCTAAGACAGGTCTGTTTTTATGGCGTCGTTGTCGAGATTTCTACAGTTGACAAATCGTTCTTCGCGCCAATAAAATTGGTCTCGTTGTCGCCCCTTATCCCCTTCGGGACTCCTCTGCGGTTAACGAAGTTTCTCAAGCACAGTATGCAGGCGTCTGCAACCTACCGTTTTTCCCTTGAACGTTTGACTACGACATATACAGGTCCGAAATAATCAAGCCCGTAACGGGTCTAACGAAACGCGTGACACGGTCCTTCGGCAACTATCCCATCAACGGCGGCATCGGCTGCACTCAGTCTTGACCTTTCGAACGGCGGAACGCAGATGTGGCACCCAGAATCGCAGTCGCACCTCGTTGGTGATGACGTCATCATTTTGGTGATGCAGCAACCGATGATAGTGGTGTATCAGAGACTTCGTTATCGGATGGTGTTTTGGCATGATGACTAGACGTCTTGAGGCGAAGGGTGTAGTTGTGGCCGCATCTATGCGCCCATGCACGCGGAGGAGGCCGTCATCACCGATGTACGGCTTTAACTTGAAGATGCTTCTACTCTTCTCTACCGCCATATTTTGCCTCACTAGGTTGATCTCTCTCGTAAAGACATCCACCTGTGCTTGGAGGCACAAGAGTCGTTCACCTTCGTCAACCTCCTTAGCCGAAAGTTCGCCTCGTTCGTCTGATCCTCTCCGAAAGAGTCTCACGAACCTGAGAACCCAGGCTGCCGTCCTCTTCATCTTCGAGAACTTCGAGATTCTAGATATATCCAACATAGGGTTACTTACAGCGCCGATGCGTAAGAGAAACTTCGGCCGAGTTTCTTCCTGACGGACCATTCAGCCACTTGTTGTCAGCTTCAAACCTTGGGGGATATCGCGCCCGCGTCGCTTCGTCCGCCGGGTTACACTTTGCGCCATTGGTCCAAGTGGCAGCTCTCGAAGATTTCGGCAACCCGGAAGGCCACAAATCGCCTATACCTTTGAGGTTCCGAACGGATCCAATTGATGACCGTCTTGGAGTCACTTCAGAAGACTCGGTCGTCCACCTGCATCTCGTGCCATTTCACTATATAGTTAGCGAGTCTTACCCCAAGGCTTGCCGCTGACAGTTCCAGGCGTGGAATCGACGTCAGCTTCTTCGGGGTGCATTTTGTTTTCCCACAGATGAAAGACACACATACTCCATCGGCTGACTCGACGCGGAAATATCCGATTGCGCTGAAGGCCTCTTCACTGGCGTCGACGAAGGCGTGTGCAACCCACAAGCGGCGATAACATCTGGGCGCACTCAGCTGCAGCAAGGCTGGAAAATTTGACTTCCACTGGCGCCAACGAAGGAAAATCTCATCGGGAACTCTTTCAACCCATGCAATGGCACTCTTCCAAACTGCAGCAATAATCATGCCAAACGAGTCGAAGATAGACATTGCTATGCACAGGAGTTCTCGCTTCGTAGGGCACTTATCGCCCTCCATGATGTCACTGTTGACTCTTGGGAATTTCTCCTTGAATACGAAGACATCCTTCTCGGGGTTCCAGCACATGCCCAGAACTTTCTCCAGTGTTGTGTCGATGTCCAAGTTGACGATTTCATCCTGGTGGCTGACGTTAGGATCCGCTATGGAGTTCAGCACGTCTTTAGAGTTTGATTTGAGCCTTCACAAGTTGAAACCTCACTCAGCAACAATGAGAGCCACGCCTGCTTCTTCTTTAACAGCGTGAAACTATCGACGTAATCGTCAACATAGTGGTACTGGACGATTGACTTGACTGCTCTTGAATGACTCGTTGAAAACCTTGACGCGTTTAGGTTTTTTACGAACTCAGCCGAGCATGGAGAACAACTAGCGCCAAATGTCATCACCTGCATCACGTACTCTTCAATTGGATGGTCTTCCGCATCTCTCCAGAGGAACCGCTGCATATTGAACGAGGACCTGGTGGTACATTTCCTTTATGTCACCTGACACGGCTATGGGTCTCATCCGAAAGTTGAACAGCACGGCAGTTAGTGGCGGGCGGTCATCCGGATCCTTCATCAGGAAAGAATTCAACGATACTTCATCGACTTTGGTGGCTGTGGCAGGTACCAGATCTTACGATTTTTCTCGGCTTCAGGAAAGAATTCAACGATACTTCATCGACTTTGGTGGCTGTGGCGGCTGTGGCAGGTACCAGATCTTACGATTTTTCTTCGCTTCAGCCTCAGCCTTCGACAACTTCCTGGAGTATACCTTTCAAAAGTAACTCGTGATCACGTGGTGGTAAGCTGCAGCAAATTCTGGATCCCTCGCGAACCTTCTCTCTAGACCGCGAAGACGTGACTTGGCCATCCCGTAACTCTCAGGAACCTCGAACTTTTCTTCCTTTAGCAGCAGTCCTGTTTGGTACGGTACGGCTGGATTCCTCTGACCTTGTTCAGTTGGCCTCTGACTAAGCATTCGGGGCGGCCGAAGTTGAACTCCAACGCTGACATCACGCGATTGACGTTGTTCGTGTGGATAAACAGTGATTCGACGGCATCCCACGCAGCGCCTTTCAAACACTTCTGCAGACGGAACATATTGTCTACGTTCTAATAGTTCATCATCGCCGTGGACTCCAGAAATGCGGTAACGAACATCAGCCATCCTTCCGGGCATCCCGCATACTCGGGTAGATCGATTAACCTGTGGTAGCCTGTGACGCTATGCTGGTCCGCTTGTTGTCTCGGTGGCGGGAGCGTCGACGTCTGAGATGGATGGAAGACATTCGCCTGATAGAATGGCAAAATTACGTTTATTGGCGACATAAACGTTGGTACTCTGGGGCAAGATGGTCCTGCTGACTGGTCTATGTTAGCTGCCACCGTAACATGTGGTTGTTGTGGTAGGAACGTAGGCCTGAGAATTCGTTAAGACATTTTGCGCTCAGCTGCGCACCCCATACAATGTTTTTTCTGAGTTATTTATTTTTTTTTTACATCGTTCAAGTAATTAACGATTATTTATTTATGTGCCAATAAATCTCCGCAGCTCTAAAAAAAAGGGTATCTATCCCTAGTTTTCTAATTACATTCCCGGAATATGATTTCTTATCACTTCAAGGCCAGGCCACTTTTCCATTATTCCCAAAAAAAATTCATTTGAGAATTCTTATATTAACGATTATTTGAGTGTACATTAGTACCTTCTGCAGACTATATACTTCCAGAATCCGATAAGACATTTTGCACTCAGCTGCACACCTCATACAATTTTTTTTGTGAGCTAACATCGCTCAAGTATTTAACGATTATATATTTGAGTGTATATTAGTACCTTCTCCAGACTATGTACTTCCAGAATTCGTTAAGACATTTTGCGGTCAGCTGCGCACCCCATACATTTTTTTTCTGAGTTAACATCGCTCAAGTAATTAACGATTATTTATTTATGTACCAATAAATCTCCGCTGCTCTAAAAAAGGGTATCTATCCACAGTTTTCTAATTACATTCCCGGGATATGATTTCTTATCACTTCAAGGACAGGCCACTTTTCCGTCATTCCCAAGAAAGGATTCATTTGAGAATTCTTATATTACTTCCCTAAGAAAAAGGATAAATCAATGTCATTAAATCTGTTATCTGCAACGCTGCAGTCTTCACAAAATTAGATTAGGTTTTCTGTAAGCTATGTCGAATTTAAAAGTTCAGCTTAGAGTTGTCCATCACCGATAATATATCCCCAATCAATTTGTTAAACAAAGTTTAAAGTTTAAAAATAAAATCGTGAATCAGAACGATAATGCGGTTGGATCAGGAAATTGTTTTTCCGGTAGAGTTTTATTATCTAGTCCCAACATCAAGCACGACAACGAATCCTGGACGACCTTCAAAAACACTTAACAAATGTACACCTCAAGTGCAAAAACGAAAAATAAAGGAGCTGTTATGCGCTAAAACGACGTGTGAAATTTTGTTATACGTGTGAAATTTAGTGTATGTCAAAGTATGCCCTGGCTGGACTTTCCGAGGCGTCCCGACTCTCGACCGAAGCCTCACCAACATTTGAAACTGCCAATTTAACAGCTGGTCTTCGTAGAATTCCGGCAGATGTTTTTATTTCAGCTAAGCGGATCTGGTTATCGCCGCCTGCGAACGCCTTCGTGATTCTCCCTCTTGCCCACTTATTCCTCGGAAGGTTGACGTCACACACAAGCACTAGGTCTCCTTCTTTGAGGGACGGAACTCGCTCGAACCACTTGCACCGTTTTGTGAGCACTGGTAGGTACTCACGCATCCATCTCCTCCAAAATCGGTCCTTGAGTTGTTGGCTCACTCGCCACAGGCTCTCTCGTTCACCGGTCCTGGAGTTTGAGTTGAGTTCACACCGTCCACCAGGAAGTGATTAGGCGTCAAGGGTTCTTCTTCCTCGGGTCACACTGGGAGGTGGGTAAGTGGACGGCTGTTGACTATATTTTCTTTTTCGATTAGCGCAAGAAAAGAAAAACACTGAATTAAAACAAGAAGTAATTTTTCTTAATCGATGTTTATTTGTCTGTTTCTCTAAGTACACTGAGTGTGTTTCTTTTTATGCAACACACCTGACATTGTTACAATGTTTATACAAAATGCTGGCTATTTATTGCCGCTTCCAGTCGATAGCGATTATGGCCTTAGCCGCTGATTTAAGCATTATTGCTGAACTTAAATCAGGTTGTTGGACATCCGGTGAACTGCTGACTGGTGTTGATGCGGTTGTTGGCACTGACATAAGTCGCGCTCTGTAAGGTCTCTAACTTCGGAGCCACCTCGCTGGGCGAACAGCTTAGGACTCTCCTTACTGAGCGCACCAATCGCTCCCAGCAGCCGACTGCGTGTGGGTTCAGCGGGCAATTAAAAACCCACTCGATGCCCTTCTAAGACAGCTCTGTTTTTATGGCGTCGTTGTCGAGATTTCTACAGTTGACAAATCGTTCTTCGCGCCAATAAAATTGGTCTCGTTGTCGCCCCTTATCCCCTTCGGGACTCCTCTGCGGTTAACGAAGTTTCTCAAGCACAGTATGCAGGCGTCTGCAACCTACCGTTTTTCCCTTGAACGTTTGACTACGACATATACAGGTCCGAAATAATCAAGCCCGTAACGGGTCTAACGAAACGCGTGACACGGTCCTTCGGCAACTATCCCATCAACGGCGGCATCGGCTGCACTCAGTCTTGACCTTTCGAACGGCGGAACGCAGATGTGGCACCCAGAATCGCAGTCGCACCTCGTTGGTGATGACGTCATCATTTTGGTGATGCAGCAACCGATGATAGTGGTGTATCAGAGACTTCGTTATCGGATGGTGTTTTGGCATGATGACTAGACGTCTTGAGGCGAAGGGTGTAGTTGTGGCCGCATCTATGCGCCCATGCACGCGGAGGAGGCCGTCATCACCGATGTACGGCTTTAACTTGAAGATGCTTCTACTCTTCTCTACCGCCATATTTTGCCTCACTAGGTTGATCTCTCTCGTAAAGACATCCACCTGTGCTTGGAGGCACAAGAGTCGTTCACCTCCTTAGCCGAAAGTTCGCCTCGTTCGTCTGATCCTCTCCGAAAGAGTCTCACGAATCTGAGAACCCAGGCTGCCGTCCTCTTCATCTTCGAGAACTTCGAGATTCTAGATATATCCAACATAGGGTTACTTACAGCGCCGATGCGTAAGAGAAACTTCGGCCGAGTTTCTTCCTGACGGACCATTCAGCCACTTGTTGTCAGCTTCAAACCTTGGGGGATATCGCGCCCGCGTCGCTTCGTCCGCCGGGTTACACTTTGCGCCATTGGTCCAAGTGGCAGCTCTCGAGGATTTCGGCAACCCGGAAGGCCACAAATCGCCTATACCTTTGAGGTTCCGAACGGATCCAATTGATGACCGTCTTGGAGTCACTTCAGAAGACTCGGTCGTCCACCTGCATCTCGTGCCATTTCACTATATAGTTAGCGAGTCTTACCCCAAGGCTTGCCGCTGACAGTTCCAGGCGTGGAATCGACGTCAGCTTCTGCGGGGTGCATTTTGTTTTCCCACAGATGAAAGACACACACACTCCATCGGCTGACTCGACGCGGAAATATCCGACTGCGCTGAAGGCCTCTTCACTGGCGTCGACGAAGGCGTGTGCAACCCACAAGCGGCGATAACATCTGGGCGCACTCAGCTGCAGCAAGGCTGGAAAATTTGACTTCCACTGCCGCCAACGAAGGAAAATCTCATCGGGAACTCTTTCAACCCATGCAATGGCACTCTTCCAAACTGCAGCAATAATCATGCCAAACGAGTCGAAGATAGACATTGCTATGCACAGGAGTTCTCGCTTCGTAGGGCACTTATCGCCCTCCATGATGTCACTGTTGACTCTTGGGAATTTCTCCTTGAATACGAAGACATCCTTCTCGGGGTTCCAGCACATGCCCAGAACTTTCTCCAGTGTTGTGTCGATGTCCAAGTTGACGATTTCATCCTGTTGGCTGACGTTAGGATCCGCTATGGAGTTCAGCACGTCTTTAGAGTTTGATTTGAGCCTTCACAAGTTGAAACCTCACTCAGCAACAATGAGAGCCACGCCTGCTTCTTCTTTAACAGCGTGAAACTATCGACGTAATCGTCAACATAGTGGTACTGGACGATTGACTTGACCGCTCTTGAATGACTCGTTGAAAACCTTGACGCGTTTAGGTTTTTTACGAACTCAGCCGAGCATGGAGAACAACTAGCGCCAAATGTCATCACCTGCATCACGTACTCTTCAATTGGATGGTCTTCCGCATCTCTCCAGAGGAACCGCTGCATATTGAACGAGGACCTGGTGGTACATTTCCTTTATGTCACCTGACACGGCTATGGGTCTCATCCGAAAGTTGAACAGCACGGCAGTTAGTGGCGGGCGGTCATCCGGATCCTTCATCAGGAAAGAATTCAACGATACTTCATCGACTTTGGTGGCTGTGGCAGGTACCAGATCTTACGATTTTTCTCGGCTTCAGGAAAGAATTCAACGATACTTCATCGACTTTGGTGGCTGTGGCGGCTGTGGCAGGTACCAGATCTTACGATTTTTCTTCGCTTCAGCCTCAGCCTTCGACAACTTCCTGGAGTATACCTTTCAAAAGTAACTCGTGATCACGTGGTGGTAAGCTGCAGCAAATTCTGGATCCCTCGCGAACCTTCTCTCTAGACCGCGAAGACGTGACTTGGCCATCCCGTAACTCTCAGGAACCTCGAACTTTTCTTCCTTTAGCAGCAGTCCTGTTTGGTACGGTACGGCTGGATTCCTCTGACCTTGTTCAGTTGGCCTCTGACTAAGCATTCGGGGCGGCCGAAGTTGAACTCCAACGCTGACATCACGCGATTGACGTTGTTCGTGTGGATAAACAGTGATTCGACGGCATCCCACGCAGCGCCTTTCAAACCCTTCTGCAGACGGAACATATTGTCTACGTTCTAATAGTTCATCATCGCCGTGGACTCCAGAAATGCGGTAACGAACATCAGCCATCCTTCCGGGCATCCCGCATACTCGGGTAGATCGATTAACCTGTGGTAGCCTGTGACGCTATGCTGGTCCGCTTGTTGTCTCGGTGGCGGGAGCGTCGACGTCTGAGATGGATGGAAGACATTCGCCTGATAGAATGGCAAAATTACGTTTATTGGCGACATAAACGTTGGTACTCTGGGGCAAAATGGTCCTGCTGACTGGTCTATGTTAGCTGCCACCGTAACATGTGGTTGTTGTGGTAGGAACGTAGGCCTGAGAATTCGTTAAGACATTTTGCGCTCAGCTGCGCACCCCATACAATGTTTTTTCTGAGTTATTTTTTTTTTTTTTACATCGTTCAAGTAATTAACGATTATTTATTTATGTGCCAATAAATCTCCGCAGCTCTAAAAAAAAGGGTATCTATCCCTAGTTTTCTAATTACATTCCCGGAATATGATTTCTTATCACTTCAAGGCCAGGCCACTTTTCCATTATTCCCAAAAAAGGTTTTATTTGAGAATTCTTATATTAACGATTATTTGAGAGTACATTAGTACCTTCTGCAGACTATATACTTCCAGAATCCGATAAGACATTTTGCACTCAGCTGCACACCTCATTTTTGTGAGCTAACATCGCTCAAGTATTTAACGATTATATATTTGAGTGTATATTAGTACCTTCTCCAGACTATGTACTTCCAGAATTCGTTAAGACATTTTGCGGTCAGCTGCGCACCCCATACATTTTTTTTCTGAGTTAACATCGCTCAAGTAATTAACGATTATTTATTTATGTACCAATAAATCTCCGCTGCTCTAAAAAAGGGTATCTATCCCCAGTTTTCTAATTACATTCCCGGGATATGATTTCTTATCACTTCAAGGACAGGCCACTTTTCCGTCATTCCCAAGAAAGGATTCATTTGAGAATTCTTATATTACTTCCCTAAGAAAAAGGATAAATCAATGTCATTAAATCTGTTATCTGCAACGCTGCAGTCTTCACAAAATTAGATTAGGTTTTCTGTAAGCTATGTCGAATTTAAAAGTTCAGCTTAGAGTTGTCCATCACCGATAATATATCCCCAATCAATTTGTTAAACAAAGTTTAAAGTTTAAAAATAAAATCGTGCATCAGAACGATAATGCGGTTGGATCAGGAAATTGTTTTTCCGGTAGAGTTTTATTATCTAGTCCCAACATCAAGCACGACAACGAATCCTGGACGACCTTCAAAAACACTTAACAAATGTACACCTCAAGTGCAAAAACGAAAAATAAAAGAGCTGTTATGCGCTAAAACGACGTGTGAAATTTTGTTATACGTGTGAAATTTAGTGTATGTCAAAGTATGCCCTGGCTGGACTTTCCGAGGCGTCCCGACTCTCGACCGAAGCCTCACCAACATTTGAAACTGCCAATTTAACAGCTGGTCTTCGTAGAATTCCGGCAGATGTTTTTATTTCAGCTAAGCGGATCTGGTTATCGCCGCCTGCGAACGCCTTCGTGATTCTCCCTCTTGCCCACTTATTCCTCGGAAGGTTGACGTCACACACAAGCACTAGGTCTCCTTCTTTGAGGGACGGAACTCGCTCGAACCACTTGCACCGTTTTGTGAGCACTGGTAGGTACTCACGCATCCATCTCCTCCAAAATCGGTCCTTGAGTTGTTGGCTCACTCGCCACAGGCTCTCTCGTTCACCGGTCCTGGAGTTTGAGTTGAGTTCACACCGTCCACCAGGAAGTGATTAGGCGTCAAGGGTTCTTCTTCCTCGGGTCACACTGGGAGGTGGGTAAGTGGACGGCTGTTGACTATATTTTCTTTTTCGATTAGCGCAAGAAAAGGAAAACACTGAATTAAAACAAGAAGTAATTTTTCTTAATCGATGTTTATTTGTCTGTTTCTCTAAGTACACTGAGTGTGTTTCTTTTTATGCAACATACCTGACATTGTTACAATGTTTATACAAAATGCTGGCTATTTATTGCCGCTTCCAGTCGATAGCGATTTTCGCCTTAGCCGCTGATTTAAGCATTATTGCTGAACTTAAATCAGGTTGTTGGACATCCGGTGAACTGCTGACTGGTGTTGATGCGGTTGTTGGCACTGACGTAAGTCGCGCTCTGTAAGGTCTCTAACTTCGGAGCCACCTCGCTGGGCGAACAGCTTAGGACTCTCCTTACTGAGCGCACCAATCGCTCCCAGCAGCCGACTGCGTGTGGGTTCAGCGGGCAATTAAAAACCCACTCGATGCCCTTCTAAGACAGCTCTGTTTTTATGGCGTCGTTGTCGAGATTTCTACCCGCGTCGCTTCGTCCGCCGGGTTACACTTTGCGCCATTGGTCCAAGTGGCAGCTCTCGAGGATTTCGGCAACCCGGAAGGCCACAAATCGCCTATACCTTTGAGGTTCCGAACGGATCCAATTGATGACCGTCTTGGAGTCACTTCAGAAGACTCGGTCGTCCACCTGCATCTCGTGCCATTTCACTATATAGTTAGCGAGTCTTACCCCAAGGCTTGCCGCTGACAGTTCCAGGCGTGGAATCGACGTCAGCTTCTGCGGGGTGCATTTTGTTTTCCCACAGATGAAAGACACACACACTCCATCGGCTGACTCGACGCGGAAATATCCGACTGCGCTGAAGGCCTCTTCACTGGCGTCGACGAAGACGTGTGCAACCCACAAGCGGCGATAACATCTGGGCGCACTCAGCTGCAGCAAGGCTGAAAAATTTGACTTCCACTGGCGCCAACGAAGGAAAATCTCATAGGGAACTCTTTCAACACATGCAATGGCACTCTTCCAAACTGCAGCAATAATCATGCCAAACGAGTCGAAGATAGACATTGCTATGCACAGGAGTTCTCGCTTCGTAGGGCACTTATCGCCCTCCATGATGTCACTGTTGACTCTTGGGAATTTCTCCTTGAATACGAAGACATCCTTCTCGGGGTTCCAGCACATGCCCAGAACTTTCTCCAGTGTTGTGTCGATGTCCAAGTTGACGATTTCATCCTGTTGGCTGACGTTAGGATCCGCTATGGAGTTCAGCACGTCTTTAGAGTTTGATTTGAGCCTTCACAAGTTGAAACCTCCCTCAGCATCAATGAGAGCCACGCCTGCTTCTTCTTTAACAGCGTGAAACTATTGACGTAATCGTCAACATCGTGGTACTGGACGATTGACTTGACCGCTCTTGAATGACTCGTTGAAAACCTTGACGCGTTTAGGTTTTTTACGAACTCAGCCGAGCATGGAGAACAACTAGCGCCAAATGTCATCACCTGCATCATGTACTCTTCAATTGGATGGTCTTCCGCATCTCTCCAGAGGAACCGCTGCATATTGAACGAGGACCTGGTGGTACATTTCCTTTATGTCACCTGACACGGCTATGGGTCTCATCCGAAAGTTGAAGCGGGCGGTCATCCGGACCCTTCATCAGGAAAGAATTCAACGATACTTCATCGACTTTGGTGGCTGTGGCGGCTGTGGCAGGTACCAGATCTTACGATCTTTCTCGGCTTCAGGAAAGAATTCAACGATACTTCATCGACTTTGGTGGCTGTGGCGGCTGTGGCAGGTACCAGATCTTACGATTTTTCTTCGCTTCAGCCTCAGCCTTCGACAACTTCCTGGAGTATACCTTTCAAAAGTAACTCGTGATCACGTGGTGGTAAGCTGCAGCAAATTCTGGATCGCTCGCGAACCTTCTCTCTAGACCGCGAAGACGTGACTTGGCCATCCCGTAACTCTCAGGAACCTCGAACTTGTCTTCCTTTAGCAGCAGTCCTGTTTGGTACGGTACGGCTGGATTCCTCTGACCTTGTTCAGTTGGCCTCTGACTAAGCATTCGGGGCGGCCGAAGTTGAACTCCAACGCTGACATCACGCGATTGACGTTGTTCGTGTGGATAAACAGTGATTCGACGGCATCCCACGCAGCGCCTTTCAAACACTTCTGCAGACGGAACATATTGTCTACGTTCTAATAATTCATCATCGCCGTGGACTCCAGAAATGCGGTAACGAACATCAGCCATCCTTCCGGGCATCCCGCATACTCGGGTAGATCGATTAACCTGTGGTAGCCTGTGACGCTATGCTGGTCCGCTTGTTGTCTCGGTGGCGGGAGCGTCGACGTCTGAGATGGATGGAAGACATTCGCCTGATAGAATGGCAAAATTACGTTTATTGGCGACATAAACGTTGGTACTCTGGGGCAAGATGGTCCTGCTGACTGGTCTATGTTAGCTGCCACCGTAACATGTGGTTGTTGTGGTAGGAACGTAGGCCTGAGAATTCGTTAAGACATTTTGCGCTCAGCTGCGCACCCCATACAATGTTTTTTCTGAGTTATTTTTTTTTTTTACATCGTTCAAGTAATTAACGATTATTTATTTATGTACCAATAAATCTCCGCTGCTCTAAAAAAGGGTATCTATCCCCAGTTTTCTAATTACATTCCCGGGATATGATTTCTTATCACTTCAAGGACAGGCCACTTTTCCGTCATTCCCAAGAAAGGATTCATTTGAGAATTCTTATATTACTTCCCTAAGCTATGTCGAATTTAAAAGTTCAGCTTAGAGTTGTCCATCACCGATAATATATCCCCAATCAATTTGTTAAACAAAGTTTAAAGTTTAAAAATAAAATCGTGCATCAGAACGATAATGCGGTTGGATCAGGAAATTGTTTTTATCTGTAGAGTTTTATTATCTAGTCCCAACATCAAGCACGACAACGAATCCTGGACGACCTTCAAAAACACTTAACAAATGTACACCCCAAGTGCAAAAACGAAAAATAAAGGAGCTGTTATGCGCTAAAACGACGTGTGAAATTTTGTTATACGTGTGAAATTTAGTGTATGTCAAAGTATGCCCTGGCTGGACTTTCCGAGGCGTCCCGACTCTCGACCGAAGCCTCACCAACATTTGAAACTGCCAATTTAACAGCTGGTCTTCGTAGAATTCCGGCAGATGTTTTTATTTCAGCTAAGCGGATCTGGTTATCGCCGCCTGCGAACGCCTTCGTGATTCTCCCTCTTGCCCACTTATTCCTCGGAAGGTTGACGTCACACACAAGCACTAGGTCTCCTTCTTTGAGGGACGGAACTCGCTCGAACCACTTGCACCGTTTTGTGAGCACTGGTAGGTACTCACGCATCCATCTCCTCCAAAATCGGCCCTTGAGTTGTTGGCTCACTCGCCACAGGCTCTCTCGTTCACCGGTCCTGGAGTTTGAGTTGAGTTCACACCGTCCACCAGGAAGTGATTAGGCGTCAAGGGTTCTTCTTCCTCGGGTCACACTGGGAGGTGGGTAAGTGGACGGCTGTTGACTATATTTTCTTTTTCGATTAGCGCAAGAAAAGAAAAACACTGAATTAAAACAAGAAGTAATTTTTCTTAATCGATGTTTATTTGTCTGTTTCTCTAAGTACACTGAGTGTGTTTCTTTTTATGCAACATACCTGACATTGTTACAATGTTTATACAAAATGCTGGCTATTTATTGCCGCTTCCAGTCGATAGCGATTTTCGCCTTAGCCGCTGATTTAAGCATTATTGCTGAACTTAAATCAGGTTGTTGGACATCCGGTGAACTGCTGACTGGTGTTGATGCGGTTGTTGGCACTGACGTAAGTCGCGCTCTGTAAGGTCTCTAACTTCGGAGCCACCTCGCTGGGCGAACAGCTTAGGACTCTCCTTACTGAGCGCACCAATCGCTCCCAGCAGCCGACTGCGTGTGGGTTCAGCGGGCAATTAAAAACCCACTCGATGCCCTTCTAAGACAGCTCTGTTTTTATGGCGTCGTTGTCGAGATTTCTACCCGCGTCGCTTCGTCCGCCGGGTTACACTTTGCGCCATTGGTCCAAGTGGCAGCTCTCGAGGATTTCGGCAACCCGGAAGGCCACAAATCGCCTATACCTTTGAGGTTCCGAACGGATCCAATTGATGACCGTCTTGGAGTCACTTCAGAAGACTCGGTCGTCCACCTGCATCTCGTGCCATTTCACTATATAGTTAGCGAGTCTTACCCCAAGGCTTGCCGCTGACAGTTCCAGGCGTGGAATCGACGTCAGCTTCTGCGGGGTGCATTTTGTTTTCCCACAGATGAAAGACACACACACTCCATCGGCTGACTCGACGCGGAAATATCCGACTGCGCTGAAGGCCTCTTCACTGGCGTCGACGAAGACGTGTGCAACCCACAAGCGGCGATAACATCTGGGCGCACTCAGCTGCAGCAAGGCTGAAAAATTTGACTTCCACTGGCGCCAACGAAGGAAAATCTCATAGGGAACTCTTTCAACACATGCAATGGCACTCTTCCAAACTGCAGCAATAATCATGCCAAACGAGTCGAAGATAGACATTGCTATGCACAGGAGTTCTCGCTTCGTAGGGCACTTATCGCCCTCCATGATGTCACTGTTGACTCTTGGGAATTTCTCCTTGAATACGAAGACATCCTTCTCGGGGTTCCAGCACATGCCCAGAACTTTCTCCAGTGTTGTGTCGATGTCCAAGTTGACGATTTCATCCTGTTGGCTGACGTTAGGATCCGCTATGGAGTTCAGCACGTCTTTAGAGTTTGATTTGAGCCTTCACAAGTTGAAACCTCCCTCAGCATCAATGAGAGCCACGCCTGCTTCTTCTTTAACAGCGTGAAACTATTGACGTAATCGTCAACATCGTGGTACTGGACGATTGACTTGACCGCTCTTGAATGACTCGTTGAAAACCTTGACGCGTTTAGGTTTTTTACGAACTCAGCCGAGCATGGAGAACAACTAGCGCCAAATGTCATCACCTGCATCATGTACTCTTCAATTGGATGGTCTTCCGCATCTCTCCAGAGGAACCGCTGCATATTGAACGAGGACCTGGTGGTACATTTCCTTTATGTCACCTGACACGGCTATGGGTCTCATCCGAAAGTTGAACAGCACGGCAGTTAGTGGCGGGCGGTCATCCGGACCCTTCATCAGGAAAGAATTCAACGATACTTCATCGACTTTGGTGGCTGTGGCGGCTGTGGCAGGTACCAGATCTTACGATCTTTCTCGGCTTCAGGAAAGAATTCAACGATACTTCATCGACTTTGGTGGCTGTGGCGGCTGTGGCAGGTACCAGATCATACGATTTTTCTTCGCTTCAGCCTCAGCCTTCGACAACTTCCTGGAGTATACCTGTCAAAAGTAACTCGTGATCACGTGGTGGTAAGCTGCAGTAAATTCTGGATCCCTCGCGAACCTTCTCTCTAGACCGCGAAGACGTGACTTGGCCATCCCGTAACTCTCAGGAACCTCGAACTTTTCTTCCTTTAGCAGCAGTCCTGTTTGGTACGGTACGGCTGGATTCCTCTGACCTTGTTCAGTTGGCCTCTGACTAAGCATTCGGGGCGGCCGAAGTTGAACTCCAACGCTGACATCACGCGATTGACGTTGTTCGTGTGGATAAACAGTGATTCGACGGCATCCCACGTAGCGCCTTTCAAACACTTCTGCAGACGGAACATATTGTCTACGTTCTAATAGTTCATCATCGCCGTGAACTCCAGAAATGCGGTAACGAACATCAGCCATCCTTCCGGGCATCCCGCATACTCGGGTAGATCGATTAACCTGTGGTAGACTGTGACGCTATGCTGGTCCGCTTGTTGTCTCGGTGGCGGGAGCGTCGACGTCTGAGATGGATGGAAGACATTCGCCTGATAGAATGGCAAAATTACGTTTAGTGGCGACATAAACGTTGGTACTCTGGGGCAAGATGGTCCTGCTGACTGGTCTATGTTAGCTGCCACCGTAACATGTGGTTGTTGTGGTAGGAACGTAGGCCTGAGAATTCGTTAAGACATTTTGCGCTCAGCTGCGCACCCCATACAATGTTTTTTCTGAGTTATTTTTTTTTTTTTTGTACATCGTTCAAGTAATTAACGATTATTTATTTATGTGCCAATAAATCTCCGCAGCTCTAAAAAAAAGGGTATCTATCCCTAGTTTTCTAATTACATTCCCGGAATATGATTTCTTATCACTTCAAGGCCAGGCCACTTTTCCATTATTCCCAAAAAAGGTTTTATTTGAGAATTCTTATATTAACGATTATTTGAGTGTACATTAGTACCTTCTGCAGACTATATACTTCCAGAATTCGTTAAGACATTTTGCGGTCAGCTGCGCACCCCATACATTTTTTTCTGAGTTAACATCGCTCAAATAATTAACGATTATTTATTTATGTACCAATAAATCTCCGCTGCTCTAAAAAAGGGTATCTATCCCCAGTTTTCTAATTACATTCCCGGAATATGATTTCTTATCACTTCAAGGACAGGCCACTTTTCCGTCATTCCCAAGAAAGGATTCATTTGAGAATTCTTATATTACTTCCCTAAGAAAAAGGATAAATCAATGTCATTAAATCTGTTATCTGCAACGCTGCAGTCTTCACAAAATTAGATTAGGTTTTCTGTAAGCTATGTCGAGTTTAAAAGTTCAGCTTAGAGTTGTCCATCACCGATAATATATCCCCAATCAATTTGTTAAACAAAGTTTAAAGTTTAAAAATAAAATCGTGCATCAGAACGATAATGCGGTTGGATCAGGAAATTGTTTTTATCTGTAGAGTTTTATTATCTAGTCCCAACATCAAGCACGACAACGAATCCTGGACGACCTTCAAAAACACTTAACAAATGTACACCCCAAGTGCAAAAACGAAAAATAAAGGAGCTGTTATGCGCTAAAACGACGTGTGAAATTTTGTTATACGTGTGAAATTTAGTGTATGTCAAAGTATGCCCTGGCTGGACTTTCCGAGGCGTCCCGACTCTCGACCGAAGCCTCACCAACATTTGAAACTGCCAATTTAACAGCTGGTCTTCGTAGAATTCCGGCAGATGTTTTTATTTCAGCTAAGCGGATCTGGTTATCGCCGCCTGCGAACGCCTTCGTGATTCTCCCTCTTGCCCACTTATTCCTCGGAAGGTTGACGTCACACACAAGCACTAGGTCTCCTTCTTTGAGGGACGGAACTCGCTCGAACCACTTGCACCGTTTTGTGAGCACTGGTAGGTACTCACGCATCCATCTCCTCCAAAATCGGCCCTTGAGTTGTTGGCTCACTCGCCACAGGCTCTCTCGTTCACCGGTCCTGGAGTTTGAGTTGAGTTCACACCGTCCACCAGGAAGTGATTAGGCGTCAAGGGTTCTTCTTCCTCGGGTCACACTGGGAGGTGGGTAAGTGGACGGCTGTTGACTATATTTTCTTTTTCGATTAGCGCAAGAAAAGAAAAACACTGAATTAAAACAAGAAGTAATTTTTCTTAATCGATGTTTATTTTCTGTTTCTCTAAGTACACTGAGTGTGTTTCTTTTTATGCAACACACCTGACATTGTTACAATGTTTATACAAAATGCTGGCTATTTATTGCCGCTTCCAGTCGATAGCGATTATCGCCTTAGCCGCTGATTTAAGCATTATTGCTGAACTTAAACCAGGTTGTTGGACATCCGGTGAACTGCTGACTGGTGTTGATGCGGTTGTTGGCACTGACATAAGTCGCGCTCTGTAAGGTCTCTAACTTCGGAGCCACCTCGCTGGGCGAACAGCTTAGGACTCTCCTTACTGAGCGCACCAATCGCTCCCAGCAGCCGACTGCGTGTGGGTTCAGCGGGCAATTAAAAACCCACTCGATGCCCTTGTAAGACAGCTCTGTTTTTATGGCGTCGTTGTCGAGATTTCTACAGTTGACAAATCGTTCTTCGCCCCAATAAAATTGGTCTCGTTGTCGCCCCTTATCCCCTTCGGGACTCCTCTGCGGTTAACGAAGTTTCTCAAGCACAGTATGCAGGCGTCTGCAACCTATCGTTTTTCCCTTGAACGTTTGACTACGACATATACAGGTCCGAAATAATCAAGCCCGTAACGGGTCTAACGAAACGCGTGACACGGTCCTTCGGCAACTATCCCATCAACGGCGGCATCGGCTGCACTCAGTCTTGACCTTTCGAACGGCGGAACGCAGATGTGGCACCCAGAATCGCAGTCGCACCTCGTTGGTGATGACGTCATCATTTTGGTGATGCAGCAACCGATGATAGTGGTGTATCAGAGACTTCGTTATCGGATGGTGTTTTGGCATGATGACTAGACGTTTTGAGGCGAAGGGTGTAGTTGTGGCCGCATCTATGCGCCCATGCACGCGGAGGAGGCCGTCATCACCGATGTACGGCTTTAACTTGAAGATGCTTCTACTCTTCTCTACCGCCATATTTTGCCTCACTAGGTTGATCTCTCTCGTAAAGACATCCACCTGTGCTTGGAGGCACAAGAGTCGTTCACCTTCGTCAACCTCCTTAGCCGAAAGTTCGCCTCGTTCGCTGACTCGACGCGGAAATATCCGACTGCGCTGAAGGCCTCTTCACTGGCGTCGACGAAGGCGTGTGCAACCCACAAGCGGCGATAACATCTGGGCGCACTCAGCTGCAGCAAGGCTGGAAAATTTGACTTCCACTGGCGCCAACGAAGGAAAATCTCATCGGGAACTCTTTCAACCCATGCAATGGCACTCTTCCAAACTGCAGCAATAATCATGCCAAACGAGTCGAAGATAGACATTGCTATGCACAGGAGTTCTCGCTTCGTAGGGCACTTATCGCCCTCCATGATGTCACTGTTGACTCTTGGGAATTTCTCCTTGAATACGAAGACATCCTTCTCGGGGTTCCAGCACATGCCCAGAACTTTCTCCAGTGTTGTGTCGATGTCCAAGTTGACGATTTCATCCTGTTGGCTGACGTTAGGATCCGCTATGGAGTTCAGCACGTCTTTAGAGTTTGATTTGAGCCTTCACAAGTTGAAACCTCCCTCAGCATCAATGAGAGCCACGCCTGCTTCTTCTTTAACAGCGTGAAACTATCGACGTAATCGTCAACATAGTGGTACTGGACGATTGACTTGACCGCTCTTGAATGACTCGTTGAAAACCTTGACGCGTTTAGGTTTTTTACGAACTCAGCCGAGCATGGAGAACAACTAGCGCCAAATGTCATCACCTGCATCACGTACTCTTCAATTGGATGGTCTTCCGCATCTCTCCAGAGGAACCGCTGCATATTGAACGAGGACCTGGTGGTACATTTCCTTTATGTCACCTGACACGGCTATGGGTCTCATCCGAAAGTTGAAGCGGGCGGTCATCCGGACCCTTCATCAGGAAAGAATTCAACGATACTTCATCGACTTTGGTGGCTGTGGCGGCTGTGGCAGGTACCAGATCTTACGATCTTTCTCGGCTTCAGGAAAGAATTCAACGATACTTCATCGACTTTGGTGGCTGTGGCGGCTGTGGCAGGTACCAGATCTTACGATTTTTCTTCGCTTCAGCCTCAGCCTTCGACAACTTCCTGGAGTATACCTTTCAAAAGTAACTCGTGATCACGTGGTGGTAAGCTGCAGCAAATTCTGGATCGCTCGCGAACCTTCTCTCTAGACCGCGAAGACGTGACTTGGCCATCCCGTAACTCTCAGGAACCTCGAACTTGTCTTCCTTTAGCAGCAGTCCTGTTTGGTACGGTACGGCTGGATTCCTCTGACCTTGTTCAGTTGGCCTCTGACTAAGCATTCGGGGCGGCCGAAGTTGAACTCCAACGCTGACATCACGCGATTGACGTTGTTCGTGTGGATAAACAGTGATTCGACGGCATCCCACGCAGCGCCTTTCAAACACTTCTGCAGACGGAACATATTGTCTACGTTCTAATAATTCATCATCGCCGTGGACTCCAGAAATGCGGTAACGAACATCAGCCATCCTTCCGGGCATCCCGCATACTCGGGTAGATCGATTAACCTGTGGTAGCCTGTGACGCTATGCTGGTCCGCTTGTTGTCTCGGTGGCGGGAGCGTCGACGTCTGAGATGGATGGAAGACATTCGCCTGATAGAATGGCAAAATTACGTTTATTGGCGACATAAACGTTGGTACTCTGGGGCAAGATGGTCCTGCTGACTGGTCTATGTTAGCTGCCACCGTAACATGTGGTTGTTGTGGTAGGAACGTAGGCCTGAGAATTCGTTAAGACATTTTGCGCTCAGCTGCGCACCCCATACAATGTTTTTTCTGAGTTATTTTTTTTTTTTACATCGTTCAAGTAATTAACGATTATTTATTTATGTACCAATAAATCTCCGCTGCTCTAAAAAAGGGTATCTATCCCCAGTTTTCTAATTACATTCCCGGGATATGATTTCTTATCACTTCAAGGACAGGCCACTTTTCCGTCATTCCCAAGAAAGGATTCATTTGAGAATTCTTATATTACTTCCCTAAGCTATGTCGAATTTAAAAGTTCAGCTTAGAGTTGTCCATCACCGATAATATATCCCCAATCAATTTGTTAAACAAAGTTTAAAGTTTAAAAATAAAATCGTGCATCAGAACGATAATGCGGTTGGATCAGGAAATTGTTTTTATCTGTAGAGTTTTATTATCTAGTCCCAACATCAAGCACGACAACGAATCCTGGACGACCTTCAAAAACACTTAACAAATGTACACCCCAAGTGCAAAAACGAAAAATAAAGGAGCTGTTATGCGCTAAAACGACGTGTGAAATTTTGTTATACGTGTGAAATTTAGTGTATGTCAAAGTATGCCCTGGCTGGACTTTCCGAGGCGTCCCGACTCTCGACCGAAGCCTCACCAACATTTGAAACTGCCAATTTAACAGCTGGTCTTCGTAGAATTCCGGCAGATGTTTTTATTTCAGCTAAGCGGATCTGGTTATCGCCGCCTGCGAACGCCTTCGTGATTCTCCCTCTTGCCCACTTATTCCTCGGAAGGTTGACGTCACACACAAGCACTAGGTCTCCTTCTTTGAGGGACGGAACTCGCTCGAACCACTTGCACCGTTTTGTGAGCACTGGTAGGTACTCACGCATCCATCTCCTCCAAAATCGGCCCTTGAGTTGTTGGCTCACTCGCCACAGGCTCTCTCGTTCACCGGTCCTGGAGTTTGAGTTGAGTTCACACCGTCCACCAGGAAGTGATTAGGCGTCAAGGGTTCTTCTTCCTCGGGTCACACTGGGAGGTGGGTAAGTGGACGGCTGTTGACTATATTTTCTTTTTCGATTAGCGCAAGAAAAGGAAAACACTGAATTAAAACAAGAAGTAATTTTTCTTAATCGATGTTTATTTGTCTGTTTCTCTAAGTACACAGAGTGTGTTTCTTTTTATGCAACACACCTGACATTGTTACAATGTTTATACAAAATGCTGGCTATTTATTGCCGCTTCCAGTCGATAGCGATTTTCGCCTTAGCCGCTGATTTAAGCATTATTGCTGAACTTAAATCAGGTTGTTGGACATCCGGTGAACTGCTGACTGGTGTTGATGCGGTTGTTGGCACTGACGTAAGTCGCGCTCTGTAAGGTCTCTAACTTCGGAGCCACCTTGCTGGGCGAACAGCTTAGGACTCTCCTTACTGAGCGCACCAATCGCTCCCAGCAGCCGACTGCGTGTGGGTTCGGCGGGCAATTAAAAACCCACTCGATGCCCTTCTAAGACAGCTCTGTTTTTATGGCGTCGCTGTCGAGATTTCTACAGTTGACAAATCGTTCTTCGCGCCAATAAAATTGGTCTCGTTGTCGTCCGAAATAATCAAGCCCGTAACGGGTCTAACGAAACGCGTGACACGGTCCTTCGGCAACTGTCCCATCAACGGCGGCATCGGCTGCACTCAGTCTTGACCTTTCGAACGGCGGAACGCAGATGTGGCACCCAGAATCGCAGTCGCACCTCGTTGGTGATGACGTCATCATTTTGGTGATGCAGCAACCGATGATAGTGGTGTATCAGAGACTTCGTTATCGGATGGTGTTTTGGCATGATGACTAGACGTCTTGAGGCGAAGGGTGTAGTTGTGGCCGCATCTATGCGCCCATGCACGCGGAGGAGGCCGTCATCACCGATGTACGGCTTTAACTTGAAGATGCTTCTACTCTTCTCTACCGCCATATTTTGCCTCACTAGGTTGATCTCTCTCGTAAAGACATCCACCTGTGCTTGGAGGCACAAGAGTCGTTCACCTTCGTCAACCTCCTTAGCCGAAAGTTCGCCTCGTTCGTCTGATCCTCTCCGAAAGAGTCTCACGAACCTGAGAACCCAGGCTGCCGTCCTCTTCATCTTCGAGAACTTCGAGATTCTAGATATATCCAACATAGGGTTACTTACAGCGCCGATGCGTAAGAGAAACTTCGGCCGAGTTTCTTCCTGACGGACCATTCAGCCACTTGTTGTCAGCTTCAAACCTTGGGGGATATCGCGCCCGCGTCGCTTCGTCCGCCGGGTTACACTTTGCGCCATTGGTCCAAGTGGCAGCTCTCGAGGATTTCGGCAACCCGGAAGGACACAAATCGCCTATACCTTTGAGGTTCCGAACGGATCCAATTGATGACGGTCTTGGAGTCACTTCAGAAGACTCGGTCGTCCACCTGCATCTCGTGCCATTTCACTATATAGTTAGCGAGTCTTACCCCAAGGCTTGCCGCTGACAGTTCCAGGCGTGGAATCGACGTCAGCTTCTGCGGGGTGCATTTTGTTTTCCCACAGATGAAAGACCCACACACTCCATCGGCTGACTCGACGCGGAAATATCCGACTGCGCTGAAGGCCTCTTCACTGGCGTCAACGAAGGCGTGTGCAACCCACAAGCGGCGATAACATCTGGGCGCACTCAGCTGCAGCAAGGCTGGAAAATTTGACTTCCACTGGCGCCAACGAAGGAAAATCTCATCGGGAACTCTTTCAACCCATGCAATGGCACTCTTCCAAACTGCAGCAATAATCATGCCAAACTAGTCGAAGATAGACATTGCTATGCACAGGAGTTCTCGCTTCGTAGGGCACTTATCGCCCTCCATGATGTCAGTGTTGACTCTTGGGAATTTCTCCTTGAATACGAAGACATCCTTCTCGGGGTTCCAGCACATGCCCAGAACTTTCTCCAGTGTTGTGTCGATGTCCAAGTTGACGATTTCATCCTGTTGGCTGACGTTAGGATCCGCTATGGAGTTCAGCACGTCTTTAGAGTTTGATTTGAGCCTTCACAAGTTGAAACCTCCCTCAGCATCAATGAGAGCCACGCCTGCTTCTTCTTTAACAGCGTGAAACTATCGACGTAGTCGTCAACATAGTGGTGCTGGATGATTGACTTGACCGCTCTTGAATGACTCGTTGAAAACCTTGACGCGTTTAGGTTTTTTACGAACTCAGCCGAGCATGGAGAACAACTAGCGCCAAATGTCATCACCTGCATCACGTACTCTTCAATTGGATGGTCTTCCGCATCTCTCCAGAGGAACCGCTGCATATTGAACGAGGACCTGGTGGTACATTTCCTTTATGTCACCTGACACGGCTATGGGTCTCATCCGAAAGTTGAACAGCACGGCAGTTAGTGGCGGGCGGTCATCCGGACCCTTCATCAGGAAAGAATTCAACGATACTTCATCGACTTTGGTGGCTGTGGCGGCTGTGGCAGGTACCAGATCTTACGATCTTTCTCGGCTTCAGGAAAGAATTCAACGATACTTCATCGACTTTGGTGGCTGTGGCGGCTGTGGCAGGTACCAGATCTTACGATTTTTCTTCGCTTCAGCCTCAGCCTTCGACAACTTCCTGGAGTATACCTTTCAAAAGTAACTCGTGATCACGTGGTGGTAAGCTGCAGCAAATTCTGGATCCCTCGCGAACCTTCTCTCTAGACCGCGAAGACGTGACTTGGCCATCCCGTAACTCTCAGGAACCTCGAACTTGTCTTCCTTTAGCAGCAGTCCTGTTTGGTACGGTACGGCTGGATTCCTCTGACCTTGTTCAGTTGGCCTCTGACTAAGCATTCGGGGCGGCCGAAGTTGAACTCCAACGCTGACATCACGCGATTGACGTTGTTCGTGTGGATAAACAGTGATTCGACGGCATCCCACGCAGCGCCTTTCAAACACTTCTGCAGACGGAACATATTGTCTACGTTCTAATAGTTCATCATCGCCGTGGACTCCAGAAATGCGTTCACGAACATCAGCCATCCTTCCGGGCATCCCGCATACTCGGGTAGATCGATTAACCTGTGGTAGCCTGTGACGCTATGCTGGTCCGCTTGTTGTCTCGGTGGCGGGAGCTTCGACGTCTGAGATGGATGGAAGACATTCGCCTGATAGAATGGCAAAATTACGTTTATTGGCGACATAAACGTTGGTACTCTGGGGCAAGATGGTCCTGCTGACTGGTCTATGTTAGCTGCCACCGTAACATGTGGTTGTTGTGGTAGGAACGTAGGCCTGAGAATTCGTTAAGACATTTTGCGCTCAGCTGCGCACCCCATACAATGTTTTTTCTGAGTTATTTTTTTACATCGTTCAAGTAATTAACGATTATTTATTTATGTGCCAATAAATCTCCGCAGCTCTAAAAAAAAGGGTATCTATCCCTAGTTTTCTAATTACATTCCCGGAATATGATTTCTTATCACTTCAAGGCCAGGCCACTTTTCCATTATTCCCAAAAAAGGTTTTATTTGAGAATTCTTATATTAACGATTATTTGAGTGTACATTAGTACCTTCTGCAGACTATATACTTCCAGAATCCGATAAGACATTTTGCACTCAGCTGCGCACCTCATACAATTTTTTTTGTGAGCTAACATCGCTCAAGTATTTAACGATTATATATTTGAGTGTATATTAGTACCTTCTCCAGACTATGTACTTCCAGAATTCGTTAAGACATTTTGCGGTCAGCTGCGCACCCCATACATTTTTTTTCTGAGTTAACATCGCTCAAGTAATTAACGATTATTTATTTATGTACCAATAAATCTCCGCTGCTCTAAAAAAGGGTATCTATCCCCAGTTTTCTAATTACATTCCCGGGATATGATTTCTTATCACTTCAAGGACAGGCCACTTTTCCGTCATTCCCAAGAAAGGATTCATTTGAGAATTCTTATATTACTTCCCTAAGAAAAAGGATAAATCAATGTCATTAAATCTGTTATCAGCAACGCTGCAGTCTTCACAAAATTAGATTAGGTTTTCTGTAAGCTATGTCGAATTTAAAAGTTCAGCTTAGAGTTGTCCATCACCGATAATCTATCCCCAATCAATTTGTTAAACAAAGTTTAAAGTTTAAAAATAAAATCGTGCATCAGAACGATAATGCGGTTGGAACAGGAAATTGTTTTTATCTGTAGAGTTTTATTATCTAGTCCCAACATCAAGCACGACAACGAATCCTGGACGACCTTCAAAAACACTTAACAAATGTACACCCCAAGTGCAAAAACGAAAAATAAAGGAGCTGTTATGCGCTAAAACGACATGTGAAATTTTGTTATACGTGTGAAATTTAGTGTATGTCAAAGTATGCCCTGGCTGGACTTTCCGAGGCGTCCCGACTCTCGACCGAAGCCTCACCAACATTTGAAACTGCCAATTTAACAGCTGGTCTTCGTAGAATTCCGGCAGATGTTTTTATTTCAGCTAAGCGGATCTGGTTATCGCCGCCTGCGAACGCCTTCGTGATTCTCCCTCTTGCCCACTTATTCCTCGGAAGGTTGACGTCACACACAAGCACTAGGTCTCCTTCTTTGAGGGACGGAACTCGCTCGAACCACTTGCACCGTTTTGTGAGCACTGGTAGGTACTCACGCATCCATCTCCTCCAAAATCGGTCCTTGAGTTGTTGGCTCACTCGCCACAGGCTCTCTCGTTCACCGGTCCTGGAGTTTGAGTTGAGTTCACACCGTCCACCAGGAAGTGATTAGGCGTCAAGGGTTCTTCTTCCTCGGGTCACACTGGGAGGTGGGTAAGTGGACGGCTGTTGACTATATTTTCTTTTTCGATGAGCGCAAGAAAAGGAAAACACTGAATTAAAACAAGAAGTAATTTTTCTTAATCGATGTTTATTTGTCTGTTTCTCTAAGTACACTGAGTGTGTTTCTTTTTATGCAACACACCTGACATTGTTACAATGTTTATACAAAATGCTGGCTATTTATTGCCGCTTCCAGTCGATAGCGATTTTCGCCTTAGCCGCTGATTTAAGCATTATTGCTGAACTTAAATCAGGTTGTTGGACATCCGGTGAACTGCTGACTGGTGTTGATGCGGTTGTTGGCACTGACGTAAGTCGCGCTCTGTAAGGTCTCTAACTTCGGAGCCACCTCGCTGGGCGAACAGCTTAGGACTCTCCTTACTGAGCGCACCAATCGCTCCCAGCAGCCGACTGCGTGTGGGTTCGGCGGGCAATTAAAAACCCACTCGATGCCCTTCTAAGACAGCTCTGTTTTTATGGCGTCGTTGTCGAGATTTCTACAGTTGACAAATCGTTCTTCGCGCCAATAGAATTGGTCTCGTTGTCGCCCCTTATCCCCTTCGGGACTCCTCTGCGGTTCACGAAGTTTCTCAAGCACAGAATGCAGGCGTCTGCAAGCTACCGTTTTTCCCTTGAACGTTTGACTACGACATATACAGGTCCGAAATAATCAAGCCCGTAACGGGTCAACTGTCCCATCAGCGGCGGCATCGGCTGCACTCAGTCTTGACCTTTCGAACGGCGGAACGCAGATGTGGCACCCAGAATCGCAGTCGCACCTCGTTGGTGATGACGTCATCATTTTGGTGGTGCAGCAACCGATGATAGTGGTGTATCAGAGACTTCGTTATCGGATGGTGTTTTGGCATGATGACTGGACGTCTTGAGGCGAAGGGTGTAGTTGTGGCCGCATCTATGCGCCCATGCACGCGGAGGAGGCCGTCATCACCGATGTACGGCTTTAACTTGAAGATGCTTCTACTCTTCTCTACCGCCATATTTTGCCTCACTAGGTTGATCTCTCTCGTAAAGACATCCACCTGTGCTTGGAGGCACAAGAGTCGTTCACCTTCGTCAACCTCCTTAGCCGAAAGTTCGCCTGGTTCGTCTGATCCTCGCCGCAAGAGTCTCACGAACCTGAGAACCCAGGCTGCCGTCCTCTTCATCTTCGAGAACTTCGAGATTCTAGATATATCCAACATAGGGTTACTTACAGCGCCGATGCGTAAGAGAAACTTCGGCCGAGTTTCTTCCCGACATACGTGACCATTGATGTCATCCGGTTGCGAAGGCCACTCCTCTTCGGGAAGCGTAAGGACCGACGGACCATTCAGCCACTTGTTGTCAGCTTCAAACCTTGGGGGATATCGCGCCCGCGTCGCTTCGTCCGCGGGTTACACTTTGCGCCATTGGTCCAAGTGGCAGCTCTCGAGGATTTCGGCAACCCGGAAGGCCACAAATCGCCTATACCTTTGAGGTTCCGAACGGATCCAATTGATGACCGTCTTGGAGTCACTTCAGAAGACTCGGTCGTCCACCTGCATCTCGTGCCATTTCACTATATAGTTAGCGAGTCTTACCCCAAGGCTTGCCGCTGACAGTTCCAGGCGTGGAATCGACGTCAGCTTCTGCGGGGTGCATTTTGTTTTCGCACAGATGAAAGACACACACACTCCATCGGCTGACTCGACGCGGAAATATCCGACTACGCTGAAGGCCTCTTCACTGGCGTTGACGAAGACGTGTGCAACCCACAAGCGGCGATAACATCTGGGCGCACTCAGCTGCAGCAAGGCTGGAAAATTTGACTTCCACTGGCGCCAACGAAGGAAAATCTCATCGGGAACTCTTTCAACCCATGCAATGGCACTCTTCCAAACTGCAGCAATAATCATGCCAAACGAGTCGAAGATAGACATTGCTATGCACAGGAGTTCTCGCTTCGTAGGGCACTTATCGCCCTCCATGATGTCACTATTGACTCTTGGGAATTTCTCCTTGAATACGAAGACATCCTTCTCGGGGTTCCAGCACATGCCCAGAACTTTCTCCAGTGTTGTGTCGATGTCCAAGTTGACGATTTCATCCTGTTGGCTGACGTTAGGATCCGCTATGGAGTTCAGCACGTCTTTAGAGTTTGATTTGAGCCTTCACAAGTTGAAACCTCCCTCAGCATCAATGAGAGCCACGCCTGCTTCTTCTTTAACAGCGTGAAACTATTGACGTAATCGTCAACATAGTGGTACTGGACGATTGACTTGACCGCTCTTGAATGACTCGTTGAAAACCTTGACGCGTTTAGGTTTTTTACGAACTCAGCCGAGCATGAAGAACAACTAGCGCCAAATGTCATCACCTGCATCACGTACTCTTCAATTGGATGGTCTTCCGCATCTCTCCAGAGGAACCGCTGCATATTGAACGAGGACCTGGTGGTACATTTCCTTTATGTCACCTGACACGGCTATGGGTCTCATCCGAAAGTTGAACAGCACGGCAGTTAGTGGCGGGCGGTCATCCGGACCCTTCATCAGGAAAGAATTCAACGATACTTCATCGACTTTGGTGGCTGTGGCGGCTGTGGCAGGTACCAGATCTTACGATCTTTCTCGGCTTCAGGAAAGAATTCAACGATACTTCATCGACTTTGGTGGCTGTGGCGGCTGTGGCAGGTACCAGATCTTACGATTTTTCTTCGCTTCAGCCTCAGCCTTCGACAACTTCCTGGAGTATACCTTTCAAAAGTAACTCGTGATCACGTGGTGGTAAGCTGCAGCAAATTCTGGATCCCTCGCGAACCTTCTCTCTAGACCGCGAAGACGTGACTTGGCCATCCCGTAACTCTCAGGAACCTCGAACTTGTCTTCCTTTAGCAGCAGTCCTGTTTGGTACGGTACGGCTGGATTCCTCTGACCTTGTTCAGTTGCCCTCTGACTAAGCATTCGGGGCGGCCGAAGTTGAACTCCAACGCTGACATCACGCGATTGACGTTGTTCGTGTGGATAAACAGTGATTCGACGGCATCCCACGCAGCGCCTTTCAAACACTTCTGCAGACGGAACATATTGTCTACGTTCTAATAGTTCATCATCGCCGTGGACTCCAGAAATGCGGTAACGAACATCAGCCATCCTTCCGGGCATCCCGCATACTCGGGTAGATCGATTAACCTGTGGTAGCCTGTGACGCTATGCTGGTCCGCTTGTTTTCTCGGTGGCGGGAGCGTCGACGTCTGAGATGGATGGAAGACATTCGCCTGATAGAATGGCAAAATTACGTTTATTGGCGACATAAACGTTGGTACTCAGGGGCAAGATGGTCCTGCTGACTGGTCTATGTTAGCTGCCACCGTAACATGTGGTTGTTGTGGTAGGAACGTAGGCCTGAGAATTCGTTAAGACATTTTGCGCTCAGCTGCGCACCCCATACAATGTTTTTTCTAAATTATTGTTTTTTTTTTTTACATCGTTCAAGTAATTAACGATTATTTATTTATGTGCCAATAAATCTCCGCAGCTCTAAAAAAAAGGGTATCTATCCCTAGTTTTCTAATTACATTCCCGGAATATGATTTCTTATCACTTCAAGGCCAGGCCACTTTTCCATTATTCCCAAAAAAAGATTCATTTGAGAATTCTTATATTAACAATTATTTGAGTGTACATTAGTACCTTATCCAGACTATATACTTCCAGAATCCGATAAGACATTTTGCACTCAGCTGCGCACCTCATACAATTTTTTTTGTGAGCTAACATCGCTCAAGTATTTAACGATTATATATTTGAGTGTATATTAGTACCTTCTCCAGACTATGTACTTCCAGAATTCGTTAAGACATTTTGCGGTCAGCTGCGCACCCCATACATTTTTTTTCTGAGTTAACATCGCTCAAGTAATTAACGATTATTTATTTATGTACCAATAAATCACCGCTGCTCTAAAAAATGGTATCTATCCCTAGTTTTCTAATTATATTCCCGGAATATGATTTCTTATCACTTCAAGGACAGGCCTCTTTTCCGTCATTCCCAAGAAAGGATTCATTTGAGAATTCTTATATTACTTCCCTAAGAAAAAGGATAAATCAATATCATTAAATCTGTTATCTGCAACGCTGCAGTCTTCACAAAATTAGATTAGGTTTTCTGTAAGCTAGGTCGAATTTAAAAGTTCAGCTTAGAGTTGTCCATCACCGATAATATATCGCCAATCAATTTGTTAAACAAAGTTTAAAGTTTAAAAATAAAATCGTGCATCAGAACGATAATGCGGTTGGATCAGGAAATTGTATTTCCGGTAGAGTTTTATTATCTAGTCCCGACATCAAGCACGACAACGAATCCTGGACGACCTTCAAAAACACTTAACGAATGTACACCCCAAGTGCAAAAACGAAAAATAAAGGAGCTGTTATGCGCTAAAACGACGTGTGAAATTTTGTTATACGTGTGAAATTTAGTATATGTCAAAGTATGCCCTGGCTGGACTTTCCGAACCTTCCGAGTCCGAAGAATGAACGTACCCCTTCAATTTATTCGGTGACGTTTATTCTCTAGATAAATTCGATACATTTCCATACATATATAATTATGGTATTTTATACAAATTGTACTTACTATTTTGGCAGACTCGTGGCGTCACCGTGGGCTCAGAATTTCGGAAAGAGCGCGAATTCGAAAGGCACGAGTTTAAATATGGCGTATCTGACAGATTATTTAGGTTTGTTCTATTTGACGTTTCATGAGCCACACGCTGCCGCCATGGCTGTTGCAATTTAAAACGAGGAAATGAATATAATTCTTTACACCCCACCCCCCGTGAGGCGTCCCGACTCTCGACCGAAGCCTCACCAACATTTGAAACTGCCAATTTAACAGCTGGTCTTCGTAGAATTCCGGCAGATGTTTTTATTTCAGCTAAGCGGATCTGGTTATCGCCGCCTGCGAACACCTTCGTGATTCTTCCTCTTACCCACTTATTCCTCGGAAAGTTGACGTCACACACAAGCACTAGGTCTCCTTCTTTGAGGGACGGAACTCGCTCGAACCACTTGCACCGTTTTGTGAGCACTGGTAGGTACTCACGCATCCATCTCCTCCAAAATCGGTCCTTGAGTTGTTGGCTCACTCGCCATTGCTTCCTAAGGCATAAGGCTCTCTCGTTCACCGGTCCTGGAGTTTGAGTTGAGTTCACACCGTCCACCAGGAAGTGATTAGGCGTCAAGGGTTCTTCTTCCTCGGGTCACACTGGGAGGTGGGTAAGTGGCCGGCTGTTGACTATATTTTCTTTTTCGATGAGCGCAGGAAAAGGAAAACACTGAATTAAAACAAGTAATTTTTCTTAATCGATGTTTATTTGTCTGTTTCTCTAAGTACACTGAGTGTGTTTCTTTTTATGCAACACACCTGACAATGTTACAATGAATATACAAAATGCTGGCTATTTATTGCCGCTTCCAGTCGATAGCGATTTTCGCCTTAGCCGCTGATTTAAGCATTATTGCTGAACTTAAATCAGGTTGTTGGACATCCGGTGAACTGCTGACTGGTGTTGATGCGGTTGTTGGCACTGACATAAGTCGCGCTCTGTAAGGTCTCTAACTTCGGAGCCACCTCGCTGGGCGAACAGCTTAGGACTCTCCTTACTGAGCGCACCAATCGCTCCCAGCAGCCGACTGCGTGTGGGTTCAGCGGGCAATTAAAAACCCACTCGATGCCCTTCTAAGACAGCTCTGTTTTTATGGCGTCGTTGTCGAGATTTCTACAGTTGACAAATCGTTCTTCGCGCCAATAGAATTGGTCTCGTTGTCGCCCCTTATCCCCTTCGGGACTCCTCTGCGGTTCACGAAGTTTCTCAAGCACAGAATGCAGGCGTCTGCAACCTACCGTTTTTCCCTTGAACGTTTGACTACGACATATGCAGGTCCGAAATAATCAAGCCCATAACGAGTCAACTGTCCCATCAGCGGCGGCATCGGCTGCACTCAGTCTTGACCTTTCGAACGGCGGAACGCAGATGTGGCACCCAGAATCGCAGTCGCACCTCGTTGGTGATAACGTCATCATTTTGGTGGTGCAGCAGCCGATGATAGTGGTGTATCAGAGACTTCGTTATCGGATGGTGTTTTGGCATGATGACTAGACGTCTTGAGGCGAAGGGTGTAGTTGTGGCCGCATCTATGCGCCCATGCACGCGGAGGAGGCCGTCATCACCGATGTACGGCTTTAACTTGAAGATGCTTCTACTCTTCTCTACCGCCATATTTTGCCTCACTAGGTTGATCTCTCTCGTAAAGACATCCACCTGTGCTTGGAGGCACAAGAGTCGTTCACCTTCGTCAACCTCCTTAGCCGAAAGTTTGCCTCGTTCGTCTGATCCTCGCCGAAAGAGTCTCACGAACCTGAGAACCCAGGCTGCCGTCCTCTTCATCTTCGAGAACTTCGAGATTCTAGATATATCCAACATAGGGTTACTTACAGCGCCGATGCGTAAGAGAAACTTCGGCCGAGTTTCTTCCCGACATACGTGACCATTGATGTCATCCGGTTGCGAAGGCCACTCCTCTTCGGGAAGCGTAAGGACCGATGGACCATTCAGCCACTTGTTGTCAGCTTCAAACCTTGGGGGATATCGCGCCCGCGTCACTTCGTCCGCCGGGTTACACTTTGATGGCACCCAGCGCCATTGGTCCAAGTGGCAGCTCTCGAGGATTTCGGCAACCCGGAAGGCCACAAATCGCCTATACCTTTGAGTTTCCGAACGGATCCAATTGATGACCGTCTTGGAGTCACTTCAGGAGTTTTAACAGTCGAGAGTAGCGTTTTTTTTTTCTATTTATACTTGCAATAATTAAATGAATGTTGTATTTTAAGTCAAGGAAGGTGCAAATCTGATACCAATGGACACAAATGGGCTCAGTGACCCTTATGTTCGTGTGCAAATACACCCAGATAAAGCCGACAAGACGAAGAAGAAGACCAAGACTATGAAGGCAACTTTAAATCCAGTTTTTAATGAGACATTTACTTAGTAAGATTACTGTCTCCATATTTACTTTACCATGGGCATAATTCAGATAATTTAGTGATATTAAGCCTGAGGACAAAGAGAAACGACTATTGGTTGAAGTATGGGATTGGGACAGAACCTCCCGGAATGATTTTATGGGGTCATTGTCATTCAGCATTCAAGAAATTATAAAGGTTGTGTCAATATATATTAACACCAGTTGCAGAAAAATGGTATCGTGAATCATTTTTCTAGGAACCTGTTGAAGTTTGGTACAAGTTACTTTCTCAGGAAGAAGGTGAACATTACAATATTCCATGTAGTGATCCAAGCACGGATATTGCAATGCTGAGAGATCAAGTCAGGGTAAGTGATAAGTATTATATAAAATCCTCAAAATCTTGTAATTAAGAAGCCTGGTGTATATTTAGCGTGCATCCCAACGCGAACAAAAGAAACGTATGGATAATAAGGATATGCCTCACAATATGAGCAAACGTGATATGATTCGAGCTGCTGACTTTAATTTCCTTAAAGTTCTTGGAAGAGGTTCGTTTGCCAAAATTCTCTTAGCTGAACGTAGAGGTACAGATGAATTGTATGCATGTAAAGTTTTGCGTAAGGATGTCATCCTTCAAACCGATGACATGGAACTTCCAATGATTGAAAAGAGAGTTTTGGCTTTATCAGGCAAACCACCGTTCCTTGTGCAATTACATTCATGTTTCCAAACTATGGTAAGGCATATTTTCGTGTGTGTTTATTTTATTATATAGAACTTACAAAACAGGACCGTTTATTCTTTGTTATGGAGTATTGTAAGGGAGGTGACTTAATGTTCCAAATTCAGCAAGTTGGCCGTTTCAAAGAGAAAGTTGCTTTGTAAGATAGCATCCAAATCTATTGTAAAATTCAACGATTATGTGGACATATGTATTTTGTTGTTTTACAGATTCTATGCAGCTGAGATAGCTGTAGCTTTGTTTTATCTTCATGACAAGGGTATTATATACAGGGACTTAAAATTGGACAATGTCCTCTTAGATGGTGAAGGTCACGTAAAGATTGCAGATTTTGGTTTATGCAAAGAAGGCATATTGGACGATCAAACAGCCAAAACCTTCTGTGGCACATCCAACTACATGGCACCAGAAGTAAGCAATTGAGCAACAAATTTACATCTTGTTCAAATTAGTTTCCTTTTCTTTTAAGATTCTTCAATATCAGCCGTATAACAGTGCTGTTGACTGGTGGCCATATGGCGTTTTACTATTTGAAATGTTGGCTGGTCAATCGCCCTTTGAAGGAGATACCGATGAATTAATTTTTAAAGCTATTAAAGAGAATAAATGTAACTTTCCAAAACACTTTTCACAAGAAGCTAAGGATGCATGCGGTGGGGTAAGCTCCGTATAAAACCAATATTTCAAAACATATTGAGCAACATATACGCATATTAAATTGAATATCCCTTTAGTTCCTTAGCAAGAGACCAGATAATCGTTTGGGCTCTGGTTCGAATGGCAAATATGACATAAGAACACATGGTTTTTTCAAAGACATTGATTGGGACAAAGTGAATTCGCGAGATATGGAACCCCCAGTTAAACCAAAAATTGTGAGTAATTTTTAACTCGACATGAAGTTATTTGAAAACATACATAATTATAATTGACTTTCAGAAACATCGAAAAGATATCGCAAACTTTGATAAACTTTTCACTTGTGAGAAGACAGATTTGACTCCAACAGACAAGCTGTTTATGATGAACTTGGATCAGAATGAATTTATTGGTTTTTCATACTTAAACCCGGAGTTTATTACAATTTTGTAATTGAAGATGAATGTTTATTTATATTCTATAGATGTATTAGGAAAACATCTCTATACTCAATATGAAATGAAAGTAATAATTAAAATGATAATTAAGATGATAACTAAGCGTCACAGACTACTGCGACAGTAGATCGATCATCGTCGGTGTGACAACAGGAAAAATAAAGGTCATTGAAGCAAACGAAGTGGTGTTTTTTTCTTTTTCAAATCAGAAGTGGGATAAAGAGACCCAACGGTGGAAAGGGAACGTGTGTGCATCGCGCTGCGAACAGTACGGGGATTGTTTTCGTTTTTCCTTTTCTGCCTATTTTCGAGCAGGGAACGACTGTGGTGACTGTCGGTGTGTAGCAGACGAGGCTACAGAAAGAAAAAAAAAAACACAAAAATCCAAGAACGGAGCTGGAGGGCAACGACCTCGAAGTCTGCACTGCTTCACCGCGCGAACATTCGTTGCGATCGACCAGATTGTGCAATTGACACAGACCAGCGTCTGTTGTCACCGATCATATGCGTGTTATTGCTCTCGATCAGGTGCTGACGTAGACGAGCGAGGTGGAAGCGGGGTACAATGCTTCGACCAGTGACGAGCTCAGGGTTGTGCTGAAGGAGCGCGGGATGTCGACGTCTGGGACGAAGGAAGAGTTGCTGGCTAGACTGCTAGATCCGAGGGCGAGTGCAAAGGCCTCGGAGGAAGCTGGATAAGCACTTCTGCCACTCATGCAGCCGCAGCCTGTGACTGGAAACCCCCTCCGTGGTAAGCCATCTACATCTCGGAAGTCCGCGGGAAACCGGTCGGGTGCCGCTGATACGAATGAACTCGTCCTAATGCGCGCCGAGTTGCAACGACTGACGGAGAAGGTCGTCGAGCTCATAACAGCACAGGCGGGGGAGGCCGCGAAGCGTGCGGACGAAAAGCTAACCAGAGTCGACTTAATCGGGTTGGATTGGGGGAAAAGGTGCTGCACCAGCAACACATACTCAGTCCGAGACTTGGCCGAAATGCTGCCGCTATTTGACCCGAAGGCTACGGGAAAGAAGTCAAAGCACCAGCGAGGACACAGAAGAATATATCTTCAAGATGAGGATGATAAAGTCTCGGGGACGTGTGCACGAGAAGCCTTCGGAGCACTAAGGCCAAAGTCAGTCAAGGACGTCCTCGAAAGGGTTCGCTGGGTCATGGAACTGAACTCACTTTCGGTCGTCCACCTGCACCTCGTGCCATTTCACTATATAGTTACCCCAAGGCTTGCCGCTGACAGTTCCAGGCGTGGAATCGACGTCAGCTTCTGCGGGGTGCATTTTGTTTTCCCACAGATGAAAGACACACACACTCCATCGGCTGACTCGACGCGGAAATATCCGACTGCGCTGAAGGCCTCTTCACTGGCGTCAACGAAGACGTGTGCAACCCACAAGCGGCGATAACATCTGGGCGCACTCAGCTGCAGCAAGGCTGGAAAATTTGACTTCCACTGGCGCCAACGAAGGAAAATATCATCGGGAACTCTTTCAACCCATGCAATGGCACTCTTCCAAACTGCAGCAATAATCATGCCAAACGAGTCGAAGATAGACATTGCTATGCACAGAAGTTCTCGCTTCGTAGGGTACTTATCGCCCTCCATGATGTCACTGTTGACTCTTGGGAATTTCTCCTTGAATACGAAGACATCCTTCTCGGGGTTCCAGCACATGCCCAGAACTTTCTCCAGTGTTGTGTCTATGTCCAAGTTGACGATTTCATCCTGTTGGCTGACGTTAGGATCCGCTAAGGAGTTCAGCACGTCTTTAGAGTTTGCCTTCACAAGTTGAAACCTCCCTCAGCATCAATAAGAGCCACGCCTGCTTCTTCTTTAACAGCGTGAAACTATAGACGTAATCGTCAACATAGTGGTACTGGACGATTGACTTGACCGCTCTTGAATGACTCGTTGAAAACCTTGACGCGTTTAGGTTTTTTACGAACTCAGCCGAGCATGGAGAACAACTAGCGCCAAATGTCATCACCTGCATCACGTACTCTTCAATTGGATGGTGTTCCGCATCTCTCCAGAGGAACCGCTGCATATTGAACGAGGACCTGGTGGTACATTTCCTTTATGTCACCTGACACGGCTATGGGTCTCATCCGAAAGTTGAACAGCACGGCAGTTAGTGGCGGGCGGTCATCCGGACCCTTCATCAGGAAAGAATTCAACGATACTTTCATTAGCTGCAGACCCATTGACAGATACTCTTCGGATACTCGATCGAAGCTTAGGCCTTCTCCGTCCTCGCTGATTTGGCTATTGTGGAGAACAAATTCTTCACTTGCTGGATGAGCTGATCAATTCAATAGTGTAAGAATTGATAAGTGATGATACATCCCGCTGGCTTCCAGGAAAGTCTGAAAATTTTGAACATTTGTCACGAATGGTATGAGCAGCTCCAATTTGGATTCTGGGATCGGCTGGATTCCTCTGACCTTGTTCAGTTGGCCTCTGACTAAGCATTCGGGGCGGCCGAAGTTGAACTCCAACGCTGACATCACGCGATTGACGTTGTTCGTGTGGACAAACAGTGATTCGACGGCATCCCACGCAGCGCCTTTCAAACACTTCTGCAGACGGAACATATTGTCTACGTTCTAATAGTTCATCATCGCCGTGGACTCCAGAAATGCGGTAACGAACATCAGTCATCCTTCCGGGCATCCCGCATACTCGGGTAGATCGATTAACCTGTGGTAGCCTGTGACGCTATGCTGGTCCGCTTGCTGTCTCGGTGGCGGGAGCGTCGACGTCTGACTCCAGAAATGCGGTAACGAACATCAGCCATCCTTCCGGGGAGCCCGCATACTCGTTTAGATCGATTAACCTGTGGTAGCCTGTGACGCTATGCTGGTCCGCTTGTTGTCTCGGTGGCGGGAGCGTCGACGTCTGAGATGGATGGAAGACATTCGCCTGATAGAATGGCAAAATTACGTTTATTGGCGACATAAACGTTGGTACTCTGGGGCAAGATGGTCCTGCTGACTGGTCTATGTTAGCTGCCACCGTAACATGTGGTTGTTGTGGTAGGAACGTAGGCCTGAGAATTCGTTAAGACATTTTGCGCTCAGCTGCGCACCCCATACAATGTTTTTTCTGAGTTATTTTTTTTTTTTTTTACATCGTTCAAGTAATTAACGATTATTTATTTATGTGCCAATAAATCTCCGCAGCTCTAAAAAAAAGGGTATCTATCCCTAGTTTTCTAATTACATTCCCGGAATATGATTTCTTATCACTTCAAGGCCAGGCCACTTTTCCATTATTCCCAAAAAAGGTTTTATTTGAGAATTCTTATATTAAAGATTATTTGAGTGTACATTAGTACCTTCTGCAGACTATATACTTCCAGAATCCGATAAGACATTTTGCACTCAGCTGCACACCTCATACAATTTTTTTTGTGAGCTAACATCGCTCAAGTATTTAACGATTATATATTTGAGTGTATATTAGTACCTTCTCCAGACTATGTACTTCCAGAATTCGTTAAGACATTTTGCGGTCAGCTGCGCACAACATACATTTTTTTTCTGAGTTAACATCGCTCAAGTAATTAACGATTATTTATTTATGTACCAATAAATCTCCGCTGCTCTAAAAAAGGGTATCTATCCACAGTTTTCTAATTACATTCCCGGAATATGATTTCTTATCACTTCAAGGACAGGCCACTTTTCCGTCATTCCCAAGAAAGGATTCATTTGATCTTATATTACTTCCATATACAATGAATATACAAAATGCTGGCTATTTATTGCCGCTTCCAGTCGATAGCGATTTTCGCCTTAGCCGCTGATTTAAGCATTATTGCTGAACTTAAATCAGGTTGTTGGACATCCGGTGAACTGCTGACTGGTGTTGATGCGGTTGTTGGCACTGACATAAGTCGCGCTCTGTAAGGTCTCTAACTTCGGAGCCACCTCGCTGGGCGAACAGCTTAGGACTCTCCTTACTGAGCGCACCAATCGCTCCCAGCAGCCGACTGCGTGTGGGTTCAGCGGGCAATTAAAAACCCACTCGATGCCCTTCTAAGACAGCTCTGTTTTTATGGCGTCGTTGTCGAGATTTCTACCCGCGTCGCTTCGTCCGCCGGGTTACACTTTGCGCCATTGGTCCAAGTGGCAGCTCTCGAGGATTTCGGCAACCCGGAAGGCCACAAATCGCCTATACCTTTGAGGTTCCGAACGGATCCAATTGATGACCGTCTTGGAGTCACTTCAGAAGACTCGGTCGTCCACCTGCATCTCGTGCCATTTCACTATATAGTTAGCGAGTCTTACCCCAAGGCTTGCCGCTGACAGTTACAGGCGTGGAATCGACGTCAGCTTCTGCGGGGTGCATTTTGTTTTCCCACAGATGAAAGACACACACACTCCATCGGCTGACTCGACGCGGAAATATCCGACTGCGCTGAAGGCCTCTTCACTGGCGTCAACGAAGACGTGTGCAACCCACAAGCGGCGATAACATCTGGGCGCACTCAGCTGCAGCAAGGCTGGAAAATTTGACTTCCACTGGCGCCAACGAAGGAAAATCTCATCGGGAACTCTTTCAACCCATGCAATGGCACTCTTCCAAACTGCAGCAATAATCATGCCAAACGAGTCGAAGATAGACATTGCTATGCACAGGAGTTCTCGCTTCGTAGGGCACTTATCGCCCTCCATGATGTCACTGTTGACTCTTGGGAATTTCTCCTTGAATACGAAGACATCCTTCTCGGGGTTCCAGCACATGCCCAGAACTTTCTCCAGTGTTGTGTCGATGTCCAAGTTGACGATTTCATCCTGTTGGCTGACGTTAGGATCCGCTATGGAGTTCAGCACGTCTTTAGAGTTTGATTTGAGCCTTCACAAGTTGAAACCTCCCTCAGCATCAATAAGAGCCACGCCTGCTTCTTCTTTAACAGCGTGAAACTATCGACGTAATCGTCAACATAGTGGTACTGGACGATTGACTTGACTGCTCTTGAATGACTCGTTGAAAACCTTGACGCGTTTAGGTTTTTTACGAACTCAGCCGAGCATGGAGAACAACTAGCGCCAAATGTCATCACCTGCATCACGTACTCTTCAATTGGATGGTCTTCCGCATCTCTCCAGAGGAACCGCTGCATATTGAACGAGGACCTGGTAGTACATTTCCTTTATGTCACCTGACACGGCTATGGGTCTCATCCGAAAGTTGAACAGCACGGCAGTTAGTGGCGGGCGGTCATCCGGATCCTTCATCAGGAAAGAATTCAACGATACTTCATCGACTTTGGTGGCTGTGGCAGGTACCAGATCTTACGATTTTTCTCGGCTTCAGGAAAGAATTCAACGATACTTCATCGACTTTGGTGGCTGTGGCGGCTGTGGCAGGTACCAGATCTTACGATTTTTCTTCGCTTCAGCCTCAGCCTTCGACAACTTCCTGGAGTATACCTTTCAAAAGTAACTCGTGATCACGTGGTGGTAAGCTGCAGCAAATTCTGGATCCCTCGCGAACCTTCTCTCTAGACCGCGAAGACGTGACTTGGCCATCCCGTAACTCTCAGGAACCTCGAACTTGTCTTCCTTTAGCAGCAGTCCTGTTTGGTACCGATTGTAGACCCTTACAGTCGTAGACCTCAGGATCCGTAAGGCTCTTTCATTAGCTGCAGACCCATTGACAGATACTCTTCGGATACTCGATCGAAGCTTAGGCCTTCTCCGTCCTCGCTGATTTGGCTATTGTGGAGAACAAATTCTTCACTTGCTGGATGAGCTGATCAATTCAATAGTGTAAGAATTGATAAGTGATGATACATCCCGCTGGCTTCCAGGAAAGTCTGAAAATTTTGAACATTTGTCACGAATGGTATGAGCAGCTCCAATTTGGATTCTGGGATCGGCTGGATTCCTCTGACCTTGTTCAGTTGGCCTCTGACTAAGCATTCGGGGCGGCCGAAGTTGAACTCCAACGCTGACATCACGCGATTGACGTTGTTCGTGTGGATAAACAGTGATTCGACGGCGTCCCACGCAGCGCCTTTCAAGCACTTCTGCAGACGGAACATATTGTCTACGTTCTAATAGTTCATCATCGCCGTGGACTCCAGAAATGCGGTAACGAACATCAGCCATCCTTCCGGGCATCCCGCATACTCGGGTAGATCGATTAACCTGTGGTAGCCTGTGACGCTATGCTGGTCCGCTTGTTGTCTCGGTGGCGGGAGCGTCGACGTCTGAGATGGATGGAAGACATTCGCCTGATAGAATGGCAAAATTACGTTTATTGGCGACATAAACGTTGGTACTCTGGGGCAAGATGGTCCTGCTGACTGGTCTATGTTAGCTGCCACCCTAACATGTGGTTGTTGTGGTAGGAACGTAGGCCTGAGAATTCGTTAAGACATTTTGCGCTCAGCTGCGCACCCCATACAATGTTTTTTCTGAGTTATTTTTTTACATCGTTCAAGTAATTAACGATTATTTATTTATGTGCCAATAAATCTCCGCAGCTCTAAAAAAAAGGGTATCTATCCCTAGTTTTCTAATTACATTCCCGGAATATGATTTCTTATCACTTCAAGGCCAGGCCACTTTTCCATTATTCCCAAAAAAAGATTCATTCGAGAATTCTTATATTAACGATTATTTGAGTGTACATTAGTACCTTCTCCAGACTATATACTTCCAGAATCCGATAAGACATTTTGCACTCAGCTGCGCACCTCATACAATTTTTTTTGTGAGCTAACATCGCTCAAGTATTTAACGATTATATATTTGAGTGTATATTAGTACCTTCTCCAGACTATGTACTTCCAGAATTCGTTAAGACATTTTTCGGTCAGCTGCGCACCCCATACATTTTTTTTCTGAGTTAACATCGCTCAAGTAATTAACGATTATTTATTTATGTACCAATAAATCTCCGCTGCTCTAAAAAATGGTATCTATCCCCAGTTTTCTAATTACATTCCCAGAATATGATTTCTTATCACTTCAAGGACAGGCCACTTTTCCGTCATTCCCAAGAAAGGATTCATTTGAGAATTCTTATATTACTTCCCTAAGAAAAAGGATAAATCAATATCATTAAATCTGTTATCTGCAACGCTGCAGTCTTCACAAAATTAGATCAGGTTTTCTGTAAGCTAGGTCGAATTTAAAAGTTCAGCTTAGAGTTGTCCATCACCGATAATACATCCCCAATCAATTTGTTAAACAAAGTTTAAAGTTAAAAAATAAAATCGTGCATCAGAACGATAATGCGGTTGGATCAGGAAATTGTATTTCCGGTAGAGTTTTATTATCTAGTCCCAACATCAAGCACGACAACGAATCCTGGACGACCTTCAAAAACACTTAACGAATGTACACCCCAAGTGCAAAAACGAAAAATAAAGGAGCTGTTATGCGCTAAAACGACGTGTGAAATTTTGTTATACGTGTGAAATTTAGTATATGTCAAAGTATGCCCCTGCTGGACTTTCCGAACCTTCCGAGTCCGAAGAATGAACGTACCCCTTCAATTTATTCGGTGACGTTTATTCTCTAGATAAATTCGATACATTTCCATACATATATAATTATGGTATTTTATACAAATTGTACTTACTATTTTGGCAGACTCGTGGCGTCACCGTGGGCTCAGAATTTCGGAAAGAGCGCGAATTCGAAAGGCACGAGTTTAAATATGGCGTATCTGACAGATTATTTAGGTTTGTTCTATTTGGCGTTTCATGAGCCACACGCTGCCGCCATGGCTGTTGCAATTTAAAACGAGGAAATTAATATAATTCTTTACACCCCACCCCCCGTGAGGCGTCCCGACTCTCGACCGAAGCCTCACCAACATTTGAAACTGCCAATTTAACAGCTGGTCTTCGTAGAATTCCGGCAGATGTTTTTATTTCAGCTAAGCGGATCTGGTTATCGCCGCCTGCGAACACCTTCGTGATTCTTCCTCTTGCCCACTTATTCCTCGGAAAGTTGACGTCACACACAAGCACTAGGTCTCCTTCTTTGAGGGACGGAACTCGCTCGAACCACTTGCACCGTTTTGTGAGCACTGGTAGGTACTCACGCATCCATCTCCTCCAAAATCGGTCCTTGAGTTGTTGGCTCACTCGCCATTGCTTCCTAAGGCATAAGGCTCTCTCGTTCACCGGTCCTGGAGTTTGAGTTGAGTTCACACCGTCCACCAGGAAGTGATTAGGCGTCAAGGGTTCTTCTTCCTCGGGTCACACTGGGAGGTGGGTAAGTGGCCGGCTGTTGACTATATTTTCTTTTTCGATGAGCGCAGGAAAAGGAAAACACTGAATTAAAACAAGTAATTTTTCTTAATCGATGTTTATTTGTCTGTTTCTCTAAGTACACTGAGTGTGTTTCTTTTTATGCAACACACCTGACAATGTTACAATGAATATACAAAATGCTGGCTATTTATTGCCGCTTCCAGTCGATAGCGATTTTCGCCTTAGCCGCTGATTTAAGCATTATTGCTGAACTTAAATCAGGTTGTTGGACATCCGGTGAACTGCTGACTGGTGTTGATGCGGTTGTTGGCACTGACATAAGTCGCGCTCTGTAAGGTCTCTAACTTCGGAGCCACCTCGCTGGGCGAACAGCTTAGGACTCTCCTTACTGAGCGCACCAATCGCTCCCAGCAGCCGACTGCGTGTGGGTTCAGCGGGCAATTAAAAACCCACTCGATGCCCTTCTAAGACAGCTCTGTTTTTATGGCGTCGTTGTCGAGATTTCTACAGTTGACAAATCGTTCTTCGCGCCAATAGAATTGGTCTCGTTGTCGCCCCTTATCCCCTTCGGGACTCCTCTGCGGTTCACGAAGTTTCTCAAGCACAGAATGCAGGCGTCTGCAACCTACCGTTTTTCCCTTAAACGATTGACTACGACATATACAGGTCCAAAATAATCAAGCCCGTAACGGGTCAACTGTCCCATCAGCGGCGGCATCGGCTGCACTCAGTCTTGACCTTTCGAACGGCGGAACGCAGATGTGGCACCCAGAATCGCAGTCGCACCTCGTTGGTGATGACGTCACCATTTTGGTGGTGCAGCAACCGATGATAGTGGTGTATCAGAGACTTCGTTATCGGATGGTGTTTTGGCATGATGACTGGACGTCTTGAGGCGAAGGGTGTAGTTGTGGCCGCATCTATGCGCCCATGCACGCGGAGGAGGCCGTCATCACCGATGTACGGCTTTAACTTGAAGATGCTTCTACTCTTCTCTACCGCCATATTTTGCCTCACTGGGTTGATCTCTCTCGTAAAGACATCCACCTGTGCTTGGAGGCACAAGAGTCGTTCACCTTCGTCAACCTCCTCAGCCGAAAGTTCGCCTGGTTCGTCTGATCCTCGCCGCAAGAGTCTCACGAACCTGAGAACCCAGGCTGCCGTCCTCTTCATCTTCGAGAACTTCGAGATTCTAGATATATCCAACATAGGGTCACTTACAGCGCCGATGCGTAAGAGAAACTTCGGCCGAGTTTCTTCCCGACATACGTGACCATTGATGTCATCCGGTTGCGAAGGCCACTCCTCTTCGGGAAGTGTAAGGACCGACGGACCATTCAGCCACTTGTTGTCAGCTTCAAACCTTGGGGGATATCGCGCCCGCGTCACTTCGTCCGCCGGGTTACACTTTGATGGCACCCAGCGCCATTGGTCCAAGTGGCAGGGGATCTCGAGGATTTCGGCAACCCGGAAGGCCACAAATCGCCTATACCTTTGAGTTTCCGAACGGATCCAATTGATGACCGTCTTGGAGTCACTTCAGAAGACTCGGTCGTCCACCTGCACCTTGTGCCATTTCACTATATAGATACCCCAAGGCTTGCCGCTGACAGTTCCAGGCGTGGAATCGACGTCAGCTTCTGCGGGGTGCATTTTGTTTTCCCACAGATGAAAGACACACACACTCCATCGGCTGACTCGACGCGGAAATATCCGACTGCGCTGAAGGCCTCTTCACTGGCGTCAACGAAGACGTGTGCAACCCACAAGCGGCGATAACATCTGGGCGCACTCAGCTGCAGCAAGGCTGGAAAATTTGACTTCTACTGGCACCAACGAAAGAAAATCTCATCGGGAACTCTTTCAACCCATGCAATGGCACTCTTCCAAACTGCAGCAATAATCATGCCAAACGAGTCGAAGATAGACATTGCTATGCACATGAGTTCTCGCTTGGTAGGGCACTTATCGCCCTCCATGATGTCACTGTTGACTCTTGGGAATTTCTCCTTGAATACGAAGACATCCTTCTCGGGGTTCCAGCACATGCCCAGAACTTTCTCCAGTGTTGTGTCGATGTCCAAGTTGACGATTTCATCCTGTTGGCTGATGTTAGGATCCGCTATGGAGTTCAGCACGTCTTTAGAGTTTGCCTTCACAAGTTGAAACCTCCCTCAGCATCAATAAGAGCCACGCCTGCTTCTTCTTTAACAGCGTGAAACTATAGACGTAATCGTCAACATAGTGGTACTGGACGATTGACTTGACCGCTCTTGAATGACTCGTTGAAAACCTTGACGCGTTTAGGTTTTTTACGAACTCAGCCGAGCATGGAGAACAACTAGCGCCAAATGTCATCACCTGCATCACGTACTCTTCAATTGGATGGTCTCCCGCATCTCTCCAGAGGAACCGCTGCATATTGAACGAGGACCTGGTGGTACATTTCCTTTATGTCACCTGACACGGCTATGGGTCTCATCCGAAAGTTGAACAGCACGGCAGTTAGTAGCGGGCGGTCATCCGGACCCTTCTTCAGGAAAGAATTCAACGATACTTCATCGACTTTGGTGGCTGTGGCAGGTACCAGATCTTACGATTTTTCTTCGCTTCAGCCTCAGCCTTCGACAACTTCCTGGAGTATACCTTTCAAAAGTAACTCGAGATCACGTGGTGGTAAGCTGCAGCAAATTCTGGATCCCTCGCGAACCTTCTCTCTAGACCGCGAAGACGTGACTTGGCCATCCCGTACCTCTCAGGAACCTCGAACTTGTCTTCCTTTAGCAGCAGTCCTGTTTGGTACCGATTGTAGACCCTCACAGTCGTAGACCTCAGGATCCGTAAGGCTCTTTCATTAGCTGCAGACCCATTGACAGATACTCTTCGGCTACTCGATCGAAGCTTAGGCCTTCTCCGTCCTCGCTGATTTGGCTATTGTGGAGAACAAATTCTTCACTTGCTGGATGAGCTGATCAATTCAATAGTGTAAGAATTGATAAGTGATGATACATCCCGCTGGCTTCCAGGAAAGTCTGAAAATTTTGAACATTTGTCACGAATGGTATGAGCAGCTCCAATTTGGATTCTGTGATCGGCTGGATTCCTCTGACCTTGTTCAGTTGGCCTCTGACTAAGCATTCGGGGCGGCCGAAGTTGAACTCCAACGCTGACATCACGCGATTGACGTTGTTCGTGTGGACAAACAGTGATTCGACGGCATCCCACTCAGCGCCTTTCAAACACTTCTGCAGACGGAACATATTGTCTACGTTCTAATAGTTCATCATCGCCGTGGACTCCAGAAATGCGGTAACGAACATCAGCCATTATTCCGGGCATCCCGCATACTCGGGTAGATCGATTAACCTGTGGTAGCCTGTGACGCTATGCTGGTCCGCTTGTTGTCTCGGTGGCGGGAGCGTCGACGTCTGAGATGGATGGAAGACATTCGCCTGATAGAATGGCAAAATTACGTTTATTGGCGACATAAACGTTGGTACTCTGGGGCAAGATGGTCCTGCTGACTGGTCTATGTTAGCTGCCACCCTAACATGTGGTTGTTGTGGTAGGAACGTAGGCCTGAGAATTCGTTAAGACATTTTGCGCTCAGCTGCGCACCCCATACAATGTTTTTTCTGAGTTATTTTTTTACATCCAGAATCCGATAAGACATTTTGCACTCAGCTGCGCACCTCATACAATTTTTTTTGTGAGCCAACATCGCTCAAGTACTTAACGATTATATATTTGAGTGTATATTAGTACCTTCTCCAGACTATGTACTTCCAGAATTCGTTAAGACATTTTGCGGTCAGCTGCGCACCCCATACATTTTTTTTCTGAGTTAACATCGCTCAAGTAATTAACGATTATTTATTTATGTACCAATAAATCTCCGCTGCTCTAAAAAAGGGTATCTATCCCCAGTTTTCTAATTACATTCCCGGAATATGATTTCTTATCACTTCAAGGACAGGCCACTTTTCCGTCATTCCCAAGAAAGGATTCATTTGATCTTATATTACTTCCATATACAATGAATATACAAAATGCTGGCTATTTATTGCCGCTTCCAGTCGATAGCGATTTTCGCCTTAGCCGCTGATTTAAGCATTATTGCTGAACTTAAATCAGGTTGTTGCACATCCGGTGAACTGCTGACTGGTGTTGATGCGGTTGTTGGCACTGACATAAGTCGCGCTCTGTAAGGTCTCTAACTTCGGAGCCACCTCGCTGGGCGAACAGCTTAGGACTCTCCTTACTGAGCGCACCAATCGCTCCCAGCAGCCGACTGCGTGTGGGTTCAGCGGGCAATTAAAAACCCACTCGATGCCCTTCTAAGACAGCTCTGTTTTTATGGCGTCGTTGTCGAGATTTCTACCCGCGTCGCTTCGTCCGCCGGGTTACACTTTGCGCCATTGGTCCAAGTGGCAGCTCTCGAGGATTTCGGCAACCCGGAAGGCCACAAATCGCCTATACCTTTGAGGTTCCGAATGGATCCAATTGATGACGGTCTTGGAGTCACTTCAGAAGACTCGGTCGTCCACCTGCATCTCGTGCCATTTCACTATATAGTTAGCGAGTCTTACCCCAAGGCTTGCCGCTGACAGTTCCAGGCGTGGAATCGACGTCAGCTTCTGCGGGGTGCATTTTGTTTTCCCACAGATGAAAGACACACACACTCCATCGGCTGACTCGACGCGGAAATATCCGACTGCGCTGAAGGCCTCTTCACTGGCGTCGACGAAGACGTGTGCAACCCACAAGCGGCGATAACATCTGGGCGCACTCAGCTGCAGCAAGGCTGGAAAATTTGACTTCCACTGGCGCCAACGAAGGAAAATCTCATCGGGAACTCTTTCAACCCATGCAATGGCACTCTTCCAAACTGCAGCAATAATCATGCCAAACGAGTCGAAGATAGACATTGCTATGCACAGGAGTTCTCGCTTCGTAGGGCACTTATCGCCCTCCATGATGTCACTGTTGACTCTTGGGAATTTCTCCTTGAATACGAAGACATCCTTCTCGGGGTTCCAGCACATGCCCAGAACTTTCTCCAGTGTTGTGTCGATGTCCAAGTTGACGATTTCATCCTGTTGGCTGACGTTAGGATCCGCTATGGAGTTCAGCACGTCTTTAGAGTTTGATTTGAGCCTTCACAAGTTGAAACCTCCCTCAGCATCAATGAGAGCCACGCCTGCTTCTTCTTTAACAGCGTGAAACTATTGACGTAATCGTCAACATAGTGGTACTGGACGATTGACTTGACCGCTCTTGAATGACTCGTTGAAAACCTTGACGCGTTTAGGTTTTTTACGAACTCAGCCGAGCATGGAGAACAACTAGCGCCAATTGTCATCACCTGCATCATGTACTCTTCAATTGGATGGTCTTCCGCATCTCTCCAGAGGAACCGCTGCATATTGAACGAGGACCTGGTGGTACATTTCCTTTATGTCACCTGACACGGCTATGGGTCTCATCCGAAAGTTGAACAGCACGGCAGTTAGTGGCGGGCGGTCATCCGGACCCTTCATCAGGAAAGAATTCAACGATACTTCATCGACTTTGGTGGCTGTGGTGGCTGTGGCAGGTACCAGATCTTACGATCTTTCTCGGCTTCAGGAAAGAATTCAACGATACTTCATCGACTTTGGTGGCTGTGGCGGCTGTGGCAGGTACCAGATCATACGATTTTTCTTCGCTTCAGCCTCAGCCTTCGACAACTTCCTGGAGTATACCTTTCAAAAGTAACTCGTGATCACGTGGTGGTAAGCTGCAGCAAATTCTGGATCCCTCGCGAACCTTCTCTCTAGACCGCGAAGACGTGACTTGGCCATCCCGTAACTCTCAGGAACCTCGAACTTTTCTTCCTTTAGCAGCAGTCCTGTTTGGTACGGTACGGCTGGATTCCTCTGACCTTGTTCAGTTGGCCTCTGACTAAGCATTCGGGGCGGCCGAAGTTGAACTCCAACGCTGACATCACGCGATTGACGTTGTTCGTGTGGATAAACAGTGATTCGACGGCGTCCCACGCAGCGCCTTTCAAGCACTTCTGCAGACGGAACATATTGTCTACGTTCTAATAGTTCATCATCGCCGTGGACTCCAGAAATGCGGTAACGAACATCAGCCATTATTCCGGGCATCCCGCATACTCGGGTAGATCGATTAACCTGTGGTAGCCTGTGACGCTATGCTGGTCCGCTTGTTGTCTCGGTGGCGGGAGCGTCGACGTCTGAGATGGATGGAAGACATTCGCCTGATAGAATGGCAAAATTACGTTTATTGGCGACATAAACGTTGGTACTCTGGGGCAAGATGGTCCTGCTGACTGGTCTATGTTAGCTGCCACCGTAACATGTGGTTGTTGTGGTAGGAACGTAGGCCTGAGAATTCGTTAAGACATTTTGCGCTCAGCTGCGCACCCCATACAATGTTTTTTCTGAGTTATTTTTTTTTTTTTACATCGTTCAAGTAATTAACGATTATTTATTTATGTGCCAATAAATCTCCGCAGCTCTAAAAAAAGGGTATCTATCCCTAGTTTTCTAATTACATTCCCGGAATATGATTTCTTATCACTTCAAGGCCAGGCCACTTTTCCATTATTCCCAAAAAAAGATTCATTCGAGAATTCTTATATTAACGATTATTTGAGTGTACATTAGTACCTTCTCCAGACTATATACTTCCAGAACCCGATAAGACATTTTGCACTCAGCTGCGCACCTCATACAATTTTTTTTGTGAGCTAACATCGCTCAAGTATTTAACGATTATATATTTGAGTGTATATTAGTACCTTCTCCAGACTATGTACTTCCAGAATTCGTTAAGACATTTTGCGGTCAGCTGCGCACCCCATACATTTTTTTTCTGAGTTAACATCGCTCAAGTAATTAACTATTATTTATTTATGTACCAATAAATCTCCGCTGCTCTAAAAAATGGTATCTATCCCCAGTTTTCTAATTACATTCCCGGAATATGATTTCTTATCACTTCAAGGACAGGCCACTTTTCCGTCATTCCCAAGAAAGGATTCATTTGAGAATTCTTATATTACTTCCCTAAGAAAAAGCATAAATCAATATCATTAAATCTGTTATCTGCAACGCTGCAGTCTTCACAAAATTAGATCAGGTTTTCTGTAAGCTAGGTCGAATTTAAAAGTTCAGCTTAGAGTTGTCCATCACCGATAATACATCCCCAATCAATTTGTTAAACAAAGTTAAAAGTTTAAAAATAAAATCGTGCATCAGAACGATAATGCGGTTGGATCAGGAAATTGTATTTCCGGTAGAGTTTTATTATCTAGTCCCGACATCAAGCACGGCAACGAATCCTGGACGACCTTCAAAAACACTTAACGAATGTACACCCCAAGTGCAAAAACGAAAAATAAAGGAGCTGTTATGCGCTAAAACGACGTGTGAAATTTTGTTATACGTGTGAAATTTAGTATATGTCAAAGTATGCCCCTGCTGGACTTTCCGAACCTTCCGAGTCCGAAGAATGAACGTACCCCTTCAATTTATTCGGTGACGTTTATTCTCTAGATAAATTCGATACATTTCCATACATATATAATTATGGTATTTTATACAAATTGTACTTACTATTTTGGCAGACTCGTGGCGTCACCGTGGGCTCAGAATTTCGGAAAGAGCGCGAATTCGAAAGGCACGAGTTTAAATATGGCGTATCTGACAGATTATTTAGGTTTGTTCTATTTGGCGTTTCATGAGCCACACGCTGCCGCCATGGCTGTTGCAATTTAAAACGAGGAAATTAATATAATTCTTTACACCCCACCCCCCGTGAGGCGTCCCGACTCTCGACCGAAGCCTCACCAACATTTGAAACTGCCAATTTAACAGCTGGTCTTCGTAGAATTCCGGCAGATGTTTTTATTTCAGCTAAGCGGATCTGGTTATCGCCGCCTGCGAACACCTTCGTGATTCTTCCTCTTGCCCACTTATTCCTCGGAAAGTTGACGTCACACACAAGCACTAGGTCTCCTTCTTTGAGGGACGGAATTCGCTCGAACCACTTGCACCGTTTTGTGAGCACTGGTAGGTACTCACGCATCCATCTCCTCCAAAATCGGTCCTTGAGTTGTTGGCTCACTCGCCATTGCTTCCTAAGGCATAAGGCTCTCTCGTTCACCGGTCCTGGAGTTTGAGTTGAGTTCACACCGTCCACCAGGAAGTGATTAGGCGTCAAGGGTTCTTCTTCCTCGGGTCACACTGGGAGGTGGGTAAGTGGCCGGCTGTTGACTATATTTTCTTTTTCGATGAGCGCAGGAAAAGGAAAACACTGAATTAAAACAAGTAATTTTTCTTAATCGATGTTTATTTGTCTGTTTCTCTAAGTACACTGAGTGTGTTTCTTTTTATGCAACACACCTGACATTGTTACAATGTTTATACAAAATGCTGGCTATTTATTGCCGCTTCCAGTCGATAGCGATTTTCGCCTTAGCCGCTGATTTAAGCATTATTGCTGAACTTAAATCAGGTTGTTGGACATCCGGTGAACTGCTGACTGGTGTTGATGCGGTTGTTGGCACTGACGTAAGTCGCGCTCTGTAAGGTCTCTAACTTCGGAGCCACCTCGCTGGGCGAACAGCTTAGGACTCTCCTTACTGAGCGCACCAATCGCTCCCAGCAGCCGACTGCGTGTGGGTTCAGCGGGCAATTAAAAACCCACTCGATGCCCTTCTAAGACAGCTCTGTTTTTATGGCGTCGTTGTCGAGATTTCTACAGTTGACAAATCGTTCTTCGCGCCAATAGAATTGGTCTCGTTGTCGCCCCTTATCCCCTTCGGGACTCCTCTGCGGTTCACGAGGTTTCTCAAGCACAGAATGCAGGCGTCTGCAACCTACCCTTTTTTCCTTAAACGATTGACTACGACATATACAGGTCCAAAATAATCAAGCCCGTAACGGGTCAACTGTCCCATCAGCGGCGGCATCGGCTGCACTCAGTCTTGACCTTTCGAACGGCGGAACGCAGATGTGGCACCCAGAATCGCAGTCGCACCTCGTTGGTGATGACGTCATCATTTTGGTGGTGCAGCAACCGATGATAGTGGTGTATCAGAGACTTCGTTATCGGATGGTGTTTTGGCATGATGACTGGACGTCTTGAGGCGAAGGGTGTAGTTGTGGCCGCATCTATGCGCCCATGCACGCGGAGGAGGCCGTCATCACCGATGTACGGCTTTAACTTGAAGATGCTTCTACTCTTCTCTACCGCCATATTTTGCCTCACTAGGTTGATCTCTCTCGTAAAGACATCCACCTGTGCTTGGAGGCACAAGAGTCGTTCACCTTCGTCAACCTCCTTAGCCGAAAGTTCGCCTGGTTCGTCTGATCCTCGCCGCAAGAGTCTCACGAACCTGAGAACCCAGGCTGCCGTCCTCTTCATCTTCGAGAACTTCGAGATTCTAGATATATCCAACATAGGGTTATTTACAGCGCCGATGCGTAAGAGAAACTTCGGCCGAGTTTCTTCCCGACATACGTGACCATTGATGTCATCCGGTTGCGAAGGCCACTCCTCTTCGGGAAGCGTAAGAACCGACGGACCATTCAGCCACTTGTTGTCAGCTTCAAACCTTGCGGGATATCGCGCCCGCGTCACTTCGTCCGCCGGGTTACACTTTGATGGCACCCAGCGCCATTGGTCCAAGTGGCAGCTCTCGAGGATTTCGGCAACCCGGAAGGCCACAAATCGCCTATACCTTTGAGTTTCCGAACGGATCCAATTGATGACCGTCTTGGAGTCACTTCAGAAGACTCGGTCGTCCACCTGCACCTTGTGCCATTTCACTATATAGTTACCCCAAGGCTTGCCGCTGACAGTTCCAGGCGTGGAATCGACGTCAGCTTCTGCGGGGTGCATTTTGTTTTCCCACAGATGAAAGACACACACACTCCATCGGCTGACTCGACGCGGAAATATCCGACTGCGCTGAAGGCCTCTTCACTGGCGTCAACGAAGACGTGTGCAACCCACAAGCGGCGATAACATCTGGGCGCACTCAGCTGCAGCAAGGCTGGAAAATTTGACTTCCACTGGCGCCAACGAAGGAAAATATCATCGGGAACTCTTTCAACCCATGCAATGGCACTCTTCCAAACTGCAGCAATAATCATGCCAAACGAGTCGAAGATGGACAGTGCTATGCACAGAAGTTCTCGCTTCGTAGGGCACTTATCGCCCTCCATGATGTCACTGTTGACTCTTGGGAATTTCTCCTTGAATACGAAGACATCCTTCTCGGGGTTCCAGCACATGCCCAGAACTTTCTCCAGTGTTGTGTCGATGTCCAAGTTGACGATTTCATCCTGTTGGCTGACGTTAGGATCCGCTATGGAGTTCAGCACGTCTTTAGAGTTTGCCTTCACAAGTTGAAACCTCCCTCAGCATCAATAAGAGCCACGCCTGCTTCTTCTTTAACAGCGTGAAACTATAGACGTAATCGTCAACATAGTGGTACTGGACGATTGACTTGACCGCTCTTGAATGACTCGTTGAAAACCTTGACGCGTTTAGGTTTTTTACGAACTCAGCCGATCATGGAGAACAACTAGCGCCAAATGTCATCACCTGCATCACGAACTCTTCAATTGGATGGTCTCCCGCATCTCTCCAGAGGAACCGCTGCATATTGAACGAGGACCTGGTGGTACATTTCCTTTATGTCACCTGACACGGCTATGGGTCTCATCCGAAAGTTGAACAGCACGGCAGTTAGTAGCGGGCGGTCATCCGGACCCTTCTTCAGGAAAGAATTCAACGATACTTCATCGACTTTGGTGGCTGTGGTGGCTGTGGCAGGTACCAGATCTTACGATCTTTCTCGGCTTCAGGAAAGAATTCAACGATACTTCATCGACTTTGGTGGCTGTGGCGGCTGTGGCAGGTACCAGATCATACGATTTTTCTTCGCTTCAGCCTCAGCCTTCGACAACTTCCTGGAGTATACCTTTCAAAAGTAACTCGTGATCACGTGGTGGTAAGCTGCAGCAAATTCTGGATCCCTCGCGAACCTTCTCTCTAGACCGCGAAGACGTGACTTGGCCATCCCGTAACTCTCAGGAACCTCGAACTTTTCTTCCTTTAGCAGCAGTCCTGTTTGGTACGGTACGGCTGGATTCCTCTGACCTTGTTCAGTTGGCCTCTGACTAAGCATTCGGGGCGGCCGAAGTTGAACTCCAACGCTGACATCACGCGATTGACGTTGTTCGTGTGGATAAACAGTGATTCGACGGCGTCCCACGCAGCGCCTTTCAAGCACTTCTGCAGACGGAACATATTGTCTACGTTCTAATAGTTCATCATCGCCGTGGACTCCAGAAATGCGGTAACGAACATCAGCCATCCTTCCGGGCATCCCGCATACTCGGGTAGATCGATTAACCTGTGGTAGCCTGTGACGCTATGCTGGTCCGCTTGTTGTCTCGGTGGCGGGAGCGTCGACGTCTGAGATGGATGGAAGACATTCGCCTGATAGAATGGCAAAATTACGTTTATTGGCGACATAAACGTTGGTACTCTGGGGCAAGATGGTCCTGCTGACTGGTCTATGTTAGCTGCCACCGTAACATGTGGTTGTTGTGGTAGGAACGTAGGCCTGAGAATTCGTTAAGACATTTTGCGCTCAGCTGCGCACCCCATACAATGTTTTTTCTGAGTTATTTTTTTTTTTTTACATCGTTCAAGTAATTAACGATTATTTATTTATGTGCCAATAAATCTCCGCAGCTCTAAAAAAAGGGTATCTATCCCTAGTTTTCTAATTACATTCCCGGAATATGATTTCTTATCACTTCAAGGCCAGGCCACTTTTTCATTATTCCCAAAAAAAGATTCATTCGAGAATTCTTATATTAACGATTATTTAAGTGTACATTAGTACCTTCTCCAGACTATATACTTCCAGAATCCGATAAGACATTTTGCACTCAGCTGCGCACCTCATACAATTTTTTTTGTGAGCTAACATCGCTCAAGTATTTAACGATTATATATTTGAGTGTATATTAGTACCTTCTCCAGACTATGTACTTCCAGAATTCGTTAAGACATTTTGCGGTCAGCTGCGCACCCCATACATTTTTTTTCTGAGTTAACATCGCTCAAGTAATTAACTATTATTTATTTATGTACCAATAAATCTCCGCTGCTCTAAAAAATGGTATCTATCCCCAGTTTTCTAATTACATTCCCGGAATATGATTTCTTATCACTTCAAGGACAGGCCACTTTTCCGTCATTCCCAAGAAAGGATTCATTTGAGAATTCTTATATTACTTCCCTAAGAAAAAGCATAAATCAATATCATTAAATCTGTTATCTGCAACGCTGCAGTCTTCACAAAATTAGATCAGGTTTTCTGTAAGCTAGGTCGAATTTAAAAGTTCAGCTTAGAGTTGTCCATCACCGATAATACATCCCCAATCAATTTGTTAAACAAAGTTAAAAGTTTAAAAATAAAATCGTGCATCAGAACGATAATGCGGTTGGATCAGGAAATTGTATTTCCGGTAGAGTTTTATTATCTAGTCCCGACATCAAGCACGGCAACGAATCCTGGACGACCTTCAAAAACACTTAACGAATGTACACCCCAAGTGCAAAAACGAAAAATAAAGGAGCTGTTATGCGCTAAAACGACGTGTGAAATTTTGTTATACGTGTGAAATTTAGTATATGTCAAAGTATGCCCCTGCTGGACTTTCCGAACCTTCCGAGTCCGAAGAATGAACCTACCCCTTCAATTTATTCGGTGACGTTTATTCTCTAGATAAATTCGATACATTTCCATACATATATAATTATGGTATTTTATACAAATTGTACTTACTATTTTGGCAGACTCGTGGCGTCACCGTGGGCTCAGAATTTCGGAAAGAGCGCGAATTCGAAAGGCACGAGTTTAAATATGGCGTATCTGACAGATTATTTAGGTTTGTTCTATTTGGCGTTTCATGAGCCACACGCTGCCGCCATGGCTGTTGCAATTTAAAACGAGGAAATTAATATAATTCTTTACACCCCACCCCCCGTGAGGCGTCCCGACTCTCGACCGAAGCCTCACCAACATTTGAAACTGCCAATTTAACAGCTGGTCTTCGTAGAATTCCGGCAGATGTTTTTATTTCAGCTAAGCGGATCTGGTTATCGCCGCCTGCGAACACCTTCGTGATTCTTCCTCTTGCCCACTTATTCCTCGGAAAGTTGACGTCACACACAAGCACTAGGTCTCCTTCTTTGAGGGACGGAACTCGCTCGAACCACTTGCACCGTTTTGTGAGCACTGGTAGGTACTCACGCATCCATCTCCTCCAAAATCGGTCCTTGAGTTGTTGGCTCACTCGCCATTGCTTCCTAAGGCATAAGGCTCTCTCGTTCACCGGTCCTGGAGTTTGAGTTGAGTTCACACCGTCCACCAGGAAGTGATTAGGCGTCAAGGGTTCTTCTTCCTCGGGTCACACTGGGAGGTGGGTAAGTGGCCGGCTGTTGACTATATTTTCTTTTTCGATGAGCGCAGGAAAAGGAAAACACTGAATTAAAACAAGTAATTTTTCTTAATCGATGTTTATTTGTCTGTTTCTCTAAGTACACTGAGTGTGTTTCTTTTTATGCAACACACCTGACACTGTTACAATGTTTATACAAAATGCTGGCTATTTATTGCCGCTTCCAGTCGATAGCGATTTTCGCCTTAGCCGCTGATTTAAGCATTATTGCTGAACTTAAATCAGGTTGTTGGACATCCGGTGAACTGCTGACTGGTGTTGATGCGGTTGTTGGCACTGACGTAAGTCGCGCTCTGTAAGGTCTCTAACTTCGGAGCCACCTCGCTGGGCGAACAGCTTAGGACTCTCCTTACTGAGCGCACCAATCGCTCCCAGCAGCCGACTGCGTGTGGGTTCAGCGGGCAATTAAAAACCCACTCGATGCCCTTCTAAGACAGCTCTGTTTTTATGGCGTCGTTGTCGAGATTTCTACAGTTGACAAATCGTTCTTCGCGCCAATAGAATTGGTCTCGTTGTCGCCCCTTATCCCCTTCGGGACTCCTCTGCGGTTCACGAGGTTTCTCAAGCACAGAATGCAGGCGTCTGCAACCTACCCTTTTTTCCTTAAACGATTGACTACGACATATACAGGTCCAAAATAATCAAGCCCGTAACGGGTCAACTGTCCCATCAGCGGCGGCATCGGCTGCACTCAGTCTTGACCTTTCGAACGGCGGAACGCAGATGTGGCACCCAGAATCGCAGTCGCACCTCGTTGGTGATGACGTCATCATTTTGGTGGTGCAGCAACCGATGATAGTGGTGTATCAGAGACTTCGTTATCGGATGGTGTTTTGGCATGATGACTGGACGTCTTGAGGCGAAGGGTGTAGTTGTGGCCGCATCTATGCGCCCATGCACGCGGAGGAGGCCGTCATCACCGATGTACGGCTTTAACTTGAAGATGCTTCTACTCTTCTCTACCGCCATATTTTGCCTCACTAGGTTGATCTCTCTCGTAAAGACATCCACCTGTGCTTGGAGGCACAAGAGTCGTTCACCTTCGTCAACCTCCTTAGCCGAAAGTTCGCCTGGTTCGTCTGATCCTCGCCGCAAGAGTCTCACGAACCTGAGAACCCAGGCTGCCGTCCTCTTCATCTTCGAGAACTTCGAGATTCTAGATATATCCAACATAGGGTTATTTACAGCGCCGATGCGTAAGAGAAACTTCGGCCGAGTTTCTTCCCGACATACGTGACCATTGATGTCATCCGGTTGCGAAGGCCACTCCTCTTCGGGAAGCGTAAGAACCGACGGACCATTCAGCCACTTGTTGTCAGCTTCAAACCTTGCGGGATATCGCGCCCGCGTCACTTCGTCCGCCGGGTTACACTTTGATGGCACCCAGCGCCATTGGTCCAAGTGGCAGCTCTCGAGGATTTCGGCAACCCGGAAGGCCACAAATCGCCTATACCTTTGAGTTTCCGAACGGATCCAATTGATGACCGTCTTGGAGTCACTTCAGAAGACTCGGTCGTCCACCTGCACCTTGTGCCATTTCACTATATAGTTACCCCAAGGCTTGCCGCTGACAGTTCCAGGCGTGGAATCGACGTCAGCTTCTGCGGGGTGCATTTTGTTTTCCCACAGATGAAAGACACACACACTCCATCGGCTGACTCGACGCGGAAATATCCGACTGCGCTGAAGGCCTCTTCACTGGCGTCAACGAAGACGTGTGCAACCCACAAGCGGCGATAACATCTGGGCGCACTCAGCTGCAGCAAGGCTGGAAAATTTTACTTCCACTGGCGCCAACGAAGGAAAATATCATCGGGAACTCTTTCAACCCATGCAATGGCACTCTTCCAAACTGCAGCAATAATCATGCCAAACGAGTCGAAGATGGACAGTGCTATGCACAGAAGTTCTCGCTTCGTAGGGCACTTATCGCCCTCCATGATGTCACTGTTGACTCTTGGGAATTTCTCCTTGAATACGAAGACATCCTTCTCGGGGTTCCAGCACATGCCCAGAACTTTCTCCAGTGTTGTGTCGATGTCCAAGTTGACGATTTCATCCTGTTGGCTGACGTTAGGATCCGCTATGGAGTTCAGCACGTCTTTAGAGTTTGCCTTCACAAGTTGAAACCTCCCTCAGCATCAATAAGAGCCACGCCTGCTTCTTCTTTAACAGCGTGAAACTATAGACGTAATCGTCAACATAGTGGTACTGGACGATTGACTTGACCGCTCTTGAATGACTCGTTGAAAACCTTGACGCGTTTAGGTTTTTTACGAACTCAGCCGATCATGGAGAACAACTAGCGCCAAATGTCATCACCTGCATCACGTACTCTTCAATTGGATGGTCTCCCGCATCTCTCCAGAGGAACCGCTGCATATTGAACGAGGACCTGGTGGTACATTTCCTTTATGTCACCTGACACGGCTATGGGTCTCATCCGAAAGTTGAACAGCACGGCAGTTAGTAGCGGGCGGTCATCCGGACCCTTCTTCAGGAAAGAATTCAACGATACTTCATCGACTTTGGTGGCTGTGGCAGGTACCAGATCTTACGATTTTTCTTCGCTTCAGCCTCAGCCTTCGACAACTTCCTGGAGTATACCTTTCAAAAGTAACTCGAGATCACGTGGTGGTAAGCTGCAGCAAATTCTGGATCCCTCGCGAACCTTCTCTCTAGACCGCGAAGACGTGACTTGGCCATCCCGTAACTCTCAGGAACCTCGAACTTGTCTTCCTTTAGCAGCAGTCCTGTTTGGTACCGATTGTAGACCCTCACAGTCGTAGACCTCAGGATCCGTAAGGCTCTTTCATTAGCTGCAGACCCATTGACAGATACTCTTCGGCTACTCGATCGAAGCTTAGGCCTTCTCCGTCCTCGCTGATTTGGCTATTGTGGAGAACAAATTCTTCACTTGCTGGATGAGCTGATCAATTCAATAGTGTAAGAATTGATAAGTGATGATACATCCCGCTGGCTTCCAGGAAAGTCTGAAAATTTTGAACATTTGTCACGAATGGTATGAGCAGCTCCAATTTGGATTCTGGGATCGGCTGGATTCCTCTGACCTTGTTCAGTTGGCCTCTGACTAAGCATTCGGGGCGGCCGAAGTTGAACTCCAACGCTGACATCACGCGATTGACGTTGTTCGTGTGGACAAACAGTGATTCGACGGCATCCCACTCAGCGCCTTTCAAACACTTCTGCAGACGGAACATATTGTCTACGTTCTAATAGTTCATCATCGCCGTGGACTCCAGAAATGCGGCAACGAACATCAGCCATCCTTCCGGGCATCCCGCATACTCGGGTAGATCGATTAACCTGTGGTAGCCTGTGACGCTATGCTGGTCCGCTTGTTGTCTCTGTGGCGGGAGCGTCGACGTCTGAGATGGATGGAAGACATTCGCCTGATAGAATGGCAAAATTACGTTTATTGGCGACATAAACGTTGGTACTCTGGGGCAAGATGGTCCTGCTGACTGGTCTATGTTAGCTGCCACCGTAACATGTGGTTGTTGTGGTAGGAACGTAGGCCTGAGAATTCGTTAAGACATTTTGCGCTCAGCTGCGCACTCCATACAATGTTTTTTCTGAGTTATTTTTTTTTTTTTACATCGTTCAAGTAATTAACGATTATTTATTTATGTGCCAATAAATCTCCGCAGCTCTAAAAAAAAGGGTATCTATCCCTAGTTTTCTAATTACATTCCCGGAATATGATTTCTTATCACTTCAAGGCCAGGCCACTTTTCCATTATTCCCAAAAAAAGATTCATTTGAGAATTCTTATATTAACGATTATTTGAGTGTACATTAGTACCTTATCCAGACTATATACTTCCAGAATCCGATAAGACATTTTGCACTCAGCTGCGCACCTCATACAATTTTTTTTGTGAGCTAACATCGCTCAAGTATTTAACGATTATATATTTGAGTGTATATTAGTACCTTCTCCAGACTATGTACTTCCAGAATTCGTTAAGACATTTTGCGGTCAGCTGCGCACCCCATACATTTTTTTTTCTGAGTTAACATCGCTCAAGTAATTAACGATTATTTATTTATGTACCAATAAATCTCCGCTGCTCTAAAAAATGGTATCTATCCCAAGTTTTCTAATTACATTCCCGGAATATGATTTCTTATCACTTCAAGGACAGGCCACTTTTCCGTCATTCCCAAGAAAGGATTCATTTGAGAATTCTTATATTACTTCCCTAAGAAAAAGGATAAATCAATATCATTAAATCTGTTATCTGCAACGCTGCAGTCTTCACAAAATTAGATTAGGTTTTCTGTAAGCTAGGTCGAATTTAAAAGTTCAGCTTAGAGTTGTCCATCACCGATAATATATCCCCAATCAATTTGTTAAACAAAGTTTAAAGTTTAAAAATAAAATCGTGCATCAGAACGATAATGCGGTTGGATCAGGAAATTGTATTTCCGGTAGAGTTTTATTATCTAGTCCCGACATCAAGCACGACAACGAATCCTGGACGACCTTCAAAAACACTTAACGAATGTACACCCCAAGTGCAAAAACGAAAAATAAAGGAGCTGTTATGCGCTAAAACGACGTGTGAAATTTTGTTATACGTGTGAAATTTAGTATATGTCAAAGTATGCCCTGGCTGTACTTTCCGAACCTTCCGAGTCCGAAGAATGAACGTACCCCTTCAATTTATTCGGTGACGTTTATTCTCTAGATAAATTCGATACATTTCCATACATATATAATTATGGTATTTTATACAAATTATACTTACTATTTTGGCAGACTCGTGGCGTCACCGTGGGCTCAGAATTTCGGAAAGAGCGCGAATTCGAAAGGCACGAGTTTAAATATGGCGTATCTGACAGATTATTTAGGTTTCAAAAGTAACTCGAGATCACGTGGTGGTAAGCTGCAGCAAATTCCGGATCCCTCGCGAACCTTCTCTCTAGACCGCGAAGACGTGACTTGGCCATCCCGTAACTCTCAGGAACCTCGAACTTGTCTTCCTTTAGCAGCAGTCCTGTTTGGTACCGATTGTAGACCCTTACAGTCGTAGACCTCAGGATCCGTAAGGCTCTTTCATTATCTGCAGACCCATTGACAGATACTCTTCGGATACTCGATCGAAGCTTAGGCCTTCTCCGTCCTCGCTGATTTGGCTATTGTGGAGAACAAATTCTTCACTTGCTGGATGAGCTGATCAATTCAATAGTGTACGAATTGATAAGTGATGATACATCCCGCTGGCTTCCAGGAAAGTCTGAAAATTTTGAACATTTGTCACGAATGGTATGAGCAGCTCCAATTTGGATTCTGGGATCGGCTGGATTCCTCTGACCTTGTTCAGTTGGCCTCTGACTAAGCATTCGGGGCGGCCGAAGTTGAACTCCAACGCTGACATCACGCGATTGACGTTGTTCGTGTGGACAAACAGTGATTCGACGGCATCCCACTCAGCGCCTTTCAAACACTTCTGCAGACGGAACATATTGTCTACGTTCTAATAGTTCATCATCGCCGTGGACTCCAGAAATGCGGTAACGAACATCAGCCATCCTTCCGGGCATCCCGCATACTCGGGTAGATCGATTAACCTGTGGTAGCCTGTGACGCTATGCTGGTCCGCTTGTTGTCTCGATGGCGGGAGCGTCGACGTCTGACTCCAGAAATGCGGTAACGAACATCAGCCATCCTTCCGGGGAGCCCGCATACTCGGGTAGATCGATTAACCTGTGGTAGCCTGTGACGCTATGCTGGTCCGCTTGTTGTCTCGGTGGCGGGAGCGTCGACGTCTGAGATGGATGGAAGACATTCGCCTGATAGAATGGCAAAATTACGTTTATTGGCGACATAAACGTTGGTACTCTGGGGCAAGATGGTCCTGCTGACTGGTCTATGTTAGCTGCCACCGTAACATGTGGTTGTTGTGGTAGGAACGTAGGCCTGAGAATTCGTTAAGACATTTTGCGCTCAGCTGCGCACCCCATACAATGTTTTTTCTGAGTTATTTTTTTTTTTTTTTACATCGTTCAAGTAATTAACGATTATTTATTTATGTGCCAATAAATCTCCGCAGCTCTAAAAAAAAGGGTATCTATCCCTAGTTTTCTAATTACATTCCCGGAATATGATTTCTTATCACTTCAAGGCCAGGCCACTTTTCCATTATTCCCAAAAAAAAATTCATTTGAGAATTCTTATATTAACGATTATTTGAGTGTACATTAGTACCTTATCCAGACTATATACTTCCAGAATCCGATAAGACATTTTGCACTCAGCTGCGCACCTCATACAATTTTTTTTGTGAGCTAACATCGCTCAAGTATTTAACGATTATATATTTGAGTGTATATTAGTACCTTCTCCAGACTATGTACTTCCAGAATTCGTTAAGACATTTTGCGGTCAGCTGCGCACCCCATACATTTTTTTTCTGAGTTAACATCGCTCAAGTAATTAACGATTATTTATTTATGTACCAATAAATCTCCGCTGCTCTAAAAAATGGTATCTATCCCCAGTTTTCTAATTACATTCCCGGAATATGATTTCTTATCACTTCAAGGACAGGCCACTTTTCCGTCATTCCCAAGAAAGGATTCATTTGAGAATTCTTATATTACTTCCCTAAGAAAAAGGATAAATCAATATCATTAAATCTGTTATCAGCAACGCTGCAGTCTTCACAAAATTAGATTAGGTTTTCTGTAAGCTAGGTCGAATTTAAAAGTTCAGCTTAGAGTTGTCCATCACCGATAATATATCCCCAATCAATTTGTTAAACAAAGTTTAAAGTTTAAAAATAAAATCGTGCATCAGAACGATAATGCGGTTGGATCAGGAAATTGTATTTCCGGTAGAGTTTTATTATCTAGTCCCGACATCAAGCACGACAACGAATCCTGGACGACCTTCAAAAACACTTAACGAATGTACACCCCAAGTGCAAAAACGAAAAATAAAGGAGCTGTTATGCGCTAAAACGACATGTGAAATTTTGTTATACGTGTGAAATTTAGTATATGTCAAAGTATGCCCTGGCTGGACTTTCCGAACCTTCCGAGTCCGAAGAATGAACGTACCCCTTCAATTTATTCGGTGACGTTTATTCTCTAGATAAATTCGATACATTTCCATACATATATAATTATGGTATTTTATACAAATTATACTTACTATTTTGGCAGACTCGTGGCGTCACCGTGGGCTCAGAATTTCGGAAAGAGCGCGAATTCGAAAGGCACGAGTTTAAATATGGCGTATCTGACAGATTATTTAGGTTTCAAAAGTAACTCGAGATCACGTGGTGGTAAGCTGCAGCAAATTCTGGATCCCTCGCGAACCTTCTCTCTAGACCGCGAAGACGTGACTTGGCCATCCCGTAACTCTCAGGAACCTCGAACTTGTCTTCCTTTAGCAGCAGTCCTGTTTGGTACCGATTGTAGACCCTTACAGTCGTAGACCTCAGGATCCGTAAGGCTCTTTCATTATCTGCAGACCCATTGACAGATACTCTTCGGATACTCGATCGAAGCTTAGGCCTTCTCCGTCCTCGCTGATTTGGCTATTGTGGAGAACAAATTCTTCACTTGCTGGATGAGCTGATCAATTCAATAGTGTACGAATTGATAAGTGATGATACATCCCGCTGGCTTCCAGGAAAGTCTGAAAATTTTGAACATTTGTGACGAATGGTATGAGCAGCTCCAATTTGGATTCTGGGATCGGCTGGATTCCTCTGACCTTGTTCAGTTGGCCTCTGACTAAGCATTCGGGGCGGCCGAAGTTGAACTCCAACGCTGACATCACGCGATTGACGTTGTTCGTGTGGACAAACAGTGATTCGACGGCATCCCACTCAGCGCCTTTCAAACACTTCTGCAGACGGAACATATTGTCTACGTTCTAATAGTTCATCATCGCCGTGGACTCCAGAAATGCGGTAACGAACATCAGCCATCCTTCCGGGCATCCCGCATACTCGGGTAGATCGATTAACCTGTGGTAGCCTGTGACGCTATGCTGGTCCGCTTGTTGTCTCGATGGCGGGAGCGTCGACGTCTGACTCCAGAAATGCGGTAACGAACATCAGCCATCCTTCCGGGGAGCCCGCATACTCGGGTAGATCGATTAACCTGTGGTAGCCTGTGACGCTATGCTGGTCCGCTTGTTGTCTCGGTGGCGGGAGCGTCGACGTCTGAGATGGATGGAAGACATTCGCCTGATAGAATGGCAAAATTACGTTTATTGGCGACATAAACGTTGGTACTCTGGGGCAAGATGGTCCTGCTGACTGGTCTATGTTAGCTGCCACCGTAACATGTGGTTGTTGTGGTAGGAACGTAGGCCTGAGAATTCGTTAAGACATTTTGCGCTCAGCTGCGCACCCCATACAATGTTTTTTCTGAGTTATTTTTTTTTTTTTTTTACATCGTTCAAGTAATTAACGATTATTTATTTATGTGCCAATAAATCTCCGCAGCTCTAAAAAAAAGGGTATCTATCCCTAGTTTTCTAATTACATTCCCGGAATATGATTTCTTATCACTTCAAGGCCAGGCCACTTTTCCATTATTCCCAAAAAAAAATTCATTTGAGAATTCTTATATTAACGATTATTTGAGTGTACATTAGTACCTTATCCAGACTATATACTTCCAGAATCCGATAAGACATTTTGCACTCAGCTGCGCACCTCATACAATTTTTTTTGTGAGCTAACATCGCTCAAGTATTTAACGATTATATATTTGAGTGTATATTAGTACCTTCTCCAGACTATGTACTTCCAGAATTCGTTAAGACATTTTGCGGTCAGCTGCGCACCCCATACATTTTTTTTCTGAGTTAACATCGCTCAAGTAATTAACGATTATTTATTTATGTACCAATAAATCTCCGCTGCTCTAAAAAATGGTATCTATCCCCAGTTTTCTAATTACATTCCCGGAATATGATTTCTTATCACTTCAAGGACAGGCCACTTTTCCGTCATTCCCAAGAAAGGATTCATTTGAGAATTCTTATATTACTTCCCTAAGAAAAAGGATAAATCAATATCATTAAATCTGTTATCTGCAACGCTGCAGTCTTCACAAAATTAGATTAGGTTTTCTGTAAGCTAGGTCGAATTTAAAAGTTCAGCTTAGAGTTGTCCATCACCGATAATATATCCCCAATCAATTTGTTAAACAAAGTTTAAAGTTTAAAAATAAAATCGTGCATCAGAACGATAATGCGGTTGGATCAGGAAATTGTATTTCCGGTAGAGTTTTATTATCTAGTCCCGACATCAAGCACGACAACGAATCCTGGACGACCTTCAAAAACACTTAACGAATGTACACCCCAAGTGCAAAAACGAAAAATAAAGGAGCTGTTATGCGCTAAAACGACATGTGAAATTTTGTTATACGTGTGAAATTTAGTATATGTCAAAGTATGCCCTGGCTGGACTTTCCGAACCTTCCGAGTCCGAAGAATGAACGTACCCCTTCAATTTATTCGGTGACGTTTATTCTCTAGATAAATTCGATACATTTCCATACATATATAATTATGGTATTTTATACAAATTATACTTACTATTTTGGCAGACTCGTGGCGTCACCGTGGGCTCAGAATTTCGGAAAGAGCGCGAATTCGAAAGGCACGAGTTTAAATATGGCGTATCTGACAGATTATTTAGGTTTCAAAAGTAACTCGAGATCACGTGGTGGTAAGCTGCAGCAAATTCTGGATCCCTCGCGAACCTTCTCTCTAGACCGCGAAGACGTGACTTGGCCATCCCGTAACTCTCAGGAATCTCGAACTTGTCTTCCTTTAGCAGCAGTCCTGTTTGGTACCGATTGTAGACCCTTACAGTCGTAGACCTCAGGATCCGTAAGGCTCTTTCATTATCTGCAGACCCATTGACAGATACTCTTCGGATACTCGATCGAAGCTTAGGCCTTCTCCGTCCTCGCTGATTTGGCTATTGTGGAGAACAAATTCTTCACTTGCTGGATGAGCTGATCAATTCAATAGTGTACGAATTGATAAGTGATGATACATCCCGCTGGCTTCCAGGAAAGTCTGAAAATTTTGAACATTTGTCACGAATGGTATGAGCAGCTCCAATTTGGATTCTGGGATCGGCTGGATTCCTCTGACCTTGTTCAGTTGGCCTCTGACTAAGCATTCGGGGCGGCCGAAGTTGAACTCCAACGCTGACATCACGCGATTGACGTTGTTCGTGTGGACAAACAGTGATTCGACGGCATCCCACTCAGCGCCTTTCAAACACTTCTGCAGACGGAACATATTGTCTACGTTCTAATAGTTCATCATCGCCGTGGACTCCAGAAATGCGGTAACGAACATCAGCCATCCTTCCGGGCATCCCGCATACTCGGGTAGATCGATTAACCTGTGGTAGCCTGTGACGCTATGCTGGTCCGCTTGTTGTCTCGATGGCGGGAGCGTCGACGTCTGACTCCAGAAATGCGGTAACGAACATCAGCCATCCTTCCGGGGAGCCCGCATACTCGGGTAGATCGATTAACCTGTGGTAGCCTGTGACGCTATGCTGGTCCGCTTGTTGTCTCGGTGGCGGGAGCGTCGACGTCTGAGATGGATGGAAGACATTCGCCTGATAGAATGGCAAAATTACGTTTATTGGCGACATAAACGTTGGTACTCTGGGGCAAGATGGTCCTGCTGACTGGTCTATGTTAGCTGCCACCGTAACATGTGGTTGTTGTGGTAGGAACGTAGGCCTGAGAATTCGTTAAGACATTTTGCGCTCAGCTGCGCACCCCATACAATGTTTTTTCTGAGTTATTTTTTTTTTTTTTTTACATCGTTCAAGTAATTAACGATTATTTATTTATGTGCCAATAAATCTCCGCAGCTCTAAAAAAAAGGGTATCTATCCCTAGTTTTCTAATTACATTCCCGGAATATGATTTCTTATCACTTCAAGGCCAGGCCACTTTTCCATTATTCCCAAAAAAAAATTCATTTGAGAATTCTTATATTAACGATTATTTGAGTGTACATTAGTACCTTATCCAGACTATATACTTCCAGAATCCGATAAGACATTTTGCACTCAGCTGCGCACCTCATACAATTTTTTTTTGTGAGCTAACATCGCTCAAGTATTTAACGATTATATATTTGAGTGTATATTAGTACCTTCTCCAGACTATGTACTTCCAGAATTCGTTAAGACATTTTGCGGTCAGCTGCGCACCCCATACATTTTTTTTCTGAGTTAACATCGCTCAAGTAATTAACGATTATTTATTTATGTACCAATAAATCTCCGCTGCTCTAAAAAATGGTATCTATCCCCAGTTTTCTAATTACATTCCCGGAATATGATTTCTTATCACTTCAAGGACAGGCCACTTTTCCGTCATTCCCAAGAAAGGATTCATTTGAGAATTCTTATATTACTTCCCTAAGAAAAAGGATAAATCAATATCATTAAATCTGTTATCAGCAACGCTGCAGTCTTCACAAAATTAGATTAGGTTTTCTGTAAGCTAGGTCGAATTTAAAAGTTCAGCTTAGAGTTGTCCATCACCGATAATATATCCCCAATCAATTTGTTAAACAAAGTTTAAAGTTTAAAAATAAAATCGTGCATCAGAACGATAATGCGGTTGGATCAGGAAATTGTATTTCCGGTAGAGTTTTATTATCTAGTCCCGACATCAAGCACGACAACGAATCCTGGACGACCTTCAAAAACACTTAACGAATGTACACCCCAAGTGCAAAAACGAAAAATAAAGGAGCTGTTATGCGCATAAACGACGTGTGAAATTTTGTTATACGTGTGAAATTTAGTATATGTCAAAGTATGCCCTGGCTGGACTTTCCGAACCTTCCGAGTCCGAAGAATGAACGTACCCCTTCAATTTATTCGGTGACGTTTATTCTCTAGATAAATTCGATACATTTCCATACATATATAATTATGGTATTTTATACAAATTATACTTACTATTTTGGCAGACTCGTGGCGTCACCGTGGGCTCAGAATTTCGGAAAGAGCGCGAATTCGAAAGGCACGAGTTTAAATATGGCGTATCTGACAGATTATTTAGGTTTCAAAAGTAACTCGAGATCACGTGGTGGTAAGCTGCAGCAAATTCTGGATCCCTCGCGAACCTTCTCTCTAGACCGCGAAGACGTGACTTGGCCATCCCGTAACTCTCAGGAACCTCGAACTTGTCTTCCTTTAGCAGCAGTCCTGTTTGGTACCGATTGTAGACCCTTACAGTCGTAGACCTCAGGATCCGTAAGGCTCTTTCATTATCTGCAGACCCATTGACAGATACTCTTCGGATACTCGATCGAAGCTTAGGCCTTCTCCGTCCTCGCTGATTTGGCTATTGTGGAGAACAAATTCTTCACTTGCTGGATGAGCTGATCAATTCAATAGTGTACGAATTGATAAGTGATGATACATCCCGCTGGCTTCCAGGAAAGTCTGAAAATTTTGAACATTTGTCACGAATGGTATGAGCAGCTCCAATTTGGATTCTGGGATCGGCTGGATTCCTCTGACCTTGTTCAGTTGGCCTCTGACTAAGCATTCGGGGCGGCCGAAGTTGAACTCCAACGCTGACATCACGCGATTGACGTTGTTCGTGTGGACAAACAGTGATTCGACGGCATCCCACTCAGCGCCTTTCAAACACTTCTGCAGACGGAACATATTGTCTACGTTCTAATAGTTCATCATCGCCGTGGACTCCAGAAATGCGGTAACGAACATCAGCCATCCTTCCGGGCATCCCGCATACTCGGGTAGATCGATTAACCTGTGGTAGCCTGTGACGCTATGCTGGTCCGCTTGTTGTCTCGATGGCGGGAGCGTCGACGTCTGACTCCAGAAATGCGGTAACGAACATCAGCCATCCTTCCGGGGAGCCCGCATACTCGGGTAGATCGATTAACCTGTGGTAGCCTGTGACGCTATGCTGGTCCGCTTATTGTCTCGGTGGCGGGAGCGTCGACGTCTGAGATGGATGGAAGACATTCGCCTGATAGAATGGCAAAATTACGTTTATTGGCGACATAAACGTTGGTACTCTGGGGCAAGATGGTCCTGCTGACTGGTCTATGTTAGCTGCCACCGTAACATGTGGTTGTTGTGGTAGGAACGTAGGCCTGAGAATTCGTTAAGACATTTTGCACTCAGCTGCGCACCCCATACAATGTTTTTTCTGAGTTATTTTTTTTTTTTTTTACATCGTTCAAGTAATTAACGATTATTTATTTATGTGCCAATAAATCTCCGCAGCTCTAAAAAAAAGGGTATCTATCCCTAGTTTTCTAATTACATTCCCGGAATATGATTTCTTATCACTTCAAGGCCAGGCCACTTTTCCATTATTCCCAAAAAAGGTTTTATTTGAGAATTCTTATATTAAAGATTATTTGAGTGTACATTAGTACCTTCTGCAGACTATATACTTCCAGAATCCGATAAGACATTTTGCACTCAGCTGCACACCTGATACAATTTTTTTTGTGAGCTAACATCGCTCAAGTATTTAACGATTATATATTTGAGTGTATATTAGTACCTTCTCCAGACTATGTACTTCCAGAATTCGTTAAGACATTTTGCGGTCAGCTGCGCACCCCATACATTTTTTTTCTGAGTTAACATCGCTCAAGTAATTAACGATTATTTATTTATGTACCAATAAATCTCCGCTGCTCTAAAAAATGGTATCTATCCCCAGTTTTCTAATTACATTCCCGGAATATGATTTCTTATCACTTCAAGGACAGGCCACTTTTCCGTCATTCCCAAGAAAGGATTCATTTGAGAATTCTTATATTACTTCCCTAAGAAAAAGGATAAATCAATATCATTAAATCTGTTATCTGCAACGCTGCAGTCTTCACAAAATTAGATCAGGTTTTCTGTAAGCTAGGTCGAATTTAAAAGTTCAGCTTAGAGTTGTCCATCACCGATAATACATCCCCAATCAATTTGTTAAACAAAGTTTAAAGTAAAAAAATAAAATCGTGCATCAGAACGATAATGCGGTTGGATCAGGAAATTGTATTTCCGGTAGAGTTTTATTATCTAGTCCCAACATCAAGCACGACAACGAATCCTGGACGACCTTCAAAAACACTTAACGAATGTACACCCCAAGTGCAAAAACGAAAAATAAAGGAGCTGTTATGCGCTAAAACGACGTGTGAAATTTTGTTATACGTGTGAAATTTAGTATATGTCAAAGTATGCCCCTGCTGGACTTTCCGAACCTTCCGATTCCGAAGAATGAACGTACCCCTTCAATTTATTCGGTGACGTTTATTCTCTAGATAAATTCGATACATTTCCATACATATATAATTATGGTATTTTATACAAATTGTACTTACTATTTTGGCAGACTCGTGGCGTCACCGTGGGCTCAGAATTTCGGAAAGAGCGCGAATTCGAAAGGCACGAGTTTAAATATGGCGTATCTGACAGATTATTTAGGTTTGTTCTATTTGACGTTTCATGAGCCACATGCTGCCGCCATGGCTGTTGCAATTTAAAACGAGGAAATTAATATAATTCTTTACACCCCACCCCCCGTGAGGCGTCCCGACTCTCGACCGAAGCCTCACCAACATTTGAAACTGCCAATTTAACAGCTGGTCTTCGTAGAATTCCGGCAGATGTTTTTATTTCAGCTAAGCGGATCTGGTTATCGCCGCCTGCGAACACCTTCGTGATTCTTCCTCTTGCCCACTTATTCCTCGGAAAGTTGACGTCACACACAAGCACTAGGTCTCCTTCTTTGAGGGACGGAACTCGCTCGAACCACTTGCACCGTTTTGTGAGCACTGGTAGGTACTCACGCATCCATCTCCTCCAAAATCGGTCCTTAAGTTGTTGGCTCACTCGCCATTGCTTCCTAAGGCATAAGGCTCTCTCGTTCACCGGTCCTGGAGTTTGAGTTGAGTTCACACCGTCCACCAGGAAGTGATTAGGCGTCAAGGGTTCTTCTTCCTCGGGTCACACTGGGAGGTGGGTAAGTGGACGGCTGTTGACTATATTTTCTTTTTCGATGAGCGCAGGAAAAGGAAAACACTGAATTAAAACAAGTAATTTTTCTTAATCGATGTTTATTTGTCTGTTTCTCTAAGTACACTGAGTGTGTTTCTTTTTATGCAACACACCTGACAATGTTACAATGAATATACAAAATGCTGGCTATTTATTGCCGCTTCCAGTCGATAGCGATTTTCGCCTTAGCCGCTGATTTAAGCATTATTGCTGAACTTAAATCAGGTTGTTGGACATCCGGTGAACTGCTGACTGGTGTTGATGCGGTTGTTGGCACTGACATAAGTCGCGCTCTGTAAGGTCTCTAACTTCGGAGCCACCTCGCTGGGCGAACAGCTTAGGACTCTCCTTACTGAGCGCACCAATCGCTCCCAGCAGCCGACTGCGTGTGGGTTCAGCGGGCAATTAAAAACCCACTCGATGCCCTTCTAAGACAGCTCTGTTTTTATGGCGTCGTTGTCGAGATTTCTACAGTTGACAAATCGTTCTTCGCGCCAATAGAATTGGTCTCGTTGTCGCCCCTTATCCCCTTCGGGACTCCTCTGCGGTTCACGAAGTTTCTCAAGCACAGAATGCAGGCGTCTGCAACCTACCGTTTTTCCCTTGAACGTTTGACTACGACATATACAGGTCCGAAATAATCAAGCCCGTAACGGGTCAACTGTCCCATCAGCGGCGGCATCGGCTGCACTCAGTCTTGACCTTTCGAACGGCGGAACGCAGATGTGGCACCCAGAACCGCAGTCGCACCTCGTTGGTGATGACGTCATCATTTTGGTGGTGCAGCAACCGATGATAGTGGTGTATCAGAGACTTCGTTATCGGATGGTGTTTTGGCATGATGACTGGACGTCTTGAGGCGAAGGGTGTAGTTGTGGCCGCATCTATGCGCCCATGCACGCGGAGGAGGCCGTCATCACCGATGTACGGCTTTAACTTGAAGATGCTTCTACTCTTCTCTACCGCCATATTTTGCCTCACTAGGTTGATCTCTCTCGTAAAGACATCCACCTGTGCTTGGAGGCACAAGAGTCGTTCACCTTCGTCAACCTCCTTAGCCGAAAGTTCGCCTGGTTCGTCTGATCCTCGCCGCAAGAGTCTCACGAACCTGAGAACCCAGGCTGCCGTCCTCTTCATCTTCGAGAACTTCGAGATTCTAGATATATCCAACATAGGGTTACTTACAGCGCCGATGCGTAAGAGAAACTTCGGCCGAGTTTCTTCCCGACATACGTGACCATTGATGTCATCCGGTTGCGAAGGCCACTCCTCTTCGGGAAGCGTAAGGACCGACGGACCATTCAGCCACTTGTTGTCAGCTTCAAACCTTGGGGGATATCGCGCCCGCGTCACTTCGTCCGCCGGGTTACACTTTGATGGCACCCAGCGCCATTGGTCCAAGTGGCAGCTCTCGAGGATTTCGGCAACCCGGAAGGCCACAAATCGCCTATACCTTTGAGTTTCCGAACGGATCCAATTGATGACCGTCTTGGAGTCACTTCAGAAGACTCGGTCGTCCACCTGCACCTTGTGCCATTTCACTATATAGTTACCCCAAGGCTTGCCGCTGACAGTTCCAGGCGTGGAATCGACGTCAGCTTCTGCGGGGTGCATTTTGTTTTCCCACAGATGAAAGACACACACACTCCATCGGCTGAGTCGACGCGGAAATATCCGACTGCGCTGAAGGCCTCTTCACTGGCGTCAACGAAGACGTGTGCAACCCACAAGCGGCGATAACATCTGGGCGCACTCAGCTGCAGCAAGGCTGGAAAATTTGACTTCCACTGGCGCCAACGAAGGAAAATATCATCGGGAACTCTTTCAACCCATGCAATGGCACTCTTCCAAACTGCAGCAATAATCATGCCAAACGAGTCGAAGATAGACATTGCTATGCACAGAAGTTCTCGCTTCGTAGGGCACTTATGGCCCTCCATGATGTCACTGTTGACTCTTGGGAATTTCTCCTTGAATACGAAGACATCCTTCTCGGGGTTCCAGCACATGCCCAGAACATTCTCCAGTGTTGTGTCGATGTCCAAGTTGACGATTTCATCCTGTTGGCTGACGTTAGGATCCGCTATGGAGTTCAGCACGTCTTTAGAGTTTGCCTTCACAAGTTGAAACCTCCCTCAGCATCAATAAGAGCCACGCCTGCTTCTTCTTTAACAGCGTGAAACTATAGACGTAATCGTCAACATAGTGGTACTGGACGATTGACTTGACCGCTCTTGAATGACTCGTTGAAAACCTTGACGCGTTTAGGTTTTTTACGAACTCAGCCGAGCATGGAGAACAACTAGCGCCAAATGTCATCACCTGCATCACGTACTCTTCAATTGGATGGTCTCCCGCATCTCTCCAGAGAAACCGCTGCATATTGAACGAGGACCTGGTGGTACATTTCCTTTATGTCACCTGACACGGCTATGGGTCTCATCCGAAAGTTGAACAGCACGGCAGTTAGTAGCGGGCGGTCATCCGGACCCTTCATCAGGAAAGAATTCAACGATACTTCATCGACTTTGGTGGCTGTGGCAGGTACCAGATCTTACGATTTTTCTTCGCTTCAGCCTCAGCCTTCGACAACTTCCTGGAGTATACCTTCCAAAAGTAACTCGAGATCACGTGGTGGTAAGCTGCAGCAAATTCTGGATCCCTCGCGAACCTTCTCTCTAGACCGCGAAGACGTGACTTGGCCATCCCGTAACTCTCAGGAGCCTCGAACTTGTCTTCCTTTAGCAGCAGTCCTGTTTGGTACCGATTGTAGACCCTCACAGTCGTAGACCTCAGGATCCGTAAGGCTCTTTCATTAGCTGCAGACCCATTGACAGATACTCTTCGGATACTCGATCGAAGCTTAGGCCTTCTCCGTCCTCGCTGATTTGGCTATTGTGGAGAACAAATTCTTCACTTGCTGGATGAGCTGATCAATTCAATAGTGTAAGAATTGATAAGTGATGATACATCCCGCTGGCTTCCAGGAAAGTCTGAAAATTTTGAACATTTGTCACGAATGGTATGAGCAGCTCCAATTTGGATTCTGGGATCGGGTGGATTCCTCTGACCTTGTTCAGTTGGCCTCTGACTAAGCATTCGGGGCGGCAGAAGTTGAACTCCAACGCTGACATCACGCGATTGACGTTGTTCGTGTGGACAAACAGTGATTCGACGGCATCCAACGCAGCGCCTTTCAAACACTTCTGCAGACGGAACATATTGTCTACGTTCTAATAGTTCATCATCGCCGTGGACTCCAGAAATGCGGTAACGAACATCAGTCATCCTTCCGGGCATCCCGCATACTCGGGTAGATCGATTAACCTGTGGTAGCCTGTGACGCTATGCTGGTCCGCTTGTTGTCTCGGTGGCGGGAGCGTCGACGTCTGAGATGGATGGAAGACATTCGCCTGATAGAATGGCAAAATTACGTTTATTGGCGACATAAACGTTGGTACTCTGGGGCAAGATGGTCCTGCTGACTGGTCTATGTTAGCTGCCACCCTAACATGTGGTTGTTGTGGTAGGAACGTAGGCCTGAGAATTCGTTAAGACATTTTGCGCTCAGCTGCGCACCCCAAACAATGTTTTTTCTGAGTTATTGTTTTTTTTTTACATCGTTCAAGTAATTAACGATTATTTATTTATGTGCCAATAAATCTCCGCAGCTCTAAAAAAAAGGGTATCTATCCCTAGTGTTCTAATTACATTCCCGGAATATGATTTCTTATCACTTCAAGGCCAGGCCACTTTTCCATTATTCCCAAAAAAAGATTCATTTGAGAATTCTTATATTAACGATTATTTGAGTGTACATTAGTACCTTATCCAGACTATATACTTCCAGAATCCGATAAGACATTTTGCGCTCAGCTGCGCACCCCGTACAATGTTTTTTCTGAGTTATTTTTTTTTTTTTACATCGTTCAAGTAATTAACGATTATTTATTTATGTGCCAATAAATCTCCGCAGCTCTAAAAAAAAGGGTATCTATCCCCAGTTTTCTAATTACATTCCCGGAATATGATTTCTTATCACTTCAAGGACAGGCCACTTTTCCGTCATTCCCAAGAAAGGATTCATTTGAGAATTCTTATATTACTTCCCTAAGAAAAAGGATAAATCAATATCATTAAATCTGTTATCTGCAACGCTGCAGTCTTCACAAAATTAGATTAGGTTTTCTGTAAGCTAGGTCGAATTTAAAAGTTCAGCTTAGAGTTGTCCATCACCGATAATATATCCCCAATCAATTTGTTAAACAAAGTTTAAAGTTTAAAAATAAAATCGTGCATCAGAACGATAATGCGGTTGGATCAGGAAATTGTATTTCCGGTAGAGTTTTATTATCTAGTCCCGACATCAAGCACGACAACGAATCCTGGACGACCTTCAAAAACACTTAACGAATGTACACCCCAAGTGCAAAAACGAAAAATAAAGGAGCTGTTATGCGCTAAAACGACATGTGAAATTTTGTTATACGTGTGAAATTTAGTATATGTCAAAGTATGCCCTGGCTGGACTTTCCGAACCTTCCGAGTCCGAAGAATGAACGTACCCCTTCAATTTATTCGGTGACGTTTATTCTCTAGATAAATTCGATACATTTCCATACATATATAATTATGGTATTTTATACAAATTATACTTACTATTTTGGCAGACTCGTGGCGTCACCGTGGGCTCAGAATTTCGGAAAGAGCGCGAATTCGAAAGGCACGAGTTTAAATATGGCGTATCTGACAGATTATTTAGGTTTGTTCTATTTGACGTTTCATGAGCCACACGCTGCCGCCATGGCTGTTGCAATTTAAAACGAGGAAATTAATATAATTCTTTACACCCCACCCCCCGTGAGGCGTCCCGACTCTCGACCGAAGCCTCACCAACATTTGAAACTGCCAATTTAACAGCTGGTCTGGATCTGGTTATCGCCGCCTGCGAACACCTTCGTGATTCTTTCTCTTGCCCACTTATTCCTCGGAAAGTTGACGTCACACACAAGCACTAGGTCTCCTTCTTTGATTGACGGAACTCGCTCGAACCACTTGCACCGTTTTGTGAGCACTGGTAGGTACTCACGCATCCATCTCCTCCAAAATCGGTCCTTGAGTTGTTGGCTCACTCGCCATTGCTTCCTAAGGCATAAGGCTCTCTCGTTCACCGGTCCTGGAGTTTGAGTTGAGTTCACACCGTCCACCAGGAAGTGATTAGGCGTCAAGGGTTCTTCTTCCTCGGGTCACACTGGGAGGTGGGTAAGTGGACGGCTGTTGACTATATTTTCTTTTTCGATGAGCGCAGGAAAAGGAAAACACTGAATTAAAACAAGTAATTTTTCTTAATCGATGTTTATTTGTCTGTTTCTCTAAGTACACTGAGTGTGTTTCTTTTTATGCAACACACCTGACAATGTTACAATGAATATACAAAATGCTGGCTATTTATTGCCGCTTCCAGTCGATAGCGATTTTTGCCTTAGCCGCTGATTTAAGCATTATTGCTGAACTTAAATCAGGTTGTTGGACATCCGGTGAACTGCTGACTGGTGTTGATGCGGTTGTTGGCACTGACATAAGTCGCGCTCTGTAAGGTCTCTAACTTCGGAGCCACATCGCTGGGCGAACAGCTTAGGACTCTCCTTACTGAGCGCACCAATCGCTCCCAGCAGCCGACTGCGTGTGGGTTCAGCGGGCAATTAAAAACCCACTCGATGCCCTTGTAAGACAGCTCTGTTTTTATGGCGTCGTTGTCGAGATTTCTACAGTTGACAAATCGTTCTTCGCCCCAATAAAATTGGTCTCGTTGTCGGCCCCTTATCCCCTTCGGGACTCCTCTGCGGTTAACGAAGTTTCTCAAGCACAGTATGCAGGCGTCTGCAACCTATCGTTTTTCCCTTGAACGTTTGACTACGACATATACAGGTCCGAAATAATCAAGCCCGTAACGGGTCAACTGTCCCATCAGCGGCGGCATCGGCTGCACTCAGTCTTGACCTTTCGAACGGCGGAACGCAGATGTGGCACCCAGAATCGCAGTCGCACCTCGTTGGTGATGACGTCATCATTTTGGTAGTGCAGCAACCGATGATAGTGGTGTATCAGAGACTTCGTTATCGGATGGTGTTTTGGCATGATGACTGGACGTCTTGAGGCGAAGGGTGTAGTTGTGGCCGCATCTATGCGCCCATGCACGCGGAGGAGGCCGTCATCACCGATGTACGGCTTTAACTTGAAGATGCTTCTACTCTTCTCTACCGCCATATTTTGCCTCACTAGGTTGATCTCTCTCGTAAAGACATCCACCTGTGCTTGGAGGCACAAGAGTCGTTCACCTGGTGGTACATTTCCTTTATGTCACCTGACACGGCTATGGGTCTCATCCGAAAGTTGAACAGCACGGCAGTTAGTAGCGGGCGGTCATCCGGACCCTTCATCAGGAAAGAATTCAACGATACTTCATCGACTTTGGTGGCTGTGGCAGGTACCAGATCTTACGATTTTTCTTCGCTTCAGCCTCAGCCTTCGACAACTTCCTGGAGTATACCTTTCAAAAGTAACTCGAGATCACGTGGTGGTAAGCTGCAGCAAATTCTGGATCCCTCGCGAACCTTCTCTCTGTTTGGTACCGATTGTAGATTGATTTGGCTATTGTGGAGAACAAATTCTTCACTTGCTGGATGAGCTGATCAATTCAATAGTGTAAGAATTGATAAGTGATGATACATCCCGCTGGCTTCCAGGAAAGTCTGAAAATGTTGAACATTTGTCACGAATGGTATGAGCAGCTCCAATTTGGATTCTGGGATCGGCTGGATTCCTCTGACCTTGTTCAGTTGGCCTCTGACTAAGCATTCGGGGCGGCCGAAGTTGAACTCCAACGCTGACATCACGCGATTGACGTTGTTCGTGTGGACAAACAGTGATTCGACGGCATCCCACGCAGCGCCTTTCAAATACTTCTGCAGACGGAACATATTGTCTACGTTCTAATAGTTCATCATCGCCGTGGACTCCAGAAATGCGGTAACGAACATCAGTCATCCTTCCGGGCATCCCGCATACTCGGGTAGATCGATTAACCTGTGGTAGCCTGTGACGCTATGCTGGTCCGCTTGTTGTCTCGGTGGCGGGAGCGTCGACGTCTGAGATGGATGGAAGACATTCGCCTGATAGAATGGCAAAATTACGTTTATTGGCGACATAAACGTTGGTACTCTGGGGCAAGATGGTCCTGCTGACTGGTCTATGTTAGCTGCCACCCTAACATGTGGTTGTTGTGGTAGGAACGTAGGCCTGAGAATTCGTTAAGACATTTTGCGCTCAGCTGCCCACCCCATACAATGTTTTTTCTGAGTTATTTTTTTTTTTTTTACATCGTTCAAGTAATTAACGATTATTTATTTATGTGCCAATAAATCTCCGCAGCTCTAAAAAAAAGGGTATCTATCCCTAGTTTTCTAATTACATTCCCGGAATATGATTTCTTATCACTTCAAGGCCAGGCCACTTTTCCATTATTCCCAAAAAAAGATTCATTTGAGAATTCTTATATTAACGATTATTTGAGTGTACATTAGTACCTTATCCAGACTATATACTTCCAGAATCCGATAAGACATTTTGCGCTCAGCTGCGCACCCCGTACAATGTTTTTTCTGAGTTATTTTTTTTTTTTACATCGTTCAAGTAATTAACGATTATTTATTTATGTGCCAATAAATCTCCGCAGCTCTAAAAAAAATGGTATCTATCCCCAGTTTTCTAATTACATTCCCGGAATATGATTTCTTATCACTTCAAGGACAGGCCACTTTTCCGTCATTCCCAAGAAAGGATTCATTTGAGAATTCTTATATTACTTCCCTAAGAAAAAGGATAAATCAATATCATTAAATCTGTTATCTGCAACGCTGCAGTCTTCACAAAATTAGATTAGGTTTTCTGTAAGCTAGGTCGAATTTAAAAGTTCAGCTTAGAGTTGTCCATCACCGATAATATATCCCCAATCAATTTGTTAAACAAAGTTTAAAGTTTAAAAATAAAATCGTGCATCAGAACGATAATGCGGTTGGATCAGGAAATTGTATTTCCGGTAGAGTTTTATTATCTAGTCCCGACATCAAGCACGACAACGAATCCTGGACGACCTTCAAAAACACTTAACGAATGTACACCCCAAGTGCAAAAACGAAAAATAAAGGAGCTGTTATGCGCTAAAACGACATGTGAAATTTTGTTATACGTGTGAAATTTAGTATATGTCAAAGTATGCCCTGGCTGGTCTTTCCGAACCTTCCGAGTCCGAAGAATGAACGTACCCCTTCAATTTATTCGGTGACGTTTATTCTCTAGATAAATTCGATACATTTCCATACATATATAATTATGGTATTTTATACAAATTATACTTACTATTTTGGCAGACTCGTGGCGTCACCGTGGGCTCAGAATTTCGGAAAGAGCGCGAATTCGAAAGGCACGAGTTTAAATATGGCGTATCTGACAGATTATTTAGGTTTGTTCTATTTGACGTTTCATGAGCCACACGCTGCCGCCATGGCTGTTGCAATTTAAAACGAGGAAATTAATATAATTCTTTACACCCCACCCCCCGTGAGGCGTCCCGACTCTCGACCGAAGCCTCACCAACATTTGAAACTGCCAATTTAACAGCTGGTCTGGATCTGGTTATCGCCGCCTGCGAACACCTTCGTGATTCTTTCTCTTGCCCACTTATTCCTCGGAAAGTTGACGTCACACACAAGCACTAGGTCTCCTTCTTTGATTGACGGAACTCGCTCGAACCACTTGCACCGTTTTGTGAGCACTGGTAGGTACTCACGCATCCATCTCCTCCAAAATCGGTCCTTGAGGTGTTGGCTCACTCGCCATTGCTTCCTAAGGCATAAGGCTCTCTCGTTTACCGGTCCTGGAGTTTGAGTTGAGTTCACACCGTCCACCAGGAAGTGATTAGGCGTCAAGGGTTCTTCTTCCTCGGGTCACACTGGGAGGTGGGTAAGTGGACGGCTGTTGACTATATTTTCTTTTTCGATGAGCGCAGGAAAAGGAAAACACTGAATTAAAACAAGTAATTTTTCTTAATCGATGTTTATTTGTCTGTTTCTCTAAGTACACTGAGTGTGTTTCTTTTTATGCAACACACCTGACAATGTTACAATGAATATACAAAATGCTGGCTATTTATTGCCGCTTCCAGTCGATAGCGATTTTTGCCTTAGCCGCTGATTTAAGCATTATTGCTGAACTTAAATCAGGTTGTTGGACATCCAGTGAACTGCTGACTGGTGTTGATGCGGTTGTTGGCACTGACATAAGTCGCGCTCTGTAAGGTCTCTAACTTCGGAGCCACCTCGCTGGGCGAACAGCTTAGGACTCTCCTTACTGAGCGCACCAATCGCTCCCAGCAGCCGACTGCGTGTGGGTTCAGCGGGCAATTAAAAACCCACTCGATGCCCTTCTAAGACAGCTCTGTTTTTATGGCGTCGTTGTCGAGATTTCTACAGTTGACAAATCGTTCTTCGCGCCAATAAAATTGGTCTCGTTGTCGCCCCTTATCCCCTTCGGGACTCCTCTGCGGTTCACGAAGTTTCTCAAGCACAGAATGCAGGCGTCTGCAACCGTTTATCCCTTGAACGTTTGACTACGACATATACAGGTCCGAAATAATCAAGCCCGTAACGGGTCAACTGTCCCATCAGCGGCGGCATCGGCTGCACTCAGTCTTGACCTTTCGAACGGCGGAACGCAGATGTGGCACCCAGAATCGCAGTCGCACCTCGTTGGTGATGACGTCATCATTTTGGTAGTGCAGCAACCGATGATAGTGGTGTATCAGAGACTTCGTTATCGGATGGTGTTTTGGCATGATGACTGGACGTCTTGAGGCGAAGGGTGTAGTTGTGGCCGCATCTATGCGCCCATGCACGCGGAGGAGGCCGTCATCACCGATGTACGGCTTTAACTTGAAGATGCTTCTACTCTTCTCTACCGCCATATTTTGCCTCACTAGTTTGATCTCTCTCGTAAAGACATCCACCTGTGCTTGGAGGCACAAGAGTCGTTCACCTGGTGGTACATTTCCTTTATGTCACCTGACACGGCTATGGGTCTCATCCGAAAGTTGAACAGCACGGCAGTTAGTAGCGGGCGGTCATCCGGACCCTTCATCAGGAAAGAATTCAACGATACTTCATCGACTTTGGTGGCTGTGGCAGGTACCAGATCTTACGATTTTTCTTCGCTTCAGCCTCAGCCTTCGACAACTTCCTGGAGTATACCTTTCAAAAGTAACTCGAGATCACGTGGTGGTAAGCTGCAGCAAATTCTGGATCCCTCGCGAACCTTCTCTCTAGACCGCGAAGACGTGACTTGGCCATCCCGTAACTCTCAGGAACCTCGAACTTGTCTTCCTTTATCAGCAGTCCTGTTTGGTACCGATTGTAGACCCTCACAGTCGTAGACCTCAGGATCCGTAAGGCTCTTTCATTAGCTGCAGACCCATTGACAGATACTCTTCGGCTACTCGATCGAAGCTTAGGCCTTCTCCGTCCTCGCTGATTTGGCTATTGTGGAGAACAAATTCTTCACTTGCTGGATGAGCTGATCAATTCAATAGTGTAAGACTTGATAAGTGATGATACATCCCGCTGGCTTCCAGGAAAGTCTGAAAATTTTGAACATTTGTCACGAATGGTATGAGCAGCTCCAATTTGGATTCTGGGATCGGCTGGATTCCTCTGACCTTGTTCAGTTGGCCTCTGACTAAGCATTCGGGGCGGCCGAAGTTGAACTCCAGCGCTGACATCACGCGATTGACGTTGTTCGTGTGGATAAACAGTGATTCGACGGCATCCCACGCAGCGCCTTTCAAACACTTCTGCAGACGGAATATATTGTCTACGTTCTAATAGTTCATCATCGCCGTGGACTCCAGAAATGCGGTAACGAACATCAGCCATCCTTCCGGGCAGCCCGCATACTCGGGTAGATCGATTAACCTGTGGTAGCCTGTGACGCTATGCTGGTCCGCTTGTTGTCTCGGTGGCGGGAGCGTCGACGTCTGAGATGGATGGAAGACATTCGCCTGATAGAATGGCAAAATTACATTTATTGGCGACATAAACGTTGGTACTCTGGGCAAGATGGTCCTGCTGACTGGTCTATGTTAGCTGCCACCCTAACATGTGGTTGTTGTGGTAGGAACGTAGGCCTGAGAATTCGTTAAGACATTTTGCGCTCAGCTGCCCACCCCATACAATGTTTTTTCTGAGTTATTTTTTTTTTTTTTTACATCGTTCAAGTAATTAACGATTATTTATTTATGTGCCAATAAATCTCCGCAGCTCTAAGAAAAAGGGTATCTATCCCTAGTTTTATAATTACATTCCCGGAATATGATTTCTTATCACTTCAAGGCCAGGCCACTTTTCCATTATTCCCAAAAAAAGATTCATTTGAGAATTCTTATATTAACGATTATTTGAGTGTACATTAGTACCTTATCCAGACTATATACTTCCAGAATCCGATAAGACATTTTGCACTCAGCTGCGCACCTCCCTCCACCGATGCCCTTCTAAGACAGCTCTGTTTTTATGGCGTCGTTGTCGAGATTTCTACAGTTGACAAATCGTTCTTAGCGCCAATAGAATTGGTCTCGTTGTCGCCCCTTATCCCCTTCGGGACTCCTCTGCGGTTCACGAAGTTTCTCAAGCACAGAATGCAGGCGTCTGCAACCTACCGTTTTTCCCTTGAACGTTTGACTACGACATATACAGGTCCGAAATAATCAAGCCCGTAACGGGTCAACTGTCCCATCAGCGGCGGCATCGGCTGCACTCAGTCTTGACCTTTCGAACGGCGGAACGCAGATGTGGCACCCAGAATCGCAGTCGCACCTCGTTGGTGATGACGTCATCATTTTGGTAGTGCAGCAACCGATGATAGTGGTGTATCAGAGACTTCGTTATCGGATGGTGTTTTGGCATGATGACTGGACGTCTTGAGGCGAAGGGTGTAGTTGTGGCCGCATCTATGCGCCCATGCACGCGGAGGAGGCCGTCATCACCGATGTACGGCTTTAACTTGAAGATGCTTCTACTCTTCTCTACCGCCATATTTTGCCTCACTAGGTTGATCTCTCTCGTAAAGACATCCACCTGTGCTTGGAGGCACAAGAGTCGTTCACCTTCGTCAACCTCCTTAGCCGAAAGTTCGCCTGGTTCGTCTGATCCTCGCCGCAAGAGTCTCACGAACCTGAGAACCCAGGCTGCCGTCCTCTTCATCTTCGAGAACTTCGAGATTCTAGATATATCCAACATAGGGTTACTTACAGCGCCGATGCGTAAGAGAAACTTCGGCCGAGTTTCTTCCCGACATACGTGACCATTGATGTCATCCGGTTGCGAAGGCCACTCCTCTTCGGGAAGCGTAAGGACCGACGGACCATTCAGCCACTTGTTGTCAGCTTCAAACCTTGGGGGATATCGCGCCCGCGTCACTTCGTCCGCCGGGTTACACTTTGATGGCACCCAGCGCCATTGGTCCAAGTGGCAGCTCTCGAGGATTTCGGCAACCCGGAAGGCCACAAATCGCCTATACCTTTGAGGTTCCGAACGGATCCAATTGATGACCGTCTTGGAGTCACTTCAGAAGACTCGGTCGTCCACCTGCACCTTGTGCCATTTCACTATATAGTTACCCCAAGGCTTGCCGCTGACAGTTCCAGGCGTGGAATCGACGTCAGCTTCTGCGGGGTGCATTTTGTTTTCCCACAGATGAAAGACACACACACTCCATCGGCTGAGTCGACGCGGAAATATCCGACTGCGCTGAAGGCCTCTTCACTGGCGTCAACGAAGACGTGTGCAACCCACAAGCGGCGATAACATCTGGGCGCACTCAGCTGCAGCAAGGCTGGAAAATTTGACTTCCACTGGCGCCAACGAAGGAAAATATCATCGGGAACTCTTTCAACCCATGCAATGGCACTCTTCCAAACTGCAGCAATAATCATGCCAAACGAGTCGAAGATAGACATTGCTATGCACAGAAGTTCTCGCTTCGTAGGGCACTTATGGCCCTCCATGATGTCACTGTTGACTCTTGGGAATTTCTCCTTGAATACGAAGACATCCTTCTCGGGGTTCCAGCACATGCCCAGAACATTCTCCAGTGTTGTGTCGATGTCCAAGTTGACGATTTCATCCTGTTGGCTGACGTTAGGATCCGCTATGGAGTTCAGCACGTCTTTAGAGTTTGCCTTCACAAGTTGAAACCTCCCTCAGCATCAATAAGAGCCACGCCTGCTTCTTCTTTAACAGCGTGAAACTATAGACGTAATCGTCAACATAGTGGTACTGGACGATTGACTTGACCGCTCTTGAATGACTCGTTGAAAACCTTGACGCGTTTAGGTTTTTTACGAACTCAGCCGAGCATGGAGAACAACTAGCGCCAAATGTCATCACCTGCATCACGTACTCTTCAATTGGATGGTCTCCCGCATCTCTCCAGAGGAACCGCTGCATATTGAACGAGGACCTGGTGGTACATTTCCTTTATGTCACCTGACACGGCTATGGGTCTCATCCGAAAGTTGAACAGCACGGCAGTTAGTAGCGGGCGGTCATCCGGACCCTTCATCAGGAAAGAATTCAACGATACTTCATCGACTTTGGTGGCTGTGGCAGGTACCAGATCTTACGATTTTTCTTCGCTTCAGCCTCAGCCTTCGACAACTTCCTGGAGTATACCTTTCAAAAGTAACTCGAGATCACGTGGTGGTAAGCTGCAGCAAATTCTGGATCCCTCGCGAACCTTCTCTCTAGACCGCGAAGACGTGACTTGGCCATCCCGTAACTCTCAGGAGCCTCGAACTTGTCTTCCTTTAGCAGCAGTCCTGTTTGGTACCGATTGTAGACCCTCACAGTCGTAGACCTCAGGATCCGTAAGGCTCTTTCATTAGCTGCAGACCCATTGACAGATACTCTTCGGATACTCGATCGAAGCTTAGGCCTTCTCCGTCCTCGCTGATTTGGCTATTGTGGAGAACAAATTCTTCACTTGCTGGATGAGCTGATCAATTCAATAGTGTAAGAATTGATAAGTGATGATACATCCCGCTGGCTTCCAGGAAAGTCTGAAAATTTTGAACATTTGTCACGAATGGTATGAGCAGCTCCAATTTGGATTCTGGGATCGGCTGGATTCCTCTGACCTTGTTCAGTTGGCCTCTGACTAAGCATTCGGGGCGGCCGAAGTTGAACTCCAACGCTGACATCACGCGATTGACGTTGTTCGTGTGGACAAACAGTGATTCGACGGCATCCCACGCAGCGCCTTTCAAACACTTCTGCAGACGGAACATATTGTCTACGTTCTAATAGTTCATCATCGCCGTGGACTCCAGAAATGCGGTAACGAACATCAGTCATCCTTCCGGGCAGCCCGCATACTCGGGTAGATCGATTAACCTGTGGTAGCCTGTGACGCTATGCTGGTCCGCTTGTTGTCTCGGTGGCGGGAGCGTCGACGTCTGAGATGGATGGAAGACATTCGCCTGATAGAATGGCAAAATTACGTTTATTGGCGACATAAACGTTGGTACTCTGGGGCAAGATGGTCCTGCTGACTGGTCTATGTTAGCTGCCACCCTAACATGTGGTTGTTGTGGTAGGAACGTAGGCCTGAGAATTCGTTAAGACATTTTGCGCTCAGCTGCGCACCCCATACAATGTTTTTTCTGAGTTATTTTTTTTTTTTTACATCGTTCAAGTAATTAACGATTATTTATTTATGTGCCAATAAATCTCCGCAGCTCTAAAAAAAAGGGTATCTATCCCTAGTTTTCTAATTACATTCCCGGAATATGATTTCTTATCACTTCAAGGCCAGGCCACTTTTCCATTATTCCCAAAAAAAGATTCATTTGAGAATTCTTATATTAACGATTATTTGAGTGTACATTAGTACCTTATCCAGACTATATACTTCCAGAATCCGATAAGACATTTTGCGCTCAGCTGCGCACCCCGTACAATGTTTTTTCTGAGTTATTTTTTTTTTTTTACATCGTTCAAGTAATTAACGATTATTTATTTATGTGCCAATAAATCTCCGCAGCTCTAAAAAAAAGGGTATCTATCCCCAGTTTTCTAATTACATTCCCGGAATATGATTTCTTATCACTTCAAGGACAGGCCACTTTTCCGTCATTCCCAAGAAAGGATTCATTTGAGAATTCTTATATTACTTCCCTAAGAAAAAGGATAAATCAATATCATTAAATCTGTTATCTGCAACGCTGCAGTCTTCACAAAATTAGATTAGGTTTTCTGTAAGCTAGGTCGAATTTAAAAGTTCAGCTTAGAGTTGTCCATCACCGATAATATATCCCCAATCAATTTGTTAAACAAAGTTTAAAGTTTAAAAATAAAATCGTGCATCAGAACGATAATGCGGTTGGATCAGGAAATTGTATTTCCGGTAGAGTTTTATTATCTAGTCCCGACATCAAGCACGACAACGAATCCTGGACGACCTTCAAAAACACTTAACGAATGTACACCCCAAGTGCAAAAACGAAAAATAAAGGAGCTGTTATGCGCTAAAACGACATGTGAAATTTTGTTATACGTGTGAAATTTAGTATATGTCAAAGTATGCCCTGGCTGGACTTTCCGAACCTTCCGAGTCCGAAGAATGAACGTACCCCTTCAATTTATTCGGTGACGTTTATTCTCTAGATAAATTCGATACATTTCCATACATATATAATTATGGTATTTTATACAAATTATACTTACTATTTTGGCAGACTCGTGGCGTCACCGTGGGCTCAGAATTTCGGAAAGAGCGCGAATTCGAAAGGCACGAGTTTAAATATGGCGTATCTGACAGATTATTTAGGTTTGTTCTATTTGACGTTTCATGAGCCACACGCTGCCGCCATGGCTGTTGCAATTTAAAACGAGGAAATTAATATAATTCTTTACACCCCACCCCCCGTGAGGCGTCCCGACTCTCGACCGAAGCCTCACCAACATTTGAAACTGCCAATTTAACAGCTGGTCTGGATCTGGTTATCGCCGCCTGCGAACACCTTCGTGATTCTTTCTCTTGCCCACTTATGCCTCGGAAAGTTGACGTCACACACAAGCACTAGGTCTCCTTCTTTGATTGACGGAACTCGCTCGAACCACTTGCACCGTTTTGTGAGCACTGGTAGGTACTCACGCATCCATCTCCTCCAAAATCGGTCCTTGAGTTGTTGGCTCACTCGCCATTGCTTCCTAAGGCATAAGGCTCTCTCGTTCACCGGTCCTGGAGTTTGAGTTGAGTTCACACCGTCCACCAGGAAGTGATTAGGCGTCAAGGGTTCTTCTTCCTCGGGTCACACTGGGAGGTGGGTAAGTGGACGGCTGTTGACTATATTTTCTTTTTCGATGAGCGCAGGAAAAGGAAAACACTGAATTAAAACAAGTAATTTTTCTTAATCGATGTTTATTTGTCTGTTTCTCTAAGTACACTGAGTGTGTTTCTTTTTATGCAACACACCTGACAATGTTACAATGAATATACAAAATGCTGGCTATTTATTGCCGCTTCCAGTCGATAGCGATTTTTGCCTTAGCCGCTGATTTAAGCATTATTGCTGAACTTAAATCAGGTTGTTGGACATCCGGTGAACTGCTGACTGGTGTTGATGCGGTTGTTGGCACTGACATAAGTCGCGCTCTGTAAGGTCTCTAACTTCGGAGCCACCTCGCTGGGCGAACAGCTTAGGACTCTCCTTACTGAGCGCACCAATCGCTCCCAGCAGCCGACTGCGTGTGGGTTCAGCGGGCAATTAAAAACCCACTCGATGCCCTTCTAAGACAGCTCTGTTTTTATGGCGTCGTTGTCGAGATTTCTACAGTTGACAAATCGTTCTTCGCGCCAATAAAATTGGTCTCGTTGTCGCCCCTTATCCCCTTCGGGACTCCTCTGCGGTTCACGAAGTTTCTCAAGCACAGAATGCAGGCGTCTGCAACCGTTTATCCCTTGAACGTTTGACTACGACATATACAGGTCCGAAATAATCAAGCCCGTAACGGGTCAACTGTCCCATCAGCGGCGGCATCGGCTGCACTCAGTCTTGACCTTTCGAACGGCGGAACGCAGATGTGGCACCCAGAATGGCAGTCGCACCTCGTTGGTGATGACGTCATCATTTTGGTAGTGCAGCAACCGATGATAGTGGTGTATCAGAGACTTCGTTATCGGATGGTGTTTTGGCATGATGACTGGACGTCTTGAGGCGAAGGGTGTAGTTGTGGCCGCATCTATGCGCCCATGCACGCGGAGGAGGCCGTCATCACCGATGTACGGCTTTAACTTGAAGATGCTTCTACTCTTCTCTACCGCCATATTTTGCCTCACTAGGTTGATCTCTCTCGTAAAGACATCCACCTGTGCTTGGAGGCACAAGAGTCGTTCACCTGGTGGTACATTTCCTTTATGTCACCTGACACGGCTATGGGTCTCATCCGAAAGTTGAACAGCACGGCAGTTAGTAGCGGGCGGTCATCCGGACCCTTCATCAGGAAAGAATTCAACGATACTTCATCGACTTTGGTGGCTGTGGCAGGTACCAGATCTTACGATTTTTCTTCGCTTCAGCCTCAGCCTTCGACAACTTCCTGGAGTATACCTTTCAAAAGTAACTCGAGATCACGTGGTGGTAAGCTGCAGCAAATTCTGGATCCCTCGCGAACCTTCTCTCTAGACCGCGAAGACGTGACTTGGCCATCCCGTAACTCTCAGGAACCTCGAACTTGTCTTCCTTTATCAGCAGTCCTGTTTGGTACCGATTGTAGACCCTCACAGTCGTAGACCTCAGGATCCGTAAGGCTCTTTCATTAGCTGCAGACCCATTGACAGATACTCTTCGGCTACTCGATCGAAGCTTAGGCCTTCTCCGTCCTCGCTGATTTGGCTATTGTGGAGAACAAATTCTTCACTTGCTGGATGAGCTGATCAATTCAATAGTGTAAGAATTGATAAGTGATGATACATCCCGCTGGCTTCCAGGAAAGTCTGAAAATTTTGAACATTTGTCACGAATGGTATGAGCAGCTCCAATTTGGATTCTGGGATCGGCTGGATTCCTCTGACCTTGTTCAGTTGGCCTCTGACTAAGCATTCGGGGCGGCCGAAGTTGAACTCCAACGCTGACATCACGCGATTGACGTTGTTCGTGTGGATAAACAGTGATTCGACGGCGTCCCACGCAGCGCCTTTCAAGCACTTCTGCAGACGGAACATATTGTCTACGTTCTAATAGTTCATCATCGCCGTGGACTCCAGAAATGCGGTAACGAACATCAGCCATCCTTCCGGGCATCCCGCATACTCGGGTAGATCGATTAACCTGTGGTAGCCTGTGACGCTATGCTGGTCCGCTTGTTGTCTCGGTGGCGGGAGCGTCGACGTCTGAGATGGATGGAAGACATTCGCCTGATAGAATGGCAAAATTACGTTTATTGGCGACATAAACGTTGGTACTCTGGGGCAAGATGGTCCTGCTGACTGGTCTATGTTAGCTGCCACCCTAACATGTGGTTGTTGTGGTAGGAACGTAGGCCTGAGAATTCGTTAAGACATTTTGCGCTCAGCTGCGCACCCCATACAATGTTTTTTCTGAGTTATTTTTTTACATCGTTCAAGTAATTAACGATTATTTATTTATGTGCCAATAAATCTCCGCAGCTCTAAAAAAAAGGGTATCTATCCCTAGTTTTCTAATTACATTCCCGGAATATGATTTCTTATCACTTCAAGGCCAGGCCACTTTTCCATTATTCCCAAAAAAAGATTCATTTGAGAATTCTTATATTAACGATTATTTGAGTGTACATTAGTACCTTATCCAGACTATATACTTCCAGAATCCGATAAGACATTTTGCACTCAGCTGCGCACCTCATACAATTTTTTTTGTGAGCTAACATCGCTCAAGTATTTAACGATTATATATTTGAGTGTATATTAGTACCTTCTCCAGACTATGTACTTCCAGAATTCGTTAAGACATTTTGCGGTCAGCTGCGCACCCCATACATTTTTTTTTCTGAGTTAACATCGCTCAAGTAATTAACGATTATTTATTTATGTACCAATAAATCTCCGCTGCTCTAAAAAATGGTATCTATCCCAAGTTTTCTAATTACATTCCCGGAATATGATTTCTTATCACTTCAAGGACAGGCCACTTTTCCGTCATTCCCAAGAAAGGATTCATTTGAGAATTCTTATATTACTTCCCTAAGAAAAAGGATAAATCAATATCATTAAATCTGTTATCTGCAACGCTGCAGTCTTCACAAAATTAGATTAGGTTTTCTGTAAGCTAGGTCGAATTTAAAAGTTCAGCTTAGAGTTGTCCATCACCGATAATATATCCCCAATCAATTTGTTAAACAAAGTTTAAAGTTTAAAAATAAAATCGTGCATCAGAACGATAATGCGGTTGGATCAGGAAATTGTATTTCCGGTAGAGTTTTATTATCTAGTCCCGACATCAAGCACGACAACGAATCCTGGACGACCTTCAAAAACACTTAACGAATGTACACCCCAAGTGCAAAAACGAAAAATAAAGGAGCTGTTATGCGCTAAAACGACGTGTGAAATTTTGTTATACGTGTGAAATTTAGTATATGTCAAAGTATGCCCTGGCTGTACTTTCCGAACCTTCCGAGTCCGAAGAATGAACGTACCCCTTCAATTTATTCGGTGACGTTTATTCTCTAGATAAATTCGATACATTTCCATACATATATAATTATGGTATTTTATACAAATTATACTTACTATTTTGGCAGACTCGTGGCGTCACCGTGGGCTCAGAATTTCGGAAAGAGCGCGAATTCGAAAGGCACGAGTTTAAATATGGCGTATCTGACAGATTATTTAGGTTTCAAAAGTAACTCGAGATCACGTGGTGGTAAGCTGCAGCAAATTCCGGATCCCTCGCGAACCTTCTCTCTAGACCGCGAAGACGTGACTTGGCCATCCCGTAACTCTCAGGAACCTCGAACTTGTCTTCCTTTAGCAGCAGTCCTGTTTGGTACCGATTGTAGACCCTTACAGTCGTAGACCTCAGGATCCGTAAGGCTCTTTCATTATCTGCAGACCCATTGACAGATACTCTTCGGATACTCGATCGAAGCTTAGGCCTTCTCCGTCCTCGCTGATTTGGCTATTGTGGAGAACAAATTCTTCACTTGCTGGATGAGCTGATCAATTCAATAGTGTACGAATTGATAAGTGATGATACATCCCGCTGGCTTCCAGGAAAGTCTGAAAATTTTGAACATTTGTCACGAATGGTATGAGCAGCTCCAATTTGGATTCTGGGATCGGCTGGATTCCTCTGACCTTGTTCAGTTGGCCTCTGACTAAGCATTCGGGGCGGCCGAAGTTGAACTCCAGCGCTGACATCACGCGATTGACGTTGTTCGTGTGGATAAACAGTGATTCGACGGCATCCCACGCAGCGCCTTTCAAACACTTCTGCAGACGGAATATATTGTCTACGTTCTAATAGTTCATCATCGCCGTGGACTCCAGAAATGCGGTAACGAACATCAGCCATCCTTCCGGGCAGCCCGCATACTCGGGTAGATCGATTAACCTGTGGTAGCCTGTGACGCTATGCTGGTCCGCTTGTTGTCTCGGTGGCGGGAGCGTCGACGTCTGAGATGGATGGAAGACATTCGCCTGATAGAATGGCAAAATTACGTTTATTGGCGACATAAACGTTGGTACTCTGGGGCAAGATGGTCCTGCTGACTGGTCTATGTTAGCTGCCACCGTAACATGTGGTTGTTGTGGTAGGAACGTAGGCCTGAGAATTCGTTAAGACATTTTGCGCTCAGCTGCCCACCCCATACAATGTTTTTTCTGAGTTATTTTTTTTTTTTTTACATCGTTCAAGTAATTAACGATTATTTATTTATGTGCCAATAAATCTCCGCAGCTCTAAAAAAAAGGGTATCTATCCCTAGTTTTCTAATTACATTCCCGGAATATGATTTCTTATCACTTCAAGGCCAGGCCACTTTTCCATTATTCCCAAAAAAAGATTCATTTGAGAATTCTTATATTAACGATTATTTGAGTGTACATTAGTACCTTATCCAGACTATATACTTCCAGAATCCGATAAGACATTTTGCACTCAGCTGCGCACCTCATACAATTTTTTTTGTGAGCTAACATCGCTCAAGTATTTAACGATTATATATTTGAGTGTATATTAGTACCTTCTCCAGACTATGTACTTCCAGAATTCGTTAAAACATTTTGCGGTCAGCTGCGCACCCCATACATTTTTTTTCTGAGTTAACATCGCTCAAGTAATTAACGATTATTTATTTATGTACCAATAAATCACCGCTGCTCTAAAAAATGGTATCTATCCCCAGTTTTCTAATTATATTCCCGGAATATGATTTCTTATCACTTCAAGGACAGGCCTCTTTTCCGTCATTCCCAAGAAAGGATTCATTTGAGAATTCTTATATTACTTCCCTAAGAAAAAGGATAAATCAATATCATTAAATCTGTTATCTGCAACGCTGCAGTCTTCACAAAATTAGATTAGGTTTTCTGTAAGCTAGGTCGAATTTAAAAGTTCAGCTTAGAGTTGTCCATCACCGATAATATATCCCCAATCAATTTGTTAAACAAAGTTTAAAGTTTAAAAATAAAATCGTGCATCAGAACGATAATGCGGTTGGATCAGGAAATTGTATTTCCGGTAGAGTTTTATTATCTAGTCCCGACATCAAGCACGACAACGAATCCTGGACGACCTTCAAAAACACTTAACGAATGTACACCCCAAGTGCAAAAACGAAAAATAAACGAGCTGTTATGCGCTAAAACGACGTGTGAAATTTTGTTATACGTGTGAAATTTAGTATATGTCAAAGTATGCCCTGGCTGGACTTTCCGAACCTTCCGAGTCCGAAGAATGAACGTACCCCTTCAATTTATTCGGTGACGTTTATTCTCTAGATAAATTCGATACATTTCCATACACATATAATTATGGTATTTTATACAAATTATACTTACTATTTTGGCAGACTCGTGGCGTCACCGTGGGCTCAGAATTTCGGAAAGAGCGCGAATTCGAAAGGCACGAGTTTAAATATGGCGTATCTGACAGATTATTTAGGTTTGTTCTATTTGACGTTTCATGAGCCACACGCTGCCGCCATGGCTGTTGCAATTTAAAACGAGGAAATGAATATAATTCTTTACACCCCACCCCCCGTGAGGCGTCACGACTCTCGACCGAAGCCTCACCAACATTTGAAACTGCCAATTTAACAGCTGGTCTGGATCTGGTTATCGCCGCCTGCGAACACCTTCGTGATTCTTTCTCTTGCCCACTTATTCCTCGGAAAGTTGACGTCACACACAAGCACTAGGTCTCCTTCTTTGATTGACGGAACTCGCTCGAACCACTTGCACCGTTTTGTGAGCACTGGTAGGTACTCACGCATCCATCTCCTCCAAAATCGGTCCTTGAGTTGTTGGCTCACTCGCCATTGCTTCCTAAGGCATAAGGCTCTCTCGTTCACCGGTCCTGGAGTTTGAGTTGAGTTCACACCGTCCACCAGGAAGTGATTAGGCGTCAAGGGTTCTTCTTCCTCGGGTCACACTGGGAGGTGGGTAAGTGGACGGCTGTTGACTATATTTTCTTTTTCGATGAGCGCAGGAAAAGGAAAACACTGAATTAAAACAAGTAATTTTTCTTAATCGATGTTTATTTGTCTGTTTCTCTAAGTACACTGAGTGTGTTTCTTTTTATGCAACACACCTGACAATGTTACAATGAATATACAAAATGCTGGCTATTTATTGCCGCTTCCAGTCGATAGCGATTTTTGCCTTAGCCGCTGATTTAAGCATTATTGCTGAACTTAAATCAGGTTGTTGGACATCCGGTGAACTGCTGACTGGTGTTGATGCGGTTGTTGGCACTGACATAAGTCGCGCTCTGTAAGGTCTCTAACTTCGGAGCCACCTCGCTGGGCGAACAGCTTAGGACTCTCCTTACTGAGCGCACCAATCGCTCCCAGCAGCCGACTGCGTGTGGGTTCAGCGGGCAATTAAAAACCCACTCGATGCCCTTCTAAGACAGCTCTGTTTTTATGGCGTCGTTGTCGAGATTTCTACAGTTGACAAATCGTTCTTCGCGCCAATAAAATTGGTCTCGTTGTCGCCCCTTATCCCCTTCGGGACTCCTCTGCGGTTCACGAAGTTTCTCAAGCACAGAATGCAGGCGTCTGCAACCGCTTATCCCTTGAACGTTTGACTACGACATATACAGGTCCGAAATAATCAAGCCCGTAACGGGTCAACTGTCCCATCAGCGGCGGCATCGGCTGCACTCAGTCTTGACCTTTCGAACGGCGGAACGCAGATGTGGCACCCAGAATCGCAGTCGCACCTCGTTGGTGATGACGTCATCATTTTGGTAGTGCAGCAACCGATGATAGTGGTGTATCAGAGACTTCGTTATCGGATGGTGTTTTGGCATGATGACTGGACGTCTTGAGGCGAAGGGTGTAGTTGTGGCCGCATCTATGCGCCCATGCACGCGGAGGAGGCCGTCATCACCGATGTACGGCTTTAACTTGAAGATGCTTCTACTCTTCTCTACCGCCATATTTTGCCTCACTAGGTTGATCTCTCTCGTAAAGACATCCACCTGTGCTTGGAGGCACAAGAGTCGTTCACCTGGTGGTACATTTCCTTTATGTCACCTGACACGGCTATGGGTCTCATCCGAAAGTTGAACAGCACGGCAGTTAGTAGCGGGCGGTCATCCGGACCCTTCATCAGGAAAGAATTCAACGATACTTCATCGACTTTGGTGGCTGTGGCAGGTACCAGATCTTACGATTTTTCTTCGCTTCAGCCTCAGCCTTCGACAACTTCCTGGAGTATACCTTTCAAAAGTAACTCGAGATCACGTGGTGGTAAGCTGCAGCAAATTCTGGATCCCTCGCGAACCTTCTCTCTAGACCGCGAAGACGTGACTTGGCCATCCCGTAACTCTCAGGAACCTCGAACTTGTCTTCCTTTATCAGCAGTCCTGTTTGGTACCGATTGTAGACCCTCACAGTCGTAGACCTCAGGATCCGTAAGGCTCTTTCATTAGCTGCAGACCCATTGACAGATACTCTTCGGCTACTCGATCGAAGCTTAGGCCTTCTCCGTCCTCGCTGATTTGGCTATTGTGGAGAACAAATTCTTCACTTGCTGGATGAGCTGATCAATTCAATAGTGTAAGACTTGATAAGTGATGATACATCCCGCTGGCTTCCAGGAAAGTCTGAAAATTTTGAACATTTGTCACGAATGGTATGAGCAGCTCCAATTTGGATTCTGGGATCGGCTGGATTCCTCTGACCTTGTTCAGTTGGCCTCTGACTAAGCATTCGGGGCGGCCGAAGTTGAACTCCAGCGCTGACATCACGCGATTGACGTTGTTCGTGTGGATAAACAGTGATTCGACGGCATCCCACGCAGCGCCTTTCAAACACTTCTGCAGACGGAATATATTGTCTACGTTCTAATAGTTCATCATCGCCGTGGACTCCAGAAATGCGGTAACGAACATCAGCCATCCTTCCGGGCAGCCCGCATACTCGGGTAGATCGATTAACCTGTGGTAGCCTGTGACGCTATGCTGGTCCGCTTGTTGCCTCGGTGGCGGGAGCGTCGACGTCTGAGATGGATCGAAGACATTCGCCTGATAGAATGGCAAAATTACGTTTATTGGCGACATAAACGTTGGTACTCTGGGGCAAGATGGTCCTGCTGCCTGGTCTATGTTAGCTGCCACCCTAACATGTGGTTGTTGTGGTAGGAACGTAGGCCTGAGAATTCGTTAAGACATTTTGCGCTCAGCTGCCCACCCCATACAATGTTTTTTCTGAGTTATTTTTTTTTTTTTACATCGTTCAAGTAATTAACGATTATTTATTTATGTGCCAATAAATCTCCGCAGCTCTAAAAAAAAGGGTATCTATCCCTAGTTTTCTAATTACATTCCCGGAATATGATTTCTTATCACTTCAAGGCCAGGCCACTTTTCCATTATTCCCAAAAAAAGATTCATTTGAGAATTCTTATATTAACAATTATTTGAGTGTACATTAGTACCTTATCCAGACTATATACTTCCAGAATCCGATAAGACATTTTGCACTCAGCTGCGCACCTCATACAATTTTTTTTGTGAGCTAACATCGCTCAAGTATTTAACGATTATATATTTGAGTGTATATTAGTACCTTCTCCAGACTATGTACTTCCAGAATTCGTTAAGACATTTTGCGGTCAGCTGCGCACCCCATACATTTTTTTTCTGAGTTAACATCGCTCAAGTAATTAACGATTATTTATTTATGTACCAATAAATCACCGCTGCTCTAAAAAATGGTATCTATCCCCAGTTTTCTAATTATATTCCCGGAATATGATTTCTTATCACTTCAAGGACAGGCCTCTTTTCCGTCATTCCCAAGAAAGGATTCATTTGAGAATTCTTATATTACTTCCCTAAGAAAAAGGATAAATCAATATCATTAAATCTGTTATCTGCAACGCTGCAGTCTTCACAAAATTAGATTAGGTTTTCTGTAAGCTAGGTCGAATTTAAAAGTTCAGCTTAGAGTTGTCCATCACCGATAATATATCCCCAATCAATTTGTTAAACAAAGTTTAAAGTTTAAAAATAAAATCGTGCATCAGAACGATAATGCGGTTGGATCAGGAAATTGTATTTCCGGTAGAGTTTTATTATCTAGTCCCGACATCAAGCACGTCAACGAATCCTGGACGACCTTCAAAAACACTTAACGAATGTACACCCCAAGTGCAAAAACGAAAAATAAAGGAGCTGTTATGCGCTAAAACGACGTGTGAAATTTTGTTATACGTGTGAAATTTAGTATATGTCAAAGTATGCCCTGGCTGGACTTTCCGAACCTTCCGAGTCCGAAGAATGAACGTACCCCTTCAATTTATTCGGTGACGTTTATTCTCTAGATAAATTCGATACATTTCCATACATATATAATTATGGTATTTTATACAAATTGTACTTACTATTTTGGCAGACTCGTGGCGTCACCGTGGGCTCAGAATTTCGGAAAGAGCGCGAATTCGAAAGGCACGAGATTAAATATGGCGTATCTGACAGATTATTTAGGTTTGTTCTATTTGACGTTTCATGAGCCACACGCTGCCGCCATGGCTGTTGCAATTTAAAACGAGGAAATGAATATAATTCTTTACACCCCACCCCCCGTGAGGCGTCCCGACTCTCGACCGAAGCCTCACCAACATTTGAAACTGCCATTTTAACAGCTGGTCTTCGTAGAATTCCGGCAGATGTTTTTATTTCAGCTAAGCGGATCTGGTTATCGCCGCCTGCGAACACCTTCGTGATTCTTCCTCTTGCCCACTTATTCCTCGGAAAGTTGACGTCACACACAAGCACTAGGTCTCCTTCTTTGAGGGACGGAACTCGCTCGAACCACTTGCACCGTTTTGTGAGCACTTGTTTTAATTTTAAAATTGGTCCTTGAGTTGTTGGCTCACTCGCCATTGCTTCCTAAGGCATAAGGCTCTCTCGTTCACCGGTCCTGGAGTTTGAGTTGAGTTCACACCGTCCACCAGGAAGTGATTAGGCGTCAAGGGTTCTTCTTCCTCGGGTCACACTGGGAGGTGGGTAAGTGGACGGCTGTTGACTATATTTTCTTTTTCGATGAGCGCAGGAAAAGGAAAACACTGAATTAAAACAAGTAATTTTTCTTAATCGATGTTTATTTGTCTGTTTCTCTAAGTACAGTGAGTGTGTTTCTTTTTATGCAACACACCTGACAATGTTACAATGAATATACAAAATGCTGGCTATTTATTGCCGCTTCCAGTCGATAGCGATTTTCGCCTTAGCCGCTGATTTAAGCATTATTGCTGAACTTAAATCAGGTTGTTGGACATCCGGTGAACTGCTGACTGGTGTTGATGCGGTTGTTGGCACTGACATAAGTCGCGCTCTGTAAGGTCTCTAACTTCGGAGCCACCTCGCTGGGCGAACAGCTTAGGACTCTCCTTACTGAGCGCACCAATCGCTCCCAGCAGCCGACTGCGTGTGGGTTCAGCGGGCAATTAAAAACCCACTCGATGCGCTTCTAAGACAGCTCTGTTTTTATGGCGTCGTTGTCGAGATTCCTACAGTTGACAAATCGTTCTTCGCGCCAATAAAATTGGTCTCGTTGTCGCCCCTTATCCCCTTCGGGACTCCTCTGCGGTCCACGAAGTTTCTCAAGCACAGAATGCAGGCGTCTGCAACCTACCGTTTTTCCCTTGAACGTTTGACTACGACATATACAGGTCCGAAATAATCAAGCCCGTAACGGGTCAACTGTCCCATCAGCGGCGGCATCGGCTGCACTCAGTCTTGACCTTTCGAACGGCGGAACGCAGATGTGGCACCCAGAATCGCAGTCGCACCTCGTTGGTGATGACGTCATCATTTTGGTAGTGCAGCAACCGATGATAGTGGTGTATCAGAGACTTCGTTATCGGATGGTGTTTTGGCATGATGACTGGACGTCTTGAGGCGAAGGGTGTAGTTGTGGCCGCATCTATGCGCCCATGCACGCGGAGGAGGCCGTCATCACCGATGTACGGCTTTAACTTGAAGATGCTTCTACTCTTCTCTACCGCCATATTTTGCCTCACTAGGTTGATCTCTCTCGTAAAGACATCAACCTGTGCTTGGAGGCACAAGAGTCGTTCACCTTCGTCAACCTCCTTAGCCGAAAGTTCGCCTGGTTCGTCTGATCCTCGCCGCAAGAGTCTCACGAACCTGAGAACCCAGGCTGCCGTCCTCTTCATCTTCGAGAACTTCGAGATTCTAGATATATCCAACATAGGGTTACTTACAGCGCCGATGCGTAAGAGAAACTTCGGCCGAGTTTCTTCCCGACATACGTGACCATTGATGTCATCCGGTTGCGAAGGCCACTCCTCTTCGGGAAGCGTAAGGACCGACGGACCATTCAGCCACTTGTTGTCAGCTTCAAAACTTGCGGGATATCGCGCCCGCGTCACTTCGTCCGCCGGGTTACACTTTGATGGCACCCAGCGCCATTGGTCCAAGTGGCAGCTCTCGAGGATTTCGGCAACCCGGAAGGCCACAAATCGCCTATACCTTTGAGGTTCCGAACGGATCCAATTGATGACCGTCTTGAAGTCACTTCAGAAGACTCGGTCGTCCACCTGCACCTCGTGTCATTTCACTATATAGTTACCCCAAGGCTTGCCGCTGACAGTTCCAGGCGTGGAATCGACGTCAGCTTCTGCGGGGTGCATTTTGTTTTCCCACAGATGAAAGACACACACACTCCATCGGCTGACTCGACGCGGAAATATCCGACTGCGCTGAAGGCCTCTTCACTGGCGTCGACAAAGACGTGTGCAACCCACAAGCGGCGATAACATCTGGGCGCACTCAGCTGCAGCAAGGCTGGAAAATTTGACTTCCACTGGCGCCAACGAAGGAAAATATCATCGGGAACTCTTTCAACCCATGCAATGGCACTCTTCCAAACTGCAGCAATAATCATGCCAAACGAGTCGAAGATAGACATTGCTATGCACAGAAGTTCTCGCTTCGTAGGGCACTTATCGCCCTCCATGATGTCACTGTTGACTCTTGGGAATTTCTCCTTGAATACGAAGACATCCTTCTCGGGGTTCCAGCACATGCCCAGAACTTTCTCCAGTGTTGTGTCGATGTCCAAGTTGACGATTTCATCCTGTTGGCTGACGTTAGGATCCGCTATGGAGTTCAGCACGTCTTTAGAGTTTGATTTGAGCCTTCACAAGTTGAAACCTCCCTCAGCATCAATAAGAGCCACGCCTGCTTCTGCTTTAACAGCGTGAAACTATAGACGTAATCGTCAACATAGTGGTACTGGACGATTGACTTGACCGCTCTTGAAAGTCTCGTTGAAAACCTTGACGCGTTTAGGTTTTTTACGAACTCAGCCGAGCATGGAGAACAACTAGCGCCAAATGTCATCACCTGCATCACGTACTCTTCAATTGGATGGTCTCCCGCATCTCTCCAGAGGAACCGCTGCATATTGAACGGGGACCTGGTGGTACATTTCCGTTATGTCACCTGACACGGCTATAGGTCACATCCGAAAGTTGAACAGCACGGCAGTTAGTAGCGGGCGGTCATCCGGACCCTTCATCAGGAAAGAATTCAACGATACTTCATCGACTTTGGTGGCTGTGGCAGGTTCCAGATCTTACGATTTTTCTTCGCTTCAGCCTCAGCCTTCGACAACTTCCTGGAGTATACCTTTCAAAAGTAACTCGTGATCACGTGGTGGTAAGCTGCAGCAAATTCTGGATCCCTCGCGAACCTTCTCTCTAGACCGCGAAGACGTGACTTGGCCATCCCGTAACTCTCAGGAACCTCGAACTTGTCTTCCTTTAGCAGCAGTCCTGTTTGGTACCGATTGTAGACCCTCACAGTCGTAGACCTCAGGATCCGTAAGGCTCTTTCATTAGCTGCAGACCCATTGACAGATACTCTTCGGCTACTCGATCGAAGCTTAGGCCTTCTCCGTCCTCGCTGATTTGGCTATTGTGGAGAACAAATTCTTCACTTGCTGGATGAGCTGATCAATTCAATAGTGTAAGAATTGATAAGTGATGATACATCCCGCTGGCTTCCAGGAAAGTCTGAAAATGTTGAACATTTGTCACGAATGGTATGAGCAGCTCCAATTTGGATTCTGGGATCGGCTGGATTCCTCTGACCTTGTTCAGTTGGCCTCTGACTAAGCATTCGGGGCGGCCGAAGTTGAACTCCAGCGCTGACATCACGCGATTGACGTTGTTCGTGTGGATAAACAGTGATTCGACGGCATCCCACGCAGCGCCTTTCAAACACTTCTGCAGACGGAATATATTGTCTACGTTCTAATAGTTCATCATCGCCGTGGACTCCAGAAATGCGGTAACGAACATCAGCCATCCTTCCGGGCAGCCCGCATACTCGGGTAGATCGATTAACCTGTGGTAGCCTGTGACGCTATGCTGGTCCGCTTGTTGTCTCGGTGGCGGGAGCGTCGACGTCTGAGATGGATGGAAGACATTCGCCTGATAGAATGGCAAAATTACGTTTATTGGCGACATAAACGTTGGTACTCTGGGGCAAGATGGTCCTGCTGACTGGTCTATGTTAGCTGCCACCCTAACATGTGGTTGTTGTGGTAGGAACGTGGGCCTGAGAATTCGTTAAGACATTTTGCGCTCAGCTGCGCACCCCATACAATGTTTTTTCTGAGTTATTTTTTTTTTTTTTTACATCGTTCAAGTAATTAACGATTATTTATTTATGTGCCAATAAATCTCCGCAGCTCTAAAAAAAAGGGTATCTATCCCTAGTTTTCTAATTACATTCCCGGAATAAGATTTCTTATCAGTTCAAGGCCAGGCCACTTTTCCATTATTCCCAAAAAAAGATTCATTTGAGAATTCTTATATTAACGATTATTTGAGTGTACATTAGTACCTTATCCAGACTATATACTTCCAGAATCCGATAAGACATTTTGCACTCAGCTGCGCACCTCATATAATTTTTTTGTGAGCTAACATCGCTCAAGTATTTAATGATTATATATTTGAGTGTGTATTAGAACCTTCTCCAGACTATGTACTTCCAGAATTCGTTATGACATTTTGCGGTCAGCTGCGCACCCCATACATTTTTTTTCTGAGTTAACATCGCTCAAGTAATTAACGATTATTTATTTATGTACCAATAAATCTCCGCTGCTCTAAAAAATGGTATCTATCCCCAGTTTTCTAATTACATTCCCGGAATATGATTTCTTATCACTTCAAGGACAGGCAACTTTTCCGTCATTCCCAAGAAAGGATTCATTTGAGAATTCTTATATTACTTCCCTAAGAAAAAGGATAAATCAATATCATTAAATCTGTTATCTGCAACGCTGCAGTCTTCACAAAATTAGATTAGGTTTTCTGTAAGCTAGGTCGAATTTAAAAGTTCAGCTTAGAGTTGTCCATCACCGATAATATATCCCCAATCAATTTGTTAAACAAAGTTTAAAGTTTAAAAATAAAATCGTGCATCAGAACGATAATGCGGTTGGATCAGGAAATTGTATTTCCGGTAGAGTTTTATTATCTAGTCCCGACATCAAGCACGACAACGAATCCTGGACGACCTTCAAAAACACTTAACGAATGTACACCCCAAGTGCAAAAACGAAAAATAAAGGAGCTGTTATGCGCTAAAACGACGTGTGAAATTTTGTTATACGTGTGAAATTTAGTATATGTCAAAGTATGCCCTGGAGAAGCGCGAATTCGAAAGGCACGAGTTTAAATATGGCGTATCTGACAGATTATTAAGGTTTGTTCTGTTTGACGTTTCATGAGCCACACGCTGCCACCATGGCTGTTGCAATTTAAAACGAGGAAATTAATATAATTCTTTACACCCCGCCCCCCGTGAGGCGTCCCGACTCTCGACCGAAGCCTCACCAACATTTGAAACTGCCAATTTAACAGCTGGTCTTCGTAGAATTCCGGCAGATGTTTTTATTTCAGCTAAGCGGATCTGGTTATCGCCGCCTGCGAACACCTTCGTGATTCTTCCTCTTGCCCACTTATTCCTCGGAAAGTTGACGTCACACACAAGCACTAGGTCTCCTTCTTTGAGGGACGGAACTCACTCGAACCACTTGCACCGTTTTGTGAGCACTGGTAGGTACTCACGCATCCATCTCCTCCAAAATCGGTCCTTGAGTTGTTGGCTCACTCGCCATTGCTTCCTAAGGCATAAGGCTCTCTCGTTCACCGGTCCTGGAGTTTGAGTTGAGTTCACACCGTCCACCAGGAAGTGATTAGGCGTCAAGGGTTCTTCTTCCTCCGGTCACACTGGGAGGTGGGTAAGTGGACGGCTGTTGACTATATTTTCTTTTTCGATGAGCGCAGGAAAAGAAAAACACTGAATTAAAACAAGTAATTTTTCTTAATCGATGTTTATTTGTCTGTTTCTCTAAGTACAGTGAGTGTGTTTCTTTTTATGCAACACACCTGACAATGTTACAATGAATATACAAAATGCTGGCTATTTATTGCCGCTTCCAGTCGATAGCGATTTTCGCCTTAGCCGCTGATTTAAGCATTATTGCTGAACTTAAATCAGGTTGTTGGACATCCGGTGAACTGCTGACTGGTGTTGATGCGGTTGTTGGCACTGACATAAGTCGCGCTCTGTAAGGTCTCTAACTTCGGAGCCACCTCGCTGGGCGAACAGCTTAGGACTCTCCTTACTGAGCGCACCAATCGCTCCCAGCAGCCGACTGCGTGTGGGTTCAGCGGGCAATTAAAAACCCACTCGATGCCCTTCTAAGACAGCTCTGTTTTTATGGCGTCGTTGTCGAGATTTCTACAGTTGACAAATCGTTCTTCGCGCCAATAAAATTGGTCTCGTTGTCGCCCCTTATCCCCTTCGGGACTCCTCTGCGGTTCACGAAGTTTCTCAAGCACAGAATGCAGGCGTCTGCAACCGTTTTTCCCTTGAACGTTTGACTACGACATATACAGGTCCGAAATAATCAAGCCCGTAACGGGTCTAACGAAACGCGTGACACGGTCCTTCGGCAACTGTCCCATCAGCGGCGGCATCGGCTGCACTCAGTCTTGATCGCAGTCGCACCTCGTTGGTGATGACGTCATCATTTTGGTGATGCAGCAACCGATGATAGTGGTGTATCAGAGACTTCGTTATCGGATGGTGTTTTGGCATGATGACTGGACGTCTTGAGGCGAAGGGTGTAGTTGTGGCCGCATCTATGCGCCCATGCACGCGGAGGAGGCCGTCATCACCGATGTACGGCTTTAACTTGAAGATGCTTCTACTCTTCTCCACCGCCATATTTTGCCTCACTAGGTTGATCTCTCTCGTAAAGACATCCATCTGTGCTTGGGGGCACAAGAGTCGTTCACCTTCGTCAACCTCCTTAGCCGAAAGTTTGCCTCGTTCGTCTGATCCTCGCCGAAAGAGTCTCACGAACCTGAGAACCTAGGCTGCCGTCCGGTTGCGAAGGCCACTCCTCTTCGGGAAGCGTAAGGACCGACTGACCATTCAGCCACTTGTTGTCAGCTTCAAACCTTGGGGGATATCGCGCCCGCGTCGCTTCGTCCGCCGGTTTACACTTTGATGGCACCCAGCGCCATTGGTCCAAGTGGCAGCTCTCGAGGATTTCGGCAACCCGGAAGGCCACAAATCGCCTATACCTTTGAGTTTCCGAACGGATCCAATTGATGACCATCTTGGAGTCACTTCAGAAGACTCGGTCGTCCACCTGCATCTCGTGCCATTTCACTATATAGTTAGCGAGTCTTACCCCGAGGCTTGCCGCTGACAGTTCCAGGCGTGGAATCGACGTCAGCTTCTGCGGGGTGCATTTTGTTTTCCCACAGATGAAAGACACACACACTCCATCGGCTGACTCGACGCGGAAGTATCCGACTGCGCTGAAGGCCTCTTCACTGGCGTCGACGAAGACGTGTGCAACCCACAAGCGGCGATAACATCTGGGCGCACTCAGCTGCAGCAAGGCTGAAAATTTGACTTCCACTGGCGCCAACGAAGGAAAATCTCATCGGGAACTCTTTCAACCCATGCAATGGCACTCTTCCAAACTGCAGCAATAATCATGCCAAATGAGTCGAAGATAGACATTGCTATGCACAGGAGTTCTCGCTTCGTAGGGCATTTATCGCCCTCCATGATGTCACTTGATGACTCTTGTTGACTGTTGACTGATGTTGACTCTTGGGAATTTCTCCTTGAATACGAGACATCCTTCTCGGGGTTCCAGCACATGCCCAGAACTTTCTCCAGTGTTGTGTCGATGTCCAAGTTGACGATTTCATCCTGTTGGCTGACTTTAGGATCCGCTATGGAGTTCAGCACGTCTTTAGAGTTTGATTTGAGCCTTCACAAGTTGAAACCTCCCTCAGCATCAATGAGAGCCACGCCTGCTTCTTCTTTAACAGCGTGAAACTATCGACGTAATCGTCAACATAGTGGTACTGGACGATTGACTTGACCGCTCTTGAATGACTCGTTGAAAACCCTGACGCGTTTAGGTTTTTTACGAACTCAGCCGAGCATGGAGAACAACTAGCGGCAAATGTCATCACCTGCATCACGTACTCTTCAATTGGATGGTCTTCCGCATCTCTCCAGAGGAACCGCTGCATATTGAACGAGGACCTGGTGGTACATTTCCTTTATGTCACCTGACACGGCTATGGGTCTCATCCGAAAGTTGAACAGCACGGCAGTTAGTGGCGGGCGGTCATCCGGACCCTTCATCAGGAAAGAATTCAACGATACTTCATCGACTTTGGTGGCTGTGGCGGCTGTGGCAGGTACCAGATCTTACGATTTTTCTTCGCTTCAGCCTCAGCCTTCGACAACTTCCTGGAGTATACCTTTCAAAAGTAACTCGTGATCACGTGGTGGTAAGCTGCAGCAAATTCTGGATCCCTCGCGAACATTCTCTCTAGACCGCGAAGACGTGACCAGGCCATCCCGTAACTCTCAGGAACCTCGAACTTGTCTTCCTTTAGCAGCAGTCCTGTTTGGTACCGATTGTAGACCCTCACAGTCGTAGACCTCAGGATCCGTAAGGCTCTTTCATTAGCTGCAGACCCTTGTTGGCTTCTTCACCCCAAAATTTTCCATTGACAGATACTCTTCGGCTACTCGATCGAAGCTTAGGCCTTCTCCGTCCTCGCTGATTTGGCTATTGTGGAGAACAAATTCTTCACTTGCTGGATGAGCTGATCAATTCAATAGTGTAAGAATTGATAAGTGATGATACATCCCGCTGGCTTCCAGGAAAGTCTGAAAATTTTGAACATTTGTCACGAATGGTATGAGCAGCTCCAATTTGGATTCTGGGATCGGCTGGATTCCTCTGACCTTGTTCAGTTGGCCTCTGACTAAGCATTCGGGGCGGCCGAAGTTGAACTCCAACGCTGACATCACGCGATTGACGTTGTTCGTGTGGATAAACAGTGATTCGACGGCATCCCACGCAGCGCCTTTCAAACACTTCTGCAGACGGAACATATTGTCTACGTTCTAATAGTCCATCATCGCCATGGACTCCAGAAATGCGGTAACGAACATCAGCCATCCTTCCGGGCATCCCGCATACTCGGGTAGATCGATTAACCTGTGGTAGCCTGTGACGCTATGCTGGTCCGCTTGCTGTCTCGGTGGCGGGAGCGTCGACGTCTGACTCCAGAAATGCGGTAACGAACATCAGCCATCCTTCCGGGGAGCCCGCATACTCGGGTAGATCGATTAACCTGTGGAAGCCTGTGACGCTATGCTGGTCCGCTTGTTGTCTCGGTGGCGGGAGCGTCGACGTCTGAGATGGATGGAAGACATTCGCCTGATAGAATGGCAAAATTACGTTTATCGGCGACATAAACATTGGTACTCTGGGGCAAGATGGTCCTGCTGACTGGTCTATGTTAGCTGCCACCCTAACATGTGGTTGTTGTGGTAGGAACGTAGGCCTGAGAATTCGTTAAGACATTTTGCGCTCAGCTGCGCACCCCATACAATGCTTTTTCTGAGTTATTTTTTTTTTTTTTTTACATCGTTCAAGTAATTAACGATTATTTATTTATGTGCCAATAAATCTCCGCAGCTCTAAAAAAAAGGGTATCTATCCCTAGTTTTCTAATTACATTCCCGGAATATGATTTCTTATCACTTCAAGGCCAGGCCACTTTTCCATTATTCCCAAAAAAAGATTCATTTGAGAATTCTTATATTAACGATTATTTGAGTGTACATTAGTACCTTCTCCAGACTATATACTTCCAGAATCCGATAAGACATTTTGCACTCAGCTGCGCACCTCATACAATTTTTTTTGTGAGCTAACATCGCTCAAGTATTTAACGATTATATATTTGAGTGTATATTAGTACCTTCTCCAGACTATGTACTTCCAGAATTCGTTAAGACATTTTGCGGTCAGATGCGCACCACATACATTTTTTTCGGAGTTAACATCGCTCAAGTAATTAACGATTATTTATTTATGTACCAATAAATCTCCGCTGATCTAAAAAATGGTATCTATCCCCAGTTTTCTAATTACATTCCCGGAATATGATTTCTTATCACTTCAAGGACAGGCCACTTTTCCGTCATTCCCAAGAAAGGATTCATTTGAGAATTCTTATATTACTTCCCTAAGAAAAAGGATAAATCAATATCATTAAATCTGTTATCTGCAACGCTGCAGTCTTCACAAAATTAGATTAGGTTTTCTGTAAGCTATGTCGAATTTAAAAGTTCAGCTTAGAGTTGTCCATCACCGATAATATATCCCCAATCAATTTGTTAAACAAAGTTTAAAGTTTAAAAATAAAATCGTGCATCAGAACGATAATGCGGTTGGATCAGGAAATTGTATTTCCGGTAGAGTTTTATTATCTAGTCCCAACATCAAGCACTACAACGAATCCTGGACGACCTTCAAAAACACTTACCGAATGTACACCCCAAGTGCAAAAACGAAAAATAAAGGAGCTGTTATGCGCTAAAACGACGTGTGAAATTTTGTTATACGTGTGAAATTTAGTATATGTCAAAGTATGCCCCTGCTGGACTTTCCCAACCTTCCGAGTCCGAAGAATCAACGTACCCCTTCAATTTATTCGGTGACGTTTATTCTCTAGATAAATTCGATACATTTCCATACATATATAATTATGGTATTTTATACAAATTGTACTTACTATTTTGGCAGACTCGTGGCGTCACCGTGGGCTCAGAATTTCGGAAAGAGCGCGAATTCGAAAGGCACGAGTTTAAATATGGCGTATCTGACAGATTATTTAGGTTTGTTCTATTTGACGTTTCATGAGCCACACGCTGCCGCCATGGCTGTTGCAATTTAAAACGAGGAAATTAATATAATTCTTTACACCCCACCCCCCGTGAGGCGTCCCGACTCTCGACCGAAGCCTCACCAACATTTGAAACTGCCAATTTAACAGCTGGTCTTCGTAGAATTCCGGCAGATGTTTTTATTTCAGCTAAGCGGATCTGGTTATCGCCGCCTGCGAACACCTTCGTGATTCTTCCTCTTGCCCACTTATTCCTCGGAAAGTTGACGTCACACACAAGCACTAGGTCTCCTTCTTTGAGGGACGGAACTCGCTCGAACCACTTGCACCGTTTTGTGAGCACTGGTAGGTACTCACGCATCCATCTCCTCCAAAATCGGTCCTTGAGTTGTTGGCTCACTCGCCATTGCTTCCTAAGGCATAAGGCTCTCTCGTTCACCGGTCCTGGAGTTTGAGTTGAGTTCACACCGTCCACCAGGAAGTGATTAGGCGTCAAGGGTTCTTCTTCCTCGGGTCACACTGGGAGGTGGGTAAGTGGCCGGCTGTTGACTATATTTTCTTTTTCGATGAGCGCAGGAAAAGGAAAACACTGAATTAAAACAAGTAATTTTTCTTAATCGATGTTTATTTGTCTGTTTCTCTAAGTACACTGAGTGTGTTTCTTTTTATGCAACACACCTGACAATGTTACAATGAATATACAAAATGCTGGCTATTTATTGCCGCTTCCAGTCGATAGCGATTTTCGCCTTAGCCGCTGATTTAAGCATTATTGCTGAACTTAAATCAGGTTGTTGGACATCCGGTGAACTGCTGACTGGTGTTGATGCGGTTGTTGGCACTGACATAAGTCGCGCTCTGTAAGGTCTCTAACTTCGGAGCCACCTCGCTGGGCGAACAGCTTAGGACTCTCCTTACTGAGCGCACCAATCGCTCCCAGCAGCCGACTGCGTGTGGGTTCAGCGGGCAATTAAAAACCCACTCGATGCCCTTCTAAGACAGCTCTGTTTTTATGGCGTCGTTGTCGAGATTTCTACAGTTGACAAATCGTTCTTCGCGCCAATAAAATTGGTCTCGTTGTCGCCCCTTATCCCCTTCGGGACTCCTCTGCGGTTCACGAAGTTTCTCAAGCACAGAATGCAGGCGTCTGCAACCGTTTTTCCCTTGAACGTTTGACTACGACATATACAGGTCCGAAATAATCAAGCCCGTAACGGGTCTAACGAAACGCGTGACACGGTCCTTCGGCAACTGTCCCATCAGCGGCGGCATCGGCTGCACTCAGTCTTGACCTTTCGAACGGCGGAACGCAGATGTGGCACCCAGAATCGCAGTCGCACCTCGTTGGTGATGACGTCATCATTTTGGTGATGCAGCAACCGATGATAGTGGTGTATCAGAGACTTCGTTATCGGATGGTGTTTTGGCATGATGACTGGACGTCTTGAGGCGAAGGGTGTAGTTGTGGCCGCATCTATGCGCCCATGCACGCGGAGGAGGCCGTCATCACCGATGTACGGCTTTAACTTGAAGATGCTTCTACTCTTCTCTACCGCCATATTTTGCCTCACTAGGTTGATCTCTCTCGTAAAGACATCCATCTGTGCTTGGGGGCACAAGAGTCGTTCACCTTCGTCAACCTCCTTAGAAGAAAGTTTGCCTCGTTCGTCTGATCCTCGCCGAAAGAGTCTCACGAACCTGAGAACCCAGGCTGCCGTCCTCTTCATCTTCGAGAACTTCGAGATTCTAGATATATCCAACATAGGGTTACTTACAGCGCCGATGCGTAAGAGAAACTTCGGCCGAGTTTCTTCCCGACATACGTGACCATTGATGTCATCCGGTTGCGAAGGCCACTCCTCTTCGGGAAGCGTAAGGACCGACGGACCATTCAGCCACTTGTTGTCAGCTTCAAACCTTGGGGGATATCGCGCCCGGGTTACACTTTGATGGCACCCAGCGCCATTAGTCCAAGTGGCAGCTCTCGAGGATTTCGGCAACCCGGAAGGCCACAAATCGCCTATACCTTTGAGTTTCCGAACGGATCCAATTGATGACCGTCTTGGAGTCACTTCAGAAGACTCGGTCGTCCACCTGCATCTCGTGCCATTTCACTATATAGTTAGCGAGTCTTACCCCAAGGCTTGCCGCTGACAGTTCCAGGCGTGGAATCGACGTCAGCTTCTGCGGGGTGCATTTTGTTTTCCCACAGATGAAAGACACACACACTCCATCGGCTGACTCGACGCGGAAATATCCGACTGCGCTGAAGGCCTCTTTACTGGCGTCGACGAAGACGTGTGCAACCCACAAGCGGCGATAACATCTGGGCGCACTCAGCTGCAGCAAGGCTGGAAAATTTGACTTACACTGGCGCCAACGAAGGAAAATCTCATCGGGAACTCTTTCAACCCATGCAATGGCACTCTTCCAAACTGCAGCAATAATCATGCCAAACGAGTCGAAGATAGACATTGCTATGCACAGGAGTTTTCGCTTCGTAGGGCATTTATCGCCCTCCATGATGTCACTTGATGACTCTTGTTGACTGTTGACTGATGTTGACTCTTGGGAATTTCTCCTTGAATACGAGACATCCTTCTCGGGGTTCCAGCACATGCCCAGAACTTTCTCCAGTGTTGTGTCGATGTCCAAGTTGGCGATTTCATCCTGTTGGCTGACGTTGGGATCCGCTATGGAGTTCAGCACGTCTTTAGAGTTTGATTTGAGCCTTCACAAGTTGAAACCTCCCTCAGCATCGATGAGAGCCACGCCTGCTTCTTCTTTAACAGCGTGAAACTATCGACGTAATCGTCAACATAGTGGTACTGGACGATTGACTTGACCGCTCTTGAATGACTCGTTGAAAACCCTGACGCGTTTAGGTTTTTTACGAACTCAGCCGAGCATGGAGAACAATTAGCGCCAAATGTCATCACCTGCATCACGTACTCTTCAATTGGATGGTCTTCCGCATCTCTCCAGAGGAACCGCTGCATATTGAACGAGGACCTGGTGGTACATTTCCTTTATGTCACCTGACACGGCTATGGGTCTCATCCGAAAGTTGAACAGCACGGCAGTTAGTGGCGGGCGGTCATCCGGACCCTTCATCAGGAAAGAATTCAACGATACTTCATCGACTTTGGTGGCTGTGGTGGCTGTGGCAGGTACCAGATCTTACGATCTTTCTCGGCTTCAGGAAAGAATTCAACGATACTTCATCGACTTTGGTGGCTGTGGCGGCTGTGGCAGGTACCAGATCTTACGATTTTTCTTCGCTTCAGCCTCAGCCTTCGACAACTTCCTGGAGTATACCTTTCAAATGTAACTCGTGATCACGTGGTGGTAAGCTGCAGCAAATTCTGGATCCCTCGCGAACCTTCTCTCTAGACTGCGAAGACGTGACTTGGCCATCCCGTAACTCTCAGGAACCTCGAACTTGTCTTCCTTTAGCAGCAGTCCTGTTTGGTACCGATTGTAGACCCTCACAGTCGTAGACCTCAGGATCCGTAAGGCTCTTTCATTAGCTGCAGACCCTTGTTGGCTTCTTCACCCCAAAATTTTCCATTGACAGATACTCTTCGGCTACTCGATCGAAGCTTAGGCCTTCTCCGTCCTCGCTGATTTGGCTATTGTGGAGAACAAATTCTTCACTTGCTGGGTGAGCTGATCAATTCAATAGTGTAAGAATTGATAAGTGATGATACATCCCGCTGGCTTCAAGAAAAGTCTGAAAATTTTGAACATTTGTCACGAATGGTATGAGCAGCTCCAATTTGGATTCTGGGATCGGCTGGATTCCTCTGACCTTGTTCAGTTGGCCTCTGACTAAGCATTCGGGGCGGCCGAAGTTGAACTCCAGCGCTGACATCACGCGATTGACGTTGTTCGTGTGGATAAACAGTGATTCGACGGCATCCCACGCAGCGCCTTTCAAACACTTCTGCAGACGGAACATATTGTCTACGTTCTAATAGTTCATCATCGCCGTGGACTCCAGAAATGCGGTAACGAACATCAGCCATCCTTCCGGGCAGCCCGCATACTCGGGTAGATCGATTAACCTGTGGTAGCCTGTGACGCTATGCTGGTCCGCTTGTTGTCTCGGTGGCGGGAGCGTCGACGTCTGAGATGGATGGAAGACATTCGCCTGATAGAATGGCAAAATTACGTTTATTGGCGACATAAACGTTGGTACTCTGGGGCAAGATGGTCCTGCTTACTGGTCTATGTTAGCTGCCACCGTAACATGTGGTTGTTGTGGTAGGAACGTAGGCCTGGATGTTATATTGCGCTGTGTTGCTTTAGCTCCGGTGCACATGACTGTTCCCGTTGCAGTTGTACTTATGCTCGTGTTGGAGAGCGACCTTGAAACAGTTTCGGCAGAGTACGCATTTTCTCTCGAACGTGTGGTGGCGAACGACGGGAATGTTGAATCGACGTTGGTAGGGTCGTCAGCTTGACTTTGGACTAACAGCTCCTGCAGTCGTTGGCGTTCTGCTTTTTCTTACCGCGATGGATTCGGCAACCTCGAGCTGCTTGCGCAACTCCCTAAATTGCTTGTTGACCTCCTCCACTGCCGTCGTCTCACTTTTCAAAATTGTGTCGTTAGCGTCTGAGTAACTTCGCTTACTCCTGGAACGTAAGGCATACGAGCATCCGTTTGCGATATGGCTTTGGCGAGTCTTTAGCTTCGTCTAATTTGCTCGTTTGATATGCTTTATGATTGATTGCTCGTATGATATGGACTCTCTTGTTTTCACCGGTGTCCTCAATTTGGTGCACAAATGGATTTGTCGCAGGCGTCGACTCTCTCTCCACAGATGGGTGCTTTCGCTATCACCAACCGAAATGAAAATTTCGTTTTCCTACCATCCACGATTTTGAACATGGACTATTGATCCACTCCTTCGTCACGGGCAGTGACGTTCTGTAACACTGAACTGCAGGTTCGCTGGCGCAGGCGGCGACTGGTGCTCAGCAGCAGATGCGTACCAGGCGGGGGTATTTTCCTTTCGTCCTCGTGGACTACGAGTGCACGGCAGCAATCCTTTGTCGCAGGCGGCGATTTCGATTTGGGATCTCGTTGTCGACGAGTCAAAATAAGAATAAAGATGTGCGCGACGGCGCAATGTATGTCCTGGCTGGACTTTCCGAACCCTCCGAGTCCGAAGAATGAACGTACACCTTCAATTTATTCGATACATTTACATACATATATATTTATGGTATTTAACACAAATTGTACTTACTATTTTGGTAGACTCGTGGCGGCACCGTGGGCTCAGAATTTCGGAAAGATCGCGAATTCGAAAGGAACGAGTTTAAATACGACGTATCTGACAGATTATCTAGGTTTGTTCTGTTTTACGTTTCATGAGCCACACGCTGAAGATTGCATTGAGTTCCCCTACAAGGGCTACCAATCTGAAAAAATATGAATAGATATTTATTTAACAGGACAGGCTTCCCCAACTCGTGCATTCAAATCTCCGATAAAGATAACGTTATGTTCATCACAGCTTGCCTTGGATCTTGCAGTTGATCGAAGTCCCTTTCCCAGTGGTTACAGTATACAAACGAAGACACACATATGTAAGCTGCTCGACCATTCCAAATTCACATGATCCTAAACCCAAAGTAACATCCTCCGCTTGCTCTTCCTCTCGCAAACCTTCTTGTAGCGGGTAACCATTTACATGCATAATTAAGGAACTCACAATATTTTCATGCATTTTGTAATCTTCTTCAGTTGCGAACGTTTCGAATAAAAATATAAATTCATAGATATAAATAAAATTGTAAAATTCTGTAAATAAAGACTTTTTAAACCTGCCATATTACAGGATAATATTTTAAACTCAGTAAACTTATTTAATTTTGGAGTAGTTTTCTTAGCTGTAACATTAAGTCTAGATTGGCAGACGGCATTACAAATAAACAGTCTACTGGGATATGGTTCCAACAGTTTGGGAATCCGTGGTGTAAATTGCGATTGTGCTTGCACCACTATGTTCCTCCCATTTCTAACATCACTGCATTTGAGATATCATCTTTTATCAGTTGGAGTATTTCTTTTCCATTAGTGCTGTCACATTGCATGTCGTTGTTTTTATCGAAATACAATACCCGCTTTCAGAGTTTGCCCTCGTATTTCAGTTTTTAAAAAATTGTTTTTCCATTTTCAGTTTCATCAAGTGTCTTCTTTTCTCCCTTGAAGCCACCGTGGCTACTATTGAAAAGAATGTGTTGAGAAGCATCACTAGTTGCGAAATTCAATGACCATTTCTCACCATCAAGGAACTCGACATTCGAGAAACATTTATTTCGTTTAATTAAACCAGATGTTTATTCTTCGTTTACGAAATGAAATTGCCAAATGTTGTTCTGGAATGACCGAACAAGAGATAGACAATATTAACATTAAAGAGAAAATAATAGAAAAATGGGCACCACAAGATTTAAAGAGGCTATTACCGGGAAATGATCTTCTTTAGAAAAACTTATATAAACATATCAAGTACATGAACAGGTCGCGAACCAAGCAGACCTTATAGACCCACCTTAAGTTAGGAATCAGTAGTGTCTTACCCATACAGAGCGACTATAAGGAGTGCTAAATGTGTCATTCGGGGGATAGTACTTTGTGTATCGCTCGAAATGTGAAATGCAACAAATGTGGCTTTTCGGGGCATTTCGCAAAGAAATGTAAGATCGAAGCCGAAAAAAGAAAGAACAATGTTGGTGACAATTGAGTTATTAAAGAAAACGACTAAAAACAAAATGTATTCCGAACACGACTGTTTTAAAGTCATCGAAGAAGAAGATGAATGCCGAAGTGGGAAAATACAATGCTCCGTTCGTGACTGTAAATTATCTATGGTTATAGATTCAGGGTCACTAAATATACGAAAAGAAACATTCAAAAGATTCATGAAATATTCCAAAGGACAATGGGAAAGATCTTGGTTCCTTGTTGAAGTGCGTTAAATTATTTGGTTGACGTCATTGTTTTTGAACTCACCGAGGAAGAACACGATACGGAATTAAACGCAGTTGTATACATTTTTAAGAACATGAACGTTACTCTCAATGAAGAAAAAAGTAGAGTAGACAATTCAAGAACTCAAATTTCTGGGATAAGGTTAAAATAATTGTTTTCTGTGTTTTGTGACATATTAGGCTATTATGGACTCCGACTAAACCATTATGGAGTCTTATTAAAACGACGTTGCTTTTACATGGGCCGAAAAACCAGAACTAGCGTTTCAGCAATTAAAGAATTTGCTTGCAAAAATTTCCACCTGGACTACTTTAACACAAATACTCGCACCCTGGGCGAAGTTCTATTACAAAATTCATTTCATTCGCAAGCAAAAGTCTCTCTGCTGTAGAAAGAAGGTATTCACAAACTGAAAAGGAAAGTCTGGCCTTAGTCTGGGCTGTAGAACGCTTGTATTACTATCTTGCCGGAATCAGTTTCGAGCTTTTAACTGAGCATAAACCTTTGGAAGCAATTTTCAAACCAATATCAAAAGCTCCAGCTTGACGGGTAAGTCGAACTAGCTGATTGATTGTCAAGATGATTGTCATCTAGCACGTTATTCAGCGTTCTGAAGAGTCTACCTTTTACTTGCGCTTGAAGGATATCCTCGCAAGTATAAGGTAATCATTATGAATACGCAAAGAAGGAAATGCTTTTACTTCAACCTTTAACTTTTAAGCATTACCCTATATTTCTGCCTTATACTTGGGTCCTCCCAAGTCCTTAATTTTTATGAATACGGCCCAATGTACACGTTGTATGATCTGGAAAATATGTCCCTGATGGCGGATTATATTTAAAGGATTTAAATTTTTCGTTTGTGACTGATTTTCTAATAAAGGGTGATTTTTTAGCTATTTTCTTTTTGGCAACACGGGTTTAAACAGCTGACGCACATTTCGTGTTTTGTTTCACTGTCAAACATCTTCAGTTTGGTCTATAATTTAACCATGAATCGTCTTAGAAACGAACAACGCTTGCAAATTATTGAATTTTATTATCAAAATGCGTGCTCTGTTACGAAAGTTCATCGCGCGCTTCTTCTATTTTATGGTCAGCTTAAGACGAAGCTCATTTTTGGCTCAATGGGTACGTAAATAAGCAGAATTGTCGATTTTGTAGTGAATATCAGCCAGAAGCATTGCAAGAGCTACCAATGCATCCACAAAAAGTCACAGTTTGGTTCGGTTTATGGGCTGGTGGCATCATTAGACCGTACTTCTTCAAAGATGATGCAAATCGTAACGTAACTGTGAATGGTGAGCGCTACCGTGAGATGATATCCAACTTTTTTTGCCCAAAATGCAAGAGCTTGACTTGCATGACATGTGGTTTCAACAAGACGGTGCCACATGCCACACAGCACGCGCAACAATGGACTTATTGAGAGGCGAGTTCGGTGAACATTTTATTTCACGTTCGGACCGGTCAATTGGCCACCTAGATCGTGCGATTTACCGCCTTTAGACTATTTTTTGTGGGGCTATGTTAAAGCTCATGTCTATACAGACAAGCCCTTCAATTGACGCATTGGAAGACAACTTGAAGTATTTATTCGTGAGATACCGGCCGAAATGTTGAAAAAAGAGTATGCCAAGATTGGACTAAGCAGATGGACCATTTGAGGCGCAGTCAAGGTCTACATTTGCATGAAATAATCTTCAAACATTAAATTATATGGACCGTACTATCGATTCAAATAAAGATTTCATGCATTTTTCTGAATTTTATGTATTTCTTTTTTGAAAAACTTTCCTAAAGCTTTGAAAAAATCACCCTTTACATCCTTCCGCAAACTGAAGGAATTCAAAACGAGTTATAAACATAAAATTAAAATAACGTTATGTCAACAAGTTGTACACTGTAATATATGCAAAATTCTAGATGCACAGTTGCATGCACCGCAGACAAACAGTTAACCGTTTCCGAAAAAAAAAAACATTCGTGCCAACAGCAAGAATTTCCAAATCCAAAAATAATTTAAAAAATCTGTCGTTCTAACCTATGTTATTCAGCCGGATTATAATGCGAAAATCATGCTTAAATTACAAAACTAATTTTATTATTTATTTCATTCAATAAATTTAATATTTCTTAGCACACGTACTTATTCGCCATTAAAAGTTAAGTGTACAAATAATATATATTTTCCACTGTCGTCTTGTCTATATTATGACGTTTTGATGAGTAATACAAATACAAAATTCACCTAAATAAACATACCTATATAAGTATATCAAATCCTACAACAGATGACACTTTTTTGTAGATAACGCCATGTAGTCTGCGTTTCTGTCAAATCAAAAAAATGTACATACACATAAACGTGAATAATACGTATAAAAAACATATACGTATGTAAAATATGAAACACATGCGACTTATTTTTTTTTTTGTTTCATACAGACGTAATCTTAAAATGGAGTTAAGTGGATTAATAGAGAATATAAAGCAACTCAAAACTACTACAATTGCATCTACCTAGGAAAATGTTGGACATGTCATATACAAGATTGTAATTTGTTGTTCCATTTGATCTATTTCTTTAGAAGTATCATAATGTGCATAAAATTGTATGTCAAATTAAGACTTTTTAAACCTGCCATATTACAGGATAATATTTTAAACTCAGTAAACTTATTTAATTTTGGAGTAGTTTTCTTAGCTGGAACATAAAGTCTAGATTGGCAGACGGCATTACAAATAAACAGTCTACTGGGATATGGTTCCAACAGTTTGGGAATCCGTGGTGTAAATTGCGATTGTGCTTGCACCATTATGTTCCTCCCATTTCTAACATCACTGCATTTGAGATATCATCTTTTATCAGTTGGAGTATTTCTTTTCCATTAGTGCTGTCACATTGTATGTCGTTGTTTTTATCGAAATACAATACCCGCTTTCAGAGTTTGCCCTCGTATTTCAGTTTTTAAAAAATTGTTTTTCCATTTTCAGTTTCATCAAGTGTCTTCTTTTCTCCCTTGAAGCCACCGTGGCTACTATTGAAAAGAATGTGTTGAGAAGCATCACTAGTTGCGAAATTCAATGACCATTTCTCACCATCAAGGAACTCGACATTCGAGAAACATTTATTTCGTTTAATTAAACCAGATGTTTATTCTTCGTTTACGAAATTAAATTGCCAAATGTTGTTCTGGAATGACCGAACAAGAGATAGACAATATTAACATTAAAGAGAAAATAATAGAAAAATGGGCACCACAAGATTTAAAGAGGCTATTACCGGGAAATGATCTTCTTTAGAAAAACTTATATAAACATATCAAGTACATGAACAGGTCGCGAACCAAGCAGACCTTATAGACCCACCTTAAGTTAGGAATCAGTAGTGTCTTACCCATACAGAGCGACTATAAGGAGTGCTAAATGTGTCATTCGGGGGATAGTACTTTGTGTATCGCTCGAAATTTGAAATGCAACAAATGTGGCTTTTCGGGGCATTTCGCAAAGAAATGTAAGATCAAAGCCGAAAAAAGAAAGAACAATGTTGGTGACAATTGAGTTATTAAAGAAAACGACTAAAAACAAAATGTTTTCCGAACACGACTGTTTTAAAGTCATCGAAGAAGAAGATGAATGCCGAAGTGGGAAAATACAATGCTCCGTTCGTGACTGTAAATTATCTATGGTTATACATTCAGGGTCACTAAATATACGAAAAGAAACATTCAAAAGATTCATGAAATATTCCAAAGGACAATGGGAAAGATCTTGGTTCCTTGTTGAAGTGCGTTAAATTATTTGGTTGACGTCATTGTTTTTGAACTCACCGAGGAAGAACACGATACGGAATTAAACGCAGTTGTATACATTTTTAAGAACATGAACGTTACTCTCAATGAAGAAAAAAGTAGAGTAGACAATTCAAGAACTCAAATTTCTGGGATAAGGTTAAAATAATTGTTTTCTGTGTTTTGTGACATATTAGGCTATTATGGACTCCGACTAAACCATTATGGAGTCTTATTAAAACGACGTTGCTTTTACATGGGCCGAAAAACCAGAACTAGCGTTTCAGCAATTAAAGAATTTGCTTGCAAAAATTTCCACCTGGACTACTTTAACACAAATACTCGCACCCTGGGCGAAGTTCTATTACAAAATTCATTTCATTCGCAAGCAAAAGTCTCTCTGCTGTAGAAAGAAGGTATTCACAAACTGAAAAGGAAAGTCTGGCCTTAGTCTGGGCTGTAGAACGCTTGTATTACTATCTTGCCGGAATCAGTTTCGAGCTTTTAACTGAGCATAAACCTTTGGAAGCAATTTTCAAACCAATATCAAAAGCTCCAGCTTGACGGGTAAGTCGAACTAGCTGATTGATTGTCAAGATGATTGTCATCTAGCACGTTATTCAGCGTTCTGAAGAGTCTACCTTTTACTTGCGCTTGAAGGATATCCTCGCAAGTATAATGTAATCATTATGAATACGCAAAGAAGGAAATGCTTTTACTTCAACCTTTAACTTTTAAGCATTACCCTATATTTCTGCCTTATACTTGGGTCCTCCCAAGTCCTTAATTTTTATGAATACGGCCCAATGTATACGTTGTATGATCTGGAAAATATGTCCCTGATGGCGGATTATATTTAAAGGATTTAAATTTTTCGTTTGTGACTCATTTTCTAATAAAGGGTGATTTTTTAGCTATTTTCTTTTTGGCAACACGGGTTTAAACAGCTGACGCACATTTCGTGTTTTGTTTCACTGTCAAACATCTTCAGTTTGGTCTATAATTTAACCATGAATCGTCTTAGAAACGAACAACGCTTGCAAATTATTGAATTTTATTATCAAAATGCGTGCTCTGTTACGAAAGTTCATCGCGCGCTTCTTCCATTTTATGGTCAGTTTAAGACGAAGCTCATTTTTGGCTCAATGGGTACGTAAATAAGCAGAATTGTCGATTTGTAGTGAATATCAGCCAGAAGCATTGCAAGAGCTACCAATGCATCCACAAAAAGTCACAGTTTGGTTCGGTTTATGGGCTGGTGGCATCATTAAAACGTACTTCTTCAAAGATGATGCAAATCGTAACGTAACTGTGAATGGTGAGCGCTACCGTGAGATGATATCCAACTTTTTTTGCCCAAAATGCAAGAGCTTGACTTGCATGACATGTGGTTTCAACAAGACGGTGCCACATGCCACACAGCACGCGCAACAATGGACTTATTGAGAGGCGAGTTCGGTGAACATTTTATTTCACGTTCGGGACCGGTCAATTGGCCACCTAGATCGTGCGATTTACCGCCTTTAGACTATTTTTTGTGGGGCTATGTTAAAGCTCATGTCTATACAGACAAGCCCGCTTCAATTGACGCATTGGAAGACAACTTGAAGTATTTATTCGTGAGATACCGGCCGAAATGTTGGAAAGAGTATACCAAGATTGGACTAAGCAGATGGACCATTTGAGGCGCAGTCAAGGTCTACATTTGCATGAAATAATCTTCAAACATTAAATTATATGGACCGTACTATCGATTCAAATAAAGATTTCATGCATTTTTCTGAATTTTATGTATTTCTTTTTTGAAAAACTTTCCTAAAGCTTTGAAAAAATCACCCTTTACATCCTTCCGCAAACTGAAGGAATTCAAAACGAGTTATAAACATAAAATTAAAATAACGTTATGTCAACAAGTTGTACACTGTAATATATGCAAAATTCTAGATGCACAGTTGCATGCACCGCAGACAAACAGTTAACCGTTTCCGAAAAAAAAAAACATTCGTGCCAACAGCAAGAATTTCCAAATCCAAAAATAATTTAAAAAATCTGTCGTTCTAACCTATGTTATTCAGCCGGATTATAATGCGAAAATCATGCTTAAATTACAAAACTAATTTTATTATTTATTTCATTCAATAAATTTAATATTTCTTAGCACACGTACTTATTCGCCATTAAAAGTTAAGTGTACAAATAATATATATTTTCCACTGTCGTCTTGTCTATATTATGACGTTTTGATGAGTAATACAAATACAAAATTCACCTAAATAAACATACCTATATAAGTATATCAAATCCTACAACAGATGACACTTTTTTGTAGATAACGCCATGTAGTCTGCGTTTCTGTCAAATCAAAAAAATGTACATACACATAAACGTGAATAATACGTACAAAAAACATATACGTATGTAAAATATGAAACACATGCGACTTATTTTTTTTTTTTTTGTTTCATACAGACGTAATCTTAAAATGGAGTTAAGTGGATTAATAGAGAATATAAAGCAACTCAAAACTACTACAATTGCATCTACCTAGGAAAATGTTGGACATGTCATATACAAGATTGTAATTTGTTGTTCCATTTGATCTATTTCTTTAGAGGTATCATAATGTGCATAAAATTGTATGTCAAATCATACAAATATATTTTGTTCAAAATAAAATTCCCTGTCTACATATAAAACACAATTGAAAAACACGTTTGAAGAAAAAACAAATAAAATGCCTTGTATAGTATTTAACTAAACAACTAAAACTAACAAGTTTTCTATTATTGAATTTATTTGAACACTAAGTACTAATAGATGGTACATTTTTAAATTATTACATGTATATGTAGATATGTGTGTTTAGAATATTAAATCATTATTTCTCTATCAAATAATGTATTTTTGTCCGGTTTTCTTTGCAAGGGGTTGCTTGATAAGTCACTGACTTAGAAGCAAGAGTGGGATTTATAAGATGTCTTTCTCAAATCGTTGTTCATTTATGACCAAAGACTAAGATTAAGTAAATCAAATAGACCTCCCAAACATTAAGAATTTGAGACTTGGCCAAGAAGAAAACTTAAATTGTTTCGATACGTTTTTTTATTTGAAATAAAATATTTTCCGTACGTTTGTTACTATTCATAATTAGTCAAGTAGTCGAGCCTCACGTAAACTACTTGTCACTGCTGATCATTTTCCCAACCACCATCACGGCTTAAAATCCCAAGCGAATGAAATTGTGCGATCTTAGTATGCTATGCTGAGGGTTGCCCTTCATATTTTTTTAAAGCGTTATTATTCCCTCATCGGCTGCACCTCATTCGAGTCACTGACAGTGCTCAAAGAGTATTTCAGTCTAACTGTAGTTGACAGAATAATAGCATGCAAAGTAGGAGTGGTTGGTGTAGAAACTAGGCTCAGCTCCACGTCAGACAGTCGCGCCACACTTGTTATTATTATTTATAGTCGGCAAATGTGACCTTTTAATTTCCGTTAGCAAGAAACAAGGTATTTTGATAATTATAGCCGACATAAAGCCCCATTTATCTTTATCGCACACAAAAAAGTGTAGTGAGTCACAAGTTTTGAGGGTTTTGTATTCTGTGCAAAACATTGCTACTTGTGAGGATCACAAGAGCTGTCCAAGTTGTTATGTGTGATTGAGCACATAAATTGGAAAAAGGGAGAAAATCGAGTGTAAATGTAAATATTTCAGGCTAATAAGTACGGAATTTTCGTTTTGCATTGGAGGGAACACGTTATACCAGATTCTTCCGAAATTTGATTATTTTTCATTTTACTCTATATTTTTTTTTTTCTTTTTATACTCTTAAATGGGAAGATATAGGGCACTGATGTCTTTGGAAACTTTATTCAGAATTCTCTGAAAAGGGTTTTGGTACAAAATTTGTGTATTGTTTCATGTTAAACTTTGTAAATACTCACAATCGAAAATCTGAATCAGATTTTGTGAGTTTTTCATAAAGTTTTCCCACATTAACCATAGACCCGTATCTCAGGCACTCAGTGCCCAAAGCGGATTTCAATTCAAATTCTATTCAGACCATGCCAAATACACGGCAACTGAAATTTTTGAGGGATACGAGTTAAATCAGAAGGGCTCTTGCTGTGATTTTCAATATTGAATATTTGTATTTTTTGTATTGATTGAAAAACATTATTATAATTGTTTTTTCTTGAACTCATTGGTGAAGATTTGAACAAAATCGCGCCAATGGTCTTTTAGTTAGAGACGCTTGTATCCATGATAATGGATAGCTGTTATGCCCCATATCTGTGACTACATATGACTATAGACTTTAAAAACTTGATAGAATTACTTTGTTTCCGCCAAAGAATAGGAAAAGCCATAGTTTAGCAATACCAAGTGCAACAGGAAAAAAGTTCCTCTAGATGTGCAAAATAACACACTGTGCGACGCGATCAAAGTCTTGAAGTACAACAATCATGCAGAGTTGAAGCTCATTCGTTTTAAACAAGCGAACGACGTGAACAACAAATTAAGAATAATGCAGTAAGAAGTAATGAAGGGAAAATTTGTTTGGGGTGGGGGGGGGGGGGGGGTTATTAATAATAGCTTACTGTTACAGTACGACTTCAGGTACAATTCAGGTAGAATGAATGAGTATCCATTGAATAGCCACTTTTCGCACAACACTAGCTATCATCGCTGAAGTAATTAACGATTATTTGAATGAACATTAGTACCTTCTCCAGACTATATACTTCCAGGATTCGTTAAGACATTTTGCGCTCAGCTGCGCACCCCATACAATTTCTTTATGAGTTAACATCGCTCAAGTAATTAACAATTATTTATTTATGTACCAATTAGTCTTCGCTGCTCTAAGAAAGGGTATCTATCCCAAAATTTCTAATTACATTCCCGGAATGTGATTTCTTATCACTTCAAGGCCATGCCACTTTTCCGTCATTCCCAAGAAAGGATTCATTTGAGAATTATTATATTACTTTTGTTTGAGATTACTTTTAACCTAGTACAAGAATGTGCATTCGGCCCAAGACTGACCTAAAATTGATCTAGTACATTTTCCGTTATTTCATTAGCTTTTGACATGTTGACAGAAAAACTGTTTCTTTTTTTCTTCTTTTTTCTTGCTTCTTGGACTAACACGCTCGCGCTGTGCCAAGCTTCTTTAAATTAAGGAAAAAACCTTGTAAAAAGATAATTAAATACAAAACAATATATTTCGGAACATATTTTTGGTCCCTCCTGTGAGGAATTGCCCTTTTGCACGAGGATCTCGCAAAGGCGGCCAGATTACATATTATAATTTGTGAACATTGTGCTGTGAATCGAGTGTCGTCATTGCCGTTGGTATGGTGAACATACACGTGACTTCTAACATTAAACAATGGCGGAATTAAACCAAAGATTGTCTGCAGTAACAGCAATCAAAAGAATCAGTGAAAGGGTGCTTGGGGCGAGTTCGGTCACGTGCGATGCTTTCCAAATCGAGCAGGAGCAAAAATGTGTGGAGAATCACTATAACTTCGAAGACAACCACGTGTGATATTAAGCTGGATCCCGTATCAATCTCGGACTTTGATGGATCCTACGCAAATTGGCTCGCATTCAAGGACCTGTTCGAGACGTTTTTACACGATGCCGATTTTCCGGAAGTGTACAAGCTAAGCAAACTTCGACAAGCGGTCAGTGCAAGCGTGGTTCCGTTAATTGGTGGACTCTACTCTGGTGGCTATCACGAAGTGTGGGCAGCTCTAAAAAACCGGTTTGACAATCCGAAACTGTTGGCCGAGATCCACGTCTCTAGGTTCCTCAAGATGGAAGTTGCTGCAGAAGAAAGTGCGAAGACGTTACTGACAGTGGTGGATAGAGTGCAGGAGTCCCTTCGGGACACTCTAAGTGCCCGTCGCCCATTGGGATGCCTTAGCAGTGCCAATTGTACTGTCGAAGCTACCTGGCACTACAAAACGAGAGTGGACAATGAACTGCGATTCTACTCAAATTCCTGCATTGAGGGATCTTCTCGCGTATTTGGAGAAGAGAGCACACAGTCTTTCAACGGAGATCATTCGCACTACTCTACCAACAGAGGCTACAACAATAAGACCGTGGTCAAAGGGTCAAAGTACGATGAAGTCATGTTTGGCTGTAGCGGAAAGTGGGAAATGTTGCTACTGCCATGGGCCACCAGAGCAGCGATTCGAGGTGTTGAAGAACGTTGGCCTCTGATTTAACTGTTTGAAAAGCGGACATACTTCGAAGCAGTGCTCATCAGGTGGATGTCGTCAATGTGGTCGTAAACACCACACTATGTTTTGCCACACATCCTTCTTGGATCTGATGTGTGGGGCTTAGTTGTCCAAAGTGATATTATCTATGGCAAGTCAGATGAACCCAATTGGGTTGGGTTGTATTTGGTCCGACATCGATAGTACCAAATGATATGAAAATTTCTTTTTTCTACCATCCACGATTTTGAACATGGACTATTGATCCACTCCTTCGTCACGGGCAGTGACGTTCTGCAACACTGAACTGCAGGTTCGCTATCGCAGGCGGCGACTGGTGCTCAGCAGCAGATGTGTACCAGGCGGGGGATTTCCCTTTCGTCCTTGTGGACTACGAGTGCACGGCAGCAATCCTTTGTCGCAGGAGGCGATTCGTTGGGACCTCGTTGTCGACGAGTCAAAATAAGAATAAAGATGTGCGCGGCGGCGCAAAGTATGTCCTGGCAGGACTTTCCGAACCCTCCGAGTCCGAAGAATTAACGTACACCTTCAATTTATTCGATACATTTACATACATATATATTTATGGTATTTAACACAAATTGTACTTACTATTTTGGTAGACTCGTGGCGGCACCGTGGGCTCAGAATTTCGGAAAGATCGCGAATTCGAAAGGAACGAGTTTAAATACGACGTATCTGACAGATTATTTAGGTTTTTTCTGTTTTACGTTTCATGAGCCACGCGCTGAAGATTGCATTGAGTTCCCCTACAAGGGCTACCAATCTGAAAAAATATGAATAGATATTTATTTAACAGGACTGGCTTCTCTAACTCGTGCATATAGCTTGCCATTGCATCTTGCAGTTGATCGAAGTCCCTTTCCCAGTGGTTACAGTTCAAATACGTTAGTAATATATAAAATATCTTCGTATCCAAACGAAGACACACATATGTAAGCTGCTCGACCATTCCAAATTCACATGATCCTATACCGAAAGTAACACCCTCCGCTTGCTCTTCCTCTCGCAAACATTCTTGTAGCTGGTAACCATTTACATGCATAATTAAGGAACTTACAATATTTTCATGCATCTTGTAATCTTCTTCAGTTGCGAACGTTTCGAATAAAAATATAAATTCAAAGTTATTAATAAAATGTCTGGATATTTCTTTAATAAAAAGAATTAATAAAAATTAATAAAATTTTGGAAATAAAGACTTTTTAAACCTGCCATATTACAGGATGATATTTTAAACTCAGTAAACTTATTTAATTTTGGAGTATTTTTCTTAGCTGTAATATTAATTCTATATAAATACAAATAAACAGTCTACTGGTTGTTCCAACATATGGTTCCAACAGTTTGGGAATCCGTGTTGTAAATTACGATTGTGCTTGCACCATTATGTTCCTCCCCTTTCTGACATCACTGCATTTGAGGTATCATCTTTTATCAGTTGGAGTATTTCTTTTCCATTAGTGCTGTCACATTGTATGGCGTTGTTTTTATAGAAATAGAACACATCATTCCCCGCTTTCAGAGTTTGCCCTCGTATTTCAGTTTTTAAAAGATTGTTTTTCCATTTTCAGTTTCATCAAGTGTCTTCTTTCGAGAAACATTTATTTCGTTTAGTTAAAGCAGATGTTTATTCTTCGTTTACGAAATGAAACTGCCAAATGCTGTTCTGGTATGACCGAACAAGAGATAGACAATATTAACATAAAATAGAAAATATAAGAAAAATGGGCGCCACAAGATTTAAAGAAGCCTTTACCGGGAAATGATCTTTCATTAGAAGAACTTATATAAAGATGTCAAGTACATGAACAGGTCGTGAACCAAGCAGACCTTATGGACCCACCTTACGTTAGGAATCAGTAGTGTCTTATCCATATAGAGCGACTATAAGGATTGCTAAATGTGTCATTCGGGGGATAGTACTTTGTGTATCGCTCGAAATGTGAAATGCAACAAATGTGGATTTTCGGGGCATTTCGCAAAGAAATGTAAGATCAATGCCGAAAAAAGAAAGAACAATGTTGGTAACAATTGAGTTATTAATGAAAACGACTAAAAACAAAATGTTTTCTGAACACGACTGCTTTAAAGTCATCGAAGAAGAAGATGAATGCCGAAGTGGGAAAATACAATGCTCCGTTCGTGACTGTAAATTATCTATGGTTATATATTCAGGGTCACTAAATATACGAAAAGAAACATTGAAAAGATTCAGAGCATATGCAGAAAATTGCCAATGAAACAATAGCCGTGCTCGAAGCTCCAATAGGAGAATCTATCGCATCGTTTTACGTCATTTAGAATGGTAAACAATCTATAATAGAATGATAAACAGCCATAAAACTAAAAGTTCTTAGGCTTGGTGCCACCATTAATCGACTTGACGACCATTAGCTGCTTCCGAAAATTAAAGATATCCAGGTCTAACTATCGTTATCGGTGATATTCGAGAAATAACGACGTTCATTACTCATAGAGAGGTATTTCGGTATAAACGATTATTGTTCTGACAAAACTGAAATATTCCAAAGGACAATGGGAAAGATCTTGGTTCCTTGTTGAAATGCGTTAAATTATTTGGTTGACGTCACTGTTTTTGAACTCACCGAGGAAGAACACGATACGGAATTAAACGCAGTTCTAAACATTTTTAAGAAGATGAACGTTACCCTCAATAAAGAAAAATGTAGAGTAGAAAATTCAAGAACTCAAATTTCTGGAACATATATTAGGTACAGCCGGAATTAGTGCAGATTCTGATAAGGTTAAAACAATTGTTTTCTGTGTTTTGTGACATATTAGGCTATTATAGACTCCGACTGAACCTTTATGGAGTCTTATAAAAACGACGATGCTTTTACATGGGCTGAAAAACAAGAACTAGCATTTCAGCAATTAAAGAATTTGTTTGCAAAAATTTCCACCTGGACTACTTTAACACAAATACTCGCACCCTAGGCGAAATTCTATTACAAAATTAATTTCATTCGCAAGCAAAAATCTCTCTGCTGTAGAAAGAAGGTGTTCACAAACTGAAAAGGAAAGTCTGGCCTTAGTCTGGGCTGTAGAACGCTTGTATTACTATCTTGCCGGAATCAGTTTCGAGCTTGTAACTGAGCATAAACATTTGGAAGCAATTTTCAAACCAATATCAAAAGCTCCAGCTTGAATAGAAATATGGGTACTCAGATATATCTGACGGGTAAGTCGAACTAGCTGATTGATTGTCAAGATTCAAGAGTGTAAGATATTATACAAATATAGAAGATATTCCAGCATCTAGCACGTTATTCAGCGTTCTGAAGAGTCTACCTTTTTCTTGCGCTTGAAGGATATCCTCGCAAGTATAAGGTAATCATTATGAATACGCAAAGAAGGAAATGCTTATCCTTCAACCTTTAACTTTTAAGCATTACCCTATACTTCTACCTTATACTTGGGTCCTCCCAAGTCCTTAATTTTTATGAATACCCAATGTATACGTTGTATGATCTGGAAAATATGTCCCTGATGACGTATTATATTTAAAGGATTTAAATTTTTCGTTTGTGACTCATTTTCTAATACATCCTTCCGCAAACTGAAGGAATTCAAAACGAGTTATAAACACAAAAATAAAATAACGTCATGTCAACAAGTTGTACACTGTAATATATGCAAAATTCTAGATGCACAGTTGCATGCACCGCAGAGAAACAGTTAACCGTTTCCGAAAAAAAAACATTCGTGCCAATAGCAAGAATTTCCAAATCCAAAAAAAATTTAAAAAATCTGTCGTTCTAACCTATGTTATTCAGTCGGATTATAATGCACGTATTCCACGGGTAAATCATTACAAAACAAATTTTATTATTTATTTCATTCAATAAATTTAATATTTCTTAGCACACGTTCTTATTCGCCATTAGAAGTTAAGTGTACAAATAATATATATTTTCAACTGTAGTCTCGTCTATATTATGGCGTTTTGATGAGTAATACAAATACAAAATTCACCTAAATATATTTTTAGATAACGCCATGTATTTGTAGATAACGCCATGTAGTCTGCGATTCTGTTAAATCAGAAAAATTTACGTACACATAAACGTGAATAATACGTACAAAAGACATATACGTATGTAAAATATGAAACACATGCGACATATTTTTTTTTTGTTTCATACGGACGTAATCTTAAAATGGAGTTAAGTGGATTAGTAGAGAATATAAAGCAACTCAAAACTACTACAATTGCATCTACCTAGGAAAATGTTGCACATGTCATATACAAGATTGTAATTTGTTGTTCCATTCGATCTATTTCTTTAGAAGTATCAAAATGTATATAAAATTGTATGTCAAATTATACAACTATATTTTGTTCAAAATATAATTCCCTGTCTACATATAAAACACAATTGAAAAACAAGTTTGAAGAAAAAACAAATAAAATACCTTGTATAGTATTTAACTAAACAAATAAAACTAACAAGTTTTCTGTTATTGAATTTATTTGAACCCTAAGTACTAATAGATGGTACATTTTTAAATTATTGTATGTATATGTAGATATGTGTGTTTAGAATATTAAATCATTATTTCTCTATCAAATAATGTATTTTTGACCGGTTTTCTTTGCAAGGGGTTGCTTGATAAGTCACTGACTTAGAAGCAAGATTGGGATTTATATTAAGATGTCTTTCTCAAATCGTTGTTCATTTATGACTAAAGACTAAGAATAAATAAATCAAATAGATCTCCCAAACATTAAGAATTTCAGATTTGGCCAAAATGAAAACTTAAATTGTTTCGATGGGTTTTTTTATTTGAAATAAAATATTTTCCGTACGTTTGTTACTATTCATAATTAGTCAAGTAGTCGAGCCTCACGTAAACCAAATTGGTTATTTTCTATTCCCGCATTAGAATACTGTTGATCATTTTCCCAACCACCATCACGGCTTAAAATCCCAAGCGAATGAAATTGTGCGACCTGTGTATGCTATGCTGAGAATTGCCCTTCATATTTTTTTTAAAGCGTTACTATTCCCTCATCGGCTGCACCTAATTCGAGTCACTGACAGTGCTCAAAGAGTATTTCAGTCTAACTGTAGTTGACAGAATAATAGCATGCAAAGTAGGAGTGGTTGGTGTAGAAACTAGGCTCAGCTCCACGTCAGACCGGCACGCCACACTTGTTATTATTATTTATAGTCGGCAAATGTGAACTTTCAAATTCCGTTGGCAAGAAACAAAGTATTTTGATAATTATAGTCGACATAAAGCCCCATTTATCTTTATCGCTCACAAAAAAGGGTAGTGAGTCACAAGTTTTGAGGGTTTTGTATTCTGTGCAAAACATTGCTACTTGTGAGGATCACAAGAGCTGTCCAAGTTGTTATGCGTGATTGAGCACATAACATGGAAAAAGGGAAAAAAGTTTTGAGGGTTTTGTATTCTGTGCAAAACATTGCTACTTGTGAGGATCACAAGAGCTGTCCAAGTTGTTATGTGTGATTGAGCACATAACATGGAAAAAGGGAAAAAATAGAATGTAGATGTAAAAATTTCAGGCTAATAAGTACGAAATTCTCGTTTTGCATTGGAGGGAACATGTTACACCAGATTCTTCCGAAATTTTATTATTTTTCATTTTACTCCATATTTTTTTTTCTTTATATACTCTTAAATGGGAAGATATAGAGCACTGATATCTTTGGAAACTTTGTACAGAATTCTCTGAAAAGGGTTTTGGTACCAAATTTGTTTATTGTTTCATGTTAAACTTTATAATTAGTCACAATCGAAAATCTTGCTTTTTTTTATCTATTTTTCGGAAAAATTAAGAATACATATAGAAGTAACTTTGGGAAATGTTAGAAATATTGAATGCTATGTGTATATATTATCGATTGTAAGCACCGGTGACGAGATATACAGCAAATATAATCGAAATCTTCTATTCAGTGTATTTAAAACTTGATCTAAATATCAAAAAGAATAAATTGAATCAGATTTTGTGAGTTTTTCATAAAGTTTTCCCACATTAACCATAGACCCGTATCTCGGGCACTCAGTGCCCAAAGCGGATTTCAATTCAAATTCTATTCAGACCTTGCCAAATACACGGCAACTGAAATTTTTGAGGGATACGAGTTAAATCAGAAGGGCTCTTGCTGTGATTTTCAATATTGAATATTTGTATTTTTTTTATTGTTTGAAAAAACATTATTATTATTGTTTTTTCTTGAACACATTGGTGAAGATTTGAACAAAATCGCGCCAGTGGTCTTTTAGTTAGAGACGTTTGTATCCATGAGGTTTCTGGAGGATGGATGGCTGTTATGCCCCATATCTGTGACTACATATGGCTATATACTTTAAAAACCTGATAGAATTACTTTATTTCCGCCAAAGAATAGGAAAATCCATAGTTTAGCAATACCAAGTGCAACAGGAAAAAAGTTCCTCTAGATGTGCAAAGTAACACACTGTGCGACGCGATCAAAGTCTTGAAGTTCAACAATCATGCAGAGTTGAAGATCATTCGTCTTAAACAAGCGAACGACGTGAACAACAAATTAAGAATAATGTAGTAAGAAGTAAAGTAGGAAAAAATTTTTTTTTGGGGGGGGGGGTTATTAATAATAGCTTACTGTTACAGTGCGACTTCAGGTACAATTCAGGTAGAATGAACCAGTAACCATTGAATAGCCACTTTTCGGACAACATTAGCTAACATCGCTCAAGTAATTAACGATTACTTATTTATGTACCAATTAATCTTCACTCCTCTAAAAAAGGGTATCTATCCCTAGTTTTCTAATTACAGTTTTCTAATTACTTTTCCGTCATTCCCAAGAATGGATTCAATTGAGAATTATTATATTACTTTTGTTTGAGATTACTTTTAACCTAGTACAAGAATGTCCATTTGGCCTAAGACTGACCTAAAATTGATCTAGTACATTTTCCGTTCTTTCCCTAGTTTGACATGTTGACAGAAAAACTGTTTCTTTCTTTGTTCTTTTTTCTTGCTACTTGGATTAAAACGCTCGCGCTGTCCCAAGCTTCTTTAAATTAAGGAACAAACCTTGTAAAAAGATAATTAAATAAAATAACTAAATACAAAACAATAAATTTCGGAACATATTTTTGGTGCTTCCTGTGAGGGATTGCCCTTTTGCACGAGGATCTCGCAAAGGCGGCCAGGTTACATATTATAATTTGTGAACATTGTGCTGTAAATCGAGTGTCGTCATTGCTGTTGGTATGGTGAACATACACGTGACTTCTAACATTAAACAATGGCGGAATTAAACCAAAGATTGTCTGCAGTAACAGCAATCAAAAGAATCAGTGAAATGGTGCTTGGGGCGAGTTCGGTCAAGTGCGATGCTTTCCAAATCGAGCAGGAGCGAAAATGTGTGGAGAATCACTATAACCGTTTTGTGAGCTACCATGAGGTTTTAGTTGGTACTGCCCAAGGTGATGAACTTCCTGATCATGATCGGTTGTGGGAGCAAGTGGAAAACACATACAACAACACGTGTGTTGCCCTCAATCGATTGCTGTTGCAGTGCAAGGCTTCTTCACATCCGCCTGCTACGACAGAGTCGGCGCAGTCTTCGAAGACAACCACGTGTGATATTAAGCTGGATCCCGTATCAATCGAGACGTTGGTACACGATGCCGATTTTCCGGAAGTGTACAAGCTAAGCAAACTTCGACAAGCGGTCAGTGCAAGCGTGGTTCCGTTAATTTGTGGACTCTACTTTGGTGGCCATCACGAAGTTTAGACAGCTCTAAAAAACCGGTTTGACAATCCGAAACTGTTGGCCGAGATCCACGTATCTAGGTTTCTCAACATGGAAGTTGCTGCCGAAGAAAGTGTGAAGACGTTACTGGCAGTGGTGGATACAGTGCAGGAGTCTATTAGTACTACGGGCACGTAGAGTTATGAAGTTACCTGTCGACCATTGGGATGCCTTAGCTGTGCCAATTGTACTGTCGAAGCTACCTGGCACTACAAAACGAGAGTTGACAATGAACTGCGATTCTACTCAAATTCCTGCATTGAGGGATCTTCTCGCGTATTTGGAGAAGAGAGCACACAGTCTTTCAACGGAGATCATTCGCACTACTCTACCAACAGAGGCTACAACAATAAGACCGTGGTCAAAGGGTCAAAGTACGATGAAGTCATGTTTGACTGTAGCGGAAAGTGCGAAATGTTGCTACTGCCATGGACCACACAGGATTTCACGATGTCAGTCCCTTATGTCACGGGGACCAGAGCAGCGATTCGAGGCGTTGAAGAACGTTGGCCTCTGCTTTAACTGTTTGAAAAGCGGACATACTTCGAAGCAGTGCTCAACAGGTGGATGTCGTTAGTGTGGTCGTAATCACCACACTAGGTTTTGCCGTAACAGCTAACTTATATCAACTTATTATGAGTTCTCGTGCATTTGTGCATTTGTTATCCCATTCATTACATCGATGACCCCTGCCGTGCATGTGGACGTTACACACTGGTACACTATGGTACTCCTAGTGAGATAGACATCCTTCTTGGATCTGATGTGTGGGGCTTAGTTGTCCAAAGTGATATTATCTATGGCAAGTCAGATGAACCCAATTGGGTTGGGTTGTATTTGGTCCGACATCGTACTATCGATGAATGATATGAAAATTTCTTTTTTCTACCATCCACGATTTTGAACATGGACTATTGATCCACTCCTTCGTCACGGGCAGTGACGTTCTGCAACACTGAACTGCGACTGGTGCTCAGCAGCAGATGTGTACCAGGCGGGGGTATTTCCCTTTCGTCCTTGTGGACTACGAGTGCACGGCAGCAATCCTTTGTCGCAGGCGGCGATTCGTTGGGACCTCGTTGTCGACGAGTCAAAATAAGAATAAAGATGTGCGCGGCGGCGCAAAGTATGTCCTGGCTGGACTTTCCGAACCCTCCGAGTCCGAAGAATGAACGTACACCTTCAATTTATTCGATACATTTACATACATATATATTTATGGTATTTAACACAAATTGTACTTACTATTTTGGTAGACTCGTGGCGGCACCGTGGGCTCAGAATTTCGGAAAGATCGCGAATTCGAAAGGAACGAGTTTAAATACGACGTATCTGACAGATTATCTAGGTTTGTTCTGTTTTACGTTTCATGAGCCACACGCTGAAGATTGCATTGAGTTCCCCTACAAGGGCTACCAATCTGAAAAAATATGAATAGATATTTATTTAACAGGACAGGCTTCTCTAACTCGTGCATACAGCTTGCCATTGCATCTTGCAGTTGATCGAAGTCCCTTTCCCAGTGGTTACAGTTCAAATACGTTAGTAATATATAAAATCTCTTCGTATCCAAACGAAGACACACATATGTAAGCTGCTCGACCATTCCAAATTCACATGATCCTATACCGAAAGTAAGACCCTCCGCTTGCTCTTCCTCTCGCAAACATTCTTGTAGCTGGTAACCATTTACATGCATAATTAAGGAACTTACAATATTTTCATGCATCTTGTAATCTTCTTCAGTTGCGAACGTTTCGAATAAAAATATAAATTCAAAGTGATTAATAAAATGTCTGGATATTTCTTTAATAAAAAGAATTAATAAAAATTAATAAAATTTTGGAAATAAAGACTTTTTAAACCTGCCATATTACAGGATAATATTTTAAACTCAGTAAACTTATTTAATTTTGGAGTATTTTTCTTAGCTGTAATATTAATTCTATATAAATACAAATAAACAGTCTACTGGTTGTTCCAACATATGGTTCCAACAGTTTGGGAATCCGTGTTGTAAATTGCGATTGTGCTTGCACCATTATGTTCCTCCCCTTTCTGACATCACTGCATTTGAGGTATCATCTTTTATCAGTTGGAGTATTTCTTTTCCATTAGTGCTGTCACATTGTATGGCGTTGTTTTTATAGAAATAGAACACATCATTCCCCGCTTTCAGAGTTTGCCCTCGTATTTCAGTTTTTAAAAGATTGTTTTTCCATTTTCAGTTTCATCAAGTGTCTTCTTTCGAGAAACATTTATTTCGTTTAGTTAAAGCAGATGTTTATTCTTCGTTTACGAAATGAAACTGCCAAATGTTGTTCTGGTATGACCGAACAAGAGATAGACAATATTAACATAAAATAGAAAATATAAGAAAAATGGGCGCCACAAGATTTAAAGAAGCCTTTACCGGGAAATGATCTTTCATTAGAAGAACTTATATAAAGATGTCAAGTACATGAACAGGTCGTGAGCCAAGCAGACCTTATGGACCCACCTTACGTTAGGAATCAGTAGTGTCTTATCCATATAGAGCGACTATAAGGATTGCTAAATGTGTCATTCGGGGGATAGTACTTTGTGTATCGCTCGAAATGTGAAATGCAACAAATGTGGCTTTTCGGGGCATTTCGCAAAGAAATGTAAGATCAAAGCCGAAAAAAGAAAGAACAATGCTCCGTTCGTGACTGTAAATTATCTATGGTTATATATTCAGGGTCACTAAATATACGAAAAGAAACATTGAAAAGATTCAGAGCATATGCAGAAAATTGCCAATGAAACAATAGCCGTGCTCGAAGCTCCAATAGGAGAATCTATCGCATCGTTTTACGTCATTTAGAATGGTAAACAATCTATAATAGAATGATAAACAGCCATAAAACTAAAAGTTCTTAGGCTTAGTGCCACCTTTAATCGACTTGACGACCATTAGCTGCTTCCGAAAATTAAAGATATCCAGGTCTAACTATCGATATCGGTGATATTCGAGATATAACGACGTTCATTACTCATAGAGAGGTATTTCGGTATAAACGATTATTGTTCTGACAAAACTGAAATATTCCAAAGGACAATGGGAAAGATCTTGGTTCCTTGTTGAAATGCATTAAATTATTTGGTTGACGTCATTGTTTTTGAACTCACCGAGGAAGAACACGATACGGAATTAAACGCAGTTCTAAACATTTTTAAGAAGATGAACGTTACCCTCAATGAAGAAAAATGTAGAGTAGAAAATTCAAGAACTCAAATTTCTGGAACATATATTAGGTACAGCCGGAATTAGTACAGATTCTGATAAGGTTAAAACAATTGTTTTCTGTGTTTTGTGACATATTAGGCTAGTATGGACTCCGACTGAACCTTTATGGAGTCTTATAAAAACGACGTTGCTTTTACATGGGCTGAAAAACAAGAACTAGCATTTCAGCAATTAAAGAATTTGTTTGCAAAAATTTCCACCTGGACTACTTTAACACAAATACTCGCACCCTAGGCGAACTTCTATTACAAAATTAATATCATTCGCAAGCAAAAGTCTCTGCTGTAGAAAGAAGGTATTCACAAACTGAAAAGGAAAGTCTGGCCTTAGTCTGGGCTGTAGAACGCTTGTATTACTATCTTGCCGGAATCAGTTTCGAGCTTGTAACTGAGCATAAACATTTGGAAGCAATTTTCAAACCAATATCAAAAGCTCCAGCTTGAATAGAAATATGGGTACTCAGATATATCTGACGGGTAAGTCGAACTAGCTGATTGATTGTCAAGATTCAAGAGTCTAAGATATTATACAAATATAGAAGATATTCCAGCATCTAGCACGTTATTCAGCGTTCTGAAGAGTCTACCTTTTACTTGCGCTTGAAGGATATCCTCGCAAGTATAAGGTAATCATTATGAATACGCAAAGAAGGAAATGCTTATCCTTCAACCTTTAACTTTTAAGCATTACCCTATACTTCTACCTCCCAAGTCCTTAATTTGTATGAATACCCAATGTATACGTTGTATGATCTGGAAAATATGTCCCTGATGACGGATTATATTTAAAGGATTTAAATTTTTCGTTTGTGACTCATTTTCCAATACATCCTTCCGCAAACTGAAGGAATTCAAAACGAGTTATAAACACAAAAATAAAATAACGTCATGTCAACAAGTTGTACACTGTAATATATGCAAAATTCTAGATGCACAGTTGCATGCACCGCAGAGAAACAGTTAACCGTTTCCGAAAAAAAAACATTCGTGCCAATAGCAAGAATTTCCAAATCCAAAAAAAATTTAAAAAATCTGTCGTTCTAACCTATGTTATTCAGTCGGATTATAATGCACGTATTCCACGGGTAAATCATTACAAAACAAATTTTATTATTTATTTCATTCAATAAATTTAATATTTCTTAGCACACGTTCTTATTCGCCATTAGAAGTTAATTGTACAAATAATATATATTTTCAACTGTCGTCTTGTCTATATTATGGCGTTTTGATGAGTAATACAAATACAAAATTCACCTAAATATATTTTTAGATAACGCCATGTATTTGTAGATAACGCCATGTAGTCTGCGATTCTGTTAAATCAGAAAAATTTACGTACACATAAACGTGAATAATACGTACAAAAGACATATACGTATGTAAAATATGAAACACATGCGACATATTTTTTTTTTGTTTCATACGGACGTAATCTTAAAATGGAGTTAAGTGGATTAGTAGAGAATATAAAGCAACTCAAAACTACTACAATTGCATCTACCTAGGAAAATGTTGCACATGTCATATACAAGATTGTAATTTGTTGTTCCATTCGATCTATTTCTTTAGAAGTATCAAAATGTATATAAAATTGTATGTCAAATTATACAACTATATTTTGTTCAAAATATAATTCCCTGTCTACATATAAAACACAATTGAAAAACACGTTTGAAGAAAAAACAAATAAAATACCTTGTATAGTATTTAACTAAACAAATAAAACTAACAAGTTTTCTATTATTGAATTTATTTGACCCCTAAGTACTAATAGATGGTACATTTTTAAATTATTGTATGTATATGTAGATATGTGTGTTTAGAATATTAAATCATTATTTCTCTATCAAATAATGTATTTTTGACCGGTTTTCTTTGCAAGGGGTTGCTTGATAAGTCACTGACTTAGAAGCAAGATTGGGATTTATATTAAGATGTCTTTCTCAAATCGTTGTTCATTTATGACTTAAGACTAAGAATAAATAAATCAAATAGATCTCCCAAACATTAAGAATTTCAGATTTGGCCAAAATGAAAACTTAAATTGTTTCGATGCGTTTTTTTATTTGAAATAAAATATTTTCCGTACGTTTGTTACTATTCATAATTAGTCAAGTAGTCGAGCCTCACGTAAACCAAATTGGTTATTTTCTATTCCCGCATTAGAATACTGTTGATCATTTTCCCAACCACCATCACGGCTTAAAATCCCAAGCGAATGAAATTGTGCGACCTGTGTATGCTATGCCGAGAATTGCCCTTCATATTTTTTTAAAGCGTTACTATTCCCTCATCGGCTGCACCTAATTCGAGTCACTGACAGTGCTCAAAGAGTATTTCAGTCTAACTGTAGTTGACAGAATAATAGCATGCAAAGTAGCAGTGGTTGGTGTAGAAACTAGGCTCAGCTCCACGTCAGACCGGCACGCCACACTTGTTATTATTATTTATAGTCGGCAAATGTGAACTTTCAAATTCCGTTGGCAAGAAACAAAGTATTTTGATAATTATAGTCGACATAAAGCCCCATTTATCTTTATCGCTCACAAAAAAGGGTAGTGAGTCACAAGTTTTGAGGGTTTTGTATTCTGTGCAAAACATTGCTACTTGTGAGGATCACAAGAGCTGTCCAAGTTGTTATGTGTGATTGAGCACATAACATGGAAAAAGGGAAAAAAGTTTTGAGGGTTTTGTATTCTGTGCAAAACATTGCTACTTGTGAGGATCACAAGAGCTGTCCAAGTTGTTATGTGTGATTGAGCACATAACATGGAAAAAGGGAAAAAATAGAATGTAGATGTAAAAATTTCAGGCTAATAAGTACGAAATTCTCGTTTTGCATTGGAGGGAACATGTTACACCAGATTCTTCCGAAATTTTATTATTTTTCATTTTACTCCATATTTTTTTTTCTTTATATACTCTTAAATGGGAAGATATAGAGCACTGATATCTTTGGAAACTTTGTACAGAATTCTCTGAAAAGGGTTTTGGTACCAAATTTGTTTATTGTTTCATGTTAAACTTTATAATTAGTCACAATCGAAAATCTTGCTTTTTTTTTATCTATTTTTCGGAAAAATTAAGAATACATATAGAAGTAACTTTGGGAAATGTTAGAAATATTGAATGCTATGTGTATATATTATCGTTTGTAAGCACCGGTGACGAGATATACAGCAAATATAATCGAAATCTTCTATTCAGTGTATTTAAAACTTGATCTAAATATCAAAAAGAATAAATTGAATCAGATTTTGTGAGTTTTTCATAAAGTTTTCCCACATTAACCATAGACCCGTATCTCGGGCACTCAGTGCCCAAAGCGGATTTCAATTCAAATTCTATTCAGACCTTGCCAAATACACGGCAACTGAAATTTTTGAGGGAATATTGAATATTTGTATTTTTTTATTGTTTGAAAAAACATTATTATTATTGTTTTTTCTTGAACACATTGGTGAAGATTTGAACAAAATCGCGCCAGTGGTCTTTTAGTTAGAGACGTTTGTATCCATGAGGTTTCTGGAGGATGGATGGCTGTTATGCCCCATATCTGTGACTACATATGGCTATATACTTTAAAAACCTGATAGAATTACTTTATTTCCGCCAAAGAATAGGAAAATCCATAGTTTAGCAATACCAAGTGCAACAGGAAAAAAGTTCCTCTAGATGTGCAAAATAACACACTGTGCGACGCGATCAAAGTCTTGAAGTTCAACAATCATGCAGAGTTGAAGATCATTCGTCTTAAACAAGCGAACGACGTGAACAACAAATTAAGAATAATGTAGTAAGAAGTAAAGTAGGGAAAAATTTTTTGGGGGGGGGGGGGGTTATTAATAATAGCTTACTGTTACAGTGCGACTTCAGGTACAATTCAGGTAGAATGAACCAGTAACCATTGAATAGCCACTTTTCGGACATTTCCGTCATTCCCAAGAATGGATTCAATTGAGAATTATTATATTACTTTTGTTTGAGATTACTTTTAACCTAGTACAAGAATGTGCATTTGGCCTAAGACTGACCTAAAATTGATCTAGTACATTTTCCGTTCTTTCCCTAGCTTTTGACATGTTGACAGAAAAACTGTTTCTTTCTTTTTTCTTTTTTCTTGCTACTTGGATTAACACGCTCGCGCTGTCCCAAGCTTCTTTAAATTAAGGAACAAACCTTGTAAAAAGATAATTAAATAAAATAACTAAATACAAAACAATATATTTCAGAACATATTTTTGGTGCCTTCTGCGAGGAATTGCCCTTTTGCAAGAGGATCTCGCAAAGGCGGCCAGGTTACATATTATAATTTGTGAACATTGTGCTGTGAATCGAGTGTCGTCATTGCCGTTGGTATGGTGAACATACACGTGACTTATAACATTAAACAATGGCGGAATTAAACCAAAGATTGTCTGCAGTAACAGCAATCAAAAGAATCAGTGAAAGGGTGCTTGGGGCGAGTTCGGTCACGTGCGATGCTTTCCAAATCGAGCAGGAGCGAAAATGTGTGGAGAATCACTATAACCGTTTTGTTATCTACCATGAGGTTTTAGTTGGTACTGCCCAAGGTGATGAACTTCCTGATCATGATCGGTTGTGGGAGCAAGTGGAAAACACATACAACAACACGTGTGTTGCCCTCAATCGATTGCTGTTGCAGTGCAAGGCTTCTTCACATCCGCCTGCTACGACAGAGTCGGCGCAGTCTTCGAAGACAACCACGTGTGATATTAAGCTGGATCCCGTATCAATCGAGACGTTGGTACACGATGCCGATTTTCCGGAAGTGTACAAGCTAAGCAAACTTCGACAAGCGGTCAGTGCAAGCGTGGTTCCGTTAATTTGTGGACTCTACTTTGGTAGCCATCACGAAGTTTAGACAGCTCTAAAAAACCGGTTTGACAATCCGAAACTGTTGGCCGAGATCCACGTATCTAGGTTTCTCAACATGGAAGTTGCTGCCGAAGAAAGTGTGAAGACGTTACTGGCAGTGGTGGATACAGTGCAGGAGTCTATTAGTACTACGGGCACGTAGAGTTATGAAGTTACCTGTCGACCATTGGGATGCCTTAGCTGTGCCAATTGTACTGTCGAAGCTACCTGGCACTACAAAACGAGAGTGGACAATGAACTGCGATTCTACTCAAATTCCTGCATTGAGGGATCTTCTCGCGTATTTGGAGAAGAGAGCACACAGTCTTTCAACGGAGATCATTCGCACTACTCTACCAACAGAGGCTACAACAATAAGACCGTGGTCAAAGGGTCAAAGTACGATGAAGTCATGTTTGACTGTAGCGGAAAGTGCGAAATGTTGCTACTGCCATGGACCACACAGGATTTCACGATGTCAGTCCCTTATGTCACGGGGACCAGAGCAGCGATTCGAGGCGTTGAAGAACGTTGGCCTCTGCTTTAACTGTTTGAAAAGCGGACATACTTCGAAGCAGTGCTCAACAGGTGGATGTCGTTAGTGTGGTCGTAATCACCACACTAGGTTTTGCCGTAACAGCTAACTTATATCAACTTATTATGAGTTCTCGTGCATTTGTGCATTTGTCATCCCATTCATTACATCGATGACCCGTGCCGTGCATGTGGACGTTACACACTGGTACACTATGGTACTCCTAGTGAGATAGACATCCTTCTTGGATCTGATGTGTGGGGCTTAGTTGTCCAAAGTGATATTATCTATGGCAAGTCAGATGAACCCAATTGGGTTGGGTTGTATTTGGTCCGACATCGATAGTACCAAATGATATGAAAATTTCTTTTTTCTACCATCCACGATTTTGAACATGGACTATTGATCCACTCCTTCGTCACGGGCAGTGACGTTCTGCAAAACTGAACTGCAGGTTCGCTATCGCAGGCGGCGACTGGTGCTCAGCAGCAGATGTGTACCAGGCGGGGGTATTTCCCTTTCGTCCTTGTGGACTACGAGTGCACGGCAGCAATCCTTTGTCGCAGGCGGCGATTCGTTGGGACCTCGTTGTCGACGAGTCAAAATAAGAATAAAGATGTGCGCGGCGGCGCAAAGTATGTCCTGGCTGGACTTTCCGAACCCTCCGAGTCCGAAGAATGAACGTACACCTTCAATTTATTCGATACATTTACATACATATATATTTATGGTATTTAACACAAATTGTACTTACTATTTTGGTAGACTCGTGGCGGCACCGTGGGCTCAGAATTTCGGAAAGATCGCGAATTCGAAAGGAACGAGTTTAAATACGACGTATCTGACAGATTATCTAGGTTTGTTCTGTTTTACGTTTCATGAGCCACACGCTGAAGATTGCATCCCCTACAAGGGCTACCAATCTGAAAAAATATGAATAGATATTTATTTAACAGGACAGGCTTCTCTAACTCGTGCATACAGCTTGCCATTGCATCTTGCAGTTGATCGAAGTCCCTTTCCCAGTGGTTACAGTTCAAATACGTTAGTTATATATAAAATCTCTTCGTATCCAAACGAAGACACACATATGTAAGCTGCTCGACCATTCCAAATTCACATGATCCTATACTGAAAGTAACACCCTCCGCTTGCTCTTCCTCTCGCAAACATTCTTGTAGCTGGTAACCATTTACATGCATAATTAAGGAACTTACAATATTTTCATGCATCTTGTAATCTTCTTCAGTTGCGAACGTTTCGAATAAAAATATAAATTCAAAGTTATTAATAAAATTTCTGGATATTTTTTTAATAAAAAGAATTAATAAGAACACATAAAAATTAATAAAATTCTGGAAATAAAGACTTCTTAAACCTGCTATATTACAGGATAATATTTTAACCCAGTTACAGTAAACACTGTAACATTAATTCTAGATTGGCAGACGGCATTACAAATAAACAGTCTACTGGGATATGGTTCCAACAGTTTGGGATTCCGTGTTGTAAATTGCGATTGTGCTTGCACCATTATGTACATTTGAGGTATCATCTTTTATCAGTTGGAGTATTTCTTTTCCATTAGTGCTGTCACATTGTATGGCGTTGTTTTTATAGAAATAGAACACATCATTCCCCGCTTTCAGAGTTTGCCCTCGTATTTCAGTTTTTAAAAGATTGTTTTTCCATTTTCAGTTTCATCAAGTGTCTTCTTTTGAGAAACATTTATTTCGTTTAGTTAAACCAGATGTTTATTCTTCGTTTACGAAATGAAATTGCCAAATGTTGTTCTGGAATGACCGAAAAAGAGATAGACAATATTAACATAAAATAGAAAATAATAGAAAAATGGGCACCACAAGATTTAAAGAAGCGTTTACCGGGAAATGATCTTTCTTTAGAAGAACTTATACAAACATGTCAAGTACATGAACAGGTCGTGAACCAAGCAGACCTTATGGACCCACCTTACGTTAGGAATCAGTAGTGTCTTATCCATATAGAGCGACTATAAGGATTGCTAAATGTGTCATTCGGGGGATAGTACTTTGTGTATCGCTCGAAATGTGAAATGCAACAAATGTGGCTTTTCGGGGCATTTCGCAAAGAAATGTAAGATCAAAGCCGAAAAAAGAAAGAACAATGCTCCGTTCGTGACTGTAAATTATCTATGGTTATATATTCAGGGTCACTAAATATACGAAAAGAAACATTGAAAAGATTCAGAGCATATGCAGAAAATTGCCAATGAAACAATAGCCGTGCTCGAAGCTCCAATAGGAGAATCTATCGCATCGTTTTACGTCATTTAGAATGGTAAACAATCTATAATAGAATGATAAACAGCCATAAAACTAAAAGTTCTTAGGCTTAGTGCCACCATTAATCGACTTGACGACCATTAGCTGCTTCCGAAAATTAAAGATATCCAGGTCTAACTATCGATATCGGTGATATTCGAGATATAACGACGTTCATTACTCATAGAGAGGTATTTCGGTATAAACGATTATTGTTCTGACAAAACTGAAATATTCCAAAGGACAATGGGAAAGATCTTGGTTCCTTGTTGAAATGCGTTAAATTATTTGGTTGACGTCATTGTTTTTGAACTCACCGAGGAAGAACACGATACGGAATTAAACGCAGTTCTAAACATTTTTAAGAAGATGAACGTTACCCTCAATGAAGAAAAATGTAGAGTAGAAAATTCAAGAACTCAAATTTCTGGGACATATATTAGGTACAGCCGGAATTAGTGCAGATTCTGATAAGGTTAAAACAATTGTTTTCTGTGTTTTGTGACATATTAGGCTAGTATGGACTCCGACTGAACCTTTATGGAGTCTTATAAAAACGACGTGCTTTTACATGGGCTGAAAAACAAGAACTAGCATTTCAGCAATTAAAGAATTTGTTTGCAAAAATTTCCACCTGGACTACTTTAACACAAATACTCGCACCCTAGGCGAACTTCTATTACAAAATTAATTTCATTCGCAAGCAAAAGTCTCTGCTGTAGAAAGAAGGTATTCACAAACTGAAAAGGAAAGTCTGGCCTTAGTCTGGGCTGTAGAACGCTTGTATTACTATCTTGCCGGAATCAGTTTCGAGCTTGTAACTGAGCATAAACATTTGGAAGCAATTTTCAAACCAATATCAAAAGCTCCAGCTTGAATAGAAATATGGGTACTCAGATATATCTGACGGGTAAGTCGAACTAGCTGATTGATTGTCAAGATTCAAGAGTGTAAGATATTATACAAATATAGAAGATATTCCAGCATCTAGCACGTTATTCAGCGTTCTGAAGAGTCTACCTTTTACTTGCGCTTGAAGGATATCCTCGCAAGTATAAGGTAATCATTATGAATACGCAAAGAAGGAAATGCTTATCCTTCAACCTTTAACTTTTAAGCATTACCCTATACTTCTACCTCCCAAGTCCTTAATTTGTATGAATACCCAATGTATACGTTGTATGATCTGGAAAATATGTCCCTGATGACGGATTATATTTAAAGGATTTAAATTTTTCGTTTGTGACTCATTTTCCAATACATCCTTCCGCAAACTGAAGGAATTCAAAACGAGTTATAAACACAAAAATAAAATAACGTCATGTCAACAAGTTGTACACTGTAATATATGCAAAATTCTAGATGCACAGTTGCATGCACCGCAGAGAAACAGTTAACCGTTTCCGAAAAAAAAAACATTCGTGCCAATAGCAAGAATTTCCAAATCCAAAAAAAATTTAAAAAATCTGTCGTTCTAACCTATGTTATTCAGTCGGATTATAATGCACGTATTCCACGGGTAAAACATTACAAAACAAATTTTATTATTTATTTCATTCAATAAATTTAATATTTCTTAGCACACGTTCTTATTCGCCATTAGAAGTTAATTGTACAAATAATATATATTTTCAACTGTCGTCTTGTCTATATTATGGCGTTTTGATGAGTAATACAAATACAAAATTCACCTAAATATATTTTTAGATAACGCCATGTATTTGTAGATAACGCCATGTAGTTTGCGATTCTGTTAAAACAAAAAAATGTACATACACATAAACGTGAATAATACGTACAAAAAACATATACGTATGTAAAATATGAAACACATGCGACATATTTTTTTTTTGTTTCATACGGACGTAATCTTAAAATGGAGTTAAGTGGATTAGTAGAGAATATAAAGCAACTCAAAACTACTACAATTGCATCTACCTAGGAAAATGTTGCACATGTCATATACAAGATTGTAATTTGTTGTTCCATTCGATCTATTTCTTTAGAAGTATCAAAATGTATATAAAATTGTATGTCAAATTATACAACTATATTTTGTTCAAAATATAATTCCCTGTCTACATATAAAACACAATTGAAAAACACGTTTGAAGAAAAAACAAATAAAATACCTTGTATAGTATTTAACTAAACAAATAAAACTAACAAGTTTTCTATTATTGAATTTATTTGACCCCTAAGTACTAATAGATGGTACATTTTTAAATTATTGTATGTATATGTAGATATGTGTGTTTAGAATATTAAATCATTATTTCTCTATCAAATAATGTATTTTTGACCGGTTTTCTTTGCAAGGGGTTGCTTGATAAGTCACTGACTTAGAAGCAAGATTGGGATTTATATTAAGATGTCTTTCTCAAATCGTTGTTCATTTATGACTTAAGACTAAGAATAAATAAATCAAATAGATCTCCCAAACATTAAGAATTTCAGATTTGGCCAAAATGAAAACTTAAATTGTTTCGATGCGTTTTTTTATTTGAAATAAAATATTTTCCGTACGTTTGTTACTATTCATAATTAGTCAAGTAGTCGAGCCTCACGTAAACCAAATTGGTTATTTTCTATTCCCGCATTAGAATACTGTTGATCATTTTCCCAACCACCATCACGGCTTAAAATCCCAAGCGAATGAAATTGTGCGACCTGTGTATGCTATGCCGAGAATTGCCCTTCATATTTTTTTAAAGCGTTACTATTCCCTCATCGGCTGCACCTAATTCGAGTCACTGACAGTGCTCAAAGAGTATTTCAGTCTAACTGTAGTTGACAGAATAATAGCATGCAAAGTAGCAGTGGTTGGTGTAGAAACTAGGCTCAGCTCCACGTCAGACCGGCACGCCATACTTGTTATTATTATTTATAGTCGGCAAATGTGAACTTTCAAATTCCGTTGGCAAGAAACAAAGTATTTTGATAATTATAGTCGACATAAAGCCCCATTTATCTTTATCGCTCACAAAAAAGGGTAGTGAGTCACAAGTTTTGAGGGTTTTGTATTCTGTGCAAAACATTGCTACTTGTGAGGATCACAAGAGCTGTCCAAGTTGTTATGTGTGATTGAGCACATAACATGGAAAAAGGGAAAAAATAGAATGTAGATGTAAACATTTCAGGCTAATAAGTACGAAATTCTCGTTTTGCATTGGAGGGAACATATTACACCAGATTCTTCCGAAATTTTATTATTTTTCATTTTACTCTATATTTTTTTTTCTTTATATACTCCAAAATGGGAAGATATAGAGCACTGATATCTTTGGAAACTTTGTACAGAATTCTCTGAAAAGGGTTTTGGTACCAAATTTGTTTATTGTTTCATGTTAAACTCTATAATTAGTCACAATCGAAAATCTTGCTTTTTTTTATCTATTTTTCGGAAAAATTAAGAATACATATAGAAGTAACTTTGGGAAATGTTAGAAATATTGAATGCTATGTGTATATATTATCGTTTGTAAGCACCGGTGACGAGATATACAGCAAATATAATCGAAATCTTCTATTCAGTGTATTTAAAACTTGATCTAAATATCAAAAAGAATAAATTGAATCAGATTTTGTGAGTTTTTCATAAAGTTTTCCCACATTAACCATAGACCCGTATCTCGGGCACTCAGTGCCCAAAGCGGATTTCAATTCAAATTCTATTCAGACCTTGCCAAATACACGGCAACTGAAATTTTTGAGGGATACGAGTTAAATCAGAAGGGCTCTTGCTGTGATTTTCAATATTAAATATTTGTATTTTTTTTTATTGTTTGAAAAACATTATTATTATTGTTTTTTCTTGAACACATTGGTGAAGATTTGAACAAAATCGCGCCAGTGGTCTTTTAGTTAGAGACGTTTGTATCCATGAGGTTTCTGGAGGATGGATGGCTGTTATGCCCCATATCTGTGACTACATATGGCTATATACTTTAAAAACCTGATAGAATTACTTTATTTCCGCCAAAGAATAGGAAAATCCATAGTTTAGCAATACCAAGTGCAACAGGAAAAAAGTTCCTCTAGATGTGCAAAATAACACACTGTGCGACGCGATCAAAGTCTTGAAGTTCAACAATCATGCAGAGTTGAAGATCATTCGTCTTAAACAAGCGAACGACGTGAACAACAAATTAAGAATAATGTAGTAAGAAGTAAAGTAGGACAATGTACGGGTGCCTGCTTGATTGATCTGGAGAAGGCTTTTGACACCGTATGGTTAGAAGGTCTTTTTTACAAGCTCAATCGGCTGGGCATTAGCAAACCACTGCTGTACCTACTGTGTAACATGCTTACCGGTAGACGGTTCGTCGTCAAGAATGGCAACGTGACCTCCACAGGTACTTTTGATGTAAAAAATGGTCTCCAACAGGGTGCCGTTAATTCGCCGATCCTGTTCAACATTTACTTGAGCGATCTGATAAGTTCTCTCCCTCACGTAATTGCGTACGCCGACGAACTGATCGTGTACAGATCAGGCAAAAAGATCGAGGACATCACTTCTCTCGTGCAGGGTGACTTCGATTCATTCATGAGAGATTGCGATGACTGGAAGTTGAAAATCAACTTTCAGAAATCGGAAACCATATTGTTCAGGACGCCGTTGTATAAGGCCTCGGCGGATACGAAAAAGAATTGGCGAAAGTTCTCTATTGTTGGACGACACGGGCAACCACTGGTGCAAAGGACTGTAGTCAGATACCTGGGGATCTGGCTAGACCAGTATCTATATTTTAACAAACATGTAGATGCTGCTCTGGCTAGGGCCCGAGGCGCTTTTGCCCTTACAAAGAGACTGTTTTACAACAGCCAACTCGATGCGAGGGTGAAGGTTATCTGCTACATGGCCCTCATCCGGCCAATGCTCACCTACGGCTGTCCCGTGTGGTTCAACGTGAGTGCAAGCTTGATGGAAAAGATTCGGTTGTTCGAGAGGGCTTGTCTTAGGGCTTGCCTTCGCCTTTATAGAACTCCAGAGTCCCAGTACAAAAAATTCTATTCCAATAAGGTCTTATACAACAGGGCAAACCTGATAAGAGTGGACAATTTCCTAGTGAAGTTGATTCGAGGTCATACTGCCAGAGCGATAAACTCGGTCAATAACCTGATCTCGGGGGCTTACTAGCCCAATACACAATACCACGAAAGGGTACGCCACAATGGCTTCGTCCCCCCAGAAGCTTTTCTCCATTTTGACAAGAACGGACTGTTACAAGATATAAATGCGGTACCGCTCATCTACCACATAGCCAGATCAACTGTGGATGGGCGACTCAACTACGACCGTTCCGTCGCACAACGAGCTGAGGAGGGTCTCCTCCGGTTCAGTACGGCGGTTTCAAGGAGAGATGTTCGGGATGTTGCAATGCAACACCGAAAATTCTGGTGGCTGGGGAGAGGGGGAACTCCCTCGTCGAACCCTTTAGACCCGGGATAGAAAGGGTAGTACGAAAGGGGCAGCAGTCGGCTACTGTCTTGCAGCAATTGAGATGCAAATCTATGAGCGGTAAGCCATGGCCGACCTACATAGCCTAGGGTAGTTTTAAGGCAGCTTGTAAGTTGCAAATAAATAAAAAAAAGAAAAAAAAAAAAAAAAAAAAAAAAAAAAAAAAAAAAAAAAAATTGACGAGTATGACATGCGTACACCTGCGTGTACTTTGTGTATACAGTGTATATATTAAGTACATATATATACACATGTATATATCATCATATATACATGTGTATATGTATGTAGTTTAGTTTAAGTTAGTTTAAGTTATTTTAGGTAGTTATTTTTAAGGTAGTGTGTAAGTTATTAGTAAGTTAGTATATAGGTTTTACTTTTAAAAAAAAAAAGTTCTTTCATTAAGTTTTTTTGTAAAAAATTTTTTCTTAATACTTAAATGTACAGTTAAGATAATTAGTCTTAATCATATGAATTTTTAGTTTAAGTCGAAAGACATAGGATAAGTTTAAGTTTAGCTTAGAGTGCCCGCGGAGGGCCAGTAAGTTAGAAATAGTAACAATGTTCGTCCAACTAGTTTTAAGCATTTTTGTCTAGTATGTAAGTCGATCGGATTATTGGAATAAAAATGAATTAAAAAAAAAAAGTAAAGTAGGGAAAAATTTTTTTTGGGGGGGGGGGGGTTATTAATAATAGCTTACTGTTACAGTGCGACTTCAGGTACAATTCAGGTAGAATGAACCAGTAACCATTGAATAGCCACTTTTCGGACAACATTAGCTAACATCGCTCAAGTAATTAACGATTACTTATTTATGTACCAATTAATCTTCACTCCTCTAAAAAAGGGTATCTATCCCTAGTTTTCTAATTACAGTTTTCTAATTACTTTTCCGTCATTCCCAAGAATGGATTCAATTGAGAATTATTATATTACTTTTGTTTGAGATTACTTTTAACCTAGTACAAGAATGTGCATTTGGCCTAAGACTGACCTAAAATTGATCTAGTACATTTTCCGTTCTTTCCCTAGCTTTTGACATGTTGACAGAAAAACTGACTTCTTTTTTCTTTTTTCTTGCTACTTGGATTAACACGCTCGCACTGTCCCAAGCTTCTTTAAATTAAGGAACAAACCTTGTAAAAAGATAATTAAATAAAATAACTAAATGCAAAACAATATATTTTAGAACATATTTTTGGTGCCTTCTGTGAGAAATTGCCCTTTTGCAAGAGGATCTCGCAAAGGCGGCCAGATTACATATTATAATTTGTGAACATTGTGCTGTGAATCGAGTGTCGTCATTGCCGTTGGTATGGTGAACATACACGTGACTTCTAACATTAAACAATGCCGGAATTAAACCAAAGATTGTCTGCAGTAACAGCAATCAAAAGAATCAGTGAAAGGGTGCTTGGGGCGAGTTCGGTCACGTGCGATGCTTTCCAAATCGAGCAGGAGCGAAAATGTGTGGAGAATCACTATAACCGTTTTGTGAGCTACCATGAGGTTTTAGTTGGTACTGCCCAAGGTGATGAACTTCCTGATCATGATCGGTTGTGGGAGCAAGTGGAAAACACATACAACAACACGTGTGTTGCCCTCAATCGATTGCTGTTGCAGTGCAAGGCTTCTTCACATCCGCCTGCTACGACAGAGTCGGCGCAGTCTTCGAAGACAACCACGTGTGATATTAAGCTGGATCCCGTATCAATCGAGACGTTGGTACACGATGCCGATTTTCCGGAAGTGTACAAGCTAAGCAAACTTCGACAAGCGGTCAGTGCAAGCGTGGTTCCGTTAATTTGTGGACTCTACTTTGGTGGCCATCACGAAGTGTAGACAGCTCTAAAAAACCGGTTTGACAATCCGAAACTGTTGGCCGAGATCCACGTCTCTAGGTTTCTCAACATGGAAGTTGCTGCAGACGAAAGTGTGAAGACGTTACTGACAGTGGTGGATACAGAGCAGGAGTCCCTTCGGGCACGTAGAGTTATGAAGTTACCTGTCGACCATTGGGATGCCTTAGCTGTGCCAATTGTACTGTCGAAGCTACCTGGCACTACAAAACGAGAGTGGACAATGAACTGCGATTCTACTCAAATTCCTGCATTGAGGGATCTTCTCGCGTATTTGGAGAAGAGAGCACACAGTCTTTCAACGGAGATCATTCGCACTACTCTACCAACAAAGGCTACAACAATAAGACCGTGGTCAAAGGGTCTAAGTACGATGAAGTCATGTTTGGCTGTAGCGGAAAGTGCGAAATGTTGCTACTGCCATGGACCACACAGGATTTCACGATGTCAGTCCCTTATGTCACGGGGACCAGAGCAGCGATTCGAGGCGTTGAAGAACGTTGGCCTCTGCTTTAACTGTTTGAAAAGCGGACATACTTCGAAGCAGTGCTCAACAGGTGGATGTCGTCAGTGTGGTCGTAATCACCACACTAGGTTTTGCCGTAACAGCTAACTTATATCAACTTATTATGAGTTCTCGTGCATTTGTGCATTTGTCATCCCATTCATTACATCGATGACCCGTGCCGTGCATGTGGACGTTACACACTGGTACACTATGGTACTCCTAGTGAGATAGACATCCTTCTTGGATCTGATGTGTGGGGCTTAGTTGTCCAAAGTGATATTATCTATGGCAAGTCAGATGAACCCAATTGGGTTGGGTTGTATTTGGTCCGACATCGATAGTACCAAATGATATGAAAATTTCGTTTTTCTACCATCCACGATTTTGAACATGGACTATTGATCCACTCCTTCGTCACGGGCAGTGGCGTTCTGCAACACTGAACTTCAGGTTCGCTATCGCAGGCGGCGACTGGTGCTCAGCAGCAGATGTGTACCAGGCGGGGGTATTTTCCTTTAGTCCTCGTGGACTACGAGTGCACGGCAGCAATCCTTTGTCGCAGGCGGCAATTCGTTGGGACCTCGTTGTCAACGAGTCAAAATAAGAATAAAGATGTGCGCGGCGGCGCAAAGTATGTCCTGGCTGGACTTTCCGAACCCTCCGAGTCCGAAGAATGAACGCACACCTTCAATTTATTCGATACATTTACATACATTATATTTATGTTATTTAACACAAATTGTACTTACTATTTTGGTAGACTCGTGGCGGCACCGTGGGCTCAGAATTTCGGAAAGATCGCGAATTCGAAAGGCACGCTTTTAAATATGGCGTATCTGACAGATTATCTAGGTTTGTTCGAAAACTAGCAAGTTTTCTATTATTGAATTTATTTGAACCCTAAGTACTAATAGATGGTACATTTTTAAATTATTGTATGTATATGTAGATATGTGTGTTAAGAATATTAAATCATTATTTCTCTATCAAATAATGTATTTTTGACCGGTTTTCTTTGCAAGGGGTTGCTTGATAAGTCACTGACTTAGAAGCAAGATTGGGATTTATATTAAGATGTCTTTCTCAAATCGTTGTTCATTTATGACTAAAGACTAAGAATAAATAAATCAAATAGATCTCCCAAACATTAAGAATTTCAGATTTGGCCAAAATGAAAACTTAAATTGTTTCGATGCGTTTTTTTATTTGAAATAAAATATTTTCCGTACGTTTGTTACTATTCATAATTAGTCAAGTAGTCGAGCCTCACGTAAACCAAATTGGTTATTTTCTATTCCCGCATTAGAATACTGTTGATCATTTTCCCAACCACCATCACGGCTTAAAATCCCAAGCGAATGAAATTGTGCGACCTGTGTATGCTATGCTGAGAATTGCCCTTCATATTTTTTTAAAGCGTTACTATTCCCTCATCGGCTGCACCTAATTCGAGTCACTGACAGTGCTCAAAGAGTATTTCAGTCTAACTGTAGTTGACAGAATAATAGCATGCAAAGTAGCAGTGGTTGGTGTAGAAACTAGGCTCAGCTCCACGTCAGACTGGCACGCCACACTTGTTATTATTATTTATAGTCGGCAAATGTGAACTTTCAAATTCCGTTGGCAAGAAACAAAGTATTTTGATAATTATAGTCGACATAAAGCCCCATTTATCTTTATCGCTCACAAAAAAGGGTAGTGAGTCACAAGTTTTGAGGGTTTTGTATTCTGTGCAAAACATTGCTACTTGTGAGGATCACAAGAGCTGTCCAAGTTGTTATGTGTGATTGAGCACATAACATGGAAATAGAATGTAGATGTAAAAATTTCAGGCTAATAAGTACGAAATTCTCGTTTTGCATTGGAGGGAACATGTTACACCAGATTCTTCCAAAATTTTATTATTTTTCATTTTACTCTATATTTTTTTTTTCTTTATATACTCCTAAATGGGAAGATATAGAGCACTGATATCTTTGGAAACTTTGTACAGAATTCTCTGAAAAGGGTTTTGGTACCAAATTTGTTTATTGTTTCATGTTAAACTTTATAATTAGTCACAATCGAAAATCTTGCTTTTTTTTATCTATTTTTCGGAAAAATTAAGAATACATATAGAAGTAACTTTGGGAAATGTTAGAAATATTGAATGCTATGTGTATATATTATCGTTTGTAAGCACCGGTGACGAGATATACAGCAAATATAATCGAAATCTTCTATTCAGTGTATTTAAAACTTGATCTAAATATCAAAAAGAATAAATTGAATCAGATTTTGTGAGTTTTTCATAAAGTTTTCCCACATTAACCATAGACCCGTATCTCGGGCACTCAGTGCCCAAAGCGGATTTCAATTCAAATTCTATTCAGACCTTGCCAAATACACGGCAACTGAAATTTTTGAGGGATACGAGTTAAATCAGAAGGGCTCTTGCTGTGATTTTCAATATTGAATATTTGTATTTTTTTTTTATTGTTTGAAAAACATTATTATTATTGTTTTTTCTTGAACACATTGGTGAAGATTTGAACAAAATCGCGCCAGTGGTCTTTTAGTTAGAGACGTTTGTATCCATGAGGTTTCTGGAGGATGGATGGCTGTTATGCCCCATATCTGTGACTACATATGGCTATATACTTTAAAAACCTGATAGAATTACTTTATTTCCGCCAAAGAATAGGAAAATCCATAGTTTAGCAATACCAAGTGCAACAGGAAAAAAGTTCCTCTAGATGTGCAAAATAACACACTGTGCGACGCGATCAAAGTCTTGAAGTTCAACAATCATGCAGAGTTGAAGATCATTCGTCTTAAACAAGCGAACGACGTGAACAACAAATTAAGAATAATGTAGTAAGAAGTAAAGTAGGACAATGTACGGGTGCCTGCTTGATTGATCTGGAGAAGGCTTTTGACACCGTATGGTTAGAAGGTCTTTTTTACAAGCTCAATCGGCTGGGCATTAGCAAACCACTGCTGTACCTACTGTGTAACATGCTTACCGGTAGACGGTTCGTCGTCAAGAATGGCAACGTGACCTCCACAGGTACTTTTGATGTAAAAAATGGTCTCCAACAGGGTGCCGTTAATTCGCCGATCCTGTTCAACATTTACTTGAGCGATCTGATAAGTTCTCTCCCTCACGTAATTGCGTACGCCGACGAACTGATCGTGTACAGATCAGGCAAAAAGATCGAGGACATGAAGTTGAAAATCAACTTTCAGAAATCGGAAACCATATTGTTCAGGACGCCGTTGTATAAGGCCTCGGCGGATACGAAAAAGAATTGGCGAAAGTTCTCTATTGTTGGACGACACGGGCAGTCCAACAGTTGATTCGAGGTCATACTGCCAGAGCGATAAACTCGGTCAATAACCTGATCTCGGGGGCTTACTAGCCCAATACACAATACCACGAAAGGGTACGCCACAATGGCTTCGTCCCCCCAGAAGCTTTTCTCCATTTTGACAAGAACGGACTGTTACAAGATATAAATGCGGTACCGCTCATCTACCACATAGCCAGATCAACTGTGGATGGGCGACTCAACTACGACCGTTCCGTCGCACAACGAGCTGAGGAGGGTCTCCTCCGGTTCAGTACGGCGGTTTCAAGGAGAGATGTTCGGGATGTTGCAATGCAACACCGAAAATTCTGGTGGCTGGGGAGAGGGGGAACTCCCTCGTCGAACCCTTTAGACCCGGGATAGAAAGGGTAGTACGAAAGGGGCAGCAGTCGGCTACTGTCTTGCAGCAATTGAGATGCAAATCTACGAGCGGTAAGCCATGGCCGACCTACATAGCCTAGGGTAGTTTTAAGGCAGCTTGTAAGTTGCAAATAAATAAAAAAAAAAAAAAAAAAAAAAAAAAAAAAAAAAAAAAGAAGAAAGAAAAAAAAATTGACGAGTATGACATGCGTACACCTGCGTGTACTTTGTGTATACAGTGTATATATTAAGTACATATATATACACATGTATATATCATCATATATACATGTGTATATGTATGTAGTTTAGTTTAAGTTAGTTTAAGTTATTTTAGGTAGTTATTTTTAAGGTAGTGCGTAAGTTATTAGTAAGTTAGTATATAGGTTTTACTTTTAAAAAAAAAAAAGTTCTTTCATTAAGTTTTTTTGTAAAAAATTTTTTCTTAATACTTAAATGTACAGTTAAGATAATTAGTCTTAATCATATGAATTTTTAGTTTAAGTCGAAAGACATAGGATAAGTTTAAGTTTAGCTTAGAGTGCCCGCGGAGGGCCAGTAAGTTAGAAATAGTAACAATGTTCGTCCAACTAGTTTTAAGCATTTTTGTCTAGTATGTAAGTCGATCGGATTATTGGAATAAAAATGAATTAAAAAAAAAAAGTAAAGTAGGGAAAAATTTTTTTGGGGGGGGTTATTAATAATAGCTTACTGTTACAGTGCGACTTCAGGTACAATTCAGGTAGAATGAACCAGTAACCATTGAATAGCCACTTTTCGGACAACATTAGCTAACATCGCTCAAGTAATTAACGATTACTTATTTATGTACCAATTAATCTTCACTCCTCTAAAAAAGGGTATCTATCCCTAGTTTTCGAATTACAGTCTTCTAATTACTTTTCCGTCATTCCCAAGAATGGATTCATTTGAGAATTATTATATTACTTTTGTTTGAGATTACTTTTAACCTAGTACAAGAATGTGCATTTGGCCTAAGACTGACCTAAAATTGATCTAGTACATTTTCCGTTCTTACCCTAGCTTTTGACATGTTGACAGACAAACTGTTTCTTTTTTTTTCTTTTTTCTTGCTACTTGGATTAACACGCTCGCGCTGTCCCAAGCTTCTTTAAATTAAGGAACAAACCTTGTAAAAAGATAATTAAATAAAATAACTAAATGCAAAACAATATATTTCAGAACATATTTTTGGTGCCTTCTGTGAGGAATTGCCCTTTTGCAAGAGGATCTCGCAAAGGCGGCCAGATTACATATTATAATTTGTGAACATTGTGCTGTGAATCGAGTGTCGTCATTGCCGTTGGTATGGTGAACATACACGTGACTTCTAACATTAAACAATGGCGGAATTAAACCAAAGATTGTCTGCAGTAACAGCAATCAAAAGAATCAGTGAAAGGGTGCTTGGGGCGAGTTCGGTCACGTGCGATGCTTTCCAAATCGAGCAGGAGCGAAAATGTGTGGAGAATCACTATAACCGTTTTGTGAGCTACCATGAGGTTTTAGTTGGTACTGCCCAAGGTGAAGAACTTCCTGATCATGATCGGTTGTGGGAGCAAGTGGAAAACACATACAACAACACGTGTGTTGCCCTCAATCGATTGCTGTTGCAGTGCAAGGCTTCTTCACATCCGCCTGCTACGACAGAGTCGGCGCAGTCTTCGAAGACAACCACGTGTGATATTAAGCTGGATCCCGTATCAATCGAGACGTTGGTACACGATGCCGATTTTCCGGAAGTGTACAAGCTAAGCAAACTTCGACAAGCGGTCAGTGCAAGCGTGGTTCCGTTAATTTGTGGACTCTACTTTGGTGGCCATCACGAAGTGTAGACAGCTCTAAAAAACCGGTTTGACAATCCGAAACTGTTGGCCGAGATCCACGTCTCTAGGTTTCTCAACATGGAAGTTGCTGCAGACGAAAGTGTGAAGACGTTACTGACAGTGGTGGATACAGAGCAGGAGTCCCTTCGGGCACGTAGAGTTATGAAGTTACCTGTCGACCATTGGGATGCCTTAGCTGTGCCAATTGTACTGTCAAAGCTACCTGGCACTACAAAACGAGAGTGGACAATGAACTGCGATTCTACTCAAATTCCTGCATTGAGGGATCTTCTCGCGTATTTGGAGAAGAGAGCACACAGTCTTTCAACGGAGATCATTCGCACTACTCTACCAACAAAGGCTACAACAATAAGACCGTGGTCAAAGGGTCAAAGTACGATGAAGTCATGTTTGGCTGTAGCGGAAAGTGCGAAATGTTGCTACTGCCATGGACCACACAGGATTTCACGATGTCAGTCCCTTATGTCACGGGGACCAGAGCAGCGATTCGAGGCGTTGAAGAACGTTGGCCTCTGCTTTAACTGTTTGAAAAGCGGACATACTTCGAAGCAGTGCTCAACAGGTGGATGTCGTCAGTGTGGTCGTAAACACCACACTATGTTTTGCCGTAACAGCTAACTTATATCAACTTATTATGAGTTCTCGTGCATTTGTGCATTTGTCATCCCATTCATTACATCGATGACCCCTGCCGTGCATGTGGACGTTACACACTGGTACACTATGGTACTCCTAGTGGGATAGACATCCTTCTTGGATCTGATGTGTAGGGCTTAGGGCTTATATTATCTATGGCAAGTCAGATGAACCCAATTGGGTTGGGTTGTATTTGGTCCGACATCGATAGTACCAAATGATATGAAAATTTCGTTTTTCTACCATCCACGATTTTGAACATGGACTATTGATCCACTCCTTCGTCACGGGCAGTGACGTTCTGCAACACTGAACTTCAGGTTCGCTATCGCAGGCGGCGACTGGTGCTCAGCAGCAGATGTGTACCAGGCGGGGGTATTTTCCTTTAGTCCTCGTGGACTACGAGTGCACGGCAGCAATCCTTTGTCGTTGGGACCTCGTTGTCAACGAGTCAAAATAAGTATAAAGATGTGCGCGGCGGCGCAAAGTATGTCCTGGCTGGACTTTCCGAACCCTCCGAGTCCGAAGAATGAACGCACACCTTCAATTTATTCGATGCATTTACATACATATATATTTATGTTATTTAACACAAATTGTACTTACTATTTTGGCAGACTTGTGGCGGCGCCGTGGGCTCAGAATTTCGGAAAGATCGCGAATTCGAAAGGCACGCGTTTAAATATGGCGTATCTGACAGATTATCTAGGTTTGTTCTGTTTGACGTTTCGTGAGCCACACGCTGCCGCCAGGGCTGTTACAATTTAAAACGAGGAAATTAATATAATTCTCAACAATATTTTTAAGATTAAGTGGCAAGAGAGATGCTCGAAATCTAGTAAAGAAGATTGCATTGAGTTCCCCTACAAGGGCTACCAATCTGAAAAAATATGAATAGAGATGTATTTAACAGGACAGGCTTCTCCAACTCGTGCATACAGCTTGCCATTGCATCTTGCAGTTGATCGAAGTCCCTTTCCCAGTGGTTACAGTTCAAATACGTTAGTAATATATAAAATCTCTTCGTATCCAAACGAAGACACACATATGTAAGCTGCTCGACCATTCCAAATTCACATGATCCTATACCCAAAGTAACATCCTCCGCTTGCTCTTCCTCTCGCAAACATTCTTGTAGCTGGTAGCCATTTACATGCATAATTAAGGAACTTACAATATTTTCATGCATCTTGTAATCTTCTTCAGTTGCAATATAAATTCAAAGTTATTAATAAAATGTCTGGATATTTCTTTAATAAAAAGAATTAATAAAAATTAATAAAATTTTGGAAATAAAGACTTTTTAAACCTGCCATATTACAGGATAATATTTAAAACTCAGTAAACTTATTTAATTTTGGATTATTTTTCTTAGCTGTAACATTAATTCTAGATTGGCAGACGGCATTACAAATAAACAGTCTACTGGGATATGGTTCCAACAGTTTGGGAATCCGTGTTGTAAATTGCGATTGTGCTTGCACCATTATGTTCATTTGAGGTATCATCTTTTATCAGTTGGAGTATTTCTTTTCCATTAGTGCTGTCACATTGTATGGCGTTGTTTTTATAGAAATAGAACACATCACTCCCCGCTTTCAGAGTTTGCCCTCGTATTTCAGTTTTTAAAAGATTGTTTTTCCATTTTCAGTTTCATCAAGTGTCTTCTTTCGAGAAACATTTATTTCGTTTAGTTAAACCAGATGTTTATTCTTCTTTACGAAATGAAATTGCCAAATGTTGTTCTGGAATGACCGAACAAGAGATAGACAATATTAACATAAAAGAGAAAATAATAGAAAAATGGGCACCACAAGATTTAAAGAAGCGTTTACCGGGAAATGATCTTTCTTTAGAAGAACTTATACAAACATGTCAAGTACATGAACAGGTCGTGAACCAAGCAGACCTTATGGACCCACCTTACGTTAGGAATCAGTAGTGTCTTATCCATATAGAGCGACTATAAGGATTGCTAAATGTGTCATTCGGGGGATAGTACTTTGTGTATCGCTCGAAATGTGAAATGCAACAAATGTGGCTTTTCGGGGCATTTCGCAAAGAAATGTAAGATCAAAGCCGAAAAAAGAAAGAACGTCTAAAAACAAAATGTTTTCTGAACACGACTGTTATAAAGTCATCGAAGAAGAACATGAATGCCGAAGTGGGTAAATACAATGCTCCGTTCGTGACTGTAAATTATCTATGGTTATATATTCAGGGTCACTAAATATACGAAAAGAAACATTGAAAAGATTCAGAGCATATGCAGAAAATTGCCAATGAAACAATAGCCGTGCTCGAAGCTCCAATAGGAGAATCTATCGCATCGTTTTACGTCATTTAGAATGGTAAACAATCTATAATAGAATGATAAACAGCCATAAAACTTAAAGTTCTTAGGCTTCCGAAAATTAAAGATATCCAGGTCTAACTATCGATATCGGTGATATTCGAGAAATAACGACGTTCATTACTCATAGAGAGGTATTTCGGTATAAACGATTATTGTTCTGACAAAACTGAAATATTCCAAAGGACAATGGGAAAGATCTTGTTTCCTTGTTGAAATGCATTAAATTATTTGGTTGACGTCATTGTTTTTGAACTCACCGAGGAAGAACACGATACGGAATTAAACGCAGTTCTAAACATTTTTAAGAAGATGAACGTTACTCTCAATGAAGAAAAATGTAGTGTAGAAAATTCAAGGACTCAAATTTCTGGGACATGTATTAGGTACAGCCGGAATTAGTGCAGATTCTGATAAGGTTAAAACAATTGTTTTCTGTGTTTTGTGACATATTAGGCTATTATGGACTCGGACTGAACCATTATGGAGTCTTATAAAAACGACGTTGCTTTTACATGGGCCGAAAAACAAGAACAAGCATTTCAGCAATTAAAGAATTTGCTTGCAAAAATGTCCACCTGGACTACTTTAACACAAATACTCGCACCCTAGGCGAAGTTCTATTACAAAATTCTTTCTCTTTGCTGTAGAAAGAAGGTATTCACAAACTGAAAAGGAAAGTCTGGCCTTAGTCTGAGCTGTAGAACGCTTGTATTACTATCTTGCCGGAATCAGTTTCGAGCTTGTAACTGAGCATAAACATTTGGAAGCAATTTTCAAACCAATATCAAAAGCTCCAGCTTGAATAGAAATATGGGTACTCAGATATATCTGACGGGTAAGTCGAACTAGCTGATTGATTGTCAAGATTCAAGAGTCTAAGATATTATACACATATAGAAGATATTCCAGCATCTAGCACGTTATTCAGCGTTCTGAAGAGTCTACCTTTTACTTGCGCTTGAAGGTTATCATCGCAAGTATGAGGTAATCATTATGAATACGCAAAGAAGGAAATGCTTATACTTCAACCTATAACTTTTAAGCATTACCCTATACTATATATATATATATACCCTATATATATATACCCCTATATATATACCCTATAATTTTTATGCATACTGCCCAATGTATACGTTGTATGATCTGGAAAATATGTCCCTGATGACGGATTATATTTAAAGGATTTAAATTTTTCGTTTGTGACTCATTTTCTAACAAAGGGTGATTTTTTAGCTATTTTCTTTTTGGCAACACGGGTTTAAACAGCTGACGCACGTTTCGAGATTTGTTTCACTGTCAAACATCTTCAGTTTGGTCTATAATTTAACCATGAATCGTCTTAGAAACGAACAACGCTTGCAAATTATTGAATTTTATTATCAAAATGCGTGCTCTGTTACGAAAGTTCATCGCGCGCTTCTTCCATTTTATGGTCAGTTTAAGACGAAGCTCATTTTTGGCTCTATGGGTACGTAAATAAGCAGAATTGTCGATTTTGGAGTGAATACCAGCCAGAAGCACTGCAAGAGCTACCAATGCATCCACAAAAAGTCACAGTTTGGTGCGGTTTATGGGCTGGTGGCATCATTAGACCGTACTTCTTCAAAGATGATGCAAATCGTAACGTAACTGTGAATGGTGAGCGCTACCGTGAGATGATATCCAACTTTTTTTGCCCAAAATGCAAGAGCTTGACTTGCATGACATGTGGTTTCAACAAGACGGTGCCACGTGCCACACAGCACGCGCAACAATGGACTTATTGAGAGTCGAGTTCGGTGAACATTTTATTTCACGTTCGGGACCGGTCAATTGGCCACCTAGATCGTGCGATTTACCGCCTTTAGACTATTTTTTGTGGGGCTATGTTAAAGCTCATGTCTATACAGACAAGCCCGATTCAATTGACGCATTGGAAGACAACTTGAAGTATTTATTCGTGAGATACCGGCCGAAATGTTGGAAAGAGTATGCCAAGATTGGACTAAGCAGATGGACCATTTGAGGCGCAGTCAAGGTCTACATTTGCATGAAATAATCTTCAAACATTAAATTATATGGACCGTACTATCGATTCAAATAAAGATTTCATGCATTTTTCTGAATTTTATGTCTTTTTTTGAAAAACTTTCCTAAAGCTTTGAAAAAATCACCCTTTACATCCTTCCGCAAACTGAAGGAATTCAAAACGAGTTATAAACATAAAATTAAAATAACGTTATGTCAACAAGTTGTACACTGTAATATATGCAAAATTCTAGATGCACAGTTGCATGCACCGCAGACAAACAGTTAACCGTTTCCGAAAAAAAACATTCGTGCCAACAGCAAGAATTTCCAAATCCAAAAAAAATTTAAAAAATCGGTCTAACCTATGTTACTCAGTCGGATTATAATGCGAAAATCATGCTTACATTACAAAACTAATTTTATTATTTATTTCATTCAATAAATTTAATATTTCTTAGCACACGTACTTATTCGCCATTAAAAGTTAAGTGTACAAATAATATATATTTTCCACTGTCGTCTTGTCTATATTATGGAGTTTTGATGAGTAATACAAATACAAAATTCACCTAAATATACATGCCTATATAAGTATATAACCAAATCCTACAACAGATGACACTTTTTTGTAGATAACGCCATGTAGTCTGCGTTTCTGTCAAATCAAAAAAATGTACATACACATAAACGTGAATAATACGTACAAAAAACATATACGTATGTAAAATATGAAACACATGCGACATATTTTTTTTTTTTTTTTTGTTTCATACGTACGTAATCTTAAAATGGAGTTAAGTGGATTAGTAGAGAATACAAATCAACTCAAAACTACTACAATTGCATCTACCCAGGAAAATGTTGCACATGTCATATACAAGATTGTAATTTGTTGTTCCATTTGATCTATTTCTTTAGAAGTATCAAAATGTGCATAAAATTGTATGTCAAATTATACAACTATATTTTGTTCAAAATATAATTCCCTGTCTACATATAAGACACAATTGAAAAACACGTTTGAAGAAAAAAAAAAAAAATACCTTGTATAGTATTTAACTAAACAACTAAAACTAACAAGTTTTCTATTATTGAATTTATTTGAACACTAAGTACTAGTAGATGGTACATTTTTAAATTATTGCATGTATATGTAGATATGTGTGTTTAGAATATTAAATCATTATTTCTCTATCAAATAATGTATTTTTGTCCGGTTTTCTTTGCAAGGGGTTGCTTGATAAGTCACTGACTTAGAAGCAAGAGTGGGATTTATAAGATGTCCTTCTCAAATAGAAAAATTGTTCATTTATGACCAAAGACTAAGAATAAGTAAATCAAATAGACCTCCCAAACATTAAGAATTCGAGACTTGACCAAGAAGAAAACTTAAATTGTGAAAAATTAAAATGCTGATGCCTTCATATTTTTTTAAAGCGTTATTATTCTCTCATCGGCTGCACCTCATTCGAGTCACTGACAGTGCTCAAAGAGTATTTCAGTCTAACTGTAGTTGACAGGATAATAGCATGCAAAGTAGGAGTGGTTGGTGTAGAAACTCCACGTCAGACCGTCGCGCCACACTTGTTATTATTATTTATAGTCGGCAAATGTGAACTTTCAAATTCCGTTGGCAAGAAACAAAGTATTTTGATAATTATAGTCGACATAAAGCCCCATTTATCTTTATCGCTTACAAAAAAGGGTAGTGAGTCACACGTTTTGAGGATTTTTTATTCTGTGCAAAACATTGCTACACGTGAGGATCACAAGAGCTGTCCAAATTGTGATGTGTGATTGAGCACATAACATGGAAAAAGGAAAAAATAGAATGTAAATGTAAAAATTTCAGGCTAATAAGTACGGAATTCTCGTTTTGCATTGGAGGGAACAGGTTACACCAGATTCTTCCGAAATTTGATTATTTTTTATTTTACTCTATATTTTTTTTTCTTTATATACTCTTAAATGGGAAGATATGGAGCACTGATGTCTTTGGAACTTTGTTCAGAATTCTCTGAAAAGGGTTTTGGTACCAAATTTGTTTATTGTTTCATGTTAAACTTTATAAATAGTCACAATCGAAGATCTAGATTTTCGCAAAAATTAAGAATACCAATAGAAGTAACGTAGGGAAATGTTAGAAATATTGAAAGCTATATGTATATATTTTCGATTGTAAGCACCGGTGACGAGAGTATTTAAAACTTGATCTAAATATCAAAAAGAATAAATTGAATCAGATTTTGTGAGTTTTTCATAAAGTTTTCCCACATTAACCGGGCACTCAGTGCCTAAAGCGGATTTCAATTCAAATTCTATTCAGACCATGCCAAATACACGGCAACTGAAATTTTTGAGGGATACGAGTTAAATCAGAAGGGCTCTTGCTGTGATTTTCAATAGTGAATATTTGAATTTTTTTTTATTGATTGAAAAAACATTATTATTATTGTTTTTTCTTGAACACATTGGTGAAGATTTGAACAAAATCGCGCCAGTGGTCTCTAATAGCTTACTGTTACAGTACGACTTCAGGTACAATAGCCACTTTTCGCACAACACTAGCTATCCTCGCTCAAGTAATTACCGATTAGATGAGTGTACATTAGTACCTTCTCCAGACTATATACTTCCAGAATTCGTACAATCCATACAATTTTTTCTGAGTTATTTTTTTTCTTCTTTACATCTTTCAAGTAATTAACGATTATTTATTTATGTACCAATAAATCTCCGCTGCTCTAAAAAAAAGGGTATCTATCCCTATCTTTCTAATTACATTCCCAGAATATGAATTCTTATCAATTCAAGGCCAGGCCACTTTTCCATCATTCCCAAAAAAGGATTCATTTGAGAATTCTTATATTCCTTCCCTAAGAAAAAGGATAAATCATTATCATTAAATCTGTTATCTGCAACGCTGCAGTCTTCACACAAATTAAGTCAAAGACTTGAAGTTCAACGATCATGCAGAGTTGAAGCTCATTCGTCTTAAACCAGCGAGCGACTTCTAACAACGAATTAAGAATAATGTAGTAAGAAGTAATGTAGTGACAGATTGTTGGGGGGGAGGGGGTATTAATAATAGCTTACTGTTACAGTTGTAATGTTATAATAATCGTAATCCTAAGATGTCAAGAACTATAGTAAAGGCAATAGTAATTTCAGTCCTCGTCCAAAATCGTAATCGATATTGGAAATGCAACTGATTTTTAGATACCGTATGATGTCTTAAGCTTACCCGAGAAGCATGCACAAGTACATGGTTGTCGGGAATTTTCGCCCATTAAAAATCAAAACGACATCAGGTACAATTCAGGTACAATGAATGAGTAACTATTGAATAGCCACTTTTCGCACAACACTAGCTATCATCGCTCAAGTAATTAACGATTATTTGAGTGAACATTAGTACCTTCTCCAGACTATATACTTCCAGAATTCGAAGACATTTTGCTCTCAGCTGCGCACTCCATACAATTTTTTTATGAGTTAACATCGCTCAAGTAATTAACGATTATATATTTATGTACCAATAAATCTCCGCTGCTCTAAAAAAGGGTATCTATCCCTAGTTTTCTAATTACAGTCCCGGAATGTGATTTCTTATCACTTCAAGGCCATGCCACGTTTTCCGTCATTCCCAAGAAGGGATTCATTTTTATATTATATTACTTCTGTTTGAGATTATTTTTAACCTAGTACAAGAATGTGCATTCGGCCTAAGACTGACCTAAAATTGATCTAGTACATTTTCCGTTCTTACCCTAGCTTTTGACATGTTGACAGACAAACTGTTTCTTTTTTTTCTTTTTTTCTTGCTTCTTGGACTAACACGCTCGCACTGTGCCAAGCTTCTTTAAATTAAGGAAAAAACCTTGTAAAAAGATAATTAAATACAAAACAATATATTTCGGAACATATTTTTGGTGCCTCCTGTGAGGAATTGCCCTTTTGCACGATGATCTCGCAAAGGCGGCCAGATTACATATTATAATTTGTGAACACTGTGCTGTGAATCGAGTGTCGACATTGCCGTTGGTCTGGTGCACATACACGTGACTTCTAACATTAAACAATGGCGGAATTAAACCAAAGATTGTCTGCAGTAACAGCAATCAAAAGAATCAGTGAAAGGGTGCTTGGGGCGAGTTCGGTCACGTGCGATACTTTCCAAATCGAGCAGGAGCGAAAATGTGTGGAGAATCACTATAACCGTTTTGTGCGCTACCATGAGGTATCAGTTGGTACTGCCCAAGGTGATGAACTTCCTGATCATGATCGGTTGTGGGAGCAAGTGGAAAACACATACAACAACACGTGTGTTGCCCTCAATCGATTGCTGTTGCAGTGCAAGGCTTCTTCACATTCGCCTGCTACGAAAGAGTCGGCGCAGTCTTCGAAGACAACCACGTGTGATATTAAGCTGGATCCCGTATCAATCTCGGACTTTGATGGATCCTACGCAAATTGGCTCGCATTCAAGGACTTGTTCGAGACGTTGGTACACGATGCCGATTTTCCGGAAGTGTACAAGCTAAGCAAAAATCGACAAGCGGTCAGTGCAAGCGTGGTTCCGTTAATTGGTGGACTCTACTCTGGTGGGCAGCTCTAAAAAACCGGTTTGACAATCCGAAACTGTTGGCCGAGATCCACGTCTCTAGGTTTCTCAACATGGAAGTTGCTGCAGACGAAAGTGTGAAGACGTTACTGACAGTGGTGGATACAGTGCAGGAGTCCCTTCGGGCACGTAGAGTTATGAAGTTACCTGTCGACCATTGGGATGCTTTAGCTGTGCCAATTGTACTGTCGAAGCTACCTGGCACTACAAAACGAGAGTGGACAATGAACTGCGATTCTACTAAAATTCCTGCATTGAGGGATCCTCTCGCGTTTTTGGAGAAGAGAGCACACAGTCTTTCAACGGAGATCATTCGCACTACTCTACCAACAGAGGCTACAACAATAAGACCGCGGTCAAAGGGTCAAAGTACGATGAAGTCATGTTTGGCTGACACAGGACTTCACGATGTCAGTCCCTTATGTCACGGGGACCAGAGCAGCGATTCGAGGCGTTGAAGAACGTTGGCTTCTGCTTTAACTGTTTGAAAAGCGGACATACTTCGAAGCAGTGCTCATCATCTCGGCTACACCAGCGGCAGCAGCGCCAACAAAATGCTCAACACCTGCGCCACCAGTTACACATCATCCTTTTTGACCAACCGACTCCGGGGCGATCAGACAATATTGCTTTCAACAGCGCGTGCATATATTACTGGAGATCGTTTCGCAACAGCGCCTTGCTCGTATCCTCTGCGATCCTGGATCGCAGGTAAGTTTTATTTCAGACAGTTTAGCTAACGTTTTAGTCTTCGTAGAATCAATTGTGAAGTAGCTGTAGAAGGTATAGGCGCATTAGCTCATATGCGCACTAAATGCAGCATTTCGCACCGACTTATATCAAGTTATTATGAGTTCTCGTTGGACATCAATGCATTTGGCATCCCATTCATTACATCGATGACCCCTGCCGTGCATGTGGACGTTACACACTGGTACACTATGGTACTCCTAGTGGGATAGACATCCTTCTTGGATCTGATGTGTAGGGCTTAGGGCTTATATTATCTATGGCAAGTCAGATGAACCCAATTGGGTTGGGTTGTATTTGGTCCGACATCGATAGTACCAAATGATATGAAAATTTCGTTTTTCTACCATCCACGATTTTGAACATGGACTATTGATCCACTCCTTCGTCACGGGCAGTGACGTTCTGCAACACTGAACTTCAGGTTCGCTATCGCAGGCGGCGACTGGTGCTCAGCAGCAGATGTGTACCAGGCGGGGGTATTTTCCTTTAGTCCTCGTGGACTACGAGTGCACGGCAGCAATCCTTTGTCGTTGGGACCTCGTTGTCAACGAGTCAAAATAAGTATAAAGATGTGCGCGGCGGCGCAAAGTATGTCCTGGCTGGACTTTCCGAACCCTCCGAGTCCGAAGAATGAACGTACACCTTCAATTTATTCGATACATTTACATACATATATATTTATGATATTTAACACAAATTGTACTTACTATTTTGGTAGACTCGTGGCGGCACCGTGGGCTCAGAATTTCGGAAAGATCGCGAATTCGAAAGGCACGAGTTTAAATATGGCGTATCTGACAGATTATCTAGGTTTGTTCTGTTTTACGTTTCATGAGCCACACTCTGCCGCCAGTTAAGTTTTTACGATTTAAAACGAGGAAATTAATATAATTCTCAACAGTGTCTTTAAGATTAAGTGGCAAGAGAGATGCTCGAAAACGAAGACACACATATGTAAGCTGCTCGACCATTCCAAATTCACATGAGATACCTATATCTTGTAATCTTCTTCAGTTGCGAACGTTTTGAATAAAAATATAAATTCAAAGTTATTAATAAAATTTCTGGATATTTTTTTAATAAAAAGAATTAATAAAAATTAATAAGATTCTGGAAATAAAGACTTCTTAAACCTGCCATATTACAGGATAATATTTTAAGCCCAGTAAATTTATTTAATTTTGGATTATTTTTCTTAGCTGTAACATTAATTCTAGATTGGCAGACGGTATTACAAATAAACAGTCTACTGGGATTTGGTTCCAACAGTTTGGGAATCCGTGTTGTAAATTGCGATTGTGCTTGCACCATTATGTTCCTCCCCTTTCTGACATCACTGCATTTGAGGTATCATCTTTTATCAGTTGGAGTATTTCTTTTACATTAGTGCTGTCACATTCGCATCACTAGTTGCGAAATTCAATGACCATTTCTCACCATCAGAGAACTCGACATTCGAGAAACATATATTTCGTGTAGTTAAACCATTCTTCGTTTATGAAATGAAACTACCAAATGTTGTTCTGGAATGACCGAACAAGAGATAGACAATATTAACATAAAAGAAAAAATATTATAAAAAATGGGCACCACAATATTTAAAGAAGCGTTTACCGGGAAATGATCTTTCTTTAGAAGAACTTATATAAACATGTCAAGTACATGAACAGGTCGTGAACCAAGCAGACCTTATGGACCCACCTTACGTTAGGAATCAGTAGTGTCTTATCAATATAGAGCGACTATAAGGAGTGCTAAATGTGTCATTCGGGGGATAGTACTTTGTGTATCGCTAGAAATGTGAAATGCAACAAATGTGGTTTTTCGGGGCATTTCACAAAGAAATGTAAGATCAAAGCCGAAAAAAGAAAGAACAATGTTGGTGACAATTGAGTTATTAAAGAAAACGTCTAAAAACAAAATGTTTTCTGAACACGACTGTTATAAAGTCATCGAAGAAGAACATGAATGCCGAAGTGGGTAAATACAATGCTCCGTTCGTGACTGTAAATTATCTATGGTTATATATTCAGGGTCACTAAATATACGAAAAGAAACATTCAAAAGATTCAGAGCATATGCAGAAAATTGCCAATGAAACAATAGCCGTGCTCGAAGCTCCAATAGGAGAATCTATCGCATCGTTTTACGTCATTTAGAATGGTAAACAATCTATAATAGAATGATAAACAGCCATAAAACTAAAAGTTCTTAGGCTTAGTGCCACCATTAATCGACTTGACGACCATTAGCTGCTTCCGAAAATTAAAGATATCCAGGTCTAACTATCAATATCGGTGATATTCGAGAAATAACGACGTTCATTACTCATAGAGAGGTATTTCGGTATAAACGATTATTGTTCTGACAAAACTGAAATATTCCAAAGGACAATGGGAAAGATCTTGGTTCCTTGTTGAAATGCGTTAAATTATTTGGATGACGTCATTGTTTTTGAACTCACCGAGGAAAAACAAACTGTTTGAAAAGCGGACATACTTCGAAGCAGTGCTCATCATCTTGGCTACACCAGCGGCAGCAGCGCCAACAAAATGCTCAACACCTGCGCCACCAGTTACACATCATCCTTTGTGACCAACCGACTCCGGGGCGATCAGACAATATTGCTTTCAACAGCGCGTGCATATATTACTGGAGATCGTTTCGCAACAGCTCGTATCCTCTGCGATCCTGGATCGCATGTAAGTTTTGTTTCAGACCGTTTAGCTAACGTTTTAGTCTTCGCAGAATCAAGTGTGAAGTAGCTGTAGAAGGTATAGGCGCATTAGCTCATATGCGCACTAAATGCAGCGTTTCGCAACGACTTATATTATTATGAGTTCTCGTTGGACATCAATGCATTTGGCATCCCATTCAGTACATCGATGACCCCTACGGTGCATGTGGACGTTACACACTGGCAGCATTTGTCGGGTCTTGAATTAGCGGACCCGAACTATGGTACTCCTAGTGGGATAGACATCCTTCTTGGATCTGATGTGTGGGGCTTAGTTGTCCAAAGTGATATTATCTATGGCAAGTCAGATGAACCACACGCCCAACGAACCCAGTTGGGTTGGGTTGTATTTGGTCCGACATCGAGAGTACCAAATGATATGAAAATTTCGTTTTTCTACCATCCACGATTTTGAACATGGACTATTGATCCACTCCTTCGTCACGGGCTATAAATTTCGGAACATATTTTTGGTGCTTCCTGTGAGGGATTGCCCTTTTGCACGAGGATCTCGCAAAGGCGGGCAGATTACATATTATAATTTGTGAACATTGTGCTGTGAATCGAGTGTCGTCATTGCTGTTGGTCTGGTGCACATACACGTGACTTCTAACATTAAACGATGGCGGAATTAAACCAAAGATTGTCTGCAGTAACAGCAATCAAAATAATCAGTGAAATGGTGCTTGGGGCGAGTTCGGTCACGTGCGATGCTTTTCGAAAATGTGTGGAGAATCACTATAACGGTTTTGTGCACTACCATGAGGTTTTAGTTGGTACTGCCCAAGGTGATGAACTTCCTGATCATGATCGGTTGTGGGAGCAAGTGGAAACCACGTGTGATATTAAGCTGGATCCCGTATCAAATCCGGACTTTGATGGATCCTACGCAAATTGGCTCGCATTCAAGGACCTGTTCGAGACGCTGGTACATGATGCCGATTTTCCGGAAGTGTACAAGCTAAGCAAACTTCGACAAGCGGTCAGTGCAAGCGTGGTTCCGTTAATTGGTGGACTCCACTCTGGTGTATATTACGAATTGTGGGCAGCTCTAAAAAACCGGTTTGACAATCCGAAACTGTTGGCCGAGATCCCGTCTCTAGGTTTCTCAACATGGAAGTTGCTGCAGAAGAAAGTGCGAAGACGTTACTGACAGTGGTGGATACAGTGCAGAAGTCCCTTCGGGAACGTAGAGTTATGAAGTTACCTGTCGACCATTGGGATGCCTTAGCTGTGCCAATTGTACTGTCGAAGCTATCTGGCACTACAATACGAGAGTGGACAATGAACTGCGATTCTACTCAAATTCCTGCATTGAGGGATCTTCTCGCGTTTTTTGAGAAGAGAGCACACAGTCTTTCAACGGAGATCGTTCGCACTACTCTACCAACAGAGGCTACAACAATAAGACCGCGGTCAAAGGGTCAAAGTACAATGAAGTCATGTTTGGCTGACACAGGATTTCACGATGTCAGTCCCTTATGTCACGGGGACCAGAGCAGCGATTCGAGGCGTTGAAGAACGTCTCTCTGCTTTAACTGTTTGAAAAGCGGACATACTTCGAAGCAGTGCTCATCATCTTGGCTACACCAGCGGCAGCAGCGCCAACAAAATGCTGGAGATCCTGGATCGCAGGTAAGTTTTGTTTCAGACCGTTTAGCTAACGTTTTAGTCTTCGCAGAATCAAGTGTGAAGTAGCTGTAGAAGGTATAGGCGCATTAGCTCATATGCGCACTAAATGCAGCATTTCGCACCGACTTATATCAAGTTATTATGAGTTCTCGTTGGACATCAATGCATTTGGCATCCCATTCATTACATCGATGACCCCTACGGTGCATGTGGACGTTACACACTGGCAGCATTTGTCGGGTCTTGAATTAGCGGACCCGAACTATGGTACTCCTAGTGGGATAGACATCCTTCTTGGATCTGATGTGGGGGGCTTAGTTGTCCAAAGTGATATTATCTATGGCAAGTCAGATGAACCTCACGCCCAACGAACCCAGTTGGGTTGGGTTGTATTTGGTCCGACATCGAGAGTACCAAATGATATGAAAATTTTTCTACCATCCACGATTTTGAACATGAACATTGATCCACTCCTTTGTCACGGGCAGTGACGTCCTGTAACACTGAACTGCAGGTTCGCTGTCGCAGGCGGCGACTGGTGCTCAGCAGCAGATGCGTACCAGGCGGGGGTATTTTCCTTTCGTCCTCGTGGACTACGAGTGCACGGCAGCAATCCTTTGTCGCAGGCAGCGATTCGTTGGGATCTCGTTGTCGACGAGTCAAAATAAGAAAACAGATGTGCGCCGCGGCGCAAAGTATGTCCTGGGTGGACTTTCCGAACCCTCCGAGTCCGAAGAATGAACGTACACCTTCAATTTATTCGATACATTTACATACATATATATTTATGGTATTTAACACAAATTGTACTTACTATTTTGGTAGACTCGTGGCGGCACCGTGGGCTCAGAATTTCGGAAAGATCGCGAATTCGAAAGGCACGAGTTTAAATATGGCGTATCTGACAGATTGTCTAGGTTTGTTCTGTTTTACGTTTCATGAGCCACACGCTGCCGCCAGGGCTGTTACAATTTAAAACGAGGAAATTAATATAATTCTCAACAGTGTCTTTAAGATTAAGTGGCAAGAGAGATGCTCGAAATCTAGTAAAGAAGATTGCGTTGAGTTCCCCTACAAGGGCTACCAATCTGAAAAAATATGAATAGAGATGTATTTAACAGGACAGGCTTCTCCTACTCGTGCATTCAAATCTAAGATAAAGAGAACGTTATGTTCATCACAGCTTGCCATTGCATCTTGCAGTTGATCGAAGTCCCTTTCCCAGTAGTTACAGTTCAAATACGTTAGTAATATATAAAATATCTTCGTATCCAAAAGAAGACACACATATGTAAGCTGCTCGACCATTCCAAATTCACATGAGATACCTACATCTTGTAATCTTCTTCAGTTCCGAACGTTTCGAATAAAAATATAAATTCAAAGTTATTAATAAAATTTCTGGATATTTTTTTAATAAAAAAATTAATAAAATTCTGACTTCTTAAACCTGCCATATTACAGGATAATATTTTAAGCCCAGTAAATTTATTTAATTTTGGATTATTTTTCTTAGCTGTAACATTAATTCTAGATTGGCAGACGGTATTACAAATAAACAGTCTACTGGGATTTGGTTCCAACAGTTTGGGAATCCGTGTTGTAAATTGCGATTGTGCTTGCACCATTATGTTCCTCCCCTTTCTGACATCACTGCATTTGAGGTATCATCTTTTATCAGTTGGAGTATTTCTTTTACATTAGTGCTGTCACATTCGCATCACTAGTTGCGAAATTCAATGACCATTTCTCACTATCAAAGAACTCGACATTCGAGAAACATTTATTTCGTGTAGTTAAACCAGATGATTATTCTTCGTTTATGAAATGAAACTACCAAATGTTGTTCTGGAATGACCGAACAAGAGATAGACAATATTAACATAAAAGAAAAAATAATAGAAAAAATGGGCACCACAATATTTAAAGAAGCGTTTACCGGGAAATGATCTTTCTTTAGAAGAACTTATATAAAAATGTCAAGTACATGAACAGGTCGTGAACCAAGCAGACCTTCTGGACCCACCTTACGTTAGGAATCAGTAGTGTCTTATCCATACAGAGCGACTATAAGGAGTGCTAAATGTGTCATTTGGGGGATAATACTTTGTGTATCGCTAGAAATGTGAAATGCAACAAATGTGGCTTTTCGGGGCATTTCACAGAGAAATGTAAGATCAAAGCCGAAAAAAGAAAGAACAATGTTGGTGACAATTGAGTTATTAAAGAAAACGTCTAAAAACAAAATGTTTTCTGAACACGACTGTTATAAAGTCATCGAAGAAGAACATGAATGTCGAAGTGGGTAAATACAATGCTCCGTTCGTGACTGTAAATTATCTATGGTTATAGATTCAGGGTCACTAAATATACGAAAAGAAACATTCAAAAGATTCAGAGCATATGTAGAAAATTGCGTGAAAAATACAATGAAACAATAGCCGTGCTCGAAGCTCCATTAGGAGAATCTTTCGCATCGTTTTACGTCATTTAGAATGGTAAACAATCGTTAATAGAATGATAAACAGCCATAAAACTAAAAGTTCTTAGGCTAAGTGCCACCATTAATCGACTTGAAGACCATTAGCTGCTTCCGAAAATTAAAGATATCCAGGTCTAACTATCGATATCGGTGATATTCGAGATATAACGACGTTCATTACTCATAGAGAGGTATTTCGGTATAAACGATTATTGTTCTGACAAAACTGAAATATTCCAAAGGACAATGGGAAAGATCTTGGTTCCTTGTTGAAATGCGTTAAATTATTTGGATGACGTCATTGTTTTTGAAATCACCGAGGAAAAACACGATACGGAATTAAAAGCAGTTCTAAGCATTTTTAAGAACATGAACGTTACTCTCAATGAAGAAAAATGTAGAGTAGAAATTTCAAGAACTCAAATTTCTGGGATTCTTATAAAAACGACGTTGCTTTTACATGGGCCGAAAATCAAGATCAAGCAATTAAAGAATTTGCTTGCAAAAATTTCAAGCTGGACTACTTTAACACAAATACTAGCACCCTATGGGAAGTTCTATTACAAAATTCATTTCATTCGCAAGCAAAAGTCTCTCTGCTGTAGAAAGAAGGTATTCACAAACTGAAAATTAAAGTCTGGCCTTAGTCTGGGCTGTAGAACTCTTATATTACTATCTTGCCGGAATCAGTTTCGAGCTTGTAACTGGAAGCAATTTTAAAACCAATAACAAGAGCTCCAGCTTGAATGGAAATATGGGTACTCAGATATATCTGATGGGTAATTCGAACTAGCTGATTGATTGTCCAGATTCAAGAGTCTAAGATATTATACACATATAGAAGATATTCCAGCATCTAGCACGTTATTCAGCGTTCTGAAGAGTCTACCTTTTACTTGCGCTTGAAGGATATCATCGCAAGTATAAGGTCATCATTATGAATACGCAAAGAAGGAAATGCTTATACTTCAACCTTTAACTTGTAAGCATTGCCTTATACATCTACATTATACTTGGGTCCTCCCAAGTAATTAATTTTTATGAATACGGCCCAATGTATACGTTGTATGATCTGGAAAATATGTCCCTGATGATGGATTATATTTAAAGGATTTAAATGTTTCGTTGCTGACTCATTTTCCAATACATCCTTCCGCAAACTGAAGGAACTCAAAACGAGTTATAAACACAAAATTTAAATAACGTCATGTCAACAAGTTGCACACTGTAATATATGCAAAATTCTAGATGCACAGTTGCATGCACCGCAGACAAACAGTTAAACGTTTCCAAAAAAAAAAACATTTGTGCCAACAGCAAGAACTTCCAAATCCGAAAAAAAATTTAAAGAAAAAATGATTTTATTATATATTTCATTCAATAAATTTAATATTTCTTTGCACACGTTCTTATTCGCCATTAAAAGTTAAGTGTACAAATAATATATATTTTCAACTGTCGTCTTGACTATATTGTGACGTTTTGATGAGTAATACAAATACAAAATTCACCTAAATATACATACCTATATAAGTGTATCAAATCCTACAACAGATGACACTTTTTTGTAGATAACTCCATGTAGTCTGCGTTTCTGTCAAATCAAAAAAATGTACGTACACATAAACGTGAATAATACGTACAAAAAACATATACGTATGTAAAATATGAAACACATGCGACTTATTTTTTTTTTGTTTCATACAGACGTAATTTTAAAATGGAGTTAAGTGGATTAGTAGAGAATATAAAGCGACTCAAAACTACTACAATTGCATTTACCTAGGAAAATGTTGCTGGATTGTAATTTGTTGTTCCATTTGATCATGTGTCAATTTTTTATATACATCATACATTTATACTATACAACTATATTTTGTTCAAAATATAATTCCCTGTCTACATATAAAACACAATTGAAAAACGCGTTTGAAGAAAAATCAAATAAAATACCTTGTATAGTATTTAACTAAACAAATAAAACTAACAAGTTTTCTATTATTGAATTTATTTGAACACTAAGTTCTAATAGATGGTACATTTTTAAATTATTGTATGTATATGTAGATATGTGTGTTTAGAACATTAAATCATTATTTCTCTATCAAATGATGTACTTTTGTCCGGTTTTCTTTGCAAGGGGTTGCTTGATAAGTTATTGACTTAGAAGCAAGATTGGGATTTATATTAAGATGTCTCTCTCAAATCGTTGTTCATTTATGACCAAGGACTAAGAATAAATAAATCAAATAGATCTCCCAAACATTAAGAATTTGAGATTTGGCCAAAATGAAAACTTAAATTGTTTCGATGCGTTTTTTTATTTGAAATACAATATTTTCCGTACGTTTGTTACTATTCATAGTTAGTCAAATAGTCGAGCCTCACGTAAACCAAACTGGATGTATTTTATTCCCGTATTAGAATACTGTTGATATTTTTCCCAACAGAAGTAACGTAGGGAAATGTAAGAAATATTGAAAGCTATATGTATATATTTTCGATTGTAAGCACCGGTGACGTGATATTTAGCAAAAATAATCGAAATCTTCTATTCAGTGTATTTAAAACTTGATCTAAATATCAAAAAGAATAAATTGAATCAGATTTTGGGATTTTTTCATAAAGTTTTCCCACATTAACTATAGACCCGTATCTCGGGCACTCAGTGCCCAAAGCGGATTTCAATTTAAATTCTGTATATATATATATATATATATATATACGGCAACCGAAATTTTTAAGGGATACGAGTTAAATCAGAAGGGCTCTTGCTGTGATTTTCAATATTGAATATTTGTATTTTTTTTATTGATTGAAAAACATTATTATTATTGTTGTTTTTTCTTGAACACATTGGTGATGATTTGAACAAAATCGCTCCAATGGTCTTTTAGTTAGAGACGTTTATATGCATGAGGCTTCTGGAGGATGGATGGCTGTTATGCCCCATATCTGTGACTACATACGGCTATAGACTTTAAAAACTTGATAGTTTAGATTACTTTATTTCCGCCACCGAATATCATAGCTTAGCTTAGCAATATAATGTGCAAAATAACAAACTGTACGACGCGATCAAAGACTTGAAGTTCAACGTTTATGCAGAGTTGAAGCTCATTCGTCTTAAACCAGCGAGCGACTTCTTACAACAAATTAAGAATAATGTAGTAAGAAGTAATGTAGCGACAAATTGTTGGGGGGGAGGGGGTATTAATAATAGCTTACTGTTACAGTTGTAATGTAATAATTATCGTAATCCTAAGATATTGAGAACTATAGTAAAGGCAATATTAATTTAAATCCTCGTCCAAAATCGTAATCGATATTGGAAATACAACTGATTTTTAGATATAGTCTAAGAGCCCACCGTATGATGTCTTAAGCTTACTCGAGAAGCATGCAAAAGTACATGGTTGTCGGGAATTTTCGCCCATTAAAAATCAAAACGACATCAGGTACAATTCAGGTACAATGAATGAGTAACTATTGAATAGCCACTTTTCGCACAAGTAATTAACGATTATTTGAGTGAACATTAGTACCTTCTCCAGACTATATACTTCCAGAATTCGAAGACATTTTGCTCTCAGCTGCGCAGTCCATACAATTTTTTTGAGTTAACATCGCTCAAGTAATTAACGATTATATATTTATGCACCAATAAATCTCCGCTGCTCTAAAAAAGGGTATCTATCCCTAGTTTTCTAATTACAGTCCAAGTGTACAAATAATATATATTTTCAACTGTCGTCTTGACTATATTATGACGTTTTGATGAGTAATACAAATACAAAATTCACCTTAATATACATACCTATATAAGTGTATCAAATCCTACAACAGATGACACTTTTTTGTAGATAACGCCATGTAGTCTGCGTTTCTGTCAAATCAAAAAAATGTACGTACACATAAACGTGAATAATACGTACAAAAAACATATACGTATGTAAAATATGAAACACATGCGACTTATTTTTTTTTTTTGTTTCATACAGACGTAATTTTAAAATGGAGTTAAGTGGATTAGTAGAGAATATAAAGCGACTCAAAACTACAACAATTGCATTTACCTAGGAAAATGTTGCTGGATTGTAATTTGTTGTTCCATTTGATCTATTTCTTTAGAAGTATCAAAATGTGCATACAATTGTATGTCAATTTTTTATATACATCATACATTTATACTATACAACTATATTTTGTTCAAAATATAATTCCCTGTCTACATATAAAACACAATTGAAAAACGTGTTTGAAGAAAAAGCAAATAAAATACCTTGTATAGTATTTAACTAAACAAATAAAACTAACAAGTTTTCTATTATTGTATTTATTTGAACACTAAGTTCTAATAGATGGTACATTTTTAAATTATTGTATGTATATGTAGATATGTGTGTTTAGAACATTAAATCATTATTTCTCTATCAAATGATGTACTTTTGTCCGGTTTTCTTTGCAAGGGGTTGCTTGATAAGTTACTGACTTAGAAGCAAGATTGTGATTTATATTAAGATGTCTTTCTCAAATCGTTGTTCATTTATGACCAAGGACTAAGAATAGATAAATCAAATAGATCTCCCAAACATTAAGAATTTGAGATTTGGCCAAAATGAAAACTTAAATTGTTTCGATGCGTTTTTTTATTTGAAATAAAATATTTTCCGTACGTTTGTTACTATTCATAATTAGTCAAATAGTCGAGCCTCACGTAAACCAAATTGGATGTATTTTATTCCCGTATTAGAATACTGTTGATATTTTTCCCAACAGAAGTAACGTAGGGAAATGTAAGAAATATTGAAAGCTATATGTATATATTTTCGATTGTAAGCACCGGTGACGTGATATTTAGCAAAAATAATCGAAATCTTCTATTCACTGTATTTAAAACTTGATCTAAATATCAAAAAGAATAAATCGAATCAGATTTTGGGAGTTTTTCATAAAGTTTTTCCACATTAACTATAGACCCGTATCTCGGGCACTCAGTGCCCAAAGCGGATTTCAATTTAAATTCTGTATATATATATATATATATATATATATATATATACGGCAACCGAAATTTTTAAGGGATACGAGTTAAATCAGAAGGGCTCTTGCTGTGATTTTCAATATTGAATATTTGTATTTTTTTTATTGATTGAAAAACATTATTATTATTGTTTTTTCTTGAACACATTGGTGATGATTTGAACAAAATCGCTCCAATGGTCTTTTAGTTAGAGACGTTTATATGCATGAGGCTTCTGGAGGATGGATGGCTGTTGTGCCCCATATCTGTGACTACATACGGCTATAGACTTTAAAAACTTGATAGTTTAGATTACTTTATTTCCGCCACCGAATATCATAGCTTAGCTTAGCAATATAATGTGCAAAATAACAAACTGTACGACGCGATCAAAGACTTAAAGTTCAACGTTTATGCAGAGTTGAAGCTCATTCGTCTTAAACCAGCGAGCGACTTCTTACAACAAATTAAGAATAATGTAGTAAGAAGTAATGTAGCGACAAATTGTTGGGGGGGAGGGGGTATTAATAATAGCTTACTGTTACAGTTGTAATGTAATAATTATCGTAATCCTAAGATATTGAGAACTATAGTAAAGGCAATATTAATTTAAATCCTCGTCCAAAATCGTAATCGATATTGGAAATACAACTGATTTTTAGATATAGTCTAAGAGCCCACCGTATGATGTCTTAAGCTTACTCGAGAAGCATGCAAAAGTACATGGTTGTCGGGAATTTTCGCCCATTAAAAATCAAAACGACATCAGGTACAATTCAGGTACAATGAATGAGTAACTATTGAATAGCCACTTTTCGCACAACTCTAGCTATCATCGCTCAAGTAATTAACGATTATTTGAGTGAACATTAGTACCTTCTCCAGACTATATACTTCCAGAATTCGAAGACATTTTGCTCTCAGCTGCGCACTCCATACAATTTTTTTATGAGTTAACATCGCTCAAGTAATTAACGATTATATATTTCTGCACCAATAAATCTCCGCTGCTCTAAAAAAGGGTATCTATCCCTAGTTTTCTAATTACAGTCCAAGTGTACAAATAATATATATTTTCAACTGTCGTCTTGACTATATTATGACGTTTTGATTAGTAATACAAATACAAAATTCACATTAATATACATACCTATATAAGTGTATCAAATCCTACAACAGATGACACTTTTTTGTAGATAACGCCATGTAGTCTGCGTTTCTGTCAAATCAAAAAAATGTACGTACACATAAACGTGAATAATACATACAAAAAACATATACGTATGTAAAATATGAAACACATGCGACTTATTTTTTTTTTTTGTTTCATACAGACGTAATTTTAAAATGGAGTTAAGTGGATTAGTAGAGAATATAAAGCGACTCAAAACTACAACAATTGCATTTACCTAGGAAAATGTTGCTGGATTGTAATTTGTTGTTCCATTTGATCTATTTCTTTAGAAGTATCAAAATGTGCATACAATTGTATGTCAATTTTTTATATACATCATACATTTATACTATACAACTATATTTTGTTCAAAATATAATTCCCTGTCTACATATAAAACACAATTGAAAAACGTGTTTGAAGAAAAAGCAAATAAAATACCTTGTATAGTATTTAACTAAACAAATAAAACTAACAAGTTTTCTATTATTGTATTTATTTGAACACTAAGTTCTAATAGATGGTACATTTTTAAATTATTGTATGTATATGTAGATATGTGTGTTTAGAACATTAAATCATTATTTCTCTATCAAATGATGTACTTTTGTCCGGTTTTCTTTGCAAGGGGTTGCTTGATAAGTTACTGACTTAGAAGCAAGATTGTGATTTATATTAAGATGTCTTTCTCAAATCGTTGTTCATTTATGACCAAGGACTAAGAATAGATAAATCAAATAGATCTCCCAAACATTAAGAATTTGAGATTTGGCCAAAATGAAAACTTAAGTTGTTTCGATGCGTTTTTTTATTTGAAATAAAATATTTTCCGTACGTTTGTTACTATTCATAATTAGTCAAATAGTCGAGCCTCACGTAAACCAAATTGGATGTATTTTATTCCCGTATTAGAATACTGTTGATATTTTTCCCAACAGAAGTAACGTAGGGAAATGTAAGAAATATTGAAAGCTATATGTATATATTTTCGATTGTAAGCACCGGTGACGTGATATTTAGCAAAAATAATCGAAATCTTCTATTCACTGTATTTAAAACTTGATCTAAATATCAAAAAGAATAAATCGAATCAGATTTTGGGAGTTTTTCATAAAGTTTTCCCACATTAACTATAGACCCGTATCTCGGGCACTCAGTGCCCAAAGCGGATTTCAATTTAAATTCTATATATATATATATATATATATATATATATATATATACGGCAACCGAAATTTTTAAGGGATACGAGTTAAATCAGAAGGGCTCTTGCTGTGATTTTCAATATTGAATATTTGTATTTTTTTTATTGATTGAAAAACATTATTATTATTGTTTTTTCTTGAACACATTGGTGATGATTTGAACAAAATCGCTCCAATGGTCTTTTAGTTAGAGACGTTTATATGCATGAGGCTTCTGGAGGATGGATGGCTGTTGTGCCCCATATCTGTGACTACATACGGCTATAGACTTTAAAAACTTGATAGTTTAGATTACTTTATTTCCGCCACCGAATATCATAGCTTAGCTTAGCAATATAATGTGCAAAATAACAAACTGTACGACGCGATCAAAGACTTGAAGTTCAACGTTTATGCAGAGTTGAAGCTCATTCGTCTTAAACCAGCGAGCGACTTCTTACAACAAATTAAGAATAATGTAGTAAGAAGTAATGTAGCGACAAATTGTTGGGGGGGAAGGGGGTATTAATAATAGCTTACTGTTACAGTTGTAATGTAATAATTATCGTAATCCTAAGATGTTGAGAACTATAGTAAAGGCAATATTAATTTAAATCCTCGTCCAAAATCGTAATCGATATTGGAAATACAACTGATTTTTAGATAAAGTCTAAGAGCCCACCGTATGATGTCTTAAGCTTACTCGAGAAGCATGCAAAAGTACATGGTTGTCGGGAATTTTCGCCCATTAAAAATCAAAACGACATCAGGTACAATTCAGGTACAATGAATGAGTAACTATTGAATAGCCACTTTTCGCACAACACTAGCTATCATCGCTCAAGTAATTAACGATTATTTGAGTGAACATTAGTACCTTCTCCAGACTATATACTTCCAGAATTGGAAGACATTTTGCTCTCAGCTGCGCACTCCATACAATTTTTTTATGAGTTAACATCGCTCAAGTAATTAACGATTATATATTTATGTACCAATAAATCTCCGCTGCTCTAAAAAAGGGTATCTATCCCTAGTTTTCTAATTACAGTCCCGGAATGTGATTTCTTATCACTTCAAGGCCATGCCACTTTTCCGTCATTCCCAAGAAGGGATTCATTTTTATATTATATTACTTCTGTTTGAGATTACTTTTAACCTAGTACAAGAATGTGCATTCAGCCTAAGACTGGCCTAAAATTGGTCTAGTACATTTTCCGTTCTTACCCTAGCTTTTGACATGTTGACAGACAAACTGTTTCTTTTTTTTTTTCTTTTTTTCTTGCTTCTTGGACTAACACGCTCGCACTGTGCCAAGCTTCTTTAAATTAAGGAAAAAACCTTGTAAAAAGATAATTAAATAAAATAATTAAATACAAAACAATATATTTCGGAACATATTTTTGGTGCCTCCTGTGAGGAATTACCCTTTTGCACGATGATCTCGCAAAGGCGGCCAGATTACATATTATAATTTGTGAACACTGTGCTGTGAATCGAGTGTCGTCATTGCCGTTGGTCTGGTGCACATACACGTGACTTCTAACATTAAACAATGGCGGAATTAAACCAATGATTGTCTGCAGTAACAGCAATCAAAAGAATCAGTGAAAGGGTGCTTGGGGCGAGTTCGGTCACGTGCGATGCTTTCCAAATCGAGCAGGAGCGAAAATGTGTGGAGAATCACTATAACCGTTTTGTGCGCTACCATGAGGTATCAGTTGGTACTGCCCAAGGTGATGAACTTCCTGATCATGATCGGTTGTGGGAGCAAGTGGAAAACACATACAACAACACGTGTGTTGCCCTCAATCGATTGCTGTTGCAGTGCAAGGCTTCTTCACATTCGCCTGCTACGACAGAGTCGGCGCAGTCTTCGAAGACAACCACGTGTGATATTAAGCTGGATCCCGTATCAATCTCGGACTTTGATGGATCCTACGCAAATTGGCTCGCATTCAAGGACCTGTTCGAGACGCTGGTACACGATGCCGATTTTCCGGAAGTGTACAAGCTAAGCAAACTTCGACAAGCGGTCAGTGCAAGCGTGGTTCCGTTAATTGGTGGACTCTACTCTGGTGGGCAGCTCTAAAAGACCGGTTTGACAATCCGAAACTGTTGGCCGAGATCCACGTCTCTAGGTTTCTCAACATGGAAGTTGCTGCAGACGAAAGTGTGAAGACGTTACTGACAGTGGTGGATACAGTGCAGGAGTCCCTTCGGGCACGTAGAGTTATGAAGTTACCTGTCGACCATTGGGATGCCTTAGCTGTGCCAATTGTACTGTCGAAGCTACCTGGCACTACAAAACGAGAGTGGACAATGAACTGCGATTCTACTAAAATCCCTGCATTGAGGGATCCTCTCGCGTTTTTGGAGAAGAGAGCAGACAGTCTTTCAACGGAGATCATTCGCACTACTCTACCAACAGAGGCTACAACAATAAGACCGCGGTCAAAGGGTCAAAGTACGATGAAGTCATGTTTGGCTGTAGCCGAAAGTGCGAAATGTTGCTACTGCCATGGACCACACAGGATTTCACGATGTCAGTCCCTTATGTCACGGGGACCAGAGCAGCGATTCGAGGCGTTGAAGAACGTTGGCTTCTGCTTTAACTGTTTGAAAAGCGGACAAAATACAGCATTTCGCTCCAACTTATATCAACTTATTATGAGTTCTCGTTGGACATCAATGCATTTTTCATCCCATTCATTACATCGATGACCCCTGCGGTGCATGTGGACGTTACACACTGGCAGCATTTGTCGGGTCTTGAATTAGCGGACAAGAACTTTGGTACTTCTAGTGGGATAGACATCCTTCTTGGATCTGACGTGTGGGGCTTAGTTGTTCAAAGTGATATTATCTATGGCAAGTCAGATGAACCACACGCCCAACTAACCCGGTTGGGATGGGTTGTATTTGGTCCGGCATCGATAGTACCAGGATCAGCGCCTTCCATCCGTACTTTTGGTGCGCAAGTTTCGGCGGATGAAACAATGAACCTGGAAGAGCTCGTTCGTGAATTTTGGAGGCTGGAGGAGGTGCCCGAACGGGACGCAGAAGATGATGAGTGTGAAAGGTTTTTTGCGACAACACACTCCCGCACTCGTGAATTGCATTTATGCGTGAGTATGCTGAACTGGGGCACATGGAATATGACGGTCAACCTGGCGACCATTCCAGAGCGTACTACATTCTGCACCACGCAGTAACCTCGAAGTTCAGAGTTGCGTTCAACGCCTCAGCTCGCACAACTACGGGTGTCTCGTTGAACGATTTGCAATTGGTCGGCTCTGCAATACAGGACTCTCTGCTGAACATCATTTTCCGGTTTCGGCGTTTTCTCATCGCTCTCACTGCTGACGTTGAGAAGATGTTTCGCCAGATATTGGTGGCTTCAGAATATCGGCGGTTCCAGCGCATCCTGTGGAGAGAGTCTTCGAAAAAAGACTTGAGTGTTTACCAACTTACTACGGTCACTTACGGGATGGCTTGCAGCCCATTCAATGCAGTGCGAACTCTAAACCAGTGTGCCTACGATAATTGCGGAAATGTAGTGGATCAGGCACAGGCTTCAGCAGCGCGGGACTCCATATATATAGGTGTGCGCTGCACACCTTCTTGCATTAACACTCAGAAATGTCCGTGTTGCACTGGGGCTCCAAGACGCAACGTATTATTTATGGTCGGACTCAAACAGCCTGCTTTGTTGGCTGCGTAAGAACCCTGTCGTACTGAAGCCGTACGTGGTAAACAATCGTTATTAGGATGATAAACAGCCATCAAACTAAAAGTTCTTAGGCTTAGTGCCACCATTAATCGACTTGACGACCAAATTCCGAAAATTAAAGATATCCAGGTCTAACTATCGATATCGGTGATATTTGAGAAATAACGACGTTCATTACTTATAGAGAGGTATTTCGGTATAAACGATTATTTTTCTGACAAAACTGAAATATTCCAAAGGACAATGGGAAAGATCTTGGTTCCTTGTTGAAATGCGTTAAATTATTTGGTTGACGTCATCATTTTTGAACACACCGAGGAAGAACACGATACGGAATTAAACGCAGTTCTAAACATTTTTAAGAACATGAACGTTACTCTCAATAAAGAAAAATGTAGTGTAGAAAATTCAAGAACTCAAATTTCTGGGACATATATTAGGTACAGCCGGAATTAGTGCAGATTCTGATAAGGTTAAAACAATTGTTTTCTGTGTTTTGTGACATATTAGCCTATTATGGACTCCGACTGAACCATTATGGAGTCTTATAAAAACGACGTTGCTTTTACATGGGCCGAAAAACAAAAACAAGCATTTCAGCAATTAAAGAATTTGCTTGCAAAAGTTTCCACCTGGACTACCTGGACTAAAACTGTTTCTTTTTTTTTTTTCATTTTGTTCTTGCTTCTTGGACTAACACGCTCGCACTGTGCCAAGCTTCTTTAAATTAAGGAAAAATCCTTGTAAAAAGATAATTATATAAAATAATTAAATACAAAACAATATATTTCGGAACATATTTTTGGTGCCTCCTGTGAGGAATTGCCCTTTTGCACGAGGATCTCGCAAAGGGGGCCAGATTACATATTATAATTTGTGAACATTGTGCTTTGAATCGAGTGTCGTCATTGCCGTTGGTCTGGTGCACATACACGTGACTTCTAACATTAAACAATGGCGGAATTAAACCAAAGATTGTCTGCAGTAACAGCAATCAAAAGAATCAGTGAAATGGTGCTTGGGGCGAGTTCGGTCACGTGCGATACTTTCCAAATCGAGCAGGAGCGAAAATGTGTGGAGAATCACTATAACCGTTTTGTGCGCTACCATGAGGTATCAGTTGGTACTGCCCAAAGTGATGAACTTCCTGATCATGATCGGTTGTGGGAGCAAGTGGAAAACACATACAACAACACGTGTGTTGCCCTCAATCGATTGCTGTTGCAGTGCAAGGCTTCTTCACATTCGCCTGCTACGAAAGAGTCGGCGCAGTCTTCGAAGACAACCACGTGTGATATTAAGCTGGATCCCGTATCAATCTCGGACTTTGATGGATCCTACGCAAATTGGCTCGCATTCAAGGACCTGTTCGAGACGCTGGTACACGATGCCGATTTTCTGGAAGTGTACAAGCTAAGCAAACTTCGACAAGCGGTCAGTGCAAGCGTGGTTCCGTTAATTGGTGGACTCTACTCTGGTGGGCAGCTCTAAAAGACCGGTTTGACAATCCGAAACTGTTGGCCGAGATCCACGTCTCTAGGTTTCTCAACATGGAAGTTGCTGCAGACGAAAGTGTGAAGACGTTACTGACAGTGGTGGATACAGAGCAGGAGTCCCTTCGGGCACGTAGAGTTATGAAGTTACTTGTCGACCATTGGGATGCCTTAGCTGTGCCAATTGTACTGTCGAAGCTACCTGGCACTACTAAACGAGAGTGGAGAATGAACTGCGATTCTACTAAAATTCCTGCATTGAGGGATCCTCTCGCGTTTTTGGAGAAGAGAGCACACAGTCTTTCAACGGAGATCATTCGAACTACTCTACCAACAGAGGCTACAAAAATAAGACCGCGGTCAAAGGGTCAAAGTACGATGAAGTCATGTTTGGCTGTAGCGGAAATTGCGAAATGTTGCTACTGCCATGGACCACACAGGATTTCACGATGTCAGTCCCTTATGTCACGGGGACCAGAGCAGCGATTCGAGGCGTTGAAGAACGTTGGCCTCTGTTTTAACTGTTTGAAAAGCGGACATACATTGAAGCAGTGCTCATCAGGTGGATGTCGGCAGTGTGGTCATAAACACCACACTATGTTTTGCCGTAACAGCAGTGCTCAACTCTTGGCTACACCAGCGGCAGCAGCGCCATCAAAATGCTCAACACCTGCGCCACCAGTTACACCTCATCCTTTGTGACCAACCGACTCCGTGACAACTTACATCACCCGGGGCGATCAGACAATATTGCTTGCAACAGCGCGTGCATATATTACTGGAGATCGTTTCGCAACAGCGCCTTGCTCGTATCCTCTGCGATCCTGGATCGCAGGTAAGTTTTGTTTCAGACCGTTTAGCTAACGTTGTAAGTCTTCGAGAATCGAGTCTTCGCAAATCAAAACTGAAATATTCCAAAGGACAATGGGAAAGATCTTTGGTTGACGTCATTATTTTTGAACACACCGAGGAAGAACACGATACGGAATTAAACGCAGTTCTAAACATTTTTAAGAACATGAACGTTACTCTCAATGAAGAAAAATGTAGTGTAGAAAATTCAAGAACTCAAATTTCTGGGACATATATTAGGTACAGCCGGAATTAGTGCAGATTCTGATAAGGTTAAAACAATTGTTTTCTGTGTTTTGTGACATATTAGGCTATTATGGACTCGGACTGAACCATTATGGAGTCTTATAAAAACAACGTTGCTTTTACATGGGCCGAAAAACAAGAACAAGCATTTCAGCAATTAAAGAATTTGATTGCAAAAATTTCCACCTGGACTACCTTAACACAAATACTCGCACAAGTATTGTGCACAAGTAACACAAGTCTCTGCTGTAGAAAGAAGGTATTCACAAACTGAAAAGGAAAGTCTGGCCTTAGTCTGGGCTGTAGAACGCTTGTATTACTATCTTGCCGGAATCAGTTTCGAGCTTGTAACTGGAAGCAATTTTCAAACCAATAACAAAAGCTCCAGCTTGAATGGAAATATGGGTACTCAGATATATCTGACGGGTAAGTCGAACTAGCTGATTGATTGTCAAGATTCAAGAGTGTAAGATATTATACACATATAGAAGATATTCCATCTGCTAGCACGTAATTCAGCGTTCTGAAGAGTCTACCTTTTACTTGCGCTTGACGGATATCCTCGCAAGTATAAGGTAATCATTGTGAATACGCAAAGAAGGAAATGCTTTTACTTCAACCTTTAACTTTTAAGCATTACCCTATATTTCTGCCTTATACTTGGGTCCTTCCAAGTCCTTAATTTTTATGAATACGGCCCAATGTATACGTTGTATGATCTGGAAAATAGGCCCCTGATGACGGATTATATTTAAAGGATTTAAATGTGTCGTTTCTGACTCATTTTCCAATAGATCCTTCCGCAAACTGAAGGAATTCAAAACGAGTTATAAACACAAAATTTAAATAACGTCATATCAGCAAGTTGTAAAATATGGAAAATTCTAGATGCACAGATGCATGCACCGCAGACAAACAGTTAAACGTTTCCGAAAAAAAACATTCGTGCCAACAGCAAGAATTTCCAAATCCAAAAAAAAATTTAAAAAATCGGTCGTTCTAAGCTATGTTATTCAGTCGGATTATAATGCACGTATTGCACGGGTTAATCATGCTTACATTACAAAACAAATTTTATTATTTATTTCATTCAATAAATTTAATATTTCTTAGCACACGTTCTTATTCGCCATTAGAAGTTAAGTGTACAAATAATATATATTTTCAACTATCGTCTTGTCTATATAATGGCGTTTTGATGAGTAATACAAATACAAAATTCACCTAAATGTACATACCTATATAAGTATATCAAATCCTACAACAGATGACACTTTTTTGTAGATAACGCCATGTAGTCTGCGTTTCTGTCAAATCAAAAAAATGTACATACACATAAACGTGAATAACACGTTCAAAAAACATATACGTATGTAAAATATGAAACACATGCGACATATTTTTTTTTTTTTTTTGTTTCATACAGACGTAATCTTAAAATGGAGTTAAGTGGATTAGTAGAGAATATAAATCAACTCAAAACTACTACAATTGCATTTACCTAGGAAAATGTTGCTGGATTGTAATTTGTTGTTCCATTTGATCTATTTCTTTAGAAGTATCAAAATGTGCATACAATTGTATGTAAATTTTTTATATACAACAAACATTTATATTATACAACTATTTTTTGTTCAAAATATAATTCCCTGTCTACATATAAAAAACAATTGAAAAACACGTTTGAAGAAAAAACAAATAAAATACCTTGTATAGTATTTAACTAAACAAATAAAACTAACAAGTTTTCTATTATTGAATTTATTTGAACACTAAGTACTAATAGATGGTACATTTTTAAATTATTGTGTGTTTAGAATATTAAATCATTATTTCTCTATCAAATGATGTACTTTTGTCCGGTTTTCTTTGTAAGGGGTTGCTTGATAAGTCACTGACTTAGAAGCAAGATTGGGATTTATATTAAGATGTCTTTCTCAAATCGTTATTCATTTATGACCAAAGGCTAAGAATAAATAAATCAAATAGATCTCCCAAACATTAAGAATTTCAGATTTGGCCAAAATGAAAACTTAAATTGTTTCGATGCGTTTTTTTTATTTGAAATAAAATATTTTCCGTACGTTTGTTACTATTCATAATTAGTCAAGTAGTCGAGCCTCACGTAAACCAAATTGGATGTATTCTATTCCCGTATTAGAATACTGTTGATATTTTTTCCAACCACCATCACGGCTTAAAATCCCAAGCGAATGAAATTGTGCGACCTGAGTAAGCTATGCTGAGGGTTGCCCTTCATATTTTTTTAAAGCGTTATTATTCTCTCATCGGCTGCACCTCATTCGAGTAACTGACAGTGCTCAAAGAGTATTTCAGTCTAACTGACAGAAGTAGGAGTGATTGGTGCAGAAACTAGGCTCAGGTCCGCGTCAGACCGTCGCGCCACACTTGTTATTATTATTTATAGTCGGCAAATGTGAACTTTCAATTTCCGTTAGCAAGAAACAAAGTATTTTGATAATTATAGTCGACATAAAGCCCCATTTATCTTAATCACTCACAAAAAAGGGTAGTGAGTCACACATTTTGAGGGTTTTGTATTCTGAGCAAAACCTTGCTGCTTGTGAGGATCATAAGAGCTGTCCAAGTTGTGATGTGTGATTGAGCACATAACATGGAAAAAGGGAGAAAATAGAATGTGAATGTAAAAATTCCAGGCTAATAAGTACGGAATTATCGTTTTGCATTCGAGAAAACATGTTATATCAGATTCCTCCGAAGTCTGATTATTTTTCATTTTACTCTATATTTTTTTTTCTTTATACATATAGTCTTAAATGGGTAGATATAGAGCACTGATGGCTTTGACAACTTTGTTCAGAATTCTCTGAAAAGGGTTTTGGTACCAAATTTATTTATTATTTCATGTTAAACTTTATAAATAGTCACAATCGAAACTCTTGTTTTTTTATCTATTTTTCGGAAAAATTAAGAATACATATAGAAGTAACTTTGGGAAATATTAGAAATATTGAAAGTTATATGTATATATTTTCGATTGTAAGTACTGGTGACGAGATACATAGCAGTGTATTTAAAACTTGATCTAAATATTAAAAAGAATAAATCGAATCAGATTTTGTGAGTTTTTCATAAAGTTTTCTCACATTAACTATATACCCGTATCTCGGGCACTCAGTGCCCAAAGCGGATTTCAATTCAAATTCTATTCAGACCATGCCAAATACACGGCAACTGAAATTTTTGAGGGATACGAGTTAAATCAGGAGGGCTCTTGCTGTGATTTTCAATACTGAATATTTGTATTTTTTTTTATTGATTGAAAAACATTATTATTATTGTTTTTTACACGTGACTTCTAACATTAAACGATGTCGGAATTAAACCAAAGATTGTCGGCAGTAACAGTAATCAAAAGAATCAGTGAAAGGGTGCTTGGGCCGACTTCGGTCATGTGCAATGCTTTCCAAATCGAGCAGGAGCGAAAATGTGTGGAGAATCACTATAACCGTTTTGTGCGCTACCATGAGGTTTTAGTTGGTACTGCCCAAGGTGATGAACTTCCTGATCAAGATCAACAACACACTGCAAACTTCGACAAGCGGTCAGTGCAAGCGTGGTTCCGTTAATTGGTGGACTCTACTCTGGTGGCTATCACAAAGTGTTTGCAGCTCTAAAAAACCGGTTTGACAATCTGAAACTATTGGCCGAGATCCACGTCTCTAGGTTTCTCAAGATGGAAGTTGCTGCAGAAGAAAGTGCGAAGACGTTACTGACAGTGGTGGATACAGTGCAGGAGTCTATTAGTACTACGGGCACGTAGAGTTATGAAGTTACCTGTCGACCAATAGCTGTGCCAATTGTACTGTCGAAGCTACCTGGCACTACAAAACGAGAGTGGACAATGAACTGCGATTCTACTCAAACACACAGTCTTTCAACGGAGATCATTCGCACTACTCTGCCAACAGAGGCTACAACAATAAGACCGTGGTCAAAGGGTTAAAGTACGATGAAGTCATGTTTGGCTGTAGCGGAAAGTGCGAAATGTTGCTACTGCCATGGACCACACAGAATTTCACGATGTCAGTCCCTTATGTCACGTTGACCAGAGCAGCGATTCGAGGCGTTGAAGAACGTTGGCCTCTGTTTTAACTGTTTGAAAAGCGGACATACTTCGAAGCAGTGCTCATCATCTTGGCTACACCAGCGGCAATAGCGCCAACAAAATGCTCAACACCTGCGCCACCAGTTACACATCATCCTTTGTGACCAACCGACTCCGTGACAACTTACATCACCCGGGGCGATCAGACAACAGCGCGTGCATATATTACTGGAGATCGTTTCGCAACAGCGCCTTGCTCGTAGTTTTATTTAAGACCGTTTAGCTAACGTTTTAAGTCTTCGCAGAATCAAGTGTGAAGTAGCTGTAGAAGGTATGGCGCATTAGGTCATACGCGCTAAATGCAGCATTTCGCTCCAACTTATATCAACTTATTATGAGTTCTCGTTGGACATCAATGCATTTTTCATCCCATTCATTACATCGATGACCCCTGCGGTGCATGTGGACGATGCACACTGGCAGCATTTGTCGGGTCTTGAATTAGCGGACCCGAACTTTGGTACTCCTAGTGGGATAGACATCCTTCTTGGATCTGACGTGTGGGGCTTAGTTGTCCAAAGTGATATTATCTATGGCAAGTCAGATGAACCACACGCCCAACTAACCCGGTTGGGATGGGTTGTATTTGGTCCGGCATCGATAGTACCAGGATCAGCGCCTTCTATCCGTACTTTTGGTGCGCAAGTTTCGGCGGATGAAACAATTAACCTGGAAGAGCTCGTTCGTGAATTTTGGAAGCTGGAGAAGGTGCCCGAACGGGACGCAGAAGATGATGAGTGTGAAAGGTTTTTTGCGACAACACACTCCCGCACTCGTGAATTGCATTTATGCGTAAGTATGCTGAACTGGGGCACATGGAATATGTGAGTCAACCTGGCGACCATTCCGGAGCGTACTACATTCCGCACCACGCAGTAACCTCGATGTTCATATGTACAATTGCATCTACCTAGGAAAATGTTGCTGGGTTGTAATTTGTTGTTCCATTTGATATATTTCTTTAGAAGTATCAAAATGTGCATACAATTGTATGTCAATTTTTTATATACATCATACATTTATACTATACAACTATATTTTGTTCAAAATATAATTCCCTGTCTACATATAAAACACAATTGAAAAACGCGTTTGAAGAAAAATCAAATAAAATACCTTGTATAGTATTTAACTAAACAAATAAAACTAACAAGTTTTCTATTATTGAATTTATTTGAACACTAAGTTCTAATAGATGGTACATTTTTAAATTATTGTATGTATATGTAGATATGTGTGTTTAGAACATTAAATCATTATTTCTCTATCAAATGATGTACTTTAGTCCGGTTTTCTTTGCAAGGGGTTGCTTGATAAGTTATTGACTTAGAAGCAAGATTGGGATTTATATTAAGATGTCTTTCTCAAATCGTTGTTCATTTATGACCAAGGACTAAGAATAAATAAATCAAATACATCTCCCAAACATTAAGAATTTGAGATTTGGCCAAAATGAAAACTTAAATTGTTTCGATGCGTTTTTTTATTTGAAATAAAATATTTTCCGTACGTTTGTTACTATTCATAATTAGTCAAGTAGTCGAGCCTCACGTAAACCAAATTGGATGTATTTTATTTCCGTATTAGAATACTATTGATATTTTTCCCAACAGAAGTAACGTAGGGAAATGTAAGAAATATTGAAAGCTATATGTATATGTTTTCGATTGTAATCACCGGTGACGTGATATTTAGCAAAAATAATCGAAATCTTCTATTCAGTGTGTTTAAAACTTGATCTAAATATCAAAAAGAATAAATCGAATAAGATTTTGTGAGTTTTTCATAAAGTTTTCCCACATTAACTATAGACCCGTATCTCGGGCACTCAGTGCCCAAAGCGGATTTCAATTAAAATTCTGTATATATATATATATATATAAACGGCAACCGAAATTTTAAAGGGATACGAGTTAAGTCAGAAGGGCTCTTGCTGTGATTTTCAATATTGAATATTTGTATTTTTTTTATTGATTGAAAAACATTATTATTATTGTTTTTTCTTGAACACATTGGTGACGATTTGAACAAAATCGCTCCAATGGTCTTTTAGTTAGAAACGTTTATATGCATGCGGTTTCTGGAGGATGGATGGCTGTTATGACCCATATCTGTGACTACATACGGCTATAGACTTTAAAAACTTGATAGTTTAGAATACTTTATTTCCGCCAATGAATATCATAGCTTAGCTTAGCAATATAATGTGCAAAATAGCACACTGTACGACGCGATCAAAGACTTGAAGTTCAACGTTTATGCAGTGTTGAAGCTCATTCGTCTTAAACCAGCGAGCGACTTCTTACAACAAATTAAGAATAATGTAGTAAGAAGTAATGTAGCGACAAATTGTTGGGGGGGGAGGGGGTATTAATAATAGCTTACTGTTACAGTTGTAATGTAATAATTATCGTAATCCTAAGATGTTGAGAACTATAGTAAAGGCAATATTAATGTAAATCCTCGTCCAAAATCGTAATCGATATTGGAAATACAACTGATTTTTAGATATAGTCTAAGAGCCCACCGTATGATGTCTTAAGCTTACTCGAGAAGCATGCAAAAGTACATGGTTGTCGGGAATTTTCGCCCATTAAAAATCAAAACGACATCAAGTACAATTCAGGTACAATGAATGAGTAACTATTGAATAGCCACTTTTCGCACAACACTAGCTATCATCGCTCAAGTAATTAACGATTATTTGAGTGAACATTAGTACCTTCTCCAGACTATATACTTCCAGAATTCGAAGACATTTTGCTCTCAGCTGCGCACTCCATACAATTTTTTTATGAGTTAACATCGCTCAAGTAATTAACGATTATATATTTATGTACCAATAAATCTCCGCTGCTCTAAAAAAGGGTCCCTAGTTTTCTAATTACAGTCCCGGAATATGATTTCTTATCACTTCAAGGCCATGCCACGTTTTCCGTCATTCCCAAGAAGGGATTCATTTTTATATTATATTACTTCTGTTTGAGATTACTTTTAACCTAGTACAAGAATGTGCATTTGGCCTAAGACTGACCTAAAATTGATCTAGTACATTTTCCGTTCTTACCCTAGCTTTTGACATGTTGACAGACAAACTGTTTCTTTTTTTTCTTTTTTCTTGTGTCTTGGATTAACAAGCTCGCGCTGTGCCAAGCTTCTTTAAATTAAGGAAAAAACCTTGTAAAAAGATAATTAAATACAAAACAATATATTTCGGAACATATTTTTGGTGCCTCCTGTGAGGAATTGCCCTTTTGCACGATGATCTCGCAAAGGCGGCCAGATTACATATTATAATTTGTGAACACTGTGCTGTGAATCGAGTGTCGTCATTGCCGTTGGTCTGGTGCACATACACGTGACTTCTAACATTAAACAATGGCGGAATTAAACCAAAGATTGTCTGCAGTAACAGCAATCAAAAGAATCAGTGAAAGGGTGCTTGGGGCGAGTTCGGTCACGTGCGATACTTTCCAAATCGAGCAGGAGCGAAAATGTGTGGAGAATCACTATAACCGTTTTGTGCGCTACCATGAGGTATCAGTTGGTACTGCCCAAGGTGATGAACTTCCTGATCATGATCGGTTGTGGGAGCAAGTGGAAAACACATACAACAACACGTGTGTTGCCCTCAATCGATTGCTGTTGCAGTGCAAGGCTTCTTCACATTCGCCTGCTACGAAAGAGTCGGCGCAGTCTTCGAAGACAACCACGTGTGATATTAAGCTGGATCCCGTATCAATCTCGGACTTTGATGGATCCTACGCAAATTGGCTCGCATTCAAGGACCTGTTCGAGACGCTGGTACACGATGCCGATTTTCCGGAAGTGTACAAGCTAAGCAAACTTCGACAAGCGGTCAGTGCAAGCGTGGTTCCGTTAATTGGTGGACTCTACTCTGGTGGGCAGCTCTAAAAGACCGGTTTGACAATCCGAAACTGTTGGCCGAGATCCACGTCTCTAGGTTTCTCAACATGGAAGTTGCTGCAGACGAAAGTGTGAAGACGTTACTGACAGTGGTGGATACAGAGCAGGAGTCCCTTCGGGCACGTAGAGTTATGAAGTTACCTGTCGACCATTGGGATGCCTTAGCTGTGCCAATTGTACTGTCGAAGCTACCTGGCACTACAAAACGAGAGTGGACAATGAACTGCGATTCTACTCAAACACACAGTCTTTCAACGGAGATCATTCGAACTACTCTACCAACAGAGGCTACAACAATAAGACCGCGGTCAAAGGGTCAAAGTACGATGAAGTCATGTTTGGCTGTAGCGGAAATTGCGAAATGTTGCTACTGCCATGGACCACACAGGATTTCACGATGTCAGTCCCTTATGTCACGGGGACCAGAGCAGCGATTCGAGGCGTTGAAGAACGTTGGCCTCTGTTTTAACTGTTTGAAAAGCGGACATACTTCGAAGCAGTGGTCATCAGGTGGATGTCGTCAGTGTGGTCATAAACACCACACTATGTTTTGCCGTAACAGCAGTGCTCAACTCTTGGCTACACCAGCGGCAGCAGCGCCATCAAAATGCTCAACACCTGCGCCATCAGTTACACCTCATCCTTTGTGACCAACCGACTCCGTGACAACTTACATCACCCGGGGCGATCAGACAATATTGCTTGCAACAGCGCGTGCATATATTACTGGAGATCGTTTCGCAACAGCGCCTTGCTCGTATCCTCTGCGATCCTGGATCGCAGGTAAGTTTTGTTTCAGACCGTTTAGCTAACGTTGTAAGTCTTCGAGAATCGAGTCTTCGCAAATCAAAACTGAAATATTCCAAAGGACAATGGGAAAGATCTTGGTTCCTTGTTGAAATGCGTCAAATTATTTGGTTGACGTCATTATTTTTGAACACACCGAGGAAGAACACGATACGGAATTAAACGCAGTTCTAAACATTTTTAAGAACATGAACGTTACTCTCAATGAAGAAAATGTAGTGTAGAAAATTCAAGAACTCAAATTTCTGGGACATATATTAGGTACAGCCGGGATTAGTGCAGATTCTGATAAGGTTAAAACAATTGTTTTCTGTGTTTTGTGACATATTAGCCTATTATGAACTCCGACTGAACCATTATGGAGTGTTATAAAAACGACGTTGCTTTTACATGGGCCGAAAAACAAGAACAAGCATTTCAGCAATTAAAGAATTTGCTTGCAAAAATTTCCACCTGGACTACCTTAACACAAATACTCGCACAAGTATTGTGCACAAGTAACACAAGTCTCTGCTGTAGAAAGAAGGTATTCACAAACTGAAAAGGAAAGTCTGGCCTTAGTCTGGGCTGTAGAACGCTTGTATTACTATCTTGCCGGAATCAGTTTCGAGCTTGTAACTGGAAGTAATTTTCAAACCAATAACAAAAGCTCCAGCTTGAATGGAAATATGGGTACTCAGATATATCTGACGGGTAAGTCGAACTAGCTGATTGATTGTCAAGATTCAAGAGTGTAAGATATTATACACATATAGAAGATATTCCATCATCTAGCACGTTATTCAGCGTTCTGAAGAGTCTTCCTTTTACTTGCGCTTGAAGGATATCCTCGCAAGTATAAGGTTATCATTATGAATACGCGAAGAAGGAAATGCTTATACTTCAACCTTTAACTTTTAAGCATTACCCTATATTTCTGCCTTATACTTGGGTCCTCCCAAGTCCTTAATTTTTATGAATACGGCCCAATGTATACGTTGTATGATCTGGAAAATAGGCCCCTGATGACGGATTATATTTAAAGGATTTAAATGTGTCGTTTCTGACTCATTTTCCAATACATCCTTCCGCAAACTGAAGGAATTCAAAACGAGTTATAAACACAAAATTTAAATAACGTCATATCAGCAAGTTGTAATATATGGAAAATTCTAGATGCACAGATGCATGCACCGCAGACAAACAGTTAAACGTTTCCGAAAAAAAACATTCGTGCCAACAGCAAGAATTTCCAAATCCAAAAAAAAATTTAAAAAATCGGTCGTTCTAAGCTATGTTATTCAGTCGGATTATAATGCACGTATTGCACGGGTTAATCATGCTTACATTACAAAACAAATTTTATTATTTATTTCATTCAATAAATTTAATATTTCTTAGCACACGTTCTTATTCGCCATTAGAAGTTAAGTGTACAAATAATATATATTTTCAACTATCGTCTTGTCTATATTATGGCGTTTTGATGAGTAATACAAATACAAAATTCACCTAAATGTACATACCTATATAAGTATATCAAATCCTACAACAGATGACACTTTTTTGTAGATAACGCCATGTAGTCTGCGTTTCTGTCAAATCAAAAAAATGTACATACACATAAACGTGAATAACACGTTCAAAAAACATATACGTATGTAAAATATGAAACACATGCGACATATTTTTTTTTTTTTTTTTTGTTTCATACAGACGTAATCTTAAAATGGAGTTAAGTGGATTAGTAGAGAATATAAAGCAACTCAAAACTACTACAATTACATTTACCTAGGAAAATGTTGCTGGATTGTAATTTGTTGTTCCATTTGATCTATTTCTTTAGAAGTATCAAAATGTGCATACAATTGTATGTAAATTTTTTATATACAACAAACATTTATATTATACAACTGATATATTTGTTCAAAATATAATTCCCTGTCTACATAAAAAAAAAAAGGAAAAACACGTTTGAAGAAAAAACAAATAAAATACCTTGTATAATATTTAACTAAACAAATAAAACTAACAAGTTTTCTATTATTGAATTTATTTGAACACTAAGTACTAATAGATGGTACATTTTTAAATTATTCTGTGTATATGTAGATATGTGTGTTTAGAATATTAAATCATTATTTCTCTATCAAATGATGTACTTTTGTCCGGTTTTCTTTGTAAGGGGTTGCTTGATAAGTCACTGACTGTCTCAAATCGTTATTCATTTATGACCAAAGACTAAGAATAAATAAATCAAATAGATCTCCCAAACATTAAGAATTTCAGATTTGGCCAAAATGAAAACTTAAATTGTTTCGATGCGTTTTTTTTATTTGAAATAAAATATTTTCCGTACGTTTGTTACTATTCATAATTAGTCAAGTAGTCGAGCCTCACGTAAACCAAATTGGATGTATTCTATTCCCGTATTAGAATACTGTTGATATTTTTTCCAACCACCATCACGGCTTAAAATCCCAAGCGAATGAAATTGTGCGACCTGAGTATGCTATGCTGAGGGTTGCCCTTCATATTTTTTTAAAGCGTTATTATTCTCTCATCGGCTGCACCTCATTCGAGTAACTGACAGTGCTCAAAGAGTATTTCAGTCTAACTGACAGAAGTAGGAGTGGTTGGTGCAGAAACTAAGCTCAGGTCCACGTCAGACCGTCGCGCCACACTTGTTATTATTATTTATAGTCGGCAAATGTGAACTTTCAATTTCCGTTAGCAAGAAACAAAGTATTTTGATAATTATAGTCGACATAAAGCCCCATTTATCTTAATCACTCACAAAAAAGGGTAGCGAGTCACACATTTTGAGGGTTTTATATTCTGAGCAAAACCTTGCTGCTTGTGAGGATCATAAGAGCTGTCCAAGTTGTGATGTGTGATTGAGCACATAACATGGAAAAAGGGAGAAAATTGAATGTGAATGTAAAAATTCCAGGCTAATAAGTACGGAATTATCGTTTTGCATTCGAGAAAACATGTTATATCAGATTCCTCCGAAGTCTGATTATTTTTCATTTTATTCTATATTTTTTTTTTCTTTATACATATAGTCTTAAATGGGTAGATATAGAGCACTGATGGCTTTGACAACTTTGTTCAGAATTCTCTGAAAAGGGTTTTGGTACCAAATTTATTTATTATTTCATGTTAAACTTTATAAATAGTCACAATCGAAACTCTTGTTTTTTTATCTATTTTTCGGAAAAATTAAGAATACATATAGAAGTAACTTTGGGAAATATTAGAAATATTGAAAGCTATATGTATATATTTTCGATTGTAAGCATTGGTGACGAGATACATACAAAAATAATCGAAATCTTCTATTCAGTGTATTTAAAACTTGATCTAAATATTAAAAAGAATAAATCGAATCAGATTTTGTGAGTTTTTCATAAAGTTTTCTCACATTAACTATATACCCGTATCTCGGGCACTCAGTGCCCAAATACACGGCAACTGAAATTTTTGAGGGATACGAGTTAAATCAGGAGGGCTCTTGCTGTGATTTTCAATACTGAATATTTGTATTTTTTTTTATTGATTGAAAAACATTATTATTATTGTTTTTTACACGTGACTTCTAACATTAAACAATGGCGGAATTAAACCAAAGATTGTCGGCAGTAACAGTAATCAAAAGAATCAGTGAAAGGGTGCTTGGGCCGACTTCGGTCATGTGCAATGCTTTCCAAATCGAGCAGGAGCGAAAATGTGTGGAGAATCACTATAACCGTTTTGTGCGCTACCATGAGGTTTTAGTTGGTACTGCCCAAGGTGATGAACTTCCTGATCAAGATCAACAACACACTGCAAACTTCGACAAGCGGTCAGTGCAAGCGTGGTTCCGTTAATTGGTGGACTCTACTCTGGTGGCTATCACAAAGTGTTTGCAGCTCTAAAAAACCGGTTTGACAATCTGAAACTATTGGCCGAGATCCACGTCTCTAGGTTTCTCAAGATGGAAGTTGCTGCAGAAGAAAGTGTGAAGACGTTACTGACAGTGGTGGATACAGTGCAGGAGTCTATTAGTACTACGGGCACGTAGAGTTATGAAGTTACCTGTCGACCAATAGCTGTGCCAATTGTACTGTCGAAGCTACCTGGCACTACAAAACGAGAGTGGACAATGAACTGCGATTCTACTCAAGCACACAGTCTTTCAACGGAGATCATTCGCACTACTCTGCCAACAGAGGCTACAACAATAAGACCGTGGTCAAAGGGTCAAAGTACGATGAAGTCATGTTTGGCTGTAGCGGAAAGTGCGAAATGTTGCTACTGCCATGGACCACACAGAATTTCACGATGTCAGTCCCTTATGTCACGAGCAGCGATTCGAGGCGTTGAAGAATGTTGGCCTCTGTTTTAACTGTTTGAAAAGCGGACATACTTCGAAGCAGTGCTCATCATCTTGGCTACACCAGCGCCAACAAAATGCTCAACACCTGCGCCACCAGTTACACATCATCCTTTGTGACCAACCGACTCCGTGACAACTTACATCACCCGGGGCGATCAGACAACAGCGCGTGCATATATTACTGGAGATCGTTTCGCAACAGCGCCTTGCTCGTAGTTTTATTTAAGACCGTTTAGCTAACGTTTTAAGTCTTCGCAGAATCAAGTGTGAAGTAGCTGTAGAAGGTATGGCGCATTAGGTCATACGCGCTAAATGCAGCATTTCGCTCCAACTTATATCAACTTATTATGAGTTCTCGTTGGACATCAATGCATTTTTCATCCCATTCATTACATCGATGACCCCTGCGGTGCATGTGGACGATGCACACTGGCAGCATTTGTCGGGTCTTGAATTAGCGGACCCGAACTTTGGTACTCCTAGTGGGATAGACATCCTTCTTGGATCTGACGTGTGGGGCTTAGTTGTCCAAAGTGATATTATCTATGGCAAGTCAGATGAACCACACGCCCAACTAACCCGGTGGGGATGGGTTGTATTTGGTCCGGCATCGATAGTACCAGGATCAGCGCCTTCTATCCGTACTTTTGGTGCGCAAGTTTCGGCGGATGAAACAATTAACCTGGAAGAGCTCGTTCGTGAATTTTGGAAGCTGGAGGAGGTGCCCGAACGGGACGCAGAAGATGATGAGTGTGAAAGGTTTTTTGCGACAACACACTCCCGCACTCGTGAATTGCATTTATGCGTAAGTATGCTGAACTGGGGCACATGGAATATGTGAGTCAACCTGGCGACCATTCCGGAGCGTACTACATTCCGCACCACGCAGTAATCTCGATGTTCATATGTACAATTGCATCTACCTAGGAAAATGTTGCTGGGTTGTAATTTGTTGTTCCATTTGATATATTTCTTTAGAAGTATCAAAATGTGCATACAATTGTATGTCTTTTTTTTTATATACATCATACATTTATACTATACAACTATATTTTGTTCAAAATATAATTCCCTGTCTACATATAAAACACAATTGAAAAACGCGTTTGAAGGAAAAGCAAATAAAATACCTTGTATAGTATTTAACTAAACAAATAAAACTAACAAGTTTTCTATTATTGAATTTATTTGAACACTAAGTTCTAATAGATGGTACATTTTTAAATTATTGTATGTATATGTAGATATGTGTGTTTAGAACATTAAATCATTATTTCTCTATCAAATGATGTACTTTTGTCCGGTTTTCTTTGCAAGGGGTTGCTTGATAAGTTATTGACTTAGAAGCAAGATTGGGATTTATATTAAGATGTCTTTCTCAAATCGTTGTTCATTTATGACCAAGGACTAAGAATAAATAAATCAAATAGATCTCCCAAACATTAAGAATTTGAGATTTGGCCAAAATGAAAACTTAAATTGTTTCGATGCATTTTTTTATTTGAAATAAAATATTTTCCGTACGTTTGTTACTATTCATAATTAGTCAAGTAGTCGAGCCTCACGTAAACCAAATTGGATGTATTTTCTTTCCGTATTAGAATACTATTGATATTTTTCCCAACAGAAGTAACGTAGGGAAATGTTAGAAATATTGAAAGCTATATGTATATGTTTTCGATTGTAAGCAACGGTGACGTGATATTTAGCAAAAATAATCGAAATCTTCTATTCAGTGTGTTTAAAACTTGATCTAAATATCAAAAAGAATAAATCGAATAAGATTTTGTGAGTTTTTCATAAAGTTTTCCCACATTAACTATAGACCCGTATCTCGGGCACTCAGTGCCCAAAGCGGATTTCAATTAAAATTCTGTATATATATATATATATATATAAACGGCAACCGAAATTTTAAAGGGATACGAGTTAAATCAGAAGGGCTCTTGCTGTGATTTTCAATATTGAATATTTGTATTTTTTTTATTGATTGAAAAACATTATTATTATTGTTTTTTCTTGAACACATTGGTGACGATTTGAACAAAATCGCTCCAATGGTCTTTTAGTTAGAAACGTTTATATGCATGCGGTTTCTGGAGGATGGATGGCTGTTATGACCCATATCTGTGACTACATACGGCTATAGACTTTAAAAACTTGATAGTTTAGAATACTTTATTTCCGCCAATGAATATCATAGCTTAGCTTAGCAATATAATGTGCAAAATAGCACACTGTACGACGCGATCAAAGACTTGAAGTTCAACGTTTATGCAGAGTTGAAGGTCATTCGTCTTAAACCAGCGAGCGACTTCTTACAACAAATTAAGAATAATGTAGTAAGAAGTAATGTAGCGACAAATTGTTGGGGGGGAGGGGGTATTAATAATAGCTTACTGTTACAGTTGTAATGTAATAATTATCGTAATCCTAAGATGTTGAGAACTATAGTAAAGGCAATATTAATGTAAATCCTCGTCCAAAATCGTAATCGATATTGGAAATACAACTGATTTTTAGATATAGTCTAAGAGCCCACCGTATGATGTCTTAAGCTTACTCGAGAAGCATGCAAAAGTACATGGTTGTCGGGAATTTTCGCCCATTAAAAATCAAAACGACATCAGGTACAATTCAGGTACAATGAATGAGTAACTATTGAATAGCCACTTTTCGCACAACACTAGCTATCATCGCTCAAGTAATTAACGATTATTTGAGTGAACATTAGTACCTTCTCCAGACTATATACTTCCAGAATTCGAAGACATTTTGCTCTCAGCTGCGCACTCCATACAATTTTTTTATGAGTTAACATCGCTCAAGTAATTAACGATTATATATTTATGTACCAATACATCTCCGCTGCTCTAAAAAAGGGTATCTATCCCTAGTTTTCTAATTACAGTCCCGGAATGTGATTTCTTATCACTTCAAGACCATGCCACTTTTCCATCATTCCCAAGAAGGGATTCATTTTTGTATTATATTATATTACTTCTGTTTGAGATTACTTTTAACCTAGTACAAGAATGTATTCGGCCTAAGACTGACCTAAAATTGATCTAGTACATTTTCCGTTCTTACCCTAGCTTTTGACATGTTGACAGACAAACTGTTTCTTTTTTTCTTTTTTTCTTGTGTCTTGGATTAACACGCTCGCGCTGTGCCAAGCTTCTTTAAATTAAGGAAAAAACCTTGTAAAAAGATAATTAAATACAAAACAATTTATTTCGGAACATATTTTTGGTGCCTCCTGTGAGGAATTGCCCTTTTGCACGATGATCTCGCAAAGGCGGCCAGATTACATATTATAATTTGTGAACACTGTGCTGTGAATCGAGTGTCGTCATTGCCGTTGGTCTGGTGCACATACACGTGACTTCTAACATTAAACAATGGCGGAATTAAACCAAAGATTGTCTGCAGTAACAGCAATCAAAAGAATCAGTGAAAGGGTGCTTGGGGCGAGTTCGGTCACGTTTTGTGCGCTACCATGAGGTTTCAGTTGGTACTGCCCAAGGTGATGAACTTCCTGATCATGATCGGTTGTGGGAGCAAGTGGGAAACACATACAACAACACGTGTGTTGCCCTCAATCGATTGCTGTTGCAGTGCAAGACAGAGTCGGCGCAGTCTTCGAAGACAACCACGTGTGATATTAAGCTGGATCCCGTATGAATCTCGGACTTTGATGGATCCTACGCAAATTGGCTCGCATTCAAGGACCTGTTCGAGACGCTGGTACACGATGCCGATTTTCCGGAAGTGTACAAGTTAAGCAAACTTCGACCAGCGGTCAGTGCAAGCGTGGTTCCGTTAATTGGTGGACTCTACTCTGGTGGGCAGCTCTAAAAAACCGGTTTGACAATCCGAAACTGTTGGCCGAGATCCACGTCTCTAGGTTTCTCAACATGGAAGTTGCTGCAGACGAAAGTGTGAAGACGTTACTGACAGTGGTGGATACAGTGCAGGAGTCCCTTCGGGCACGTAGAGTTATGAAGTTACCTGTCGACCATTGGGATGCCTTAGCTGTGCCAATTGTACTGTCGAAGCTACCTGGCACTACAAAACGAGAGTGGACAATGAACTGCGATTCTACTAAAATTCCTGCATTGAGGGATCCTCTCGCGTTTTTGGAGACGAGAGCACACAGTCTTTCAACGGAGATCATTCGAACTACTCTACCAACAGAGGCTACAACAATAAGACCGCGGTCAAAGTACGATGATTTCTGTTTGAGATTACTTTTAACCTAGTACAAGAATGTGCATTCGGCCTAAGACTGACCTAAAACTGATCTAGTACTTTTTCCGTTCTTACCCTAGCTTTTGACATGTTGACAGACAAACTGTTTTTTTTTTTTTTCTTTTTTTCTTGCTTCTTGGACTAACACGCTCGCACTGTGCCAAGCTTCTTTAAATTAAGGAAAAAACCTTGTAAAAAGATAATTAAATAAAAATTTAACCATTAAATACAAACCAATATATTTCGGAACATATTTTTGGTGCCTCCTGTAAGGAATTGCCCTTTTGCACGATGATGTCGCAAAGGCGGCCAGATTACATATTATAATTTGTGAACACTGTGCTGTGAATCGAGTGTCGTCATTGCCGTTGGTCTGGTGCACATACACGTGACTTCTAACATTAAACAATGGCGGAATTAAACCAAAGATTGCGATCCGATTGCGAACTATCTGCGATCCTGGATCGCAGGTAAGTTTTGTTTCAGACCGTTTAGCTAACGTTTTAAGTCTTCGCAGAATCATGTGTGAAGTAGCTGTAGAAGGTATGGCGCATTAGGTCATATGCGCGCTAAATGCAACATTTCGCTCCAACTTATATCAACTTATTATGAGTTCTCGTTGGACATCAATGCATTTTTCATGCCATTCATTACATCGATGACCCCTGCGGTGCATGTGGACGATGCACACTGGCAGCATTTGTCGGGTCTTGAATTAGCGGACCCGAACTTTGGTACTCCTAGTGGGATAGACATCCTTCTTGGATCTGACGTTTGGGACTTAGTTGTCCAAAGTGATATTATGTATGGCAAGTCAGATGAACCACACGCCCAACTAACCCGGTTGGGATGGGTTGTATTTGGTCCGGCATCGATAGTACCAGGATCAGCGCCTTCTATCCGTACTTTTGGTGCGCAAGTTTCGGCGGATGAAACAATTAACCTGGAAGAGCTCGTTCGTGAATTTTGGAACCTGGAGGAGGTGCCCGAACGGGACGCAGAAGATGATGAGTGTGAAAGGTTTTTTGCGACAACACACTCCCGCACTCGTGAATTGCATTTATGCGTGAGTATGCTGAACTGAGGCACATGGAATATGTGGGTCAACCTGGCGACCATTCCGGAGCGTACTACATTCCGCACCACGCAGTAACCTCGATGTTCATATGTACAATTGCATCTACCTAGGAAAATGTTGCTGGGTTGTAATTTGTTGTTCCATTTGATATATTTCTTTAGAAGTATCAAAATGTGCATACAATTGTATGTCTTTTTTTTATATACATCATACATTTATACTATACAACTATATTTTGTTCAAAATATAATTCCCTGTCTACATATAAAACACAATTGAAAAACGCGTTTGAAGAAAAAGCAAATAAAATACCTTGTATAGTATTTAACTAAACAAATAAAACTAACAAGTTTTCTATTATTGAATTTATTTGAACACTAAGTTCTAATAGATGGTACATTTTTAAATTATTGTATGTATATGTAGATATGTGTGTTAAGAACATTAAATCATTATTTCTCTATCAAATGATGTACTTTTGTCCGGTTTTCTTTGCAAGGGGTTGCTTGATAAGTTACTGACTTAGAAGCAAGATTGGGATTTATATTAAGATGTCTTGTCCAAAGTGATATTATCTATGGCAAGTCAGATGAACCACACGCCCAACTAACCCGGTTGGGATGGGTTGTATTTGGTCCGGCATCGATAGTACCAGGATCAGCGCCTTCTATCCGTACTTTTGGTGCGCAAGTTTCGGCGGATGAAACAATTAACCTGGAAGAGCTCGTTCGTGAATTTTGGAACCTGGAGGAGGTGCCCGAACGGGACGCAGAAGATGATGAGTGTGAAAGGTTTTTTGCGACAACACACTCCCGCACTCGTGAATTGCATTTATGCGTGAGTATGCTGAACTGGGGCACATGGAATATGTGGGTCAACCTGGCGACCATTCCGGAGCGTACTACATTCCGCACCACGCAGTAACCTCGATGTTCATATGTACAATTGCATCTACCTAGGAAAATGTTGCTGGGTTGTAATTTGTTGTTCCATTTGATATATTTCTTTAGAAGTATCAAAATGTGCATACAATTGTATGTCAATTTTTTATATACATCATACATTTATACTATACAACTATATTTTGTTCAAAATATAATTCCCTGTCTACATATAAAACACAATTGAAAAACGCGTTTGAAGAAAAAGCAAATAAAATACCTTGTATAGTATTTAACTAAAACTAACAAGTTTTCTATTATTGAATTTATTTGAACACTAAGTTCTAATAGATGGTACATTTTTAAATTATTGTATGTATATGTAGATATGTGTGTTTAGAACATTAAATCATTATTTCTCTATCAAATGATGTACTTTTGTCCGGTTTTCTTTGCAAGGAGTTGCTTGATAAGTTATTGACTTAGAAGCAAGATTGGGATTTATATTAAGACGTCTTTCTCAAATCGTTGTTCATTTATGACCAAGGACTAAGAATAAATAAATCAAATAGATCTCCCAAACATTAAGAATTTGAGATTTGGCCAAAATGAAAACTTAAATTGTTTCGATGCGTTTTTTTATTTGAAATAAAATATTTTCCGTACGTTTGTTACTATTCATAATTAGTCAAGTAGTCGAGCCTCACGTAAACCAAATTGGATGTATTTTATTCCCGTATTAGAATACTGTTGATATTTTTCCCAACAGAAGTAACGTAGGGAAATGTAAGAAATATTGAAAGCTATATGTATATATTTTCGATTGTAAGCACCGGTGACGTGATATTTAGCAAAAATAATCGAAATCTTTTATTCAGTGTGTTTAAAACTTGATCTAAATATAGAATAAATAAAGAATAAATCGAATAAAATTTTGTAAGTTTTTCATAAAGTTTTCCCACATTAACTATAGACCCGTATCTCGGGCACTCAGTGCCCAAAGCGGATTTCAATTAAAATTCAATTAAAATATATATATATATATATATATATATATATATATATATATATATATATATACGTCGTATCCCTCAAAAATTTCGGTTGGCGTATATATATATATATATATATATATACGCCAACCGAAATTTTTGAGGGATACGACTTAAATCAGAAGGGCTCTTGCTGTGATTTTCAATATTGAATATTTGTATTTTTTTTATTGATTGAAAAACATTATTATTATTGTTTTTTCTTGAACACATTGGTGACGATTTGAACAAAATCGCTCCAATGGTCTTTTAGATAGAGACGTTCATATGCATGAGGTTTCTGGAGGATGGATGGCTGTTATGTCCCATATCTGTGACTACATACGGCTATAGACTTTAAAAACTTGATAGTTTAGATTACTTTATTTCCGCCACCGAATATCATAGCTTAGCTTAGCAATATAATGTGCAAAATAACACACTGTACGACGCGATCAAAGACTTGAAGTTCAACGTTTATGCAGAGTTGAAGCTCATTCGTCTTAAACCAGCGAGCGACTTCTTACAACAAATAAAGAATAATGTAGTAAGAAGTAATGTAGCGACAAATTGTAGGGGGGGAGGGGGTATTAATAATAGCTTACTGTTACAGTTGTAATGTAATAATTATCGTAATCCTAAGATGTTAAGAACTATAGTAAAGGCAATATTAATTTAAATCCTCGTCCAAAATCGTAACCGATATTGGAAATACAACTGATTTTTAGATATAGTCTAAGAGCCCACCGTATGCTTAAGCTTACTTGAGAAGCATGCAAAAGTACATGGTTGTCGCGAATTTTCGCCCATTAAAAATCAAAACGACATCAGGTACAATTCAGGTACAATGAATGAGTAACTATTGAATAGCCACTTTTCGCACAACACTAGCTATCATCGCTCAAGTAATTAACGATTATTTGAGTGAACATTAGTAAATTCTCCAGACTATATACTTCCAGAATTCGAAGACATTTTGCTCTCAGCTGCGCACTCCATACAATTTTTTTATGAGTTAACATCGCTCAAGTAATTAACGATTATATATTTATGTACCAATAAATCTCCGCTGCTCTAAAAAAGGGTATCTATCCCTAGTTTTCTAATTACAGTCCCGGAATATGATTTCTTATCACTTCAAGGCCATGCCACTTTTCCGTCATTCCCAAGAAGGGATTCATTTTTATATTATATTACTTCTGTTTGAGATTACTTTTAACCTAGTACAAGAATGTGCATTCAGCCTAAGACTGGCCTAAAATTGATCTAGTACATTTTCCGTTCTTACCCTAGCTTTTGACATGTTGACAGACAAACTGTTTCTTTTTTTTCTTTTTTTCTTGCTTCTTGGACTAACACGCTCGCACTGTGCCAAGCTTCTTTAAATTAAGGAAAAAACCTTGTAAAAAGATAATTAAATAAAATAATTAAATACAAAACAATATATTTCGGAACATATTTTTGGTGCCTCCTGTGAGGAATTGCCCTTTTGCACGATGATCTCGCAAAGGCGGCCAGATTACATATTATAATTTGTGAACACTGTGCTGTGAATCGAGTGTCGTCATTGCCATTGGTCTGGTGCACATACACGTGACTTCTAACATTAAACAATGGCGGGATTAAACCAAAGATTGTCTGCAGTAACAGCAATCAAAAGAATCAGTGAAAGGGTGCTTGGGGCGAGTTCGGTCACGTGCGATGCTTTCCAAATCGAGCAGGAGCGAAAATGTGTGGAGAATCAATATAACCGTTTTGTGCGCTACCATGAGGTTTCAGTTGGTACTGCCCAAGGTGATGAACTTCCTGATCATGATCGGTTGTGGGAGCAAGTGGAAAACACATACAACAACACGTGTGTAGCCCTCAATCGATTGCTGTTGCAGTGCAGGGCTTCTTCACATTCGCCTGCTACGACAGAGTCGGCGCAGTCTTCGAAGACAACCACGTGTAATATTAAGCTGGATCCCGTATCAATCTCGGACTTTGATGGATCCTACGCAAATTGGCTCGCATTCAAGGACCTGTTCGAGACGCTGGTACACGATGCCGATTTTCCGGAAGTGTACAAGCTAAGCAAACTTCGACAAGCGGTCAGTGCAAGCGTGATTCCGTTAATTGGTGGACTCTACTCTGGTGGGCAGCTCTAAAAAACCGGTTTGACAATCCGAAACTGTTGGCCGAGATCCACGTCTCTAGGTTTCTCAACATGGAAGTTGCTGCAGACGAAAGTGTGAAGACGTTACTGACAGTGGTGGATACAGTGCAGGAGTCCCTTCGGGCACGTAGAGTTATGAAGTTACCTGTCGACCATTGGGATGCCTTAGCTGTGCCAATTGTACTGTCGAAGCTACCTGGCACTACAAAACGAGAGTGGACAATGAACTGCGATTCTACTAAAATTCCTGCATTGAGGGATCCTCTCGCGTTTTTGGAGAAGAGAGCACACAGTCTTTCAACGGAGATCATTCGCACTACTCTACCAACAGAGGCTACAACAATAAGACCGCGGTCAAAGGGTCAAAGTACGATGAAGTCATGTTTGGCTGTAGCGGAAATTGCGAAATGTTGCTACTGCCATGGACCACACCGGATTTCACGATGTCAGTCCCTTATGTCACGGGGACCAGAGCAGCGATTCGAGGCGTTGAAGAACGTTGGCCTCTGCTTTAACTGTTTGAAAAGCGGACATACTTCGAAGCAGTGCTCATCAGGTGGATGTCGTCAGTGTGGTCATAAACACCACACTATGTTTTGCCGTAACAGCAGTGCTCAACTCTTGGCTACACCAGCGGCAGCAGCGCCAACAAAATGCTCAACACCTGCGCCACCAGTTACACCTCATCCTTTGTGACCAACCGACTCCGTGACAACTTACATCACCCGGGGCGATCGGACAATATAGCTTGCAACAGCGCGTGCATATATTACTGGAGATCGTTTCGCAACAGCGCCTTGCTCGTATCCTCTGCGATCCTGGATCGCAGGTAAGTTTTGTTTCAGACCGTTTAGCTAACGTTTTAAGTCTTCGCAGAATCATGTGTGAAGTAGCTGTAGAAGGTATGGCGCATTAGGTCATATGCGCGCTAAATGCAGCATTTCGCTCCAACTTATATCAACTTATTATGAGTTCTCGTTGGACATCAATGCATTTTTCATCCCATTCATTACATCGATGACCCCTGCGGTACATGTGGACGATGCACACTGGCAGCATTTGTCGGGTCTTGAATTAGCGGACCCGAACTTTGGTACTCCTAGTGGGATAGACATCCTTCTTGGATCTGACGTGTGGGGCTTAGTTGTCCAAAGTGATATTATCTATGGCAAGTCAGATGAACCACACGCCCAACTAACCCGGTTGGGATGGGTTGTATTTGGTCCGGCATCGATAGTACCAATATCAGCGCCTTCTATCCGTACTTTTGGTGCGCAAGTTTCGGCGGATGAAACAATTAACCTGGAAGAGCTCGTTCGTGAATTTTGGAAGCTGGAGGAGGTGCCCGAACGGGACGCAAAAGATGATGAGTGTGAAAGGTTTTTTGCGACAACACACTCCCACACTCGTGAATTGCATTTATGCGTGAGTATGCTGAACTGGGGCACATGGAATATGTGGGTCAATCTGGCGACCATTCCGGAGCGTACTACATTCCGCACCACGCAGTAACCTCGATGTTCATATGTACAATTGCATCTACCTAGGAAAATGTTGCTGGGTTGTAATTTGTTGTTCCATTTGATATATTTCTTTAGAAGTATCAAAATGTGCATACAATTGTATGTCAATTTTTTATATACATCATACATTTATACTATACAACTATATTTTGTTCAAAATATAATTCCCTGTCTACATATAAAACACAATTGAAAAACGCGTTTGAAGAAAAAGCAAATAAAATACCTTGTATAGTATTTAACTAAAAAAATAAAACTAACAAGTTTTCTATTATTGAATTTATTTGAACACTAAGTTCTAATAGATGGTACATTTTTAAATTATTGTATGTATATGTAGATATGTGTGTTTAGAACATTAAATCATTATTTCTCTATCAAATGATGTACTTTTGTCCGGTTTTCTTTGCAAGGGGTTGCTTGATAGGTTACTGACTTAGAAGCAAGATTGGGATTTATATTAAGATGTCTCTCTCAAATCGTTGTTCATTTATGACCAAGGACTAAGAATAAATAAATCAAATAGATCTCCCAAACATTAAGAATTTGAGATTTGGCCAAAATGAAAACTTAAATTGTTTCGATGCGTTTTTTATTTGAAATACAATATTTTCCGTACGTTTGTTACTATTCATAATTAGTCAAGTAGTCGAGCCTCACGTAAACCAAATTGGATGCATTTTATTTCCGTATTAGAATACTGTTGATATTTTTCCCAACAGAAGTAACGTAGGGAAATGTAAGAAATATTGAAAGCTATATGTATATATTTTCGATTGTAAGCACCGGTGACGTGATATTTAGCAAAAATAATCGAAATCTTCTATTCAGTGTATTTAAAACTTGATCTAAATATCAAAAAGAATAAATCGAATAAGATTTTGTGAGTTTTTCATAAAGTTTTCCCACATTAACTATAGACCCGTACCTCGGGCACTCAGTGCCCAAAGCGGATTTCAATTAAAATTCTGTATATATATATATATATATGTATATATGTATATATATATATATATATATACGGCAACCGAAATTTTTAAGGGATACGAGTTAAATCAGAAGGGCTCTTGCTGTGATTTTCAATATTGAATATTTGTATTTTTTTTATTGATTGAAAAACATTATTATTATTGTTTTTTCTTGAACACATTGGTGACGATTTGAACAAAATCGCTCCAATGGTCTTTTAGATAGAGACGTTTATATGCATGAGGTTTCTGGAGGATGGATGGCTGTTATGCCCCATATCTGTGACTACATACGGCTATAGACTTTAAAAACTTGATAGTTTAGATTACTTTATTTCCGCCACCGAATATCATAGCTTAGCTTAGCAATATAATGTGCAAAATAACACACTGTACGACGCGATCAAAGACTTGAAGTTCAACGTTTATGCAGAGTTGAAGCTCATTCGTCTTAAACCAGCGAGCGACTTCTTACAACAAATTAAGAATAATGTAGTAAGAAGTAATGTAGCGACAAATTGTAGGGGGGGAGGGGGTATTAATAATAGCTTACTGCTTACTACTTACAAGGCCATGCCACTTTTCCGTCATTCCCAAGAAGGGATTCATTTTTATATTATATTACTTCTGTTTGAGATTACTTTTAACCTAGTACAAGAATGTGCATTCAGCCTAAGACTGGCCTAAAATTGATCTAGTACATTTTCCGTTCTTACCCTAGCTTTTGACATGTTGACAGACAAACTGTTTCTTTTTTTTCTTTTTTTCTTGCTTCTTGGACTAACACGCTCGCACTGTGCCAAGCTTCTTTAAAAACCTTGTAAAAAGATAATTAAATAAAATAATTAAATACAAAACAATATATTTCGGAACATATTTTTGGTGCCTCCTGTGAGGAATTGCCCTTTTGCACGATTATCTCGCAAAGGCGGCCAGATTACATATTATAATTTGTGAACACTGTGCTGTGAATCGAGTGTCGTCATTGCCATTGGTCTGGTGCACATACACGTGACTTCTAACATTAAACAATGCCGGAATTAAACCAAATATTGTCTGCAGTAACAGCAATCAAAAGAATCAGAGAAAGGGTGCTTGGGGCGAGTTCGGTCACGTGCGATGCTTTCCAAATCGAGCAGGAGCGAAAATGTGTGGAGAATCACTATAACCATTTTGTGCGCTACCATGAGGTTTCAGTTGGTACTGCCCAAGGTGATGAACTCCCTGATCATGATCGGTTGTGGGAGCAAGTGGAAAACACATACAACAACACGTGTGTTGCCCTCAATCGATTGCTGTTGCAGTGCAAGGCTTCTTCACATTCGCCTGCTACGACAGAGTCGGCGCAGTCTTCGAAGACAACCACGTGTGATATTAAGCTGGATCCCGTATCAATCTCGGACTTTGATGGATCCTACGCAAATTGGCTCGCATTCAAGGACCTGTTCGAGACGCTGGTACACGATGCCGATTTTCCGGAAGTGTACAAGCTAAGCAAACTTCGACAAGCGGTCAGTGCAAGCGTGGTTCCGTTAATTGGTGGACTCTACTCTGGTGGGCAGCTCTAAAAAACCGGTTTGACAATCCGAAACTGTTGGCCGAGATCCACGTCTCTAGGTTTCTCAACATGGAAGTTGCTGCAGACGAAAGTGTGAAGACGTTACTGACAGTGGTGGATACAGTGCAGGAGTCCCTTCGGGCACGCAGAGTTATGAAGTTACCTGTCGACCATTGGGATGCCTTAGCTGTGCCAATTGTACTGTCGAAGCTACCTGGCACTACAAAACGAGAGTGGACAATGAACTGCGATTCTACTAAAATTCCTGCATTGAGGGATCCTCTCGCGTTTTTGGAGAAGAGAGCACACAGTCTTTCAACGGAGATCATTCGCACTACTATACCAACAGAGGCTACAGCAATAAGACCGCGGTCAAAGGGTCAAAGTACGATGAAGTCATGTTTGGCTGTAGCGGAAATTGCGAAATGTTGCTACTGCCATGGACCACACCGGATTTCACGATGTCAGTCCCTTATGTCACGGGGACCAGAGCAGCGATTCGAGGCGTTGAAGAACGTTGGCCTCTGCTTTAACTGTTTGAAAAGCGGACATACTTCGAAGCAGTGCTCATCAGGTGGATGTCGTCAGTGTGGTCATAAACACCACACTATGTTTTGCCGTAACAGCAGTGCTCAACTCTTGGCTACACCAGCGGCAGCAGCGCCAACAAAATGCTCAACACCTGCGCCACCAGTTACACCTCATCCTTTGTGACCAACCGACTCCGTGACAACTTACATCACCCGGGGCGATCGGACAATATAGCTTGCAACAGCGCGTGCATATATTACTGGAGATCGTTTCGCAACAGCGCCTTGCTCGTATCCTCTGCGATCCTGGATCGCAGGTAAGTTTTGTTTCAGACCGTTTAGCTAACGTTTTAAGTCTTCGCAGAATCATGTGTGAAGTAGCTGTAGAAGGTATGGCGCATTAGGTCATATGCGCGCTAAATGCAGCATTTCGCTCCAACTTATATCAACTTATTATGAGTTCTCGTTGGACATCAATGCATTTTTCATCCCATTCATTACATCGATGACCCCTGCGGTACATGTGGACGATGCACACTGGCAGCATTTGTCGGGTCTTGAATTAGCGGACCCGAACTTTGGTACTCCTAGTGGGATAGACATCCTTCTTGGATCTGACGTGTGGGGCTTAGTTGTCCAAAGTGATATTATCTATGGCAAGTCAGATGAACCACACGCCCAACTAACCCGGTTGGGATGGGTTGTATTTGGTCCGGCATCGATAGTACCAATATCAGCGCCTTCTATCCGTACTTTTGGTGCGCAAGTTTCGGCGGATGAAACAATTAACCTGGAAGAGCTCGTTCGTGAATTTTGGAAGCTGGAGGAGGTGCCCGAACGGGACGCAAAAGATGATGAGTGTGAAAGGTTTTTTGCGACAACACACTCCCACACTCGTGAATTGCATTTATGCGTGAGTATGCTGAACTGGGGCACATGGAATATGTGGGTCAATCTGGCGACCATTCCGGAGCGTACTACATTCCGCACCACGCAGTAACCTCGATGTTCATATGTACAATTGCATCTACCTAGGAAAATGTTGCTGGGTTGTAATTTGTTGTTCCATTTGATATATTTCTTTAGAAGTATCAAAATGTGCATACAATTGTATGTCAATTTTTTATATACATCATACATTTATACTATACAACTATATTTTGTTCAAAATATAATTCCCTGTCTACATATAAAACACAATTGAAAAACGCGTTTGAAGAAAAAGCAAATAAAATACCTTGTATAGTATTTAACTAAAAAAATAAAACTAACAAGTTTTCTATTATTGAATTTATTTGAACACTAAGTTCTAATAGATGGTACATTTTTAAATTATTGTATGTATATGTAGATATGTGTGTTTAGAACATTAAATCATTATTTCTCTATCAAATGATGTACTTTTGTCCGGTTTTCTTTGCAAGGGGTTGCTTGATAGGTTACTGACTTAGAAGCAAGATTGGGATTTATATTAAGATGTCTCTCTCAAATCGTTGTTCATTTATGACCAAGGACTAAGAATAAATAAATCAAATAGATCTCCCAAACATTAAGAATTTGAGATTTGGCCAAAATGAAAACTTAAATTGTTTCGATGCGTTTTTTATTTGAAATACAATATTTTCCGTACGTTTGTTACTATTCATAATTAGTCAAGTAGTCGAGCCTCACGTAAACCAAATTGGATGCATTTTATTTCCGTATTAGAATACTGTTGATATTTTTCCCAACAGAAGTAACGTAGGGAAATGTAAGAAATATTGAAAGCTATATGTATATATTTTCGATTGTAAGCACCGGTGACGTGATATTTAGCAAAAATAATCGAAATCTTCTATTCAGTGTATTTAAAACTTGATCTAAATATCAAAAAGAATAAATCGAATAAGATTTTGTGAGTTTTTCATAAAGTTTTCCCACATTAACTATAGACCCGTACCTCGGGCACTCAGTGCCCAAAGCGGATTTCAATTAAAATTCTGTATATATATATATATATATGTATATATGTATATATATATATATATATATACGGCAACCGAAATTTTTAAGGGATACGAGTTAAATCAGAAGGGCTCTTGCTGTGATTTTCAATATTGAATATTTGTATTTTTTTTATTGATTGAAAAACATTATTATTATTGTTTTTTCTTGAACACATTGGTGACGATTTGAACAAAATCGCTCCAATGGTCTTTTAGATAGAGACGTTTATATGCATGAGGTTTCTGGAGGATGGATGGCTGTTATGCCCCATATCTGTGACTACATACGGCTATAGACTTTAAAAACTTGATAGTTTAGATTACTTTATTTCCGCCACCGAATATCATAGCTTAGCTTAGCAATATAATGTGCAAAATAACACACTGTACGACGCGATCAAAGACTTGAAGTTCAACGTTTATGCAGAGTTGAAGCTCATTCGTCTTAAACCAGCGAGCGACTTCTTACAACAAATTAAGAATAATGTAGTAAGAAGTAATGTAGCGACAAATTGTAGGGGGGGAGGGGGTATTAATAATAGCTTACTACTTACAAGGCCATGCCACTTTTCCGTCATTCCCAAGAAGGGATTCATTTTTATATTATATTACTTCTGTTTGAGATTACTTTTAACCTAGTACAAGAATGTGCATTCAGCCTAAGACTGGCCTAAAATTGATCTAGTACATTTTCCGTTCTTACCCTAGCTTTTGACATGTTGACAGACAAACTGTTTCTTTTTTTTCTTTTTTTCTTGCTTCTTGGACTAACACGCTCGCACTGTGCCAAGCTTCTTTAAAAACCTTGTAAAAAGATAATTAAATAAAATAATTAAATACAAAACAATATATTTCGGAACATATTTTTGGTGCCTCCTGTGAGGAATTGCCCTTTTGCACGATTATCTCGCAAAGGCGGCCAGATTACATATTATAATTTGTGAACACTGTGCTGTGAATCGAGTGTCGTCATTGCCATTGGTCTGGTGCACATACACGTGACTTCTAACATTAAACAATGCCGGAATTAAACCAAATATTGTCTGCAGTAACAGCAATCAAAAGAATCAGAGAAAGGGTGCTTGGGGCGAGTTCGGTCACGTGCGATGCTTTCCAAATCGAGCAGGAGCGAAAATGTGTGGAGAATCACTATAACCATTTTGTGCGCTACCATGAGGTTTCAGTTGGTACTGCCCAAGGTGATGAACTCCCTGATCATGATCGGTTGTGGGAGCAAGTGGAAAACACATACAACAACACGTGTGTTGCCCTCAATCGATTGCTGTTGCAGTGCAAGGCTTCTTCACATTCGCCTGCTACGACAGAGTCGGCGCAGTCTTCGAAGACAACCACGTGTGATATTAAGCTGGATCCCGTATCAATCTCGGACTTTGATGGATCCTACGCAAATTGGCTCGCATTCAAGGACCTGTTCGAGACGCTGGTACACGATGCCGATTTTCCGGAAGTGTACAAGCTAAGCAAACTTCGACAAGCGGTCAGTGCAAGCGTGGTTCCGTTAATTGGTGGACTCTACTCTGGTGGGCAGCTCTAAAAAACCGGTTTGACAATCCGAAACTGTTGGCCGAGATCCACGTCTCTAGGTTTCTCAACATGGAAGTTGCTGCAGACGAAAGTGTGAAGACGTTACTGACAGTGGTGGATACAGTGCAGGAGTCCCTTCGGGCACGCAGAGTTATGAAGTTACCTGTCGACCATTGGGATGCCTTAGCTGTGCCAATTGTACTGTCGAAGCTACCTGGCACTACAAAACGAGAGTGGACAATGAACTGCGATTCTACTAAAATTCCTGCATTGAGGGATCCTCTCGCGTTTTTGGAGAAGAGAGCACACAGTCTTTCAACGGAGATCATTCGCACTACTATACCAACAGAGGCTACAGCAATAAGACCGCGGTCAAAGGGTCAAAGTACGATGAAGTCATGTTTGGCTGTAGCGGAAATTGCGAAATGTTGCTACTGCCATGGACCACACAGGATTTCACGATGTCAGTCCCTTATGTCACGGGGACTAGAGCAGCGATTCGAGGCGTTGAAGAACGTTGGCCTCTGTTTTAACTGTTTGAAAAGCGAACATACTTCGAAGCAGTGCTCATCAGGTGGATGTCGTCAGTGTGGTCATAAACACCACACTATGTTTTGCCGTAACAGCAGTGCTCAACTCTTGGCTACACCAGCGGCAGCAGCGCCAACAAAATGCTCAACACCTGCGCCACCAGTTACACCTCATCCTTTGTGACCAACCGACTCTGTCACAACTTACATCACCCGGGGCGATCAGACAATATTGCTTGCAACAGCGCGTGCATATATTACTGGAGATCGTTTCGCAACAGCGCCTTGCTCGTATCCTCTGCGATCCTGGATCGCAGGTAAGTTTTGTTTCAGACCATTTAGCTAACGTTTTAAGTCTTCGCAGAATCATGTGTGAAGTAGCTGTAGAAGGTATGGCGCATTAGGTCATATGCGCGCTAAATGCAGCATTTCGCTCCAACTTATATCAACTTATTATGAGTTCTCGTTGGACATCAATGCATGTGGACGATGCACACTGGCAGCATTTGTCGGGTCTTGAACTAGCGGACCCGAACTTTGGTACTCCTAGTGGGATAGACATCCTTCTTGTATCTGACGTGTGGGGCTTAGTTGTCCAAAGTGATATTATCTATGGCAAGTCAGATGAACCACACGCCCAACTAACCCGGTTGGGATGGGTTGTATTTGGTCCGGCATCGATAGTACCAGGATCAGCGCCTTCTATCCGTACTTTTGTTGCGCAAGTTTCGGCGGATGAAACAATTAACCTGGAAGAGCTCGTTCGTGAATTTTGGAAGCTGGAGGAGGTGCCCGAACGGGACGCAAAAGATGATGAGTGTGAAAGGTTTTTTGCGACAACACACTCCCACACTCGTGAATTGCATTTATGCGTGAGTATGCTGAACTGGGGCACATGGAATATGTGGGTCAATCTGGCGACCATTCCGGAGCGTACTACATTCCGCACCACGCAGTAACCTCGATGTTCATATGTACAATTGCATCTACCTAGGAAAATGTTGCTGGGTTGTAATTTGTTGTTCCATTTGATATATTTCTTTAGAAGTATCAAAATGTGCATACAATTGTATGTCAATTTTTTATATACATCATACATTTATACTATACAACTATATTTTGTTCAAAATATAATTCCCTGTCTACATATAAAACACAATTGAAAAACGCGTTTGAAGAAAAAGCAAATAAAATACCTTGTATAGTATTTAACTAAAACTAACAAGTTTTCTATTATTGAATTTATTTGAACACTAAGTTCTAATAGATGGTACATTTTTAAATTATTGTATGTATATGTAGATATGTGTGTTTAGAACATTAAATCATTATTTCTCTATCAAATGATGTACTTTTGTCCGGTTTTCTTTGCAAGGGGTTGCTTGATAAATTACTGACTTAGAAGCAAGATTGGGATTTATATTAAGATGTCTTTCTCAAATCGTTGTTCATTTATGACCAAGGACTAAGAATAAATAAATCAAATAGATCTCCCAAACATTAAGAATTTGAGATTTGGCCAAAATGAAAACTTAAATTGTTTCGATGCCTTTTTTTTATGTGAAATAAAATATTTTCCGTACGTTTGTTACTATTCATAATTAGTCAAGTAGTCGAGCTTCACGTAAACCAAATTGGATGTATTTTGTTCCCGTATTAGAATACTGTTGATATTTTTCCCAACAGAAGTAACGTAGGGAAATGTAAGAAATATTGAAAGCTATATGTATATATTTTCGATTGTAAGCACCGGTGACGTGATATTTAGCAAAAATAATCGAAATCTTCTATTCAGTGTGTTTAAAACTTGATCTAAATATCAAAAAGAATAAATCGAATAAGATTTTGTGAGTTTTTCATAAAGTTTTCCCACATTAACTATAGACCCGTATCTCGGGCACTCAGTGCCCAAAGCGGATTTCAAATAAAATTCTGTATATATATATATATATATATAAATAATATAAAAATATAATATAAAAATGTTTGAGGGATACGACTTAAATCAGAAGGGCTCTTGCTGTGATTTTCAATATTGAATATTTGTATTTTTTTTATTGATTGAAAAACATTATTATTATTGTTTTTTCTTGAACACATTGGTGACGATTTGAACAAAATCGCTCCAATGGTCTTTTAGATAGAGACGTTCATATGCATGAGGTTTCTGGAGGATGGATGGCTGTTATGTCCCATATCTGTGACTACATACGGCTATAGACTTTAAAAACTTGATAGTTTAGATTACTTTATTTCCGCCACCGAATATCATAGCTTAGCTTAGCAATATAATGTGCAAAATAACACACTGTACGACGCGATCAAAGACTTGAAGTTCAACGTTTATGCAGAGTTGAAGCTCATTCGTCTTAAACCAGCGAGCGACTTCTTACAACAAATAAAGAATAATGTAGTAAGAAGTAATGTAGCGACAAATTGTAGGGGGGGAGGGGGTATTAATAATAGCTTACTGTTACAGTTGTAATGTAATAATTATCGTAATCCTAAGATGTTAAGAACTATAGTAAAGGCAATATTAATTTAAATCCTCGTCCAAAATCGTAACCGATATTGGAAATACAACCGATTTTTAGATATAGTCTAAGAGCCCACCGTATGATGTCTTAAGCTTACTCGAGAAGCATGCAAAAGTACATGGTTGTCGGGAATTTTCGCCCATTAAAAATCAAAACGACATCAGGTACAATTCAGGTACAATGAATGAGTAACTATTGAATAGCCACTTTTCGCACAACACTAGCTATCATCGCTCAAGTAATTAACGATTATTTGAGTGAACATTAGTAAATTCTCCAGACTATATACTTCCAGAATTCGAAGACATTTTGCTCTCAGCTGCGCACTCCATACAATTTTTTTATGAGTTAACATCGCTCAAGTAATTAACGATTATATATTTATGTACCAATAAATCTCCGCTGCTCTAAAAAAGGGTATCTATCCCTAGTTTTCTAATTACAGTCCCGGAATGTGATTTCTTATCACTTCAAGGCCATGCCACTTTTCCGTCATTCCCAAGAAGGGATTCATTTTTATATTATATTACTTCTGTTTGAGATTACTTTTAACCTAGTACAAGAATGTGCATTCAGCCTAAGATTGGCCTAAAATTGATCTAGTACATTTTCCGTTCTTACCCTAGCTTTTGACATGTTGACAGACAAACTGTTTCTTTTTTTTCTTTTTTTCTTGCTTCTTGGACTAACACGCTCGCACTGTGCCAAGCTTCTTTAAATTAAGGAAAAAACCTTGTAAAAAGATAATTAAATAAAATAATTAAATACAAAACAATATATTTCGGAACATATTTTTGGTGCCTCCTGTGAGGAATTGCCCTTTTGCACGATGATCTCGCAAAGGCGGCCAGATTACATATTATAATTTGTGAACACTGTGCTGTGAATCGAGTGTCGTCATTGCCATTGGTCTGGTGCACATACACGTGACTTCTAACATTAAACAATGGCGGAATTAAACCAAAGATTGTCTGCAGTAACAGCAATCAAAAGAATCAGTGAAAGGGTGCTTGGGGCGAGTTCGGTCACGTGCGATGCTTTCCAAATCGAGCAGGAGCGAAAATGTGTGGAGAATCACTATAACCGTTTTGTGCGCTACCATGAGGTTTTAGTTGGTACTGCCCAAGGTGATGAACTTCCTGATCATGATCGGTTGTGGGAGCAAGTGGAAAACACATACAACAACACGTGTGTTGCCCTCAATCGATTGCTGTTGCAGTGCAAGGCTTCTTCACATTCGCCTGCTACGACAGAGTCGGCGCAGTCTTCGAAGACAACCACGTGTAATATTAAGCTGGATCCCGTATCAATCTCGGACTTTGATGGATCCTACGCAAATTGGCTCGCATTCAAGGACCTGTTCGAGACGCTGGTACACGATGCCGATTTTCCGGAAGTGTACAAGCTAAGCAAACTTCGACAAGCGGTCAGTGCAAGCGTGGTTCCGTTAATTGGTGGACTCTACTCTGGTGGGCAGCTCTAAAAAACCGGTTTGACAATCCGAAACTGTTGGCCGAGATCCACGTCTCTAGGTTTCTCAACATGGAAGTTGCTGCAGACGAAAGTGTGAAGACGTTACTGACAGTGGTGGATACAGTGCAGGAGTCCCTTCGGGCACGTAGAGTTATGAAGTTACCTGTCGACCATTGGGATGCCTTAGCTGTGCCAATTGTACTGTCGAAGCTACCTGGCACTACAAAACGAGAGTGGACAATGAACTGCGATTCTACTAAAATTCCTGCATTGAGGGATCCTCTCGCGTTTTTGGAGAAGAGAGCACACAGTCTTTCAATGGATATCATTCGCACTACTCTACCAACAGAGGCTACAACAATAAGACCGCGGTCAAAGGGTCAAAGTACGATGAAGTCATGTTTGGCTGTAGCGGAAATTGCGAAATGTTGCTACTGCCATGGACCACACCGGATTTCACGATGTCAGTCCCTTATGTCACGGGGACCAGAGCAGCGATTCGAGGCGTTGAAGAACGTTGGCCTCTGTTTTAACTGTTTGAAAAGCGGACATACTTCGAAGCAGTGCTCATCAGGTGGATGTCGTCAGTGTGGTCATAAACACCACACTATGTTTTGCCGTAACAGCAGTGCTCAACTCTTGGCTACACCAGCGGCAGCAGCGCCAACAAAATGCTCAACACCTGCGCCACCAGTTACACCTCATCCTTTGTGACCAACCGACTCCGTGACAACTTACATCACCCGGGGCGATCGGACAATATAGCTTGCAACAGCGCGTGCATATATTACTGGAGATCGTTTCGCAACAGCGCCTTGCTCGTATCCTCTGCGATCCTGGATCGCAGGTAAGTTTTGTTTCAGACCGTTTAGCTAACGTTTTAAGTCTTCGCAGAATCATGTGTGAAGTAGCTGTAGAAGGTATGGCGCATTAGGTCATATGCGCGCTAAATGCAGCATTTCGCTCCAACTTATATCAACTTATTATGAGTTCTCGTTGGACATCAATGCATTTTTCATCCCATTCATTACATCGATGACCCCTGCGGTACATGTGGACGATGCACACTGGCAGCATTTGTCGGGTCTTGAATTAGCGGACCCGAACTTTGGTACTCCTAGTGGGATAGACATCCTTCTTGGATCTGACGTGTGGGGCTTAGTTGTCCAAAGTGATATTATCTATGGCAAGTCAGATGAACCACACGCCCAACTAACCCGGTTGGGATGGGTTGTATTTGGTCCGGCATCGATAGTACCAATATCAGCGCCTTCTATCCGTACTTTTGGTGCGCAAGTTTCGGCGGATGAAACAATTAACCTGGAAGAGCTCGTTCGTGAATTTTGGAAGCTGGAGGAGGTGCCCGAACGGGACGCAAAAGATGATGAGTGTGAAAGGTTTTTTGCGACAACACACTCCCACACTCGTGAATTGCATTTATGCGTGAGTATGCTGAACTGGGGCACATGGAATATGTGGGTCAATCTGGCGACCATTCCGGAGCGTACTACATTCCGCACCACGCAGTAACCTCGATGTTCATATGTACAATTGCATCTACCTAGGAAAATGTTGCTGGGTTGTAATTTGTTGTTCCATTTGATATATTTCTTTAGAAGTATCAAAATGTGCATACAATTGTATGTCAATTTTTTATATACATCATATATTTATACTATACAACTATATTTTGTTCAAAATATAATTCCCTGTCTACATATAAAACACAATTGAAAAACGCGTTTGAAGAAAAAGCAAATAAAATACTTTGTATAGTATTTAACTAAAAAAATAAAACTAACAAGTTTTCTATTATTGAATTTATTTGAACACTAAGTTCTAATAGATGGTACATTTTTAAATTATTGTATGTATATGTAGATATGTGTGTTTAGAACATTAAATCATTATTTCTCTATCAAATGATGTACTTTTGTCCGGTTTTCTTTGCAAGGGGTTGCTTGATAGGTTACTGACTTAGAAGCAAGATTGGGATTTATATTAAGATGTCTCTCTCAAATCGTTGTTCATTTATGACCAAGGACTAAGAATAAATAAATCAAATAGATCTCCCAAACATTAAGAATTTGAGATTTGGCCAAAATGAAAACTTAAATTGTTTCGATGCGTTTTTTTATTTGAAATACAATATTTTCCGTACGTTTGTTACTATTCATAATTAGTCAAGTAGTCGAGCCTCACGTAAACCAAATTGGATGCATTTTATTTCCGTATTAGAATACTGTTGATATTTTTCCCAACAGAAGTAACGTAGGGAAATGTAAGAAATATTGAAAGCATATGTATATATTTTCGATTGTAAGCACCGGTGACGTGATATTTAGCAAAAATAATCGAAATCTTCTATTCAGTGTATTTAAAACTTGATCTAAATATCAAAAAGAATAAATCGAATAAGATTTTGTGAGTTTTTCATAAAGTTTTCCCACATTAACTATAGACCCGTATCTCGGGCACTCAGTGCCCAAAGCGGATTTCAATTAAAATTCTGTATATATATATATATACGAAATTTTTAAGGGATACGAGTTAAATCAGAAGGGCTCTTGCTGTGATTTTCAATATTGAATATTTGTATTTTTTTTATTGATTGAAAAACATTAACAAAAAAAAACATGAAACACATTGGTGACGATTTGAACAAAATCGCTCCAATGGTCTTTTAGATAGAGACGTTTATATGCATGAGGTTTCTGGAGGATGGATGGCTGTTATGCCCCATATCTGTGACTACATACGGCTATAGACTTTAAAAACTTGATAGTTTAGATTACTTTATTTCCGCCACCGAATATCATAGCTTAGCTTAGCAATATAATGTGCAAAATAACACACTGTACGACGCGATCAAAGACTTGAAGTTCAACGATTATGCAGAGTTGAAGCTCATTTGTCTTAAACCAGCGAGCGACTTCTTACAACAAATTAAGAATAATGTAGTAAGAAGTAATGTAGCGACAAATTGTAGGGGGGGAGGGGGTATTAATAATAGCTTACTACTTACAAGGCCATGCCACTTTTCCGTCATTCCCAAGAAGGGATTCATTTTTATATTATATTACTTCTGTTTGAGATTACTTTTAACCTAGTACAAGAATGTGCATTCAGCCTAAGACTGGCCTAAAATTGATCTAGTATATTTTCCGTTCTTACCCTAGCTTTTGACATGTTGACAGACAAACTGTTTCTTTTTTTTCTTTTTTTCTTGCTTCTTGGACTAACACGCTCGCACTGTGCCAAGCTTCTTTAAAAACCTTGTAAAAAGATAATTAAATAAAATAATTAAATACAAAACAATATATTTCGGAACATATTTTTGGTGCCTCCTGTGAGGAATTGCCCTTTTGCACGATTATCTCGCAAAGGCGGCCAGATTACATATTATAATTTGTGAACATTGTCCTGTTAATCGAGTGTCGTCATTGCCTTTGGTCTGGTGGACATACACGTGACTTCTAACATTAAACAATGGCGGAATTAAACCAAAGATTATCTGCAGTAACAGCAATCAAAAGAATCAGTGAAAGGGTGCTTGGAGCGAGTTCGGTCACGTGCGATGCTTTTCAAATCAAGCAGGAGCGAAAATGTGTGGAGAATCACTATAACCGTTTTGTGCGCTACCACGAGGTTTTAGTTGGTACTGCCCAAGGTGATGAACTCCCTGATCATGATCGGTTGTGGGAGCAAGTGGAAAACACATACTCAATCGATTGCTGTTGCAGTGCAAGGCTTCTTCACATTCGCCTGCTACGACAGAGTCGGCGCAGTCTTCGAAGACAACCACGTGTGATATTAAGCTGGATCCCGTATCAATCTCGGACTTTGATGGATCCTACGCAAATTGGCTCGCATTCAAGGACCTGTTCGAGACGCTGGTACACGATGCCGATTTTCCGGAAGTGTACAAGCTAAGCAAACTTCGACAAGCGGTCAGTGCAAGCGTGGTTCCGTTAATTGGTGGACTCTACTCTGGTGGGCAGCTCTAAAAAACCGGTTTGACAATCCGAAACTGTTGGCCGAGATCCACGTCTCTAGGTTTCTCAACATGGAAGTTGCTGCAGACGAAAGTGTGAAGACGTTACTGACAGTGGTGGATACAGTGCAGGAGTCCCTTCGGGCACGCAGAGTTATGAAGTTACCTGTCGACCATTGGGATGCCTTAGCTGTGCCAATTGTACTGTCGAAGCTACCTGGCACTACAAAACGAGAGTGGACAATGAACTGCGATTCTACTAAAATTCCTGCATTGAGGGATCCTCTCGCGTTTTTGGAGAAGAGAGCACACAGTCTTTCAACGGAGATCATTCGCACTACTATACCAACAGAGGCTACAGCAATAAGACCGCGGTCAAAGGGTCAAAGTACGATGAAGTCATGTTTGGCTTATGTCACGGGGACCAGAGCAGCGATTCGAGGCGTTGAAGAACATTGGCCTCTGTTTTAACTGTTTGAAAAACGAACATACTTCGAAGCAGTGCTCATCAGGTGGATGTCGTCAGTGTGGTCATAAACACCACACTATGTTTTGCCGTAACAGCAGTGCTCAACTCTTGGCTACACCAGCGGCAGCAGCGCCAACAAAATGCTCAACACCTGCGCCACCAGTTACACCTCATCCTTTGTGACCAACCGACTCCGTGACAACTTACATCACCCGGGGCGATCGGACAATATTGCTTGCAACAGCGCGTGCATATATTACTGGAGATCGTTTCGCAACAGCGCCTTGCTCGTATCCTCTGCGATCCTGGATCGCAGGTAAGTTTTGTTTCAGACCGTTTAGCTAACGTTTTAAGTCTTCGCAGAATCATGTGTGAAGTAGCTGTAGAAGGTATGGCGCATTAGGTCATATGCGCGCTAAATGCAGCATTTCGCTCCAACTTATATCAACTTATTATGAGTTCTCGTTGGACATCAATGCATTTTTCATCCCATTCATTACATCGATGACCCCTGCGGTGCATGTGGACGTTACACACTGGCAGCATTTGTCGGGTCTTGAACTAGCGGACCCGAACTTTGGTACTCCTAGTGGGATAGACATCCTTCTTGGATCTGACGTGTGGGGCTTAGTTGTCCAAAGTGATATTATCTATGGCAAGTCAGATGAACCACACGCCCAACTAACCCGGTTGGGATGGGTTGTTTTTGGTCCGGCATCGATAGTACCAGGATCAGCGCCTTCTATCCGTACTTTTGGTGCGCAAGTTTCGGCGGATGAAACAATTAACCTGGAAGAGCTCGTTCGTGAATTTTGGAAGCTGGAGGAGGTGCCCGAACGGGTGTGAAAGCTTTTTTGCGACAACACACTCCCGCACTCGTGAATTGCATTTATGCGTGAGTATGCTGAACTGGGGCACATGGAATATGTGGGTCAACCTGGCGACCATTCCGGAGCGTACTACATTCCGCACCACGCAGTAACCTCGATGTTCATATGTACAATTGCATCTACCTAGGAAAATGTTGCTGGGTTGTAATTTGTTGTTCCATTTGATATATTTCTTTAGAAGTATCAAAATGTGCATACAATTGTATGTCAATTTTTTATATACATCATACATTTATACTATACAACTATATTTTGTTCAAAATATAATTCCCTGTCTACATATAAAACACAATTGAAAAACGCGTTTGAAGAAAAAGCAAATAAAATACCTTGTATAGTATTTAACTAAACACATAAAACTAACAAGTTTTCTATTATTGAATTTATTTGAACACTAAGTTCTAGGAGATGGTACATTTTTAAATTATTGTATGTATATGTAGATATGTGTGCTTAGAACATTAATTCATTATTTCTCTATCAAATGATGTACTTTTGTCCGGTTTTCTTTGCAAGTTACTGACTTAGAAGCAAGATTGGGATTTATATTAAGATGTCTTTCTCAAATCGTTGTTCATTTATGACCAAGGACTAAGAATAAATAAATCAAATAGATCTCCCAAACATTAAGAATTTGAGATTTGGCCAAAATGAAAACTTAAATTGTTTCGATGCCTTTTTTTTATGTGAAATAAAATATTTTCCGTACGTTTGTTACTATTCATAATTAGTCAAGTAGTCGAGCCTCACGTAAACCAAATTGGATGTATTATATTCCCGTATTAGAATACTGTTGATATTTTTCCCAACAGAAGTAACGTAGGGAAATGTAAAAAATATTGAAAGCTATATGTATATATTTTCGATTGTAAGCACCGGTGACGTGATATTTAGCAAAAATAATCGAAATCTTCTATTCAGTGTATTTAAAACTTGATCTAAATATCAAAAAGAATAAATCGAATCAGATTTTGTGAGTTTTTCATAAAGTTTTCCCACATTAACTATAGACCCGTATCTCGGGCACTCAGTGCCCAAAGCGGATTTCAATTAAAATTCTGTATATATATATATATATATATATATATATATATATATATATATATATATATATATATATATATATACGGCAACCGAAATTTTTAAGGGATACGACTTAAATCAGAAGGGCTCTTGCTGTGATTTTCAATATTGAATATTTGTATTTTTTTTATTGATTGAAAAACATTATTATTATTGTTTTTTCTTGAACACATTGGTGACGATTTGAACAAAATCGCTCCAATGGTCTTTTAGATAGAGACGTTCATATGCATGAGGTTTCTGGAGGATGGATGGCTGTTATGCCCCATATCTGTGACTACATACGGCTATAGACTTTAAAAACTTGATAGTTTAGATTACTTTATTTCCGCCACCGAATATCATAGCTTAGCTTAGCAATATAATGTGCAAAATAACACACTGTACGACGCGATCAAAGACTTGAAGTTCAACGATTATGCAGAGTTGAAGCTCATTTGTCTTAAACCAGCGAGCGACTTCTTACAACAAATTAAGAATAATGTAGTAAGAAGTAATGTAGCGACAAATTGCTTGGGGGGAGGCGGTATTAATAATAGCTTACTGTTACAGTTGTAATGTAATAATTATCGTAATCCTAAGATGTTAAGAACTATAGTAAAGGCAATATTAATTTAAATCCTCGTCCAAAATCGTAATCGATATTGGAAATACAACCGATTTTTAGATATAGTCTAAGAGCCCACCGTATGATGTCTTAAGCTTACTCGTGAAGCATGCAAAAGTACATGGTTGTCCTGAATTTTCGCCCATTAAAAATCAAAACGACATCAGGTACAATTCAGGTACAATGAATGAGTAACTATTGAATAGCCACTTTTCGCACAACACTAGCTATCATCGCTCAAGTAATTAACGATTATTTGAGTGAACATTAGTACCTTCTCCAGACTATATACTTCCAGAATTCGAAGACATTTTGCTCTCAGCTGCGCACTCCATACAATTTTTTTATGAGTTAACATCGCTCAAGTAATTAACGATTATATATTTATGTACCAATAAATCTCCGCTGCTCCAAAAAAGGGTATCTATCCCTAGTTTTCTAATTACAGTCCCGGAATGTGATTTCTTATCACTTCAAGGCCATGCCACTTTTCCGTCATTCCCAAGAAGGGACTCATTTTTATATTATATTACTTCTGTTTGAGATTACTTTTAACCTAGTACAAGAATGTGCATTCGGCCTAAGACTGACCTAAAATTGATCTAGTACATTTTCCGTTCTTACCCTAGCTTTTGACATGTTGACAGACAAACTGTTTCTTTTTTTTCTTTTTTTCTTGCTTCTTGGACTAACACGCTCGCACTGTGCCAAGCTTCTTTAAATTAAGGAAAAAACCTTGTAAAAAGATAATTAAATAAAATAATTAAATACAACACAATATATTTCGGAACATATTTTTGGTGCCTCCTGTGAGGAATTGCCGTTTTGCACGATGATCTCGCAAAGGCGGCCAGATTACATATTATAATTTGTGAACACTGTGCTGTGAATCGAGTGTCGTCATTGCCATTGGTCTGGTGCACATACACGTGACTTCTAACATTAAACAATGGCGGAATTAAACTAAAGATTGTCTGCAGTAACAGCAATCAAAAGAATCAGTGAAAGGGTGCTTGGGGCGAGTTCGGTCACGTGCGATGCTTTCCAAATCGAGCAGGAGCAAAAATGTGTGGAGAATCACTATAACTTCGAAGACAACCACGTGTGATATTAAGCTGGATCCCGTATCAATCTCGGACTTTGATGGATCCTACGCAAATTGGCTCGCATTCAAGGACCTGTTCGAGATGTTTTTACACGATGCCGATTTTCCGGAAGTGTACAAGCTAAGTAAACTTCGACAAGCGGTCAGTGCAAGCGTGGTTCCGTTAATTGGTGGACTCTACTCTGGTGGGCAGCTCTAAAAAACCGGTTTGACAATCCGAAACTGTTGGCCGAGATCCACGTCTCTAGGTTTCTCAACATGGAAGTTGCTGCAGACGAAAGTGTGAAGACGTTACTGACAGTGGTGGATACAGTGCAGGAGTCCCTTCGGGCACGCAGAGTTATGAAGTTACCTGTCGACCATTGGGATGCCTTAGCTGTGCCAATTGTACTGTCGAAGCTACCTGGCACTACAAAACGAGAGTGGGCAATGAACTGCGATTCTAAAATTCCTGCATTGAGGGATCCTCTCGCGTTTTTGGAGAAGAGAGCACACAGTCTTTCAACGGAGATCATTCGCACTACTCTACCAACAGAGGCTACAACAATAAGACCGCGGTCAAAGGGTCAAAGTACGATGAAGTCATGTTTGGCTGTAGCGGAAAGTGCGAAATGTTGCTACTGCCATGGACCACACAGGATTTCACGATGTCAGTCCCTTATGTCACGGGGACCAGAGCAGCGATTCGAGGCGTTGAAGAACATTGGCCTCTGTTTTAACTGTTTGAAAAGCGGACATACTTCGAAGCAGTGCTCATCAGGTGGATGTCGTCAGTGTGGTCATAAACACCACACTTTTGTTTTGCCGTAACAGCAGTGCTCAACTCTTGGCTACACCAGCGGCAGCAGCGCCAACAAAATGCTCAACACCTGCGCCACCAGTTACACCTCATCCTTTGTGACCAACCAACTCCGTGACAACTTACATCACCCGGGGCGATCGGACAATATTGCTTGCAACAGCGCGTGCATATATTACTGGAGATCGTTTCGCAACAGCGCCTTGCTCGTATCCTCTGTGATCCTGGATCGCAGGTAAGTTTTATTTCAGACCGTTTAGCTAACGTTTTAAGTCTTCGCAGAATCAAGTGTGAAGTAGCTGTAGAAGGCATAGGCGCATTAGCTCATATGCGCACTAAATGCAGCGTTTCGCTCCGACTTATATCAACTTATTATGAGTTATCGTTGGACATCAATACATTTGTCATCCCATTCATTACATCGATGAGCCCTGCGGTGCATGTGGACGTTACACACTGGCAGCATTTGTCGGGTCTTAAATTAGCGGACCCGAACTTTGGTACTCCTAGTGGGATAGACATCCTTCTTGGATCTGACGTGTGGGGCTTAGTTGTCCAAAGTGATATTATCTATGGCAAGTCAGATGAACCACACGCCCAACTAACCCGGTTGGGATGGGTTGTATTTGGTCCGGCATCGATAGTACCAGGATCAGCGCCTTCTATCCGTACTTTTGGTGCGCAAGTTTCGGCGGATGAAACAATTAACCTGGAAGAGCTCGTTCGTGAATTTTGGAAGCTGGAGGAGGTGCCCGAACGGGAAGCAGAAGATGATGAGTGTGAAAGCTTTTTTGCGACAACACACTCCCGCACTCGTGAATTGCATTTATGCGTGAGTATGCTGAACTGGGGCACATGGAATATGTGGGTCAACCTGGCGACCATTCCGGAGCGTACTACATTCCGCACCACGCAGTAACCTCGAAGTTCAGAGTTGCGTTAAACGCCTCAGCTCGCACAACTACGGGTGTCTCGTTGAACGATTTGCAATTGGGCGGCTCTACAATACAGGACTCTCTGCTGAACATCATTTTCCGGTTTCGGCGTTTTCTCATCGCTCTCACTGCTGACGTTGAGAAGATGTTTCGCCAGATATTGGTGGCTTCAGAACATCTGCGGTTCCAGCGCATCCTGTGGAGAGAGTCTCCGAAAAAAGACTTGAGTGTTTACCAACTTACTACGGTCACTTACGGGATGGCTTGCAGCCCATTCAATGCAGTGCGAACTCTAAACCAGTGTGCCTACGATAATTGTGGAGATGTAGTGGATCAGGCACAGGCTTCAGCAGCGCGGGACTCCATATTAAACTCATTTTATGTTGATGACTTTTGAACAAGCTGCAACTCCATTCCCGATGCGGTGTCGTTAGCTACCAACGTTAACAAAATCCTTTCGGCTGGACATTTCAAACTGCGAAAATGGAATTCCAACAGTCTACAGGTGATATCCGACACCACAAGTGGTACGAGCTTAGGCTGCCTGCTCATATTTCGCTACTCACAGCTCGCACAAAGGTGGCTCCACTCCAGGGCGCTACCATACAACGATTGGAGCTGTGCGCTGCACACCTTCTTGTATTAACACTCAGAAATTTCATACTTTTCATACTGTCATACTGAAGCCGTACGTGGTAAACAATCGTTATTAGGATGATAAACAGCCATAAAACTAAAAGTTCTTAGGCTTAGTGCCACCATTAATCGACTTGACGACCATTAGCTGCTTCCGAAAATTAAAGTTATCCAAGTCTAACTGTCGATATCGGTGATATTCGAGAAATAACGACGTTCATTACTCATAGAGAGGTATTTCGGTATAAACGATTATTGTTCTGACAAAACTGAAATATTCCAAAGGACAATGGGAAAGATCTTGGTTCCTTGTTGAAATGCGTTAAATTATTTGGTTGACGTCATTATTTTTGAACTCACCGAGGAAGGACACGATACGGAATTAAACGCAGTTCTAAACACTTTTAAGAACATGAACGTAACTCTCAATGAAGAAAAATGTAGAGTAGAAAATTCAAGAACTCAAATTTCTGGGACATATATTAGGTACAGCCGGATTTAGTGCAGATTCTGGTGAGGTTAAAACAATTGTTTTCTGTGTTTTGTGACATATTAGGCTATTATGTACTCCGACTGAACCATTATGGAGTCTTATAAAAACGACGTTGCTTTTACATGGGCCGAAAAACAAGAACAAGCATTTCAGCAATTAAAGAATTTGCTTGCAAAAATTTCCACCTGGACTACTTTAACACAAATACTCGCACCCTAGGCGAAGTTCTATTGCAAAATTAATTTCATTCGGAAGCAAAAATCTCTGCTGTAGAAAGAAGGTATTCACAAATTGAAAAGGAAAGTCTGGCCTTAGTCTGGGCTGTAGAACGCTTGCCGGAATCAGTTTCGAGCTTTTAACTGAGCATAAACCTTTGGAAGCAATTTTCAAACCAATATCAAAAGCTTCAGCTTGAATAGAAATATGGGTACTCAAATATATCTGACGGGTAAGTCGAACTAGCTGATTGATTGTCAAGATTCAAGAGTGTAAGATATTATACACATATAGAAGATATTCCATCATCTAGCACGTTATTCAGCGTTCTGAAGAGTCTTCCTTTTACTTGCGCTTGAAGGATATCCTCAACCTTTAACTTTTAAGCATTACCTTATATATCTACTTTATACTTGGGTCCTCCCAAGTCCTTAATTTTTATGAATACGGCCCAATGTATACGTTGTATGGTCTGGAAAATAGGCCCCTGATGACGGATTATATTTAAAGGATTTAAATGTTTCGTTTCTGACTCATTTTCCAATACATCCTTCCGCAAACTGAAGGAATTCATAACGAGTTATAAACACAAAATTAAAATAACGTCATGTCAGCAAGTTGTAATATATGCAAAATTCGAGATGCACAGATGCATGCACCGCATTCAATAAATTTAATGTCTTAGCACACGTTCTTATTCGCCATTAAAAGTTAAGTGTACAAATAATATATATTTTCAACGGTCGTCTTGTCTATTTTATGACTTTTTGATGAGTAATACAAATACAAAATTCACCTAAATATACATACCTATATAAGTATATCAAATCCTACAACAGATGACATTTTTTTGTAGATAACGCCATGTAGTCTGCGTTTCTGTCAAATCAAAAAAATGTACATACACATAAACGTGAATAATACGTACAAAAAACATATACGTATGTAAAATATGAAACACATCCGACTTATTTTTTTTTTTTTGTTTCATACAGACGTAATCTTAAAATGGAGTTAAGTGGATTAGTAGAGAATATAAAGCAACTCAAAACTACTACAATTGCATTTACCTAGGAAAATGTTGCTGGATTGCAATTTGTTGTTCCATTTGATCTATTTCTTTAGAAGTATCAAAATGTGCATATAATTGTATGTACATTTTTTATATACAACACACATTTATATTATACAACTATATTTTGTTCAAAATATAATTCCCTGTCTACATACCCTGTCACAATTGAAAAACACGTTTGAAGAAAAAGCAAATAAAACAAATTGTATAGTATTTCACTAAACAAATAAAACTAACAAGTTTTCTATTATTGAATTTATTTGAACACTAAGTACTAATAGATTTTACATTTTTAAATTATTGTATGTACATGTAGATATGTGTGTTTAGAATATTAAATCATTATTTCTCTATCAAATGATGTACTTTTGTCCGGTTTTCTTTGTAAGGGGTTGCTTGATAAGTGACTGACTTAGAAGCAAGATTGGGATTTATTAAGATTTCTTTCTCAAATCCTTGTTAATTTATGACTAAAGACTAAGAATAAATAAATCAAATAGATCTCCCAAACATTAAGAATTTCAGATTTGGCCAAAATGAAAACTTAAATTGTTTCGATACGTTTTCTTATTTGAAATAAAATATTTTCCGTACGTTTGCTACTATTCATAATTAGTCAAGTAGTCGAGCCTCACGTAAACTAAATTGGATGTATTCTATTCCCTTATTAGAATACTGTTGATATTTTTCCCAACCACCATCACGGCTTAAAATCCCAAGCGAATGAAATTGTGCGACCTGAGTATGCTATGCTGAGGGTTGCCCTTCATATTTTTTTAAAGCGTTATTATTCTCTCATCGGCCGCACCTCATTCGAGTAACTGACAGTGCTCAAAGAGTATTTCAGTCTAACTGACAGAAGTAGCACTTGTTATTATTATTTATAGTCGGCAAATGTGAACTTTCAAATTCCGTTAGCAAGAAACAAAGTATTTTCATAATTATAGTCGGCATAAAGCCCCATTTACAGTACACATTTTGAGGGTTTTGTATTCTGAGCAAAACCTTGCTGCTTGTGAGGATCATAAGAGCTGTCCAAGTTGTGATGTGTGATTGAGCACATAACATGGAAAAGGGGAGAAAATAGAATGTAAATGTAAAAATTCCAGGCTAATAAGTACGGAATTCTCGTTTTGCATTGGAGAAAACATCTTATATCAGATTCCTCCGAAGACTGATTATTTTTCATTTTACTCTATATATTTTTTTTCTTTATACATATACTCTTAAATGGGAAGATATAGAGCACTGATGGCTTTGGCAACTTTGTTCAGAATTCTCTGAAAAGGGTGTTGGTACCAAACTTGTTTATTTTTTCATGTTAAACGTTATAAATAGTCACAATCGAAACTCCTAATTCTTTTTATCTATTTTTCGGAAAAATTAAGAATACCAACAGAAGTAACGTAGGGAAATATTAGAAATACTGAAAGCTTTATGTATATATTTTTTGATTGTAAGCACCGGTGACGAGATACATAGCAAAAATAATCGAAATCTTCTATTCAGTGTATTTAAAACTTGATCTGAATATCAAAAAGAATAAATTGAATCAGATTTTGTGAGTTTTTCATAAAGTTTTCTCACATTAACTATAGACCCGTATCTCGGGCACTCAGTGCCCAAAGCGGATTTCAATTCAAAATATATATAGTAAGTATATATATATATATATATATATATATATATATATATATATATATATATATATGAAATTTTTGAAGGATACGAGTTAAATCAGTTTTTTATTGATTATTTTAATTGTTTTTACTTGAACACATTGGTGAAGATTTGAACAAAATCACGCCAGTGGTCTTTTAGTTAGAGACGTTTGTATCCATGAGGTTTCTGGAGGATGGATGGCTGTTATGCCCCATATCTGTGACTACATATGGCTATAGACTTTAAAAACTTGATAGAATTACTTTATTTCCGCCAAAGAATATTAAAATCCATAGTTTAGCAATACCAAGTGCAAGAGGAATAAAGTTCCTCTAGATGTGCAAAATAACACACTGGGCGACGCGGTCAAAGACTTGAAGTTCAGCAATCATGCAGAGTTAAAGCTCATTCGTCTTAAACCAGCGAACGACGTGAACAACAAATTAAGAATAATGTAGTAAGAAGTAATGTAGGGAAAAATTGTTGGGTGGGGGTATTAATAATAGCTTACTGTTACAGTGGTAATGTAATAATAATCGTAATCCTAAGATGTCAAGAACTATAGTAAAGGCAATAATAATTTAAATCCTCGTCCAAAATCGTAATCGATATTGGAAATGCAACCGATTTTTAGATATAGTCTAAGAGCCCACCGTATGATGTCTTAAGCTTACTCGAGAAGCATGCAAAAGTACACGGTTGTCGGGAATTTTCGCCCATTAAAAATCGAAACGACATCAGGTACAATTCAGGTAGAACGAATGAGTAACCATTGAATAGCCACTTTTCGCACAACACAAGCTATCATCGCGCAAGTAATTAACGATTATTTGAGTGAACATTAGTACCTTCTCCAGACTATATACTTCGTCAAGTAATTAACGATTATATATTTATGTACCAATAAATCTCCGCTGCTCTAAAAAAGGGTATCTATCCCTAGTTTTCTAATTACAGTCCCGGAATGTGATTTCTTATCACTTCAAGGCCATGCCACTTTTCCGTCATTCCCAAGAAGGGATTCATTTGAGAATTATTATATTACTTCTGTTTGGGATTACTTTTAACCTAGTGCAAGAATGTGCATTCGGCCTAAGACTGACCTAAAATTGATCTAGTACATTTTCCGTTCTTACCCTAGCTTTTGACATGTTGACAGACAAACTGTTTCTTTTTTTTTCTTTTTTCTTGCTTCTTGGACTAAAAAGCTCGCGCTGTGCCAAGCTTCTTTAAATTAAGGAAAAAACCTTGTAAAAAGATAATTAAATACAAAACAATATATTTCGGAACATATTTTTGGTGCCTCCTGTGAGGAATTGCCCTTTTGCACGAGGATCTCGCAAATGCGGCCAGATTACATATTATAATTTGTGAACATTGTCCTGTTAATCGAGTGTCGTCATTGCCGTTGGTCTGGTGCACATACACGTGACTTCTTATCACTTCAAGGCCATGCCACTTTTCCGTCATTCCCAAGAAGGGATTCATTTGAGAATTATTATATTACTTCTGTTTGGGATTACTTTTAACCTAGTGCAAGAATGTGCATTCGGCCTAAGACTGACCTAAAATTGATCTAGTACATTTTCCGTTCTTACCCTAGCTTTTGACATGTTGACAGACAAACTGTTTCTTTTTTTTCTTTTTTCTTGCTTCTTGGACTAAAAAGCTCGCGCTGTGCCAAGCTTCTTTAAATTAAGGAAAAAACCTTGTAAAAAGATAATTAAATACAAAACAATATATTTCGGAACATATTTTTGGTGCCTCCTGTGAGGAATTGCCCTTTTGCACGAGGATCTCGCAAATGCGGCCAGATTACATATTATAATTTGTGAACATTGTCCTGTTAATCGAGTGTCGTCATTGCCGTTGGTCTGGTGCACATACACGTGACTTCTAACATTAAACAATGGCGGAATTAAACCAAAGATTGTCTGCAGTAACAGCAATCAAAAGAATCAGTGAAAGGGTGCTTGGGGCGAGTTCGGTCACGTGCGATACTTTTCAAATCAAGCAGGAGCGAAAATGTGTGGAGAATCACTACAACCGTTTTGTGCGCTACCACGAGGTTTTAGTTGGTACTGCCCAAGGTGATGAACTTCCTGATCATGATCAACAACAAGAAGACAACCACGTGTAGAATATAAAGCTGGATCCCGTATTAATCTCGGACTTTGATGGATCCTACGCAAATTGGCTCTCATTCAAGGACCTGTTCGAGACGCTGGTACACGATGCCGATTTTCCGGAAGTGTACAAGCTAAGCAAACTTCGACAAGCGGTCAGTGCAAGCGTGGTTCCGTTAATTGGTGGACTCTACTCTGGTGGCTATCACAAAAGTGTGGGCAGCTCTAAAAAACCGGTTTGACAATCCGAAACTGTTGGCCGAGATCCACGTATCGAGGTTTCTCAACATGGAAGTTGCTGCAGAAGAAAGTGCGAAGACTTTACTGATAGTGGTGGAGTCTATTAGTACTACGGGCACGTAGAGTTATGAAGTTACCTGTCGACCATTGGGATGCCTTAGCTGTGCCAATTGTACTGTCGAAGCTACCTGGCACTACAAAACAAGAGTGGACAATGAACTGCGATTCTACTAAAATTCCTGCATTGAGGGATCTTCTCGCCCGGATCTACTCTACCAACAGAGGCTACAACAATAAGACCGCGGTCAAAGGGTCAAAGTACGATGAAGTCATGTTTGGCTGTAGCGGAAAGTGCGAAATGTTGCTACTGCCATGGACCACACAGGATTTCACGATGTCAGTCCCTTATGTCACGGGGACCAGAGCAGCGATTCGAGGCGTTGAAGAACGTTGGCCTCTGCTTTAACTGTTTGAAAAGCGGACATACTGCGAAGCAGTGCTCATCAGGTGGATGTCGTCAGTGTGGTCGTAAACACCACACTATCCTTTGCCGTAACAGCAGTGCTCAACTCTTGGCTACACCAGCGGCAGCGGCGCCAACAAAATGCTCAACACCTGCGCCACCAGTTACACATCACGTTTTAAGTCTTCGCAGAATCAAGTGTGAAGTAGCTGTAGAAGGCATAGGCGCATTAGCTCATATGCGCACTAAATGCAGCGTTTCGCTCCGACTTATATCAACTTATTATGAGTTATCGTTGGACATCAATGCATTTGTCATCCCATTCATTACATCGATGAGCCCTGCGGTGCATGTGGACGTTACACACTGGCAGCATTTGTCGGGTCTTAAATTAGCGGACCCGAACTTTGGTACTCCTAGTGGGATAGACATCCTTCTTGGATCTGACGTGTGGGGCTTAGTTGTCCAAAGTGATATTATCTATGGCAAGTCAGATGAACCACACGCCCAACTAACCCGGTTGGGATGGGTTGTATTTGGTCCGGCATCGATAGTACCAGGATCAGCGCCTTCTATCCGTACTTTTGGTGCGCAAGTTTCGGCGGATGAAACAATGAACCTGGAAGAGCTCGTTCGTGAATTTTGGAAGCTGGAGGAGGTGCCCGAACGGGACGCAGAAGATGATGAGTGTGAAAGCTTTTTTGCGACAACACACTCCCGCACTCGTGAATTGCATTTATGCGTGAGTATGCTGAACTGGGGCACATGGAATATGTGGGTCAACCTGGCGACCATTCCGGAGCGTACTACATTCCGCACCACGCAGTAACCTCGAAGTTCAGAGTTGCGTTAAACGCCTCAGCTCGCACAACTACGGGTGTCTCGTTGAACGATTTGCAATTGGGCGGCTCTACAATACAGGATAGTATAGATAGATATATTCTCTGCTGAACATCATTTTCCGGTTTCGGCGTTTTCTCATCGCTCTCACTGCTGACGTTGAGAAGATGTTTCGCCAGATATTGGTGGCTTCAGAACATCTGCGGTTCCAGCGCATCCTGTGGAGAGAGTCTCCGAAAAAAGACTTGAGTGTTTACCAACTTACTACGGTCACTTACGGGATGGCTTGCAGCCCATTCAATGCAGTGCGAACTCTAAACCAGTGTGCCTACGATAATTGTGGAGATGTAGTGGATCAAGCACAGGCTTCAGCAGCGCGGGACTCCATATTAAACTCATTTTATGTTGATGACTTTTGAACAAGCTGCAACTCCATTCCCGATGCGGTGTCGTTAGCTACCAACGTTAACAAAATCCTTTCGGCTGGACAATTCAAACTGCGAAAATGGAATTCCAACAGTCTACAGGTGATATCCGACACCACAAGTGGTACGAGCTTAGGCTGCCTGCTCATATTTCGCTACTCACAGCTCGCACAAAGGTGGCTCCACTCCAGGGCGCTACCATACAACGATTGGAGCTGTGCGCTGCTCACCTTCTTGCATTAACACTCAGAAATGTCCGTGTTTCACTGGGGCTCCAAGACGCAACGTATTGGTCGGACTCAAACATCCTGCTTTGTTGGCTGCGTAAGAACCCTGGCATACTGAAGCCGTACGTGGTAAACAATCGTTATTAGGATGATAAACAGCCATAAAACTAAAAGTTCTTAGGCTTAGTGCCACCATTAATCGACTTGACGACCATTAGCTGCTTCCGAAAATTAAAGATATCCAGGTCTAACTATCGATATCGGCGATATTCGAGAAATAACGACGTTCATTACTCATAGAGAGGTATTTCGGTATAAACGATTATTGTTCTGACAAAACTGAAATATTCCAAAGGACAATGGGAAAGATCTTGGTTCCTTGTTGAAATGCGTTAAATTATTTGGTTGACGTCATTATTTTTGAACTCACCGAGGAAGGACACGATACGGAATTAAACGCAGTTCTAAACATTTTTAAGAACATGAACGTAACTCTCAATGAAGAAATATGTAGAGTAGAAAATTCAAGAACTCAAATTTCTGGGACATATATTAGGTACAGCCGGAATTAGTGCAGATTCTGGTGAGGTTAAAACAATTGTTTTCTGTGTTTTGTGACATATTAGGCTATTATGTACTCCGACTGAACCATTATGGAGTGTTATAAAAACGACGTTGCTTTTACATGGGCCGAAAAACAAGAACAAGCATTTCAGCAATTAAAGAATTTGCTTGCAAAAATTTCCACCTGGACTACTTTAACACAAATACTCGCACCCTAGGCGAAGTTCTATTGCAAAATTAATTTCATTCGGAAGCAAAAATCTCTGCTGTAGAAAGAAGGTATTCACAAACTGAAAATTAAAGTCTGGCCTTAGTCTGGGCTGTAGAACTCTTGTATTACTATCTTGCCGGAATCAGTTTCGAGCTTGTAACTGGAAGCAATTTTCAAACCAATATCAAAAGCTCCAGCTTGAATAGAAATATGGGTACTCAAATATATCTGACGGGTAAGTCGAACTAGCTGATTAATTGTCAAGATTCAAGAGTGTAAGGTATTATACACATATAGAAGATATTCCATCATCTAGCACGTTATTCAGCGTTCTGAAGAGTCTTCTTTTTACTTGCGCTTGAAGGATATCCTCGCAAGTATAAGGTTATCATTATGAATACGCGAAGAAGGAAATGCTTATACTTCAACCTTTAACTTTTAAGCATTATCTTATATTTCTACTTTATACTTGGGTCCTCCCAAGTCCTTAATTTTTATGAATACGGCCCAATGTATACGTTGTATGGTCTGGAAAATAGGCCCCTGATGACGGATTATATTTAAAGGATTTAAATGTTTCGTTTCTGACTCATTTTCCAATACATCCTTCCGCAAACTGAAGGAATTCATAACGAGTTATAAACACAAAATTAAAATAACGTCATGTCAGAAAGTTGTAATATATGCAAAATTCGAGATGCACAGATGCATGCACCGCATTCAATAAATTTAATATTTCTTAGCACACGTTCTTATTCGCCATTAAAAGTTAAGTGTACAAATAATATATATTTTCAACGGTCGTCTTGTATATATTATGACTTTTTGATGAGTAATACAAATACAAAATTCACCTAAATATACATACCTATATAAGTATATCATATCCTGCGTTTCTGTCAAATCAAAAAAAAACATACACATAAACGTGAATAACACGTTCAAAAAACATATACGTATATAAAATATGAAACACATGAGATTTTTTTTTTTTTTTTGTTTCATACAGACGTAATCTTAAAATGGAGTTAAGTGGATTAGTAGAGAATATAAAGCAACTCAAAACTACTACAATTGCATTTACCTAGGAAAATGTTGCTGGATTGCAATTTGTTGTTCCATTGGATCTATTTCTTTAGAAGTATCAAAATGTGCATACAATTGTATGTACATTTTTTATATACAACAAACATTTATATTATACAACTATATTTTGTTCAAAATATAATTCCCTGTCTACATACCCTGTCACAATTGAAAAACACGTTTGAAGAAAAAGCAAATAAAACACATTGTATAGTATTTCACTAAACAAATAAAACTAAAAAGTTTTCTATTATTGAATTTATTTGAACACTAAGTACTAATAGATGGTACATTTTTAAATTATTGTATGTATATGTAGATATGTGTGTTTAGAACATTAAATCATTATTTCTCTATCAAATGATGTACTTTTGTCCGGTTTTCTTTATAAGAGGTTGCTTGATAAGTCACTGACTTAGAAGCAAGATTGGGATCTATTAAGATGTCTTTTTCAAATCCTTGTTCATTTATGACTAAAGACTAAGAATAAATAAATCAAATAGATCTCCCAAACATTAAGAATTTCAGATTTGGCCAAAATGAAAACTTAAATTGTTTCGATGCGTTTTTTTTATTTGCAATAAAATATTTTCCGTACGTTTGCTACTATTCATAATTAGTCAAGTAGTCGAGCCTCACGTAAACCAAATTGGAGGTATTCTATTCCCGTATTAGAATACTGTTGATATTTTTTCCAACCACCATCACGGCTTAAAATCCCAAGCTTATGAAATTGTGCGACCTGTGTATGCTATGCTGAGGGTTGCCCTTCATATATATTTTTTAAAGCGTTATTATTCTCTCATCGGCTGCACATCTATTTCAGTCTAACTGACAGAAGTAGGAGTGGTTGGTGTAGAAACATGGCTCAGCTCCGCACTTGTTATTATTATTTATAGTCGGCAAATGTGAACTTTCAAATTCCGTTAGCAAGAAACAAAGTATTTTGATAATTATAGTCGGCATAAAGCCCCATTTACATTACACATTTTGAGGGTTTTGTATTCTGAGCAAAACCTTGCTGCTTGTGAGGATCATAAGAGCTGTCCAAGTTGTGATGTGTGATTGAGCACATAACATGGAAAAAGGGAGAAAATAGAATGTAAATGTAAAAATTCCAGGCTAATAAGTACGGAATTCTCGTTTTGCATTGGAGAAAACATCTTATATCAGATTCCTCCGAAGACTGATTATTTTTCATTTTTCTCTATATATTTTTTTTCTTTATACATATACTCTTAAATGGGAAGATATAGAGCACTGATGGCTTTGGCAACTTTGTTCAGAATTCTCTGAAAAGGGTTTTGGTACCAAATTTATTTATTATTTCATGTTAAACTTTATAAATAGTCACAATCGAAACTCCTAATTCTTTTTATCTATTTTTCGGAAAAATTAAGAATACCAACAGAAGTAACGTAGGGAAATATTAGAAATATTGAAAGCTATATGTATATATTTTCGATTGTAAGCACCGGTGACGAGATACATAGCAAAAATAATAGAAATCTTCTATTCAGTGTATTTAAAACTTTATCTAAATATCAAAAAGAATAAATCGAATCAGATTTTGTGAGTATTTCATAAAGTTTTCTCACAATAACTATAGACCCGTATCTCGGGCACTCAGTGCCCAAAGCGGATTTCAATTCAAATTCTATTTATATATATATATACGCCAACTGAAATTTTTGAGGGATACGAGTTAAATCAGGAGGGCTCTTGCTGTGATTTTCAATACTGAATATTTTTTTTTTTTTTATTGATTGAAAAACATTATTATTATTGTTTTTTACACGTGACTTCTAACATTAAACAATGGCGGAATTAAACCAAAGATTGTCTGCAGTAACAGCAATCAAAAGAATCAGTGAAAGGGTGCTTGGGCCGACTTCGGTCATGTGCAATGCTTTCCAAATCGAGCAGGAGCGAAAATGTGTGCAGAATCACTATAACCGTTTTGTGCTCTACCACGAGGTTTCAGTTGGTACTGCCCAAGGTGATGAACTTCCTGATCAAGATCAACAACACACTGCAAACTTCGACAAGCGGTCAGTGCAAGCGTGGTTCCGTTAATTGGTGGACTCTACTCTGGTGGCAAAGTGTGGGCATCTCTTAAAAAACCGGTTTGACAATCCGAAACTGTTGGCCGAGATCCACGTCTCTAGGTTTCTCAACATGGAAGTTGCTGCAGAAGAAAGTGCGAAGACGTTACTGACAGTGGTGGATACGGTGCAGGATACTATTAGTACTACGGGCAAGTGGAGTTATGAAGTTACCTGTCGACCAATAGCTGTGCCAATTGTACTGTCGAAGCTACCTGGCACTACAAAACGAGAGTGGACAATGAACTGCGATTCTACTCAACTCAGAAAGCACACAGTCTTTCAACGGAGATCATTCGCACTACTCTACCAACAGAGGCTACAACAATAAGACCGCGGTCAAAGGGTCAAAGTACGATGAAGTCATGTTTGGCTGTAGCGGAAAGTGCGAATTGTTGCTACTGCCATGGACCACACAGAATTTCACGATGTCAGTCCCTTATGTCACGGACCAGAGCAGCGATTCGAGGCGTTGAAGAACGTTGGCCTCTGCCGCCGACTCCGTGACAACTTACATCACCCGGGGCGATCAGACAACAGCGTGTGCATATATTACTGGCGATCGTTTCGCAACAGCGCCTTGCTCGTATCCTCTGCGATCCTGGATCGCAGGTAAGTTTTGTTTCAGACCGTTTAGCTAACGTTTTGAGTCTTCGCAGAATCAAGTGTGAAGAAGCTGTAGAAGGTATAGGCGCATTAGCTCATATGCGCACTAAATGCAGCGTTTCGCTCCGACTTATATCAACTTAGTATGAGTTATCGTTGGACATCAATGCATTTGTCATCCCATTCATTACATCGATGACCTCTGCGGTGCATGTGGACGTTACACACTGGCGGCATTTGTCGGGTCTTGAATTAGCGGACCCGAACTTTGGCTCTCCTAGTGGGATAGACATCCTTCTTGGATCTGACGTGTGGGGCTTAGTTGTTCAAAGTGATATTTTCTATGGCAAGTCAGATGAACCACACGCCCAACTAACCCGGTTGGGATGGGTTGTATTTGGTCCGGCATCGATAGTACCAGGATCAGCGCCTTCCATCCGTACTTTTGGTGCGCAAGTTTCGGCGGATGAAACAATGAACCTGGAAGAGCTCGTTCGTGAATTTTGGAGGCTGGAGGAGGTGCCCGAACGGGACGCAGAAGATGATGAGTGTGAAAGGTTTTTTGCGACAACACACTCCCACACTCGTGAATTGCATTTATGCGTGAGTATGCTGAACTGGGGCACATGGAATATGTGGGTCAACCTGGCGACCATTCCGGAGCGTACTACATTCCGCACCACGCAGTAACCTCGAAGTTCAGAGTTGCGTTCAACGCCTCAGCTCGCACAACTACGGGTGTCTCGTTGCAATTGGTCGGCTCTACAATACAGGATAGTATAGATAGATATATTCTCTGCTGAACATCATTTTCCGGCTTCGGCGTTTTCTCATCGCTCTCACTGCTGACGTTGAGAAGATGTTTCGCCAGATATTGGTGGCTTCAGAACATCTGCGGTTCCAGCGCATCCTGTGGAGAGAGTCTCCGAAAAAAGACTTGAGTGTTTACCAACTTACTACGGTCACTTACGGGATGGCTTGCAGCCCATTCAATACAGTGCGAACTCTAAACCAGTGTGCCTACGATAATTGTGGAGATGTAGTGGATCAGGCACAGGCTTCAGCAGCGCGGGACTCCATATTAAACTCATTTTATGTTGATGACTTTTGAACAAGCTGCAACTCCATTCCCGATGTGGTGTCGTTAGCTACCAACGTTAACAAAATCCTTTCGGCTGGACATTTTAAACTGCGAAAATGGAATTCCAACAGTCTGCAGGTGATATCCGACACCACAAGTGGTACGAGCTTAGGCTGCCTGCTCATATTTCGCTACTCACAGCTCGCACAAAGGTGGCTCCACTCCAGGGCGCTACCATACAACGATTGGAGCTGTGCGCTGCTCACCTTCTTGCATTAACACTCAGAAATTTCCGTGTTGCACTGGGGCTCCAAGACGCAACGTATTATTTATGGTCGGACTCAAACATCCTGCTTTGTTGGCAGCGTAAGAACCCTGTCATACTGAAGCGGTACGTGGTAAACAATCGTTATTAGGATGATAAACAGCCATAAAACTAAAAGTTCTTAGGCTTAGTGCCACCATTAATCGACTTGACGACCATTAGCTGCTTCCGAAAATTAAAGATATCTAGGTCTAACTATCGATATCGGTGACATTCGAGAAATAACGACGTTCATTACTCATAGAGAGGTATTTCGGTATAAACGATTATTGTTCTGACAAAACTGAAATATTCCAAAGGACAATGGGAAAGATCTTGGTTCCTTGTTGAAATGCGTTAAATTATTTGGTTGACGTCATTGTTCTTGAACTCACCGAGGAAGGACACGATACGGAATTAAACGCAGTTCTAAACATTTTTAAGAACATGAACGTTACTCTCAATGAAGAAAAATGTAGAGTAGAAAATTCAAGAACTCAAATGTCTGACATATATTAGGTACAGCCGGAATTAGTGCAGATTCTGATAAGGTTAAAACAATTGTTTTCTGTGTTTTGAGACATATTAGGCTATTATGGACTCGGACTGAACCATTATGGAGTCTTATAAAAACAACGTTGCTTTTACATGGGCCGAAAAACAAGTACAAGCATTTCAGCAATTAAAAAATTTGATTGCAAAAATTTCCACCTGGACTACCTTAACACAAATACTCGCACAAATATTGTGCACAAGTAACACAAGTCTCTGCTGTAGAAAGAAGGTATTCACAAACTGAAAAGGAAAGTCTGGCCTTAGTCTGGGCTGTAGAACGCTTGTATTACTATCTTGCCGGAATCAGTTTCGAGCTTGTAACTGGAAGCAATTTTCAAACCAATAACAAAAGCTCCAGCTTGAATGGAAATATGAGTACTCAGATATATCTGACGGGTAAGTCGAACTAGCTGATTGATTGTCAAGATTCAAGAGTCTAAGATATTATACACATATAGAAGATATTCCAGCATCTAGCACGTAGTATTTATGGTCGGACTCAAACATCCTGCCTTGGTGGCTGCGTAAGAACCCTGTCATACTGAAGCCGTACGTGGTAAACAATCGTTATTAGGATGATAAACAGCCATAAAACTAAAAGTTCTTAGGCTTAGTGCCACCATTAATCGACTTGACGACCATTAGCTGCTTCCGAAAATTAAAGATATCCAAGTCTAACTGTCGATATCGGTGATATTCGAGAAATAACGACGTTCATTACTCATAGAGAGGTATTTCGGTATAAACGATTATTGTTCTGACAAAACTGAAATATTCCAAAGGACAATGGGAAAGATCTTGGTTCCTTGTTGAAATGCGTTAAATTATTTGGTTGACGTCATTATTTTTGAACTCACCGAGGAAGGACACGATACGGAATTAAACGCAGTTCTAAACACTTTTAAGAACATGAACGTAACTCTCAATGAAGAAAAATGTAGAGTAGAAAATTCAAGAACTCAAATGTCTGACATATATTAGGTACAGCCGGAATTAGTGCAGATTCTGGTGAGGTTAAAACAATTGTTTTCTGTGTTTTGTGACATATTAGGCTATTATGTACTCCGACTGAACCATTATGGAGTCTTATAAAAACGACGTTGCTTTTACATGGGCCGAAAAACAAGAACAAGCATTTCAGCAATTAAAGAATTTGCTTGCAAAAATTTCCACCTGGACTACTTTAACACAAATACTCGCACCCTAGGCGAAGTTCTATTGCAAAATTAATTTCATTCGGAAGCAAAAATCTCTGCTGTAGAAAGAAGGTATTCACAAACTGAAAAGGAAAGTCTGGCCTTAGTCTGGGCTGTAGAACGCTTGTATTACTATCTTGCCGGAATCAGTTTCGAGCTTTTAACTGAGCATAAACCTTTGGAAGCTATTTTCAAACCAATATCAAAAGCTCCAGCTTGAATAGAAATATGGGTACTCAAATATATCTGACGGGTAAGTCGAACTAGCTGATTGATTGTCAAGATTCAAGAGTGTAAGATATTATACACATATAGAAGATATTCCATCATCTAGCACGTTATTCAGCGTTCTGAAGAGTCTTCCTTTTACTTGCGCTTGAAGGATATCCTCGCAAGTATAAGGTTATCATTATGAATACGCGAAGAAGGAAATGCTTATACTTCAACCTTTAACTTTTAAGCATTACCTTATATTTCTACTTTATACTGGGGTCCTCCCAAGTCCTTAATTTTTATGAATACGGCCCAATGTATACGTTGTATGGTCTGGAAAATAGGCCCCTGATGACGGATTATGTTTAAAGGATTTAAATGTTTCGTTTCTGACTCATTTTCCAATACATCCTTCCGCAAACTGAAGGAATTCATAACGAGTTATAAACACAAAATTAAAATAACGTCATGTCAGCAAGTTGTAATATATGCAAAATTCGAGATGCACAGATGCATGCACCGCATTCAATAAATTTAATTTCTTAGCACACGTTCTTATTCGCCATTAAAAGTTAAGTGTACAAATAATATATATTTTCAACGGTCGTCTTGTCTATATTATGACTTTTTGATGAGTAATACAAATACAAAATTCACCTAAATATACATACCTATATAAGTATATCAAATCCTACAACAGATGACATTTTTTTGTAGATAACGCCATGTAGTCTGCGTTTCTGTCAAATCAAAAAAATGTACATACACATAAACGTGAATAACACGTTCAAAAAACATATACGTATATAAAATATGAAACACATGAGATTTTTTTTTTTTTTTTTTTTTTGTTTCATACAGACGTAATCTTAAAATGGAGTTAAGTGGATTAGTAGAGAATATAAAGCAACTCAAAACTACTACAATTGCATTTACCTAGGAAAATGTTGCTGGATTGCAATTTGTTGTTCTATTTGATCTATTTCTTTAGAAGTATCAAAATGTGCATACAATTGTATGTACATTTTTTATATACAACAAACATTTATATTATACAACTATATTTTGTTCAAAATATAATTCCCTGTCTACATACCCTGTCACAATTGAAAAACACGTTTGAAGAAAAAGCAAATAAAACACATTGTATAGTATTTCACTAAACAAATAAAACTAAAAAGTTTTCTATTATTGAATTTATTTGAACACTAAGTACTAATAGATGGTACATTTTTAAATTATTGTATGTATATGTAGATATGTGTGTTTAGAACATTAAATCATTATTTCTCTATCAAATGATGTACTTTTGTCCGGTTTTCTTTATAAGAGGTTGCTTGATAAGTCACTGACTTAGAAGCAAGATTGGGATTTATTAAGATGTCTTTTTCAAATCCTTGTTCATTTATGACTAAAGACTAAGAATAAATAAATCAAATAGATCTCCCAAACATTAAGAATTTGAGATTTGGCCAAAATGAAAACTTAAATTGTTTCGATGCGTTTTTTTATTTGAAATAAAATATTTTCCGTACGTTTGTTACTATTCATAATTTGTCAAGTAGTCGAGCCTCACGTAAACCAAATTGGATGTATTATATTCCCGTATTAGAATACTGTTGATATTTTTCCCAACAGAAGTAACGTAGGGAAATGTAAGAAATATTGAAAGCTATATGTATATATTTTCGATTGTAAGCACCGGTGACGTGATATTTAGCAAAAATAATCGAAATCTTCTATTCACTGTATTTAAAACTTGATCTAAATATCAAAAAGAATAAATCGAATCAGATTTTGTGAGTTTTTCATAAAGTTTTCCCACATTAACTTAGACCCGTATCTCGGGCACTCAGTGCCCAAAGCGGATTTCAATTAAAATTCTATATCTATATATATATATATATATATATATATATATATATATATATATACGGCAACCGAAATTTTTGAGGGATACGACTTAAATCAGAAGGGCTCTTGCTGTGATTTTCAATATTGAATATTTGCATTTTTTTTATTGATTGAAAAACATTATTATTATTGTTTTTTCTTGAACACATTGGTGACGATTTGAACAAAATCGCTCCAATGGTCTTTTAGTTAGAGACGTTTATATGCATGAGGTTTCTGGAGGATGGATGGCTGTTATGCCCCATATCTGTGACTACATACGGCTATAGACTTTAAAAACTTGATAGTTTAGATTACTTTATTTCCGCCACCGAATATCATAGCTTAGCTTAGCAATATAATGTGCAAAATAACACACTGTACGACGCGATCAAAGACTTGAAGTTCAACGTTTATGCCGAGTTGAAGCTCATTCGTCTTAAACCAGCGAGCGACTTCTTACAACAAATTAAGAATAATGTAGTAAGAATAATGTAAGTAATGTAGCGACAAATTGTTGGGGGGGAGGGGGTATTAATAATAGCTTACTGTTACAGTTGTAATGTAATAATTATCGTAATCCTAAGATGTTAAGAACTATAGTAAAGGCAATATTAATTTAAATTATCGTCCAAAATCGTAATCGATATTGGAAATACAACTGATTTTTAGATATAGTCTAAGAGCCCACCGTATGATGTCTTAAGCTTACTCGAGAAGCATGCAAAAGTACATGGTTGTCGGGAATTTTCGCCCATTAAAAATCGAAACGACATCAGGTACAATTCAGGTAGAATGAATGAGTAACCATTGAATAGCATTGTTTCAGACCGTTTAGCTAACGTTTTAAGTCTTCGCAGAATCAAGTGTGAAGAAGCTGTAGAAGGTATAGGCGCATTAGCTCATATGCGCACTAAATGCAGCATTTCGCTCCAACTTATATCAACTTATTATGAGTTCTCGTTGGACATCAATGCATTTTTCATCCCATTCATTACATCGATGACCTTTGCGGTGCATGTGGGCGTTACACACTGGCAGCATTTGTCGGGTCTTGAATTAGCGGACCCGAACTTTGGTTCTCCTAGTGGGATAGACATCCTTCTTGGATCTGACGTGTGGGGCTTAGTTGTTCAAAGTGATATTTTCTATGGCAAGTCAGATGAACCACACGCCCAACTAACCCGGTTGGGATGGGTTGTATTTGGTCCGGCATCGATAGTACCAGGATCAGCGCCTTCTATCCGTACTTTTGGTGCGCAAGTTTCGGCGGATGAAACAATGAACCTGGAAGAGCTCGTTCGTGAATTTTGGAAGCTGGAGGAGGTGCCCGAACGGGACGCAGAAGATGATGATTGTGAAAGGTTTTTTGCGACAACACACTCCCACACTCGTGAATTGCATTTATGCGTGAGTATGCTGAACTGGGGCACATGGAATATGAGGGTCAACCTGGCGACCATTCCGGAGCGTACTACATTCCGCACCACGCAGTAACCTCGAAGTTCAGAGTTGCGTTCAACGCCTCAGCTCGCACAACTACGGGTGTCTCGTTGCAATTGGTCGGCTCTACAATACAGGACTCTCTGCTGAACATCATTTTCCGGTTTCGGCGTTTTCTCATCGCTCTCACTGCTGACGTTGAGAAGATGTTTCGCCAGATATTGGTGGCTTCAGAACATCTGCGGTTCCAGCGCATCCTGTGGAGAGAGTCTCCGAAAAAAGACTTGAGTGTTTACCAACTTACTACGGTCACTTACGGGATGGCTTGCAGCCCATTCAATACAGTGCGAACTCTAAACCAGTGTGCCTACGATAATTGTGGAGATGTAGTGGATCAGGCACAGGCTTCAGCAGCGCGGGACTCCATATTAAACTCATTTTATGTTGATGACTTTTGAACAAGCTGCAACTCCATTCCCGATGCGGTGTCGTTAGCTACCAACGTTAACAAAATCCTTTCGGCTGGACATTTTAAACTACGAAAATGGAATTCCAACAGTCTACAGGTGATATCCGACACCACAAGTGGTACGAGCTTAGGCTGCCTGCTCATATTTCGCTACTCACAGCTCGCACAAAGGTGGCTCCACTCCAGGGCGCTACCATACAACGATTGGAGCTGTGCGCTGCTCACCTTCTTGCATTAACACTCAGAAATTTCCGTGTTGCACTGGGGCTCCAAGACGCAACGTATTATTTATGGTCGGACTCAAACATCCTGCTTTGTTGGCAGCGTAAGAACCCTGTCATACTGAAGCCGTACGTGGTAAACAATCGTTATTAGGATGATAAACAGCCATAAAACTAAAAGTTCTTAGGCTTAGTGCCACCATTAATCGACTTGACGACCATTAGCTGCTTCCGAAAATTAAAGATATCTAGGTCTAACTATCGATATCGGTGACATTCGAGAAATAACGACGTTCATTACTCATAGAGAGGTATTTCGGTATAAACGATTATTGTTCTGACAAAACTGAAATATTCCAAAGGACAATGGGAAAGATCTTGGTTCCTTGTTGAAATGCGTTAAATTATTTGGTTGACGTAATTGTTCTTGAACTCACCGAGGAAGGAAACGATACGGAATTAAACGCAGTTCTAAACATTTTTAAGAACATGAACGTTACTCTCAATGAAGAAAAATGTAGAGTAGAAAATTCAAGAACTCAAATGTCTGGGACATATGTTAGGTACAGCCGGAATTAGTGCAGATTCTGATAAGGTTAAAACAATTGTTTTCTGTGTTTTGTGACATATTAGGCTATTATGGACTCGGACTGAACCATTATGGAGTCTTATAAAAACAACGTTGCTTTTACATGGGCCGAAAAACAAGAACAAGCATTTCAGCAATTAAAGAATTTGATTGCAAAAATTTCCACCTGGACTACCTTAACACAAATACTCGCACAAGTATTGTGCACAAGTAACACAAGTCTCTGCTGTAGAAAGAAGGTATTCACAAACTGAAAAGGAAAATCTGGCCTTAGTCTGGGCTGTAGAACGCTTGTATTACTATCTTGCCGGAATCAGTTTCGAGCTTGTAACTGGAAGCAATTTTCAAACCAATAACAAAAGCTCCAGCTTGAATGGAAATATGGGTACTCAGATATATCTGACGGGTAAGTCGAACTAGCTGATTGATTGTCAAGATTCAAGAGTCTAAGATATTATACACATATAGAAGATATTCCAGCATCTAGCACGTAGTATTTATGGTCGGACTCAAACATCCTGCCTTGGTGGCTGCGTAAGAACCCTGTCATACTGAAGCCGTACGTGGTAAACAATCGTTATTAGGATGATAAACAGCCATAAAACTAAAAGTTCTTAGGCTTAGTGCCACCATTAATCGACTTGACGACCATTAGCTGCTTCCGAAAATTAAAGATATCCAAGTCTAACTGTCGATATCGGTGATATTCGAGAAATAACGACGTTCATTACTCATAGAGAGGTATTTCGGTATAAACGATTATTGTTCTGACAAAACTGAAATGCGCTTGAAGGATATCCTCGCAAGTATAAGGTTATCATTATGAATACGCGAAGAAGGAAATGCTTATACTTCAACCTTTAACTTTTAAGCATTACCTTATATTTCTACTTTATACTGGGGTCCTCCCAAGTCCTTAATTTTTATGAATACGGCCCAATGTATACGTTGTATGGTCTGGAAAATAGGCCCCTGATGACGGATTATGTTTAAAGGATTTAAATGTTTCGTTTCTGACTCATTTTCCAATACATCCTTCCGCAAACTGAAGGAATTCATAACGAGTTATAAACACAAAATTAAAATAACGTCATGTCAGCAAGTTGTAATATATGCAAAATTCGAGATGCACAGATGCATGCACCGCATTCAATAAATTTAATTTCTTAGCACACGTTCTTATTCGCCATTGAAAGTTAAGTGTACAAATAATATATATTTTCAACGGTCGTCTTGTCTATATTATGACTTTTTGATGAGTAATACAAATACAAAATTCACCTAAATATACATACCTATATAAGTATATCAAATCCTACAACAGATGACATTTTTTTGTAGATAACGCCATGTAGTCTGCGTTTCTGTCAAATCAAAAAAATGTACATACACATAAACGTGAATAACACGTTCAAAAAACATATACGTATATAAAATATGAAACACATGAGATTTTTTTTTTTTTTTTTTTTTTGTTTCATACAGACGTAATCTTAAAATGGAGTTAAGTGGATTAGTGGAGAATATAAAGCAACTCAAAACTACCAGAATTGCATTTACCTAGGAAAATGTTGCTGGATTGCAATTTGTTGTTCTATTTGATCTATTTCTTTAGAAGTATCAAAATGTGCATACAATTGTATGTACATTTTTTATATACAACAAACATTTATATTATACAACTATATTTTGTTCAAAATATAATTCCCTGTCTACATACCCTGTCACAATTGAAAAACACGTTTGAAGAAAAAGCAAATAAAACACATTGTATAGTATTTCACTAAACAAATAAAACTAAAAAGTTTTCTATTATTGAATTTATTTGAACACTAAGTACTAATAGATGGTACATTTTTAAATTATTGTATGTATATGTAGATATGTGTGTTTAGAACATTAAATCATTATTTCTCTATCAAATGATGTACTTTTGTCCGGTTTTCTTTATAAGAGGTTGCTTGATAAGTCACTGACTTAGAAGCAAGATTGGGATTTATTAAGATGTCTTTTTCAAATCCTTGTTCATTTATGACTAAAGACTAAGAATAAATAAATCAAATAGATCTCCCAAACATTAAGAATTTGAGATTTGGCCAAAATGAAAACTTAAATTGTTTCGATGCGTTTTTTTATTTGAAATAAAATATTTTCCGTACGTTTGTTACTATTCATAATTTGTCAAGTAGTCGAGCCTCACGTAAACCAAATTGGATGTATTATATTCCCGTATTAGAATACTGTTGATATTTTTCCCAACAGAAGTAACGTAGGGAAATGTAAGAAATATTGAAAGCTATATGTATATATTTTCGATTGTAAGCACCGGTGACGTGATATTTAGCAAAAATAATCGAAATCTTCTATTCAGTGTATTTAAAACTTGATCTAAATATCAAAAAGGATAAATCGAATCAGATTTTGTGAGTTTTTCATAAAGTTTTCCCACATTAACTTAGACCCGTATCTCGGGCACTCAGTGCCCAAAGCGGATTTCAATTAAAATTCTATATATATATAATTCTATATATATATATATATATATATATATATATATATATATATATATATATATATATATATATATATATATATATATATATATATATATATACGGCAACCGAAATTTTTGAGGGATACGACTTAAATCAGAAGGGCTCTTGCTGTGATTTTCAATATTGAATATTTGCATTTTTTTTATTGATTGAAAAACATTATTATTATTGTTTTTTCTTGAACACATTGGTGACGATTTGAACAAAATCGCTCCAATGGTCTTTTAGTTAGAGACGTTTATATGCATGAGGTTTCTGGAGGATGGATGGCTGTTATGCCCCATATCTGTGACTACATACGGCTATAGACTTTAAAAACTTGATAGTTTAGATTACTTTATTTCCGCCACCGAATATCATAGCTTAGCTTAGCAATATAATGTGCAAAATAACACACTGTACGACGCGATCAAAGACTTGAAGTTCAACGTTTATGCAGAGTTGAAGCTCATTTGTCTTAAACCAGCGAGCGACTTCTTACAACAAATTAAGAATAATGTAGTAAGAATAATGTAAGTAATGTAGCGACAAATTGTTGGGGGGGAGGGGGTATTAATAATAGCTTACTGTTACAGTTGTAATGTAATAATTATCGTAATCCTAAGATGTTAAGAACTATAGTAAAGGCAATATTAATTTAAATTATCGTCCAAAATCGTAATCGATATTGGAAATACAACTGATTTTTAGATATAGTCTAAGAGCCCACCGTATGATGTCTTAAGCTTACTCGAGAAGCATGCAAAAGTACATGGTTGTCGGGAATTTTCGCCCATTAAAAATCGAAACGACATCAGGTACAATTCAGGTAGAATGAATGATTAACCATTGAATAGCCACTTTTCGCACAACACAAGCTATCATCGCGCAAGTAATTAACGATTATTTGAGTGAACATTAGTACCTTCTCCAGACTATATACTTCCAGAATTCGAAGACATTTTGCACTCAGCTGCGCACCCCACACAATTTTTTTATGAGTTAACATCGCTCAAGTAATTAACGATTATATATTTATGTACCAATAAATCTCCGCTGCTCTAAAAAAGTGTATCTATTCCTAGTTTTCTAATTACATTCCCGGAATGTGATTTCTTATCACTTCAAGGCCATGTCACTTTTCCGTCAATTCCAAGAAGGGATTCATTTGAGAATTATTATATTACTTCTGTTTGGGATTACTTTTAACCTAGTGCAAGAATGTGCATTCGGCCTAAGACTGACCTAAAATTGATCTAGTACATTTTCCGTTCTTACCCTAGCTTTTGACATGTTGACAGACAAACTGTTTCTTTTTTTTTCTTTTTTTCTTGCTTCTTGGACTAAAACGCTCGCGCTGTGCCAAGCTTCTTTAAATTAAGGAAAAAACCTTGTAAAAAGATAATTAAATACAAAACAATATATTTCGGAACATATTTTTGGTGCCTCCTGTGAGGAATTGCCCTTTTGCACGAGGATCTCGCAAATGCGGCCAGATTACATATTATAATTTGTGAACATTGTCCTGTTAATCGAGTGTCGTCATTGCCGTTGGTCTGGTGGACATACACGTGACTTCTAACATTAAACAATGGCGGAATTAAACCAAAGATTATCTGCAGTAACAGCAATCAAAAGAATCAGAGAAAGGGTGCTTGGAGCGAGTTCGGTCACGTGCGATGCTTTTCAAATCAAGCAGGAGCGAAAATGTGTGGAGAATCACTATAGCCGTTTTGTGCGCTACCACGAGGTTTTAGTTGGTACTGCCCAAGGTGATGAACTTCCTGATCATGATCAACAACAAGAAGACAACCACGTGTAGAATATAAAGCTGGATCCCGTATCAATCTCGGACTTTGATGGATCCTACGCAAATTGGCTCGCATTCAAGGACCTGTTCGAGACGCTGGTACACGATGCCGATTTTCCGGAAGTGTACAAGATAAGCAAACTTCGGCAAGCGGTCAGTGCAAGCGTGATCCCGTTAATTGGTGGACTCTACTCTGGTGGCTATCACAAAAGTGTGGGCAGCTCTAAAAAACCGGTTTGACAATCCGAAATTGTTGGCCGAGATCCACGTATCGAGGTTTCTCAACATGGAAGTTGCTGCAGAAGAAAGTGCGAAGACGTTACTGACAGTGGTGGATACAGTGCAGGAGTCCCTTCGGGCACGCAGAGTTATGAAGTTACCTGTCGACCATTGGGATGCCTTAGCTGTGCCAATTGTACTGTCGAAGCTACCTGGCACTACAAAACGAGAGTGGACAATGAACTGCGATTCTACTAAAATTCCTGCATTGAGGGATCTTCTTGCGTTTTTGGAGAAGAGAGCACACAGTCTTTCAACGGAGATCATTCGCACTACTCTACCAACAGAGGCTACAACAGTAAGACCGCGGTCAAAGGGTCAAAGTACAATGAAGTCATGTTTGGCTGACACAGGATTTCACGATGTCAGTCCCTTATGTCACGGGGACCAGAGCAGCGATTCGAGGCGTTGAAGAACGTTGGCCTCTGCTTTAACTGTTTGAAAAGCGGACATACTTCGAAGCAGTGCTCATCATCTTGGCTACACCAGCGGCAGCAGCGCCAACAAAATGCTCAACACCTGCGCCACCAGTTACACATCATCCTTTGTGACCAACCGACTCCGGGGCGATCAGACAATATTGCTTTCAACAGCGCGTGCATATATTACTGGAGATCGTTTCGCAACAGCGCCTTGCTCGTATCCTCTGCGATCCTGGATCGCAGGTAAGTTTTATTTCAGGCCGTTTAGCTAACGTTTTAAGTCTTCGCAGAATCAAGTGTGAAGTAGCTGTAGAAGGTATAGGCGCATTAGCTCATATGCGCACTAAATGCAGCGTACTATTCATAATTTGTCAAGTAGTCGAGTCTCACGTAAACCAAATTGGATGTATTATATTCCCGTATTAGAATACTGTTGATATTTTTCCCAACAGAAGTAACGTAGGGAAATGTAAGAAATATTGAAAGCTATATGTATATATTTTCGATTGTAAGCACCGGTGACGTGATATTTAGCAAAAATAATCGAAATCTTCTATTCAGTGTATTTAAAACTTGATCTAAATATCAAAAAGAATAAATCGAATCAGATTTTGTGAGTTTTTCATAAAGTTTTCCCACATTAACTTAGACCCGTATCTCGGGCACTCAGTGCCCAAAGCGGATTTCAATTCAAATTCTATTTATATATATATATACGGCAACCGAAATTTTTGAGGGATACGACTTAAATCAGAAGGGCTCTTGCTGTGATTTTCAATATTGAATATTTGCATTTTTTTTATTGATTGAAAAACATTATTATTATTGTTTTTTCTTGAACACATTGGTGACGATTTGAACAAAATCGCTCCAATGGTCTTTTAGTTAGAGACGTTTATATGCATGAGGTTTCTGGAGGATGGATGGCTGTTATGCCCCATATCTGTGACTACATACGGCTATAGACTTTAAAAACTTGATAGTTTAGATTACTTTATTTCCGCCACCGAATATCATAGCTTAGCTTAGCAATATAATGTGCAAAATAACACACTGTACGACGCGATCAAAGACTTGAAGTTCAACGTTTATGCAGAGTTGAAGCTCATTCGTCTTAAACCAGCGAGCGACTTCTTACAACAAATTAAGAATAATGTAGTAAGAATAATGTAAGTAATGTAGCGACAAATTGTTGGGGGGGAGGGGGTATTAATAATAGCTTACTGTTACAGTTGTAATGTAATAATTATCGTAATCCTAAGATGTTAAGAACTATAGTAAAGGCAATATTAATTTAAATTATCGTCCAAAATCGTAATCGATATTGGAAATACAACTGATTTTTAGATATAGTCTAAGAGCCCACCGTATGATGTCTTAAGCTTACTCGAGAAGCATGCAAAAGTACATGGTTGTCGGGAATTTTCGCCCATTAAAAATCGAAACGACATCAGGTACAATTCAGGTAGAATGAATGAGTAACCATTGAATAGCCACTTTTCGCACAACACAAGCTATCATCGCGCAAGTAATTAACGATTATTTGAGTGAACATTAGTACCTTCTCCAGACTATATAGTTCCAGAATTCGAAGACATTTTGCACTCAGCTGCGCACCCCACACAATTTTTTTATGAGTTAACATCGCTCAAGTAATTAACGATTATATATTTATGTACCAATAAATCTCCGCTGCTCTAAAAAAGTGTATCTATTCCTAGTTTTCTAATTACATTCCCGGAATGTGATTTCTTATCACTTCAAGGCCATGTCACTTTTCCGTCAATTCCAAGAAGGGATTCATTTGAGAATTATTATATTACTTCTGTTTGGGATTACTTTTAACCTAGTGCAAGAATGTGCATTCGGCCTAAGACTGACCTAAAATTGATCTAGTACATTTTCCGTTCTTACCCTAGCTTTTGACATGTTGACAGACAAACTGTTTCTTTTTTTTTCTTTTTTTCTTGCTTCTTGGACTAAAACGCTCGCGCTGTGCCAAGCTTCTTTAAATTAAGGAAAAAACCTTGTAAAAAGATAATTAAATACAAAACAATATATTTCGGAACATATTTTTGGTGCCTCCTGTGAGGAATTGCCCTTTTGCACGAGGATCTCGCAAATGCGGCCAGATTACATAATATAATTTGTGAACATTGTCCTGTTAATCGAGTGTCGTCATTGCCGTTGGTCTGGTGGACATACACGTGACTTCTAACATTAAACAATGGCGGAATTAAACCAAAGATTATCTGCAGTAACAGCAATCAAAAGAATCAGTGAAAGGGTGCTTGGAGCGAGTTCGGTCACGTGCGATGCTTTTCAAATCAAGCAGGAGCGAAAATGTGTGGAGAATCACTATAACCGTTTTGTGCGCTACCACGAGGTTTTAGTTGGTACTGCCCAAGGTGATGAACTTCCTGACCATGATCAACAACAAGAACCACGTGTAGAATATAAAGCTGGATCCCGTATCAATCTCGGACTTTGATGGATCCTACGCAAATTGGCTCGCATTCAAGGACCTGTTCGAGACGCTGGTACACGATGCCGATTTTCCGGAAGTGTACAAGCTAAGCAAACTTCGGCAAGCGGTCAGTGCAAGCGTGATCCCGTTAATTGGTGGACTCTACTCTGGTGGCTATCACAAAAGTGTGGGCAGCTCTAAAAAACCGGTTTGACAATCCGAAACTGTTGGCCGAGATCCACGTGTCGAGGTTTCTCAACATGGAAGTTGCTGCAGAAGAAAGTGCGAAGACTTTACTGATAGTGGTGGATACAGTGCAGGAGTCTATTAGTACTACGGGCACGTAGAGTTATGAAGTTATCTGTCGACCATTGGGATGCCTTAGCTGTGCCAATTGTACTGTCGAAGCTACCTGGCACTACAAAACGAGAGTGGACAATGAACTGCGATTCTACTAAAATTCCTGCATTGAGGGATCCTCTCGCGTTTTTGGAGAAGAGAGCACACACCGTCTTTCAACGGAGATCATTCGCACTACTCTACCAACAGAGGCTACAACAATAAGACCGCGGTCAAAGGGTCAAAGTACGATGAAGTCATGTTTGGCTGTAGCGGAAAGTGCGAAATGTTGCTACTGCCATGGACCACACAGGATTTTACGATGTCAGTCCCTTATGTCACGGGGACCAGAGCAGCGATTCGAGGCGTTGAAGAACGTTGGCCTCTGTTTTAACTGTTTGAAAAGCGGACATACTTCGAAGCAGTGCTCATCAGGTGGATGTCGTCAGTGTGGTCGTAAACACCACACTATGCTTTGCCGTAACAGCAGTGCTCAACTCTTGGCTACACCAGCGGCAGCTGCGCCAACAAAATGCTCGACACCTGCGCCACCAGTTACACATCATCCTTTGTGTCCAACCGACTCCGTGACAACTTACATCACCCGGGGCGATCAGACAATATTGCTTGCAACAGCGCGTGCATATGTTACTGGAGATCGTTTCGCAACAGCGCCTTGCTCGTATCCTCTGTGATCCTGGATCGCAGGTAAGTTTTATTTCAGACCGTTTAGCTAACGTTTTAAGTCTTCGCAGAATCAAGTGTGAAGTAGCTGTAGAAGGCATAGGCGCATTAGCTCATATGCGCACTAAATGCAGCATTTCGCTCCGACTTATATGAACTTATTATGAGTTCTCGTTGGACATCAATGCATTTGTCATCCCATTCATTACATCGATGAGCCCTGCGGTGCATGTGGATGATGCACACTGGCAGCATTTGTCGGGTCTTGAATTAGCGGACCCGAACTTTGGTACTCCTAGTGGGATAGACATCCTTCTTGGATCTGACGTGTGGGGCTTAGTTGTCCAAAGTGATATTATCTATGGCAAGTCAGATGAACCACACGCCCAACTAACCCGGTTGGGATGGGTTGTATTTGGTCCGGCATCGATAGTACCAGGATCAGCGTCTTCTATCCGTACTTTTGGTGCGCAAGTTTCGGCGGATGAAACAATGAACCTGGAAGAGCTCGTTCGTGAATTTTGGAAGCTGGAGGAGGTGCCCGAACGAGACGCAGAAGATGATGAGTGTGAAAGGTTTTTTGCGACAACACACTCCCACACTCGTGAATTGCATTTGTGCGTAAGTATGCTGAACTGGGGCACATGGAATATGTGGGTCAACCTGGCGACCATTCCGGAGCGTACTACATTCCGCACCACGCAGTAACCTCGAAGTTCAGAGTTGTGTTCAACGCCTCAGCTCGCACAACTACGGGTGTCTCGTTGAACGATTTGTAATTAGTCGGCTCTACAATGCAGTAGCAACAAGTTGCAACTCCATTCCCGATGCGGTGTCGTTATCTACCAACGTTAACAAAATCCTTTCGGCTGGACATTTCAAGCTGCGAAAATGGAATTCCAACAGTCTACAGGTAATATCTGACATCACAAGTGGTACGAGCTTACGCTGCCTGCTCATATTTCGCTACTTACAGCTCGCACAAAGTTGGCTCCACTCCAGGGTGCTACCATACCACGATTGGAGCTGTGCGCTGCACACCTTCTTGCATTAACACTCCAAAATGTCCGTGTTGCACTGGGGCTACAAGCGGATTCAAACATCGTGCTTTGTTGGCTGCGTAAGAACCCTGTCATACTTAAGCCGTACGTAGCAAATAGAGTTCGGAAGATACAAGAATTAACAACACCCGATCGATTGCATCATGTCTCGTCTGCACTGAATCCAGCTGATTGTGCCAGTCGCGGTATTGGAGCGCAGTAACTATTAAACCATCGTTTGTGGCTCCGTGGACCGAGTTGGTTAGCAGATGAATCATTTGCTTCTAAGGATGACAACGATATTACGACAGAAGAAGAGCATACCATGCTGAGTGAGGAGAGGATGTCTGTACAAGTCCTAGCGGCTGTGGCTAACCCGGGACTTACAACGAGAAGGCGAGATGGTCAAGGGTTTATCGTCCAACGAGCGGTTCAGTACTATCCAGAGCCTGCTTCACACTGTGGCTTTTATCTTACGTTGGTTGACGAGCCGTCGCCACAATGTGGCGACCGAGCCGCCAACACAATGTCAGACATTCATCAATTACGCAACAAATCTAGTTTACCTAGCTCTAGCAGGTTATTACCATTCAACCCATACCTAGATGAAGATGGCCCCCTGCGCGTTGGTGGTCGTCTTAACAAAGCATCCGTGCCATACGATCATCGCTTTCCCGTTATCTTACCTAAGGCTGGTGCCCTACCATGGCTGGTCATCAAAGATGTTCATGATCGCACCCTCCATGGAGGTACGCAACTCATGCTTCAGACTCTCCGCAGACGTTACTGGATTCTACATGCTAGATAGGCTCTGCGACGTTATATACACGATTGTGTCGTTTGCCGGTGCCACCGTGGAGCTACTCTTACGCAGCAGATGGCTCCATTGCCTAAGCACAGAGTTGTTGCTGCTCGACCATTCTGAGCTTCAGGAGTTGACTACTGTGGCCTTTTCACCTCGCGAATTGGAACGAAGCGATCTCGTGCGGCCGTTAAAGCTTACCTATCCATCTTCATATGTATGGTCACGAAGGCCGTACACATTGAGGTAGTGGACGATCTCTCATCTCAGGCCGTCTTGGATGCCTTGGATCTCTACAGCGACAACGGGACAGCCTTTGTTGGTGCGAACCGGATGCTTCGAGAAGACTTGGCGGCTTGGACCAGCGAGTAGAACCAGCAAGCTTTGGCGAACGACGGTACGCGATGGCATTTTATCGCTCTCAGTGCTCCACATGAGGGCGGAGTTTGGGAGGCTGCAGTTAAATCCGCAAAGCGGCATTTGGTCCGGTAAGTTGGCGGACAACATCTGTGGTACAGCCAACTGCAAACTTTGGTACGCATCGAGGCGTGCCTTAACTCCCGCCCGCTCATTCCACTTCACGATGATCCGGAAGATAAATTCGCTTTAACACCAGGAGATTTCTTGATCGGCACACCACTCGTCGCAATTCCGGAACCCAGCCTCGCCGAAGTACCCCCCAATCGTCTCAAGCAATTGCAGTGGCTGCGCCAGGTCCATCAACACTTTTGGAACCGATGGAGTGACGAGTATTTGTCAACGTTGCAAACGAGAAGCAAATGGCAGCGGCGCTCAGAAGACATCAGTTTGGGTGACGTTGTATTAATCCGGCATGAGAACCTTCCACCAACCGACTGGCGACTGGGCCGGATTACGAACCTCCATCCGGGCAGCGATGGGCTGGTTCGCAATGCAACCGTGAAGACGGCAAATGAAGTTTGTACCCGGCCAGTGCAGAAGCTATGTCGACTGGTGGAAGCTTTTGAACCTGATAGTTCAACCGGGCAGGATGTTTGAGATTACTTTTAACCTAGTACAAGAATGTGCATTCGGCCTAAGACTGACATAAAATTTATCTAGTACATTTTCCGTTCTTTCCCTAGCTTTTGACATGTTGACAGAAAAACTGTTTCTTTTTTTTTCTTTTTTTCTTGCTTCTTGTGACTAACACGCTCGCTCTGTGCCAAGCTTCTTTAAATTAAGTAAAAAAACCTTGTAAGAAGATAAGCTTCTGTAAGCTGTCCATCACCGATAATACATCCCCAATTATTGTGTTGAACAAAGTTTAAAGTTTAAAAATAAAATTGTGCCTCAGAACGATAATGCGGTGGGATCAGGAAATTGTATTTCCGGTAGAGTTTTATTATCTAGTCCCAACATCAAGAACGACAACGAATCCTGGACGACCTTCAAAAACACTTAACGAATGTACACCCAAAGTGCAAAAACGAAAAATAAAGAAACTGTTATGCACTAAAACTACGTGTGAAATTTCTACTGTCGCAGAAGTGTCTTTAAGATTAAGTGGCAAGAGAGATGTTCCAAATCTAGTAAAGGAGATTGCATTGAGTTCCCCTACAAGGGCTACCACTCTGAAAAAATATGAATAGAGATGTATTTAACAGGATTTTTAATATCATTAAATCCATATCTTTGGAGTCGAAGCACAGCGCCGCGTAGAACAAGGAACCCACTACCTCAAGAATGTATTGTCCTGTTAAACTCTCCCGAAGTACGAGTAGCAAAACCTAGAACAAGTTGTTGGGGGGGAGGGGGTATTAATAATAGCTTACTGTTACAGTTGTAATGTAATAATTATCGTAATCCTAAGATGTTAAGAACTATAGTAAAGGCAATATTAATTTAAATTATCGTCCAAAATCGTAATCGATATTGGAAATACAACTGATTTTTAGATATAGTCTAAGAGCCCACCGTATGATGTCTTAAGCTTACTCGAGAAGCATGCAAAAGTACATGGTTGTCGGGAATTTTCGCCCATTAAAAATCGAAACGACATCAGGTACAATTCAGGTAGAATGAATGAGTAACCATTGAATAGCCACTTTTCGCACAACACAAGCTATCATCGCGCAAGTAATTAACGATTATTTGAGTGAACATTAGTACCCTCTCCAGACTATACAGTTCCAGAATTCGAAGACATTTTGCACTCAGCTGCGCACCCCACACAATTTTTTTATGAGTTAACATCGCTCAAGTAATTAACGATTATATATTTATGTACCAATAAATCTCCGCTGCTCTAAAAAAGTGTATCTATTCCTAGTTTTCTAATTACATTCCCGGAATGTGATTTCTTATCACTTCAAGGCCATGTCACTTTTCCGTCAATTCCAAGAAGGGATTCATTTGAGAATTATTATATTACTTCTGTTTGGGATTACTTTTAACCTAGTGCAAGAATGTGCATTCGGCCTAAGACTGACCTAAAATTGATCTAGTACATTTTCCGTTCTTACCCTAGCTTTTGACATGTTGACAGACAAACTGTTTCTTTTTTTTCTTTTTTTCTTGCTTCTTGGACTAAAACGCTCGCGCTGTGCCAAGCTTCTTTAAATTAAGGAAAAAACCTTGTAAAAAGATAATTAAATACAAAACAATATATTTCGGAACATATTTTTGGTGCCTCCTGTGAGGAATTGCCCTTTTGCACGAGGATCTCGCAAATGCGGCCAGATTACATAATATAATTTGTGAACATTGTCCTGTTAATCGAGTGTCGTCATTGCCGTTGGTCTGGTGGACATACACGTGACTTCTAACATTAAACAATGGCGGAATTAAACCAAAGATTATCTGCAGTAACAGCAATCAAAAGAATCAGTGAAAGGGTGCTTGGAGCGAGTTCGGTCACGTGCGATGCTTTTCAAATCAAGCAGGAGCGAAAATGTGTGGAGAATCACTATAACCGTTTTGTGCGATATTGGAAATACAACTGATTTTTAGATATAGTCTAAGAGCCCACCGTATGATGTCTTAAGCTTACTCGAGAAGCATGCAAAAGTACATGGTTGTCGGGAATTTTCGCCCATTAAAAATCGAAACGACATCAGGTACAATTCAGGTAGAATGAATTGAATGAATTGAAAAGAAACCATTGAATAGCATTGTTTCAGACCGTTTAGCTAACGTTTTAAGTCTTCGCAGAATCAAGTGTGAAGAAGCTGTAGAAGGTATAGGCGCATTAGCTCATATGCGCACTAAATGCAGCATTTCGCTCCAACTTATATCAACTTATTATGAGTTCTCGTTGGACATCAATGCATTTTTCATCCCATTCATTACATCGATGACCTTTGCGGTGCATGTGGGCGTTACACACTGGCAGCATTTGTCGGGTCTTGAATTAGCGGACCCGAACTTTGGTTCTCCTAGTGGGATAGACATCCTTCTTGGATCTGACGTGTGGGGCTTAGTTGTTCAAAGTGATATTTTCTATGGCAAGTCAGATGAACCACACGCCCAACTAACCCGGTTGGGATGGGTTGTATTTGGTCCGGCATCGATAGTACCAGGATCAGCGCCTTCTATCCGTACTTTTGGTGCGCAAGTTTCGGCGGATGAAACAATGAACCTGGAAGAGCTCGTTCGTGAATTTTGGAAGCTGGAGGAGGTGCCCGAACGGGACGCAGAAGATGATGATTGTGAAAGGTTTTTTGCGACAACACACTCCCACACTCGTGAATTGCATTTATGCGTGAGTATGCTGAACTGGGGCACATGGAATATGAGGGTCAACCTGGCGACCATTCCGGAGCGTACTACATTCCGCACCACGCAGTAACCTCGAAGTTCAGAGTTGCGTTCAACGCCTCAGCTCGCACAACTACGGGTGTCTCGTTGCAATTGGTCGGCTCTACAATACAGGACTCTCTGCTGAACATCATTTTCCGGTTTCGGCGTTTTCTCATCGCTCTCACTGCTGACGTTGAGAAGATGTTTCGCCAGATATTGGTGGCTTCAGAACATCTGCGGTTCCAGCGCATCCTGTGGAGAGAGTCTCCGAAAAAAGACTTGAGTGTTTACCAACTTACTACGGTCACTTACGGGATGGCTTGCAGCCCATTCAATACAGTGCGAACTCTAAACCAGTGTGCCTACGATAATTGTGGAGATGTAGTGGATCAGGCACAGGCTTCAGCAGCGCGGGACTCCATATTAAACTCATTTTATGTTGATGACTTTTGAACAAGCTGCAACTCCATTCCCGATGCGGTGTCGTTAGCTACCAACGTTAACAAAATCCTTTCGGCTGGACATTTTAAACTACGAAAATGGAATTCCAACAGTCTACAGGTGATATCCGACACCACAAGTGGTACGAGCTTAGGCTGCCTGCTCATATTTCGCTACTCACAGCTCGCACAAAGGTGGCTCCACTCCAGGGCGCTACCATACAACGATTGGAGCTGTGCGCTGCTCACCTTCTTGCATTAACACTCAGAAATTTCCGTGTTGCACTGGGGCTCCAAGACGCACGCAACGTATTATTTATGGTCGGACTCAAACATCCTGCTTTGTTGGCAGCGTAAGAACCCTGTCATACTGAAGCCGTACGTGGTAAACAATCGTTATTAGGATGATAAACAGCCATAAAACTAAAAGTTCTTAGGCTTAGTGCCACCATTAATCGACTTGACGACCATTAGCTGCTTCCGAAAATTAAAGATATCTAGGTCTAACTATCGATATCGGTGACATTCGAGAAATAACGACGTTCATTACTCATAGAGAGGTATTTCGGTATAAACGATTATTGTTCTGACAAAACTGAAATATTCCAAAGGACAATGGGAAAGATCTTGGTTCCTTGTTGAAATGCGTTAAATTATTTGGTTGACGTAATTGTTCTTGAACTCACCGAGGAAGGAAACGATACGGAATTAAACGCAGTTCTAAACATTTTTAAGAACATGAACGTTACTCTCAATGAAGAAAAATGTAGAGTAGAAAATTCAAGAACTCAAATGTCTGGGACATATGTTAGGTACAGCCGGAATTAGTGCAGATTCTGATAAGGTTAAAACAATTGTTTTCTGTGTTTTGTGACATATTAGGCTATTATGGACTCGGACTGAACCATTATGGAGTCTTATAAAAACAACGTTGCTTTTACATGGGCCGAAAAACAAGAACAAGCATTTCAGCAATTAAAGAATTTGATTGCAAAAATTTCCACCTGGACTACCTTAACACAAATACTCGCACCCTAGGCGAAGTTCTATTGCAAAATTAATTTCATTCGGAAGCAAAAATCTCTGCTGTAGAAAGAAGGTATTCACAAACTGAAAAGGAAAGTCTGGCCTTAGTCTGGGCTGTAGAACGCTTGTATTACTATCTTGCCGGAATCAGTTTCGAGCTTTTAACTGAGCATAAACCTTTGGAAGCAATTTTCAAACCAATATCAAAAGCTCCAGCTTGAATAGAAATATGGGTACTCAAATATATCTGACGGGTAAGTCGAACTAGCTGATTGATTGTCAAGATTCAAGAGTGTAAGATATTATACACATATAGAAGATATTCCATCATCTAGCACGTTATTCAGCGTTCTGAAGAGTCTTCCTTTTACTTGCGCTTGAAGGATATCCTCGCAAGTATAAGGTTATCATTATGAATACGCGAAGAAGGAAATGCTTATACTTCAACCTTTAACTTTTAAGCATTACCTTATATTTCTACTTTATACTGGGGTCCTCCCAAGTCCTTAATTTTTATGAATACGGCCCAATGTATACGTTGTATGGTCTGGAAAATAGGCCCCTGATGACGGATTATGTTTAAAGGATTTAAATGTTTCGTTTCTGACTCATTTTCCAATACATCCTTCCGCAAACTGAAGGAATTCATAACGAGTTATAAACACAAAATTAAAATAACGTCATGTCAGCAAGTTGTAATATATGCAAAATTCGAGATGCACAGATGCATGCACCGCATTCAATAAATTTAATTTCTTAGCACACGTTCTTATTCGCCATTAAAAGTTAAGTGTACAAATAATATATATTTTCAACGGTCGTCTTGTCTATATTATGACTTTTTGATGAGTAATACAAATACAAAATTCACCTAAATATACATACCTATATAAGTATATCAAATCCTACAACAGATGACATTTTTTTGTAGATAACGCCATGTAGTCTGCGTTTCTGTCAAATCAAAAAAATGTACATACACATAAACGTGAATAACACGTTCAAAAAACATATACGTATATAAAATATGAAACACATGAGATTTTTTTTTTTTTTTTTTGTTTCATACAGACGTAATCTTAAAATGGAGTTAAGTGGATTAGTGGAGAATATAAAGCAACTCAAAACTACCAGAATTGCATTTACCTAGGAAAATGTTGCTGGATTGCAATTTGTTGTTCTATTTGATCTATTTCTTTAGAAGTATGAAAATGTGCATACAATTGTATGTACATTTTTTATATACAACAAACATTTATATTATACAACTATATTTTGTTCAAAATATAATTCCCTGTCTACATACCCTGTCACAATTGAAAAACACGTTTGAAGAAAAAGCAAATAAAACACATTGTATAGTATTTCACTAAACAAATAAAACTAAAAAGTTTTCTATTATTGAATTTATTTGAACACTAAGTACTAATAGATGGTACATTTTTAAATTATTGTATGTATATGTAGATATGTGTGTTTAGAACATTAAATCATTATTTCTCTATCAAATGATGTACTTTTGTCCGGTTTTCTTTATAAGAGGTTGCTTGATAAGTCACTGACTTAGAAGCAAGATTGGGATTTATTAAGATGTCTTTTTCAAATCCTTGTTCATTTATGACTAAAGACTAAGAATAAATAAATCAAATAGATCTCCCAAACATTAAGAATTTGAGATTTGGCCAAAATGAAAACTTAAATTGTTTCGATGCGTTTTTTTATTTGAAATAAAATATTTTCCGTACGTTTGTTACTATTCATAATTTGTCAAGTAGTCGAGCCTCACGTAAAACAAATTGGATGTATTATATTCCCGTATTAGAATACTGTTGATATTTTTCCCAACAGAAGTAACGTAGGGAAATGTAAGAAATATTGAAAGCTATATGTATATATTTTCGATTGTAAGCACCGGTGACGTGATATTTAGCAAAAATAATCGAAATCTTCTATTCAGTGTATTTAAAACTTGATCTAAATATCAAAAAGAATAAATCGAATCAGATTTTGTGAGTTTTTCATAAAGTTTTCCCACATTAACTTAGACCCGTATCTCGGGCACTCAGTGCCCAAAGCGGATTTCAATTAAAATTCTATATATATATATATATATATATATATATATATATATATATATATATAGTTTTAAATACACTATATATATATATATATATATATATATATATATATATATACGGCAACCGAAATTTTTGAGGGATACGACTTAAATCAGAAGGGCTCTTGCTGTGATTTTCAATATTGAATATTTGCATTTTTTTTATTGATTGAAAAACATTATTATAATTGTTTTTTCTTGAACACATTGGTGACGATTTGAACAAAATCGCTCCAATGGTCTTTTAGTTAGAGACGTTTATATGCATGAGGTTTCTGGAGGATGGATGGCTGTTATGCCCCATATCTGTGACTACATACGGCTATAGACTTTAAAAACTTGATAGTTTAGATTACTTTATTTCCGCCACCGAATATCATAGCTTAGCTTAGCAATATAATGTGCAAAATAACACACTGTACGACGCGATCAAAGACTTGAAGTTCAACGTTTATGCAGAGTTGAAGCTCATTTGTCTTAAACCAGCGAGCGACTTCTTACAACAAATTAAGAATAATGTAGTAAGAATAATGTAAGTAATGTAGCGACAAATTGTTGGGGGGGAGGGGGTATTAATAATAGCTTACTGTTACAGTTGTAATGTAATAATTATCGTAATCCTAAGATGTTAAGAACTATAGTAAAGGCAATATTAATTTAAATTATCGTCCAAAATCGTAATCGATATTGGAAATACAACTGATTTTTAGATATAGTCTAAGAGCCCACCGTATGATGTCTTAAGCTTACTCGAGAAGCATGCAAAAGTACATGGTTGTCGGGAATTTTCGCCCATTAAAAATCGAAACGACATCAGGTACAATTCAGGTAGAATGAATGATTAACCATTGAATAGCCACTTTTCGCACAACACAAGCTATCATCGCGCAAGTAATTAACGATTATTTGAGTGAACATTAGTACCTTCTCCAGACTATATACTTCCAGAATTCGAAGACATTTTGCACTCAGCTGCGCACCCCACACAATTTTTTTATGAGTTAACATCGCTCAAGTAATTAACGATTATATATTTATGTACCAATAAATCTCCGCTGCTCTAAAAAAGTGTATCTATTCCTAGTTTTCTAATTACATTCCCGGAATGTGATTTCTTATCACTTCAAGGCCATGTCACTTTTCCGTCAATTCCAAGAAGGGATTCATTTGAGAATTATTATATTACTTCTGTTTGGGATTACTTTTAACCTAGTGCAAGAATGTGCATTCGGCCTAAGACTGACCTAAAATTGATCTAGTACATTTTCCGTTCTTACCCTAGCTTTTGACATGTTGACAGACAAACTGTTTCTTTTTTTTTCTTTTTTTCTTGCTTCTTGGACTAAAACGCTCGCGCTGTGCCAAGCTTCTTTAAATTAAGGAAAAAACCTTGTAAAAAGATAATTAAATACAAAACAATATATTTCGGAACATATTTTTGGTGCCTCCTGTGAGGAATTGCCCTTTTGCACGAGGATCTCGCAAATGCGGCCAGATTACATAATATAATTTGTGAACATTGTCCTGTTAATCGAGTGTCGTCATTGCCGTTGGTCTGGTGGACATACACGTGACTTCTAACATTAAACAATGGCGGAATTAAACCAAAGATTATCTGCAGTAACAGCAATCAAAAGAATCAGTGAAAGGGTGCTTGGAGCGAGTTCGGTCACGTGCGATGCTTTTCAAATCAAGCAGGAGCGAAAATGTGTGGAGAATCACTATAACCGTTTTGTGCGCTACCACGAGGTTTTAGTTGGTACTGCCCAAGGTGATGAACTTCCTGACCATGATCAACAACAAGAAGACAACCACGTGTAGAATATAAAGCTGGATCCCGTATCAATCTCGGACTTTGATGGATCCTACGCAAATTGGCTCGCATTCAAGGACCTGTTCGAGACGCTGGTACACGATGCCGATTTTCCGGAAGTGTACAAGATAAGCAAACTTCGGCAAGCGGTCAGTGCAAGCGTGATCCCGTTAATTGGTGGACTCTACTCTGGTGGCTATCACAAAAGTGTGGGCAGCTCTAAAAAACCGGTTTGACAATCCGAAACTGTTGGCCGAGATCCACGTATCGAGGTTTCTCAACATGGAAGTTGCTGCAGAAGAAAGTGCGAAGACGTTACTGACAGTGGTGGATACAGTGCAGGAGTCCCTTCGGGCACGTAGAGTTATGAAGTTACCTGTCGACCATTGGGATGCCTTAGCTGTGCCAATTGTACTGTCGAAGCTACCTGGCACTACAAAACGAGAGTGGACAATGAACTGCTATTCTACTAAAATTCCTGCATTGAGGGATCTTCTTGCGTTTTTGGAGAAGAGAGCACACAGTCTTTCAACGGAGATCATTCGCACTACTCTACCAACAGAGGCTACAACAGTAAGACCGCGGTCAAAGGGTCAAAGTACAATGAAGTCATGTTTGGCTGACACAGGATTTCACGATGTCAGTCCCTTATGTCACGGGGACCAGAGCAGCGATTCGAGGCGTTGAAGAACGTTGGCCTCTGCTTTAACTGTTTGAAAAGCGGACATACTTCGAAGCAGTGCTCATCATCTTGGCTACACCAGCGGCAGCAGCGCCAACAAAATGCTCAACACCTGCGCCACCAGTTACACATCATCCTTTGTGACCAACCGACTCCGGGGCGATCAGACAATATTGCTTTCAACAGCGCGTGCATATATTACTGGAGATCGTTTCGCAACAGCGCCTTGCTCGTATCCTCTGCGATCCTGGATCGCAGGTAAGTTTTATTTCAGGCCGTTTAGCTAACGTTTTAAGTCTTCGCAGAATCAAGTGTGAAGTAGCTGTAGAAGGTATAGGCGCATTAGCTCATATGCGCACTAAATGCAGCGTACTATTCATAATTTGTCAAGTAGTCGAGTCTCACGTAAACCAAATTGGATGTATTATATTCCCGTATTAGAATACTGTTGATATTTTTCCCAACAGAAGTAACGTAGGGAAATGTAAGAAATATTGAAAGCTATATGTATATATTTTCGATTGTAAGCACCGGTGACGTGATATTTAGCAAAAATAATCGAAATCTTCTATTCAGTGTATTTAAAACTTGATCTAAATATCAAAAAGAATAAATCGAATCAGATTTTGTGAGTTTTTCATAAAGTTTTCCCACATTAACTTAGACCCGTATCTCGGGCACTCAGTGCCCAAAGCGGATTTCAATTCAAATTCTATTTATATATATATATACGGCAACCGAAATTTTTGAGGGATACGACTTAAATCAGAAGGGCTCTTGCTGTGATTTTCAATATTGAATATTTGCATTTTTTTTATTGATTGAAAAACATTATTATTATTGTTTTTTCTTGAACACATTGGTGACGATTTGAACAAAATCGCTCCAATGGTCTTTTAGTTAGAGACGTTTATATGCATGAGGTTTCTGGAGGATGGATGGCTGTTATGCCCCATATCTGTGACTACATACGGCTATAGACTTTAAAAACTTGATAGTTTAGATTACTTTATTTCCGCCACCGAATATCATAGCTTAGCTTAGCAATATAATGTGCAAAATAACACACTGTACGACGCGATCAAAGACTTGAAGTTCAACGTTTATGCAGAGTTGAAGCTCATTCGTCTTAAACCAGCGAGCGACTTCTTACAACAAATTAAGAATAATGTAGTAAGAATAATGTAAGTAATGTAGCGACAAATTGTTGGGGGGGAGGGGGTATTAATAATAGCTTACTGTTACAGTTGTAATGTAATAATTATCGTAATCCTAAGATGTTAAGAACTATAGTAAAGGCAATATTAATTTAAATTATCGTCCAAAATCGTAATCGATATTGGAAATACAACTGATTTTTAGATATAGTCTAAGAGCCCACCGTATGATGTCTTAAGCTTACTCGAGAAGCATGCAAAAGTACATGGTTGTCGGGAATTTTCGCCCATTAAAAATCGAAACGACATCAGGTACAATTCAGGTAGAATGAATGAGTAACCATTGAATAGCCACTTTTCGCACAACACAAGCTATCATCGCGCAAGTAATTAACGATTATTTGAGTGAACATTAGTACCTTCTCCAGACTATATAGTTCCAGAATTCGAAGACATTTTGCACTCAGCTGCGCACCCCACACAATTTTTTTATGAGTTAACATCGCTCAAGTAATTAACGATTATATATTTATGTACCAATAAATCTCCGCTGCTCTAAAAAAGTGTATCTATTCCTAGTTTTCTAATTACATTCCCGGAATGTGATTTCTTATCACTTCAAGGCCATGTCACTTTTCCGTCAATTCCAAGAAGGGATTCATTTGAGAATTATTATATTACTTCTGTTTGGGATTACTTTTAACCTAGTGCAAGAATGTGCATTCGGCCTAAGACTGACCTAAAATTGATCTAGTACATTTTCCGTTCTTACCCTAGCTTTTGACATGTTGACAGACAAACTGTTTCTTTTTTTTTTCTTTTTTTCTTGCTTCTTGGACTAAAACGCTCGCGCTGTGCCAAGCTTCTTTAAATTAAGGAAAAAACCTTGTAAAAAGATAATTAAATACAAAACAATATATTTCGGAACATATTTTTGGTGCCTCCTGTGAGGAATTGCCCTTTTGCACGAGGATCTCGCAAATGCGGCCAGATTACATAATATAATTTGTGAACATTGTCCTGTTAATCGAGTGTCGTCATTGCCGTTGGTCTGGTGGACATACACGTGACTTCTAACATTAAACAATGGCGGAATTAAACCAAAGATTATCTGCAGTAACAGCAATCAAAAGAATCAGTGAAAGGGTGCTTGGAGCGAGTTCAGTCACGTGCGATGCTTTTCAAATCAAGCAGGAGCGAAAATGTGTGGAGAATCACTATAACCGTTTTGTGCGCTACCACGAGGTTTTAGTTGGTACTGCCCAAGGTGATGAACTTCCTGACCATGATCAACAACAAGAAGACAACCACGTGTAGAATATAAAGCTGGATCCCGTATCAATCTCGGACTTTGATGGATCCTACGCAAATTGGCTCGCATTCAAGGACCTGTTCGAGACGCTGGTACACGATGCCGATTTTCCGGAAGTGTACAAGCTAAGCAAACTTCGGCAAGCGGTCAGTGCAAGCGTGATCCCGTTAATTGGTGGACTCTACTCTGGTGGCTATCACAAAAGTGTGGGCAGCTCTAAAAAACCGGTTTGACAATCCGAAACTGTTGGCCGAGATCCACGTGTCGAGGTTTCTCAACATGGAAGTTGCTGCAGAAGAAAGTGCGAAGACTTTACTGATAGTGGTGGATACAGTGCAGGAGTCTATTAGTACTACGGGCACGTAGAGTTATGAAGTTATCTGTCGACCATTGGGATGCCTTAGCTGTGCCAATTGTACTGTCGAAGCTACCTGGCACTACAAAACGAGAGTGGACAATGAACTGCGATTCTACTAAAATTCCTGCATTGAGGGATCCTCTCGCGTTTTTGGAGAAGAGAGCACACACCGTCTTTCAACGGAGATCATTCGCACTACTCTACCAACAGAGGCTACAACAATAAGACCGCGGTCAAAGGGTCAAAGTACGATGAAGTCATGTTTGGCTGTAGCGGAAAGTGCGAAATGTTGCTACTGCCATGGACCACACAGGATTTTACGATGTCAGTCCCTTATGTCACGGGGACCAGAGCAGCGATTCGAGGCGTTGAAGAACGTTGGCCTCTGTTTTAACTGTTTGAAAAGCGGACATACTTCGAAGCAGTGCTCATCAGGTGGATGTCGTCAGTGTGGTCGTAAACACCACACTATGCTTTGCCGTAACAGCAGTGCTCAACTCTTGGCTACACCAGCGGCAGCTGCGCCAACAAAATGCTCGACACCTGCGCCACCAGTTACACATCATCCTTTGTGTCCAACCGACTCCGTGACAACTTACATCACCCGGGGCGATCAGACAATATTGCTTGCAACAGCGCGTGCATATGTTACTGGAGATCGTTTCGCAACAGCGCCTTGCTCGTATCCTCTGTGATCCTGGATCGCAGGTAAGTTTTATTTCAGACCGTTTAGCTAACGTTTTAAGTCTTCGCAGAATCAAGTGTGAAGTAGCTGTAGAAGGCATAGGCGCATTAGCTCATATGCGCACTAAATGCAGCATTTCGCTCCGACTTATATGAACTTATTATGAGTTCTCGTTGGACATCAATGCATTTGTCATCCCATTCATTACATCGATGAGCCCTGCGGTGCATGTGGATGATGCACACTGGCAGCATTTGTCGGGTCTTGAATTAGCGGACCCGAACTTTGGTACTCCTAGTGGGATAGACATCCTTCTTGGATCTGACGTGTGGGGCTTAGTTGTCCAAAGTGATATTATCTATGGCAAGTCAGATGAACCACACGCCCAACTAACCCGGTTGGGATGGGTTGTATTTGGTCCGGCATCGATAGTACCAGGATCAGCGTCTTCTATCCGTACTTTTGGTGCGCAAGTTTCGGCGGATGAAACAATGAACCTGGAAGAGCTCGTTCGTGAATTTTGGAAGCTGGAGGAGGTGCCCGAACGAGACGCAGAAGATGATGAGTGTGAAAGGTTTTTTGCGACAACACACTCCCACACTCGTGAATTGCATTTGTGCGTAAGTATGCTGAACTGGGGCACATGGAATATGTGGGTCAACCTGGCGACCATTCCGGAGCGTACTACATTCCGCACCACGCAGTAACCTCGAAGTTCAGAGTTGTGTTCAACGCCTCAGCTCGCACAACTACGGGTGTCTCGTTGAACGATTTGTAATTAGTCGGCTCTACAATGCAGTAGCAACAAGTTGCAACTCCATTCCCGATGCGGTGTCGTTATCTACCAACGTTAACAAAATCCTTTCGGCTGGACATTTCAAACTGCGAAAATGGAATTCCAACAGTCTACAGGTAATATCTGACATCACAAGTGGTACGAGCTTACGCTGCCTGCTCATATTTCGCTACTTACAGCTCGCACAAAGTTGGCTCCACTCCAGGGTGCTACCATACCACGATTGGAGCTGTGCGCTGCACACCTTCTTGCATTAACACTCCAAAATGTCCGTGTTGCACTGGGGCTACAAGCGGATTCAAACATCGTGCTTTGTTGGCTGCGTAAGAACCCTGTCATACTTAAGCCGTGCGTAGCAAATAGAGTTCGGAAGATACAAGAATTAACAACACCCGATCGATTGCATCATGTCTCGTCTGCACTGAATCCAGCTGATTGTGCCAGTCGCGGTATTGGAGCGCAGTAACTATTAAACCATCGTTTGTGGCTCCGTGGACCGAGTTGGTTAGCAGATGAATCATTTGCTTCTGAGGATGACAACGATATTACGACAGAAGAAGAGCATACCATGCTGAGTGAGGAGAGGATGTCTGTACAAGTCCTAGCGGCTGTGGCTAACCCGGGACTTACAACGAGAAGGCGAGATGGTCAAGGGTTTATCGTCCAACGAGCGGTTCAGTACTATCCAGAGCCTGCTTCACACTGTGGCTTTTATCTTACGTTGGTTGACGAGCCGTCGCCACATTGTGGCGACCGAGCCGCCAACACAATGTCAGACATTCATCAATTACGCAACAAATCTAGTTTACCTAGTTCTAGCAGGTTATTACCATTCAACCCATACCTAGATGAAGATGGCCCCCTGCGCGTTGGTGGTCGTCTTAACAAAGCATCCGTGCCATACGATCATCGCTTTCCCGTTATCTTACCTAAGGCTGGTGCCCTACCATGGCTGGTCATCAAAGATGTTCATGATCGCACCCTCCATGGAGGTACGCAACTCATGCTTCAGACTCTCCGCAGACGTTACTGGATTCTACATGCTAGATAGGCTCTGCGACGTTATATACACGATTGTGTCGTTTGCCGGTGCCACCGTGGAGCTACTCTTACGCAGCAGATGGCTCCATTGCCTAAGCACAGAGTTGTTGCTGCTCGACCATTCTGAGCTTCAGGAGTTGACTACTGTGGCCTTTTCACCTCGCGAATTGGAACGAAGCGATCTCGTGCGGCCGTTAAAGCTTACCTATCCATCTTCATATGTATGGTCACGAAGGCCGTACACATTGAGGTAGTGGACGATCTCTCATCTCAGGCCGTCTTGGATGCCTTGGATCTCTACAGCGACAACGGGACAGCCTTTGTTGGTGCGAACCGGATGCTTCGAGAAGACTTGGCGGCTTGGACCAGCGAGTAGAACCAGCAAGCTTTGGCGAACGACGGTACGCGATGGCATTTTATCGCTCTCAGTGCTCCACATGAGGGCGGAGTTTGGGAGGCTGCAGTTAAATCGGCAAAGCGGCATTTGGTCCGGTAAGTTGGCGGACAACATCTGTGGTACAGCCAACTGCAAACTTTGGTACGCATCGAGGCGTGCCTTAACTCCCGCCCGCTCATTCCACTTCACGATGATCCGGAAGATAAATTCGCTTTAACACCAGGAGATTTCTTGATCGGCACACCACTCGTCGCAATTCCGGAACCCAGCCTCGCCGAAGTACCCCCCAATCGTCTCAAGCAATGGCAGTGGCTGCGCCAGGTCCATCAACACTTTTGGAACCGATGGAGTGACGAGTATTTGTCAACGTTGCAAACGAGAAGCAAATGGCAGCGGCGCTCAGAAGACATCAGTTTGGGTGACGTTGTATTAATCCGGCATGAGAACCTTCCACCAACCGACTGGCGACTGGGCCGGATTACGAACCTCCATCCGGGCAGCGATGGGCTGGTTCGCAATGCAACCGTGAAGACGGCAAATGAAGTTTGTACCCGGCCAGAGCAGAAGCTATGTCGACTGGTGGAAGCTTTTGAACCTGATAGTTCAACCGGGCAGGATGTTTGAGATTACTTTTAACCTAGTACAAGAATGTGCATTCGGCCTAAGACTGACATAAAATTTATCTAGTACATTTTCCGTTCTTTCCCTAGCTTTTGACATGTTGACAGAAAAACTGTTTCTTTTTTTTTCTTTTTTTCTTGCTTCTTGTGACTAACACGCTCGCTCTGTGCCAAGCTTCTTTAAATTAAGTAAAAAAACCTTGTAAGAAGATAAGCTTCTGTAAGCTGTCCATCACCGATAATACATCCCCAATTATTGTGTTGAACAAAGTTTAAAGTTTAAAAATAAAATTGTGCCTCAGAACGATAATGCGGTGGGATCAGGAAATTGTATTTCCGGTAGAGTTTTATTATCTAGTCCCAACATCAAGAACGACAACGAATCCTGGACGACCTTCAAAAACACTTAACGAATGTACACCCAAAGTGCAAAAACGAAAAATAAAGAAACTGTTATGCACTAAAACTACGTGTGAAATTTCTACTGTCGCAGAAGTGTCTTTAAGATTAAGTGGCAAGAGAGATGTTCCAAATCTAGTAAAGGAGATTGCATTGAGTTCCCCTACAAGGGCTACCACTCTGAAAAAATATGAATAGAGATGTATTTAACAGGATTTTTAATATCATTAAATCCATATCTTTGGAGTCGAAGCACAGCGCCGCGTAGAACAAGGAACCCACTACCTCAAGAATGTATTGTCCTGTTAAACTCTTCCGAAGTACGAGTAGCAAAACCTAGAACAAGTTGTTGGGGGGGAGGGGGTATTAATAATAGCTTACTGTTACAGTTGTAATGTAATAATTATCGTAATCCTAAGATGTTAAGAACTATAGTAAAGGCAATATTAATTTAAATTATCGTCCAAAATCGTAATCGATATTCGAAATACAACTGATTTTTAGATATAGTCTAAGAGCCCACCGTATGATGTCTTAAGCTTACTCGAGAAGCATGCAAAAGTACATGGTTGTCGGGAATTTTCGCCCATTAAAAATCGAAACGACATCAGGTACAATTCAGGTAGAATGAATGAGTAACCATTGAATAGCCACTTTTCGCACAACACAAGCTATCATCGCGCAAGTAATTAACGATTATTTGAGTGAACATTAGTACCTTCTCCAGACTATATAGTTCCAGAATTCGAAGACATTTTGCACTCAGCTGCGCACCCCACACAATTTTTTTATGAGTTAACATCGCTCAAGTAATTAACGATTATATATTTATGTACCAATAAATCTCCGCTGCTCTAAAAAAGTGTATCTATTCCTAGTTTTCTAATTACATTCCCGGAATGTGATTTCTTATCACTTCAAGGCCATGTCACTTTTCCGTCAATTCCAAGAAGGGATTCATTTGAGAATTATTATATTACTTCTGTTTGGGATTACTTTTAACCTAGTGCAAGAATGTGCATTCGGCCTAAGACTGACCTAAAATTGATCTAGTACATTTTCCGTTCTTACCCTAGCTTTTGACATGTTGACAGACAAACTGTTTCTTTTTTTTTCTTTTTTTCTTGCTTCTTGGACTAAAACGCTCGCGCTGTGCCAAGCTTCTTTAAATTAAGGAAAAAACCTTGTAAAAAGATAATTAAATACAAAACAATATATTTCGGAACATATTTTTGGTGCCTCCTGTGAGGAATTGCCCTTTTGCACGAGGATCTCGCAAATGCGGCCAGATTACATAATATAATTTGTGAACATTGTCCTGTTAATCGAGTGTCGTCATTGCCGTTGGTCTGGTGGACATACACGTGACTTCTAACATTAAACAATGGCGGAATTAAACCAAAGATTATCTGCAGTAACAGCAATCAAAAGAATCAGTGAAAGGGTGCTTGGAGCGAGTTCGGTCACGTGCGATGCTTTTCAAATCAAGCAGGAGCGAAAATGTGTGGAGAATCACTATAACCGTTTTGTGCGCTACCACGAGGTTTTAGTTGGTACTGCCCAAGGTGATGAACTTCCTGACCATGATCAACAACAAGAAGACAACCACGTGTAGAATATAAAGCTGGATCCCGTATCAATCTCGGACTTTGATGGATCCTACGCAAATTGGCTCGCATTCAAGGACCTGTTCGAGACGCTGGTACACGATGCCGATTTTCCGGAAGTGTACAAGCTAAGCAAACTTCGGCAAGCGGTCAGTGCAAGCGTGATCCCGTTAATTGGTGGACTCTACTCTGGTGGCTATCACAAAAGTGTGGGCAGCTCTAAAAAACCGGTTTGACAATCCGAAACTGTTGGCCGAGATCCACGTGTCGAGGTTTCTCAACATGGAAGTTGCTGCAGAAGAAAGTGCGAAGACTTTACTGATAGTGGTGGATACAGTGCAGGAGTCTATTAGTACTACGGGCACGTAGAGTTATGAAGTTATCTGTCGACCATTGGGATGCCTTAGCTGTGCCAATTGTACTGTCGAAGCTACCTGGCACTACAAAACGAGAGTGGACAATGAACTGCGATTCTACTAAAATTCCTGCATTGAGGGATCCTCTCGCGTTTTTGGAGAAGAGAGCACACACCGTCTTTCAACGGAGATCATTCGCACTACTCTACCAACAGAGGCTACAACAATAAGACCGCGGTCAAAGGGTCAAAGTACGATGAAGTCATGTTTGGCTGTAGCGGAAAGTGCGAAATGTTGCTACTGCCATGGACCACACAGGATTTTACGATGTCAGTCCCTTATGTCACGGGGACCAGAGCAGCGATTCGAGGCGTTGAAGAACGTTGGCCTCTGCTTTAACTGTTTGAAAAGCGGACATACTTCGAAGCAGTGCTCATCAGGTGGATGTCGTCAGTGTGGTCGTAAACACCACACTATGCTTTGCCGTAACAGCAGTGCTCAACTCTTGGCTACACCAGCGGCAGCTGCGCCAACAAAATGCTCAACACCTGCGCCACCAGTTACACATCATCCTTTGTGTCCAACCGACTCCGTGACAACTTACATCACCCGGGGCGATCAGACAATATTGCTTGCAACAGCGCGTGCATATGTTACTGGAGATCGTTTCGCAACAGCGCCTTGCTCGTATCCTCTGTGATCCTGGATCGCAGGTAAGTTTTATTTCAGACCGTTTAGCTAACGTTTTAAGTCTTCGCAGAATCAAGTGTGAAGTAGCTGTAGAAGGCATAGGCGCATTAGCTCATATGCGCACTAAATGCAGCATTTCGCTCCGACTTATATGAACTTATTATGAGTTCTCGTTGGACATCAATGCATTTGTCATCCCATTCATTACATCGATGAGCCCTGCGGTGCATGTGGATGATGCACACTGGCAGCATTTGTCGGGTCTTGAATTAGCGGACCCGAACTTTGGTACTCCTAGTGGGATAGACATCCTTCTTGGATCTGACGTGTGGGGCTTAGTTGTCCAAAGTGATATTATCTATGGCAAGTCAGATGAACCACACGCCCAACTAACCCGGTTGGGATGGGTTGTATTTGGTCCGGCATCGATAGTACCAGGATCAGCGTCTTCTATCCGTACTTTTGGTGCGCAAGTTTCGGCGGATGAAACAATGAACCTGGAAGAGCTCGTTCGTGAATTTTGGAAGCTGGAGGAGGTGCCCGAACGAGACGCAGAAGATGATGAGTGTGAAAGGTTTTTTGCGACAACACACTCCCACACTCGTGAATTGCATTTGTGCGTAAGTATGCTGAACTGGGGCACATGGAATATGTGGGTCAACCTGGCGACCATTCCGGAGCGTACTACATTCCGCACCACGCAGTAACCTCGAAGTTCAGAGTTGTGTTCAACGCCTCAGCTCGCACAACTACGGGTGTCTCGTTGAACGATTTGTAATTAGTCGGCTCTACAATGCAGTAGCAACAAGTTGCAACTCCATTCCCGATGCGGTGTCGTTATCTACCAACGTTAACAAAATCCTTTCGGCTGGACATTTCAAACTGCGAAAATGGAATTCCAACAGTCTACAGGTAATATCTGACATCACAAGTGGTACGAGCTTACGCTGCCTGCTCATATTTCGCTACTTACAGCTCGCACAAAGTTGGCTCCACTCCAGGGTGCTACCATACCACGATTGGAGCTGTGCGCTGCACACCTTCTTGCATTAACACTCCAAAATGTCCGTGTTGCACTGGGGCTACAAGCGGATTCAAACATCGTGCTTTGTTGGCTGCGTAAGAACCCTGTCATACTTAAGCCGTACGTAGCAAATAGAGTTCGGAAGATACAAGAATTAACAACATCCGATCGATTGCATCATGTCTCGTCTGCACTGAATCCAGCTGATTGTGCCAGTCGCGGTATTGGAGCGCAGTAACTATTAAACCATCGTTTGTGGCTCCGTGGACCGAGTTGGTTAGCAGATGAATCATTTGCTTCTGAGGATGACAACGATATTACGACAGAAGAAGAGCATACCATGCTGAGTGAGGAGAGGATGTCTGTACAAGTCCTAGCGGCTGTGGCTAACCCGGGACTTACAACGAGAAGGCGAGATGGTCAAGGGTTTATCGTCCAACGAGCGGTTCAGTACTATCCAGAGCCTGCTTCACACTGTGGCTTTTATCTTACGTTGGTTGACGAGCTGTCGCCACAATGTGGCGACCGAGCCGCCAACACAATGTCAGACATTCATCAATTACGCAACAAATCTAGTTTACCTAGCTCTAGCAGGTTATTACCATTCAACCCATACCTAGATGAAGATGGCCCCCTGCGCGTTGGTGGTCGTCTTAACAAAGCATCCGTGCCATACGATCATCGCTTTCCCGTTATCTTACCTAAGGCTGGTGCCCTACCATGGCTGGTCATCAAAGATGTTCATGATCGCACCCTCCATGGAGGTACGCAACTCATGCTTCAGACTCTCCGCAGACGTTACTGGATTCTACATGCTAGATAGGCTCTGCGACGTTATATACACGATTGTGTCGTTTGCCGGTGCCACCGTGGAGCTACTCTTACGCAGCAGATGGCTCCATTGCCTAAGCACAGAGTTGTTGCTGCTCGACCATTCTGAGCTTCAGGAGTTGACTACTGTGGCCTTTTCACCTCGCGAATTGGAACGAAGCGATCTCGTGCGGCCGTTAAAGCTTACCTATCCATCTTCATATGTATGGTCACGAAGGCCGTACACATTGAGGTAGTGGACGATCTCTCATCTCAGGCCGTCTTGGATGCCTTGGATCTCTACAGCGACAACGGGACAGCCTTTGTTGGTGCGAACCGGATGCTTCGAGAAGACTTGGCGGCTTGGACCAGCGAGTAGAACCAGCAAGCTTTGGCGAACGACGGTACGCGATGGCATTTTATCGCTCTCAGTGCTCCACATGAGGGCGGAGTTTGGGAGGCTGCAGTTAAATCCGCAAAGCGGCATTTGGTCCGGTAAGTTGGCGGACAACATCTGTGGTACAGCCAACTGCAAACTTTGGTACGCATCGAGGCGTGCCTTAACTCCCGCCCGCTCATTCCACTTCACGATGATCCGGAAGATAAATTCGCTTTAACACCAGGAGATTTCTTGATCGGCACACCACTCGTCGCAATTCCGGAACCCAGCCTCGCCGAAGTACCCCCCAATCGTCTCAAGGAATGGCAGTGGCTGCGCCAGGTCCATCAACACTTTTGGAACCGATGGAGTGACGAGTATTTGTCAACGTTGCAAACGAGAAGCAAATGGCAGCGGCGCTCAGAAGACATCAGTTTGGGTGACGTTGTATTAATCCGGCATGAGAACCTTCCACCAACCGACTGGCGACTGGGCCGGATTACGAACCTCCATCCGGGCAGCGATGGGCTGGTTCGCAATGCAACCGTGAAGACGGCAAATGAAGTTTGTACCCGGCCAGTGCAGAAGCTATGTCGACTGGTGGAAGCTTTTGAACCTGATAGTTCAACCGGGCAGGATGTTTGAGATTACTTTTAACCTAGTACAAGAATGTGCATTCGGCCTAAGACTGACATAAAATTTATCTAGTACATTTTCCGTTCTTTCCCTAGCTTTTGACATGTTGACAGAAAAACTGTTTCTTTTTTTTTCTTTTTTTCTTGCTTCTTGTGACTAACACGCTCGCTCTGTGCCAAGCTTCTTTAAATTAAGTAAAAAAACCTTGTAAGAAGATAAGCTTCTGTAAGCTGTCCATCACCGATAATACATCCCCAATTATTGTGTTGAACAAAGTTTAAAGTTTAAAAATAAAATTGTGCCTCAGAACGATAATGCGGTGGGATCAGGAAATTGTATTTCCGGTAGAGTTTTATTATCTAGTCCCAACATCAAGAACGACAACGAATCCTGGACGACCTTCAAAAACACTTAACGAATGTACACCCAAAGTGCAAAAACGAAAAATAAAGAAACTGTTATGCACTAAAACTACGTGTGAAATTTCTACTGTCGCAGAAGTGTCTTTAAGATTAAGTGGCAAGAGAGATGTTCCAAATCTAGTAAAGGAGATTGCATTGAGTTCCCCTACAAGGGCTACCACTCTGAAAAAATATGAATAGAGATGTATTTAACAGGATTTTTAATATCATTAAATCCATATCTTTGGAGTCGAAGCACAGCGCCGCGTAGAACAAGGAACCCACTACCTCAAGAATGTATTGTCCTGTTAAACTCTCCCGAAGTACGAGTAGCAAAACCTAGAACAAGTTCCGATTGAGACGATGATAAGAGCAACAAATTTCAAGTAAAAAAAAATCAACAAATACATAATTATAAAAATGTGCTAATCTTTTATTTAAGTTTACTTACAAATGATGAATGTGATGACGGACGAGTTAGAATGTGGAGTAAAAGAAGTGATTTTTCTATTCTTTTTTCTTGAACACATTGGTGAAGATTTGAACAAAATCGCTCCAATGGTCTTTTAGTTAGAGACGTTTATATGCATGAGGTTTCTGGAGGATGGATGGCTGTTATGCCCCATATCTGTGTCTACATATGGCTATAGACTTTAAAAACTTGGCAGTTTAGATTATATTATTTCCGCCACCGAATAGAAAAATCCATAGCATAGCAATATAATGTGCAAAATAACACACTGTGCGACGAGATCAAAGACTTGAAGTTCAACGATCATGCAGAGTTGAAGCTCATTCGTCTTAAACCAGCGAGCGACTTCTTACAGCAAATTAAGAATAATGTAGTAAGAAGTAATGTAGCGACAAATTGTTGGGGGGGAGGGGGTATTAATAATAGCTTACTGATACAGTGGTAATGTAATAATAATCGTAATCCTAAGATGTCAAGAACTATAGTAAAGGCAATAATAATTTAAATCCTCGTCCAAAATCGTAATCGATATTGGAAATGCAACTGATTTTTAGATATAGTATAAGAGCCCACCGTATGATGCTTTAAGCTTACTCGAGAAGCATGCAAAAGTACATGGTTGTCGGGAATTTTCGGCCATTAAAAATCAAAACGACATCAGGTACAATTCAGGTAGAATGAATGAGTAACCATTCAATAGCCACTTTTCGCACAACACTAGCTAACATCGCTCAAGTAATTAACGATTATTTGAGTGAACATTAGTACCTTCTCCAGACTATATACTTCCAGAATTCGTTAAGACATTTTGCGCTCAGCTGCGCACCCCATACAATGTTTTTTCTGAGTTATTTTTTTTTTTTTCTTTTCATTACAAGTAATTAACGATTATTTATTTATGTACCAATAAATCTCAGCTGCTCTAAAAAGAGTATCTATCCCGAGTTTTCTAATTACATTACCGGAACATGATCTCTTATCACTTCAAGGCCAGGCCATTTTTCCGTCATTCCCAAGAAAGGATTCATTTGAGAATTCTTATATTACTTCCCTAAGAAAAAGGATTAATCATTATCTTTAAATCTGTTATCTGCAACGCAGCAGTCTTCACGCAAGCGTGGTTCCGTTAATTGGTGGACTCTACTCTGGTGGCTATCACAAAGTGTGGGCAGCTCTTAAAAAACCGGTTTGACAATCCGAAACTGTTGGCTGAGATCCACGTCTCTAGGTTTCTCAACATGGAAGTTGCTGCAGAAGAAAGTGCGAAGACGTTACTGACAGTGGTGGATACAGTGCAGGAGTCCCTTCGGGCACGTAGAGTTATGAAGTTACCTGTCGACTATTGGGATGCCTTAGCTGTGCCAATTGTACTGTCGCAGCTACCTGGCACTACAAAACGAGAGTGGACAATGAACTGCGATTCTACTAAAATCCCTGCATTGAGGGATCTTCTCGCGTTTTTGGAGAAGAGAGCACACAGTCTTTCAACGGAGATCATTCGCACTACTCTACCAACAGAGGCTACAACAGTAAGACCGCGGTCAAAGGGTCAAAGGACAATGAAGTCATGTTTGGCTGACACAGGATTTCACGATGTCAGTCCCTTATGTCACGGGGACCAGAGCAGCGATTCGAGGCGTTGAAGAACGTCTCTCTGCTTTAACTGTTTGAAAAGCGGACATACTTCGAAGCAGTGCTCATCAGGTGGATGTCGTCAGTGTGGTCGTACACACCACACTATGCTTTGCCGTAACAGCAGTGCTCAACTCTTGGCTACACCAGCGGCAGCTGCGCCAACAAAATGCTCAACACCTGCGCCACCAGTTACACATCATCCTTTGTGTCCAACCGACTCCGTGACAACTTACATCACCCGGGGCGATCAGACAATATTGCTTGCAACAGCGCGTGCATATGTTACTGGAGATCGTTTCGCAACAGCGCCTTGCTCGTATCCTCTGTGATCCTGGATCGCAGGTAAGTTTTATTTCAGACCGTTTAGCTAACGTTTTAAGTCTTCGCAGAATCAAGTGTGAAGTAGCTGTAGAAGGCATAGGCGCATTAGCTCATATGCGCACTAAATGCAGCATTTCGCTCCGACTTATATGAACTTATTATGAGTTCTCGTTGGACATCAATGCATTTGTCATCCCATTCATTACATCGATGAGCCCTGCGGTGCATGTGGATGATGCACACTGGCAGCATTTGTCGGGTCTTGAATTAGCGGACCCGAACTTTGGTACTCCTAGTGGGATAGACATCCTTCTTGGATCTGACGTGTGGGGCTTAGTTGTCCAAAGTGATATTATCTATGGCAAGTCAGATGAACCACACGCCCAACTAACCCGGTTGGGATGGGTTGTATTTGGTCCGGCATCGATAGTACCAGGATCAGCGTCTTCTATCCGTACTTTTGGTGCGCAAGTTTCGGCGGATGAAACAATGAACCTGGAAGAGCTCGTTCGTGAATTTTGGAAGCTGGAGGAGGTGCCCGAACGAGACGCAGAAGATGATGAGTGTGAAAGGTTTTTTGCGACAACACACTCCCACACTCGTGAATTGCATTTGTGCGTAAGTATGCTGAACTGGGGCACATGGAATATGTGGGTCAACCTGGCGACCATTCCGGAGCGTACTACATTCCGCACCACGCAGTAACCTCGAAGTTCAGAGTTGTGTTCAACGCCTCAGCTCGCACAACTACGGGTGTCTCGTTGAACGATTTGTAATTAGTCGGCTCTACAATGCAGTAGCAACAAGTTGCAACTCCATTCCCGATGCGGTGTCGTTATCTACCAACGTTAACAAAATCCTTTCGGCTGGACATTTCAAACTGCGAAAATGGAATTCCAACAGTCTACAGGTAATATCTGACATCACAAGTGGTACGAGCTTACGCTGCCTGCTCATATTTCGCTACTTACAGCTCGCACAAAGTTGGCTCCACTCCAGGGTGCTACCATACCACGATTGGAGCTGTGCGCTGCACACCTTCTTGCATTAACACTCCAAAATGTCCGTGTTGCACTGGGGCTACAAGCGGATTCAAACATCGTGCTTTGTTGGCTGCGTAAGAACCCTGTCATACTTAAGCCGTACGTAGCAAATAGAGTTCGGAAGATACAAGAATTAACAACACCCGATCGATTGCATCATGTCTCGTCTGCACTGAATCCAGCTGATTGTGCCAGTCGCGGTATTGGAGCGCAGTAACTATTAAACCATCGTTTGTGGCTCCGTGGACCGAGTTGGTTAGCAGATGAATCATTTGCTTCTGAGGATGACAACGATATTACGACAGAAGAAGAGCATACCATGCTGAGTGAGGAGAGGATGTCTGTACAAGTCCTAGCGGCTGTGGCTAACCCGGGACTTACAACGAGAAGGCGAGATGGTCAAGGGTTTATCGTCCAACGAGCGGTTCAGTACTATCCAGAGCCTGCTTCACACTGTGGCTTTTATCTTACGTTGGTTGACGAGCCGTCGCCACAATGTGGCGACCGAGCCGCCAACACAATGTCAGACATTCATCAATTACGCAACAAATCTAGTTTACCTAGCTCTAGCAGGTTATTACCATTCAACCCATACCTAGATGAAGATGGCCCCCTGCGCGTTGGTGGTCGTCTTAACAAAGCATCCGTGCCATACGATCATCGCTTTCCCGTTATCTTACCTAAGGCTGGTGCCCTACCATGGCTGGTCATCAAAGATGTTCATGATCGCACCCTCCATGGAGGTACGCAACTCATGCTTCAGACTCTCCGCAGACGTTACTGGATTCTACATGCTAGATAGGCTCTGCGACGTTATATACACGATTGTGTCGTTTGCCGGTGCCACCGTGGAGCTACTCTTACGCAGCAGATGGCTCCATTGCCTAAGCACAGAGTTGTTGCTGCTCGACCATTCTGAGCTTCAGGAGTTGACTACTGTGGCCTTTTCACCTCGCGAATTGGAACGAAGCGATCTCGTGCGGCCGTTAAAGCTTACCTATCCATCTTCATATGTATGGTCACGAAGGCCGTACACATTGAGGTAGTGGACGATCTCTCATCTCAGGCCGTCTTGGATGCCTTGGATCTCTACAGCGACAACGGGACAGCCTTTGTTGGTGCGAACCGGATGCTTCGAGAAGACTTGGCGGCTTGGACCAGCGAGTAGAACCAGCAAGCTTTGGCGAACGACGGTACGCGATGGCATTTTATCGCTCTCAGTGCTCCACATGAGGGCGGAGTTTGGGAGGCTGCAGTTAAATCCGCAAAGCGGCATTTGGTCCGGTAAGTTGGCGGACAACATCTGTGGTACAGCCAACTGCAAACTTTGGTACGCATCGAGGCGTGCCTTAACTCCCGCCCGCTCATTCCACTTCACGATGATCCGGAAGATAAATTCGCTTTAACACCAGGAGATTTCTTGATCGGCACACCACTCGTCGCAATTCCGGAACCCAGCCTCGCCGAAGTTCCCCCCAATCGTCTCAAGCAATGGCAGTGGCTGCGCCAGGTCCATCAACACTTTTGGAACCGATGGAGTGACGAGTATTTGTCAACGTTGCAAACGAGAAGCAAATGGCAGCGGCGCTCAGAAGACATCAGTTTGGGTGACGTTGTATTAATCCGGCACTGGGCCGGATTACGAACCTCCATCCGGGCAGCGATGGGCTGGTTCGCAATGCAACCGTGAAGACGGCAAATGAAGTTTGTACCCGGCCAGTGCAGAAGCTATGTCGACTGGTGGAAGCTTTTGAACCTGATAGTTCAACCGGGCAGGATGTTTGAGATTACTTTTAACCTAGTACAAGAATGTGCATTCGGCCTAAGACTGACATAAAATTTATCTAGTACATTTTCCGTTCTTTCCCTAGCTTTTGACATGTTGACAGAAAAACTGTTTCTTTTTTTTTCTTTTTTTCTTGCTTCTTGTGACTAACACGCTCGCTCTGTGCCAAGCTTCTTTAAATTAAGTAAAAAAAACCTTGTAAGAAGATAAGCTTCTGTAAGCTGTCCATCACCGATAATACATCCCCAATTATTGTGTTGAACAAAGTTTAAAGTTTAAAAATAAAATTGTGCCTCAGAACGATAATGCGGTGGGATCAGGAAATTGTATTTCCGGTAGAGTTTTATTATCTAGTCCCAACATCAAGAACGACAACGAATCCTGGACGACCTTCAAAAACACTTAACGAATGTACACCCAAAGTGCAAAAACGAAAAATAAAGAAACTGTTATGCACTAAAACTACGTGTGAAATTTCTACTGTCGCAGAAGTGTCTTTAAGATTAAGTGGCAAGAGAGATGTTCCAAATCTAGTAAAGGAGATTGCATTGAGTTCCCCTACAAGGGCTACCACTCTGAAAAAATATGAATAGAGATGTATTTAACAGGATTTTTAATATCATTAAATCCATATCTTTGGAGTCGAAGCACAGCGCCGCGTAGAACAAGGAACCCACTACCTCAAGAATGTATTGTCCTGTTAAACTCTCCCGAAGTACGAGTAGCAAAACCTAGAACAAGTTCCGATTGAGACGATGATAAGAGCAACAAATTTCAAGTAAAAAAAAATCAACAAATACATAATTATAAAAATGTGCTAATCTTTTATTTAAGTTTACTTACAAATGATGAATGTGATGACGGACGAGTTAGAATGTGGAGTAAAAGAAGTGATTTTTCTATTCTTTTTTCTTGAACACATTGGTGAAGATTTGAACAAAATCGCTCCAATGGTCTTTTAGTTAGAGACGTTTATATGCATGAGGTTTCTGGAGGATGGATGGCTGTTATGCCCCATATCTGTGTCTACATATGGCTATAGACTTTAAAAACTTGGCAGTTTAGATTATATTATTTCCGCCACCGAATAGAAAAATCCATAGCATAGCAATATAATGTGCAAAATAACACACTGTGCGACGAGATCAAAGACTTGAAGTTCAACGATCATGCAGAGTTGAAGCTCATTCGTCTTAAACCAGCGAGCGACTTCTTACAACAAATTAAGAATAATGTAGTAAGAAGTAATGTAGCGACAAATTGTTGGGGGGGAGGGGGTATTAATAATAGCTTACTGATACAGTGGTAATGTAATAATAATCGTAATCCTAAGATGTCAAGAACTATAGTAAAGGCAATAATAATTTAAATCCTCGTCCAAAATCGTAATCGATATTGGAAATGCAACTGATTTTTAGATATAGTATAAGAGCCCACCGTATGATGCTTTAAGCTTACTCGAGAAGCATGCAAAAGTACATGGTTGTCGGGAATTTTCGGCCATTAAAAATCAAAACGACATCAGGTACAATTCAGGTAGAATGAATGAGTAACCATTCAATAGCCACTTTTCGCACAACACTAGCTAACATCGCTCAAGTAATTAACGATTATTTGAGTGTAAATTAGTACCTTCTCCAGACTATATACTTCCAGAATTCGTTAAGACATTTTGCGCTCAGCTGCGCACCCCATACAATGTTTTTTCTGAGTTATTTTTTTTTTTTTTCTTTTCATTACAAGTAATTAACGATTATTTATTTATGTACCAATAAATCTCAGCTGCTCTAAAAAGAGTATCTATCCCCAGTTTTCTAATTACATTCCCGGAACATGATCTCTTATCACTTCAAGGCCAGGCCATTTTTCCGTCATTCCCAAGAAAGGATTCAATTGAGAATTCTTATATTACTTCCCTAAGAAAAAGGATTAATCATTATCTTTAAATCTGTTATCTGCAACGCAGCAGTCTTCACGCAAGCGTGGTTCCGTTAATTGGTGGACTCTACTCTGGTGGCTATCACAAAGTGTGGGCAGCTCTTAAAAAACCGGTTTGACAATCCGAAACTGTTGGCTGAGATCCACGTCTCTAGGTTTCTCAACATGGAAGTTGCTGCAGAAGAAAGTGCGAAGACGTTACTGACAGTGGTGGATACAGTGCAGGAGTCCCTTCGGGCACGTAGAGTTATGAAGTTACCTGTCGACCATTGGGATGCCTTAGCTGTGCCAATTGTACTGTCGAAGCTACCTGGCACTACAAAACGAGAGTGGACAATGAACTGCGATTCTACTAAAATTCCTGCATTGAGGGATCTTCTCGCGTTTTTGGAGAAGAGAGCACACAGTCTTTCAACGGAGATCATTCGCACTACTCTACCAACAGAGGCTACAACAGTAAGACCGCGGTCAAAGGGTCAAAGTACAATGAAGTCATGTTTGGCTGACACAGGATTTCACGATGTCAGTCCCTTATGTCACGGGGACCAGAGCAGCGATTCGAGGCGTTGAAGAACGTTGGCCTCTGCTTTAACTGTTTGAAAAGCGGACATACTTCGAAGCAGTGCTCATCATCTTGGCTACACCAGCGGCAGCAGCGCCAACAAAATGCTCAACACCTGCGCCACCAGTTACACATCATCCTTTGTGACCAACCGACTCCGGGGCGATCAGACAATATTGCTTTCAACAGCGCGTGCATATATTACTGGAGATCGTTTCGCAACAGCGCCTTGCTCGTATCCTCTGCGATCCTGGATCGCAGGTAAGTTTTATTTCAGGCCGTTTAGCTAACGTTTTAAGTCTTCGCAGAATCAAGTGTGAAGTAGCTGTAGAAGGTATAGGCGCATTAGCTCATATGCGCACTAAATGCAGCGTTTCGCTCCGACTTATATCAACTTATTATGAGTTCTCGTTGGACATCAATGCATTTTTCATCCCATTCATTACATCGATGACCCCTGCGGTGCATGTGGACGATGCACACTGGCAGCATTTGTCGGGTCTTGAATTAGCGGACCCGAACTTTGGTACTCCTAGTGGGATAGACATCCTTCTTGGATCTGACGTGTGGGGCTTAGTTGTCCAAAGTGATATTATCTATGGCAAGTCAGATGAACCACACGCCCAACTAACCCGGTGGGGATGGGTTGTATTTGGTCCGGCATCGATAGTACCAGGATCAGCGCCTTCTATCCGTACTTTTGGTGCGCAAGTTTCGGCGGATGAAACAATGAACCTGGAAGAGCTCGTTCGTGAATTTTGGAAGCTGGAGGAGGTGCCCGAACGGGCCGCAGAAGATGATGAGTGTGAAATGTTTTTTGCGACAACACACTCCCGCACTCGTGAATTGCATTTATGCGTAAGTATGCTGAACTGGGGCACATGGAATATGTGGGTCAACCTGGCGACCATTCCGGAGCGTACTACATTCCGCACCACGCAGTAACCTCGAAGTTCAGAGTTGTGTTCAACGCCTCAGCTCGCACAACTACGGGTGTCTCGTTGAACGATTTGTAATTAGTCGGCTCTACAATGCAGTAGCAACAAGTTGCAACTCCATTCCCGATGCGGTGTCGTTATCTACCAACGTTAACAAAATCCTTTCGGCTGGACATTTCAAACTGCGAAAATGGAATTCCAACAGTCTACAGGTAATATCTGACATCACAAGTGGTACGAGCTTACGCTGCCTGCTCATATTTCGCTACTTACAGCTCGCACAAAGTTGGCTCCACTCCAGGGTGCTACCATACCACGATTGGAGCTGTGCGCTGCACACCTTCTTGCATTAACACTCCAAAATGTCCGTGTTGCACTGGGGCTACAAGCGGATTCAAACATCGTGCTTTGTTGGCTGCGTAAGAACCCTGTCATACTTAAGCCGTACGTAGCAAATAGAGTTCGGAAGATACAAGAATTAACAACACCCGATCGATTGCATCATGTCTCGTCTGCACTGAATCCAGCTGATTGTGCCAGTCGCGGTATTGGAGCGCAGTAACTATTAAACCATCGTTTGTGGCTCCGTGGACCGAGTTGGTTAGCAGATGAATCATTTGCTTCTGAGGATGACAACGATATTACGACAGAAGAAGAGCATACCATGCTGAGTGAGGAGAGGATGTCTGTACAAGTTCTAGCGGCTGTGGCTAACCCGGGACTTACAACGAGAAGGCGAGATGGTCAAGGGTTTATCGTCCAACGAGCGGTTCAGTACTATCCAGAGCCTGCTTCACACTGTGGCTTTTATCTTACGTTGGTTGACGAGCCGTCGCCACAATGTGGTGACCGAGCCGCCAACACAATGTCAGACATTCATCAATTACGCAACAAATCTAGTTTACCTAGCTCTAGCAGGTTATTACCATTCAACCCATACCTAGATGAAGATGGCCCCCTGCGCGTTGGTGGTCGTCTTAACAAAGCATCCGTGCCATACGATCATCGCTTTCCCGTTATCTTACCTAAGGCTGGTGCCCTACCATGGCTGGTCATCAAAGATGTTCATGATCGCACCCTCCATGGAGGTACGCAACTCATGCTTCAGACTCTCCGCAGACGTTACTGGATTCTACATGCTAGATAGGCTCTGCGACGTTATATACACGATTGTGTCGTTTGCCGGTGCCACCGTGGAGCTACTCTTACGCAGCAGATGGCTCCATTGCCTAAGCACAGAGTTGTTGCTGCTCGACCATTCTGAGCTTCAGGAGTTGACTACTGTGGCCTTTTCACCTCGCGAATTGGAACGAAGCGATCTCGTGCGGCCGTTAAAGCTTACCTATCCATCTTCATATGTATGGTCACGAAGGCCGTACACATTGAGGTAGTGGACGATCTCTCATCTCAGGCCGTCTTGGATGCCTTGGATCTCTACAGCGACAACGGGACAGCCTTTGTTGGTGCGAACCGGATGCTTCGAGAAGACTTGGCGGCTTGGACCAGCGAGTAGAACCAGCAAGCTTTGGCGAACGACGGTACGCGATGGCATTTTATCGCTCTCAGTGCTCCACATGAGGGCGGAGTTTGGGAGGCTGCAGTTAAATCCGCAAAGCGGCATTTGGTCCGGTAAGTTGGCGGACAACATCTGTGGTACAGCCAACTGCAAACTTTGGTACGCATCGAGGCGTGCCTTAACTCCCGCCCGCTCATTCCACTTCACGATGATCCGGAAGATAAATTCGCTTTAACACCAGGAGATTTCTTGATCGGCACACCACTCGTCGCAATTCCGGAACCCAGCCTCGCCGAAGTACCCCCCAATCGTCTCAAGCAATGGCAGTGGCTGCGCCAGGTCCATCAACACTTTTGGAACCGATGGAGTGACGAGTATTTGTCAACGTTGCAAACGAGAAGCAAATGGCAGCGGCGCTCAGAAGACATCATTTTGGGTGACGTTGTATTAATCCGGCATGAGAACCTTCCACCAACCGACTGGCGACTGGGCCGGATTACGAACCTCCATCCGGGCAGCGATGGGCTGGTTCGCAATGCAACCGTGAAGATGGCAAATGAAGTTTGTACCCGGCCAGTGCAGAAGCTATGTCGACTGGTGGAAGCTTTTGAACCTGATAGTTCAACCGGGCAGGATGTTTGAGATTACTTTTAACCTAGTACAAGAATGTGCATTCGGCCTAAGACTGACATAAAATTTATCTAGTACATTTTCCGTTCTTTCCCTAGCTTTTGACATGTTGACAGAAAAACTGTTTCTTTTTTTTTTCTTTTTTTCTTGCTTCTTGTGACTAACACGCTCGCTCTGTGCCAAGCTTCTTTAAATTAAGTAAAAAAACCTTGTAAGAAGATAAGCTTCTGTAAGCTGTCCATCACCGATAATACATCCCCAATTATTGTGTTGAACAAAGTTTAAAGTTTAAAAATAAAATTGTGCCTCAGAACGATAATGCGGTGGGATCAGGAAATTGTATTTCCGGTAGAGTTTTATTATCTAGTCCCAACATCAAGAACGACAACGAATCCTGGACGACCTTCAAAAACACTTAACGAATGTACACCCAAAGTGCAAAAACGAAAAATAAAGAAACTGTTATGCACTAAAACTACGTGTGAAATTTCTACTGTCGCAGAAGTGTCTTTAAGATTAAGTGGCAAGAGAGATGTTCCAAATCTAGTAAAGGAGATTGCATTGAGTTCCCCTACAAGGGCTACCACTCTGAAAAAATATGAATAGAGATGTATTTAACAGGATTTTTAATATCATTAAATCCATATCTTTGGAGTCGAAGCACAGCGCCGCGTAGAACAAGGAACCCACTACCTCAAGAATGTATTGTCCTGTTAAACTCTCCCGAAGTACGAGTAGCAAAACCTAGAACAAGTTCCGATTGAGACGATGATAAGAGCAACAAATTTCAAGTAAAAAAAAATCAACAAATACATAATTATAAAAATGTGCTAATCTTTTATTTAAGTTTACTTACAAATGATGAATGTGATGACGGACGAGTTAGAATGTGGAGTAAAAGAAGTGATTTTTCTATTCTTTTTTCTTGAACACATTGGTGAAGATTTGAACAAAATCGCTCCAATGGTCTTTTAGTTAGAGACGTTTATATGCATGAGGTTTCTGGAGGATGGATGGCTGTTATGCCCCATATCTGTGTCTACATATGGCTATAGACTTTAAAAACTTGGCAGTTTAGATTATATTATTTCCGCCACCGAATAGAAAAATCCATAGCATAGCAATATAATGTGCAAAATAACACACTGTGCGACGAGATCAAAGACTTGAAGTTCAACGATCATGCAGAGTTGAAGCTCATTCGTCTTAAACCAGCGAGCGACTTCTTACAACAAATTAAGAATAATGTAGTAAGAAGTAATGTAGCGACAAATTGTTGGGGGGGAGGGGGTATTAATAATAGCTTACTGATACAGTGGTAATGTAATAATAATCGTAATCCTAAGATGTCAAGAACTATAGTAAAGGCAATAATAATTTAAATCCTCGTCCAAAATCGTAATCGATATTGGAAATGCAACTGATTTTTAGATATAGTATAAGAGCCCACCGTATGATGTTTTAAGCTTACTCGAGAAGCATGCAAAAGTACATGGTTGTCGGGAATTTTCGGCCATTAAAAATCAAAACGACATCAGGTACAATTCAGGTAGAATGAATGAGTAACCATTCAATAGCCACTTTTCGCACAACACTAGCTAACATCGCTCAAGTAATTAACGATTATTTGAGTGTAAATTAGTACCTTCTCCAGACTATATACTTCCAGAATTCGTTAAGACATTTTGCGCTCAGCTGCGCACCCCATACAATGTTTTTTCTGAGTTATTTTTTTTTTTTTTCTTTTCATTACAAGTAATTAACGATTATTTATTTATGTACCAATAAATCTCAGCTGCTCTAAAAAGAGTATCTATCCCCAGTTTTCTAATTACATTCCCGGAACATGATCTCTTATCACTTCAAGGCCAGGCCATTTTTCCGTCATTCCCAAGAGAGGATTCATTTGAGAATTCTTATATTACTTCCCTAAGAAAAAGGATTAATCATTATCTTTAAATCTGTTATCTGCAACGCAGCAGTCTTCACGCAAGCGTGGTTCCGTTAATTGGTGGACTCTACTCTGGTGGCTATCACAAAGTGTGGGCAGCTCTTAAAAAACCGGTTTGACAATCCGAAACTGTTGGCTGAGATCCACGTCTCTAGGTTTCTCAACATGGAAGTTGCTGCAGAAGAATGTGCGAAGACGTTACTGACAGTGGTGGATACAGTGCAGGAGTCCCTTCGGGCACGTAGAGTTATGAAGTTACCTGTCGACCATTGGGATGCCTTAGCTGGCACTACAAAACGAGAGTGGACAATGAACTGCGATTCTACTAAAATTCCTGCATTGAGGGATCTTCTCGCGTTTTTGGAGAAGAGAGCACACAGTCTTTCAACGGAGATCATTCGCACTACTCTACCAACAGAGGCTACAACAGTAAGACCGCGGTCAAAGGGTCAAAGTACAATGAAGTCATGTTTGGCTGACACAGGATTTCACGATGTCAGTCCCTTATGTCACGGGGACCAGAGCAGCGATTCGAGGCGTTGAAGAACGTCTCTCTGCTTTAACTGTTTGAAAAGCGGACATACTTCGAAGCAGTGCTCATCATCTTGGCTACACCAGCGGCAGCAGCGCCAACAAAATGCTCAACACCTGCGCCACCAGTTACACATCATCCTTTGTGACCAACCGACTCCGGGGCGATCAGACAATATTGCTTTCAACAGCGCGTGCATATATTACTGGAGATCGTTTCGCAACAGCGCCTTGCTCGTATCCTCTGCGATCCTGGATCGCAGGTAAGTTTTATTTCAGGCCGTTTAGCTAGCGTTTTAAGTCTTCGCAGAATCAAGTGTGAAGTAGCTGTAGAAGGTATAGGCGCATTAGCTCATATGCGCACTAAATGCAGCGTTTCGCTCCGACTTATATCAACTTATTATGAGTTCTCGTTGGACATCAATGCATTTTTCATCCCATTCATTACATCGATGACCCCTGCGGTGCATGTGGACGATGCACACTGGCAGCATTTGTCGGGTCTTGAATTAGCGGACCCGAACTTTGGTACTCCTAGTGGGATAGACATCCTTCTTGGATCTGACGTGTGGGGCTCAGTTGTCCAAAGTGATATTATCTATGGCAAGTCAGATGAACCACACGCCCAACTAACCCGGTTGGGATGGGTTGTATTTGGTCCGGCATCGATAGTACCAGGATCAGCGCCTTCCATCCGTACTTTTGGTGCGCAAGTTTCGGCGGATGAAACAATGAACCTGGAAGAGCTCGTTCGTGAATTTTGGAAGCTGGAGGAGGTGCCCGAACGGGACGCAGAAGATGATGAGTGTGAAAGCTTTTTTGCGACAACACACTCCCGCACTCGTGAATTGCATTTATGCATTTATGCATTTATGCGTATGCTGAACTGGGGCACATGGAATATGTGGGTCAACCTGGCGACCATTCCGGAGCGTACTACATTCCGCACCACGCAGTAACCTCGAAGTTCAGAGTTGCGTTAAACGCCTCAGCTCGCACAACTACGGGTGTCTCGTTGAACGATTTGCAATTGGGCGGCTCTACAATACAGGACTCTCTGCTGAACATCATTTTCCGGTTTCGGCGTTTTCTCATCGCTCTCACTGCTGACGTTGAGAAGATGTTTCGCCAGATATTGGTGGCTTCAGAACATCGGCGGTTCCAGCGCATCCTGTGGAGAGAGTCTTCGAAAAAAGACTTGAGTGTTTACCAACTTACTACGGTCACTTACGGGATGGCTTGCAGCCCATTCAATGCAGTGCGAACTCTAAACCAGTGTGCCTACGATAATTGTGGAGATGTAGTGGATCAGGCACAGGCTTCAGCAGCGCGGGACTCCATATTAAACTCATTTTATGTTGATGACTTTTTAACAAGTTGCAACTCCATTCCCGATGAGGTGTCGTTAGCTACCAACGTTAACAAAATCCTTTCGGCTGGACATTTCAAACTGCGAAAATGGAATTCCAACTGTCTACAGGTGATATCCGACATCACAAGTGGTACGAGCTTACGCTGCCTGCTCATATTTCGCTACTCACAGCTCGCACAAAGGTGGCTCCACTCCAGGGTGCTACCATACCACGATTGGAGCTGTGCGCTGCACACCTTCTTGCATTAACACTCCAAAATGTCCGTGTTGCACTGGGGCTACAAGCGGATTAAAACATCGTGCTTTGTTGGCTGCGTAAGAACCCTGTCATACTTAAGCCGTACGTAGCAAATAGAGTTCGGAAGATACAAGAATTAACAACACCCGATCGATTGCATCATGTCTCGTCTGCACTGAATCCAGCTGATTGTGCCAGTCGCGGTATTGGAGCGCAGGAACTATTAAACCATCGTTTGTGGCTCCGTGGACCGAGTTGGTTAGCAGATGAATCATTTGCTTCTGAGGATGACAACGATATTACGACAGAAGAAGAGCATACCATGCTGAGTGAGGAGAGGATGTCTGTACGAGTCCTAGCGGCTGTGGCTAACCCGGGACTTACAACGAGAAGGCGAGATGGTCAAGGGTTTATCGTCCAACGAGCGGTTCAGTACTATCCAGAGCCTGCTTCACACTGTGGCTTTTATCTTACGTTGGTTGACGAGCCGTCGCCACAATGTGGCGACCGAGCCGCCAACACAATGTCAGACATTCATCAATTACGCAACAAATCTAGTTTACCTAGTTCTAGCAGGTTATTACCATTCAACCCATACCTAGATGAAGATGGCCCCCTGCGCGTTGGTGGTCGTCTTAACAAAGCATCCGTGCCATACGATCATCGCTTTCCCGTTATCTTACCTAAGGCTGGTGCCCTACCATGGCTGGTCATCAAAGATGTTCATGATCGCACCCTCCATGGAGGTACGCAACTCATGCTTCAGACTCTCCGCAGACGTTACTGGATTCTACATGCTAGATAGGCTCTGCGACGTTATATACACGATTGTGTCGTTTGCCGGTGCCACCGTGGAGCTACTCTTACGCAGCAGATGGCTCCATTGCCTAAGCACAGAGTTGTTGCTGCTCGACCATTCTGAGCTTCAGGAGTTGACTACTGTGGCCTTTTCACCTCGCGAATTGGAACGAAGCGATCTCGTGCGGCCGTTAAAGCTTACCTATCCATCTTCATATGTATGGTCACGAAGGCCGTACACATTGAGGTAGTGGACGATCTCTCATCTCAGGCCGTCTTGGATGCCTTGGATCTCTACAGCGACAACGGGACAGCCTTTGTTGGTGCGAACCGGATGCTTCGAGAAGACTTGGCGGCTTGGACCAGCGAGTAGAACCAGCAAGCTTTGGCGAACGACGGTACGCGATGGCATTTTATCGCTCTCAGTGCTCCACATGAGGGCGGAGTTTGGGAGGCTGCAGTTAAATCCGCAAAGCGACATGTGGTCCGGTTAGTTGGCGGACAACATCTGTGGTACAGCCAACTGCAAACTTTGGCGGTACGCATCGAGGCGTGCCTTAACTCCCGCCCGCTCATTCCACTTCACGATGATCCGGAAGATAAATTCGCTTTAACACCAGGAGATTTCTTGATCGGCGCACCACTCGTCGCAATTCCGGAACCCAGCCTCTCCGAAGTACCCCCCAATCGTCTCAAGCAATGGCAGTGGCTGCGCCAGGTCCATCAACACTTTTGGAACCGTCGCGACACACTTGTTATTATTATTTATATTCGGCAAATGTGAACTTTAACTTAATTCTGTTCGCAAGAAACAAAGTATTTTGATAATTATAGTCGACATAAAGCCCCATTTATCTTTATCACTCACAAAAAAGGGTAGTTAGTGACAAATTTTGAGGGTTTTGTATTCTGAGCAAAACCTTGCTACTTGTGAGGATCACAATAGCTGTCCAAGTCGTCATGATGTGCTCAATCACATAACATGGAAAAAGAGATAAAATAGAATGTAAATGTAAAAATTTCAGGCTAGTAAGTACGGAATTCTCGTTTTGCATTGGAGAAAACATGATACATCAGATTCTTCCGAAGTCTGATTATTTTTCATTTTACTCTATATTTTTTTTCTTTATATACTCTTAAATGGGAAGATATAGAGCACTGATGTCTTTGGCAACTTTGTTCAGAATTCTCTAAAAAGGGTTTTGGTACCAAATTTGTTTATTTTTTCATGTTAAACTTTATAAATAGTCACAATCGAAAATCTTGATTTTTTTTATTTATTTTTCGGAAAAATTAAGAATACCAGTAGAAGTAACGTAGGGAAATGTTAGAAATATTGAAAGCTATATGTATATATTTTCGATTGTAAGCACCGGTGACGAGATATATAGCAAAAATAATCGAAATCTTCTATTCAGTGTATTTAACTTTATCTAAATATCAAAAAGAATAAATCGAATCAGATTTTGTGAGCTTGTCATAATGTTTTACCACATTAACCATAGACCCGTATCTCGGGCACTCGGTGCCCAAAGCGGATTTCAATTCAAATTCTATTCAGACCATGCCAAATACACGGCAACTGAAAATTTTGAGGGATACGAGTTAAATCATAAGGGCTCTTGCTGTGATTTTCAATTTTGAATTTTTTTTTATTGATTAAAAAACATTATTGACAACAGTGATAGTCCATTCGGTGTATGAATGCGCGTATCGGATATACATTTCATCTAATTTTGGTGAATTTTTTATTTGAGTTTTACATGGAGTTTTCTTACATTGCATTATAAATTTCTTTTTAATTGCTCCCAATTTTCAACCCATTTGCCGATAAAATTCAACACAGGTTTCCCGCAGCGTATTGTAAGTAAACGCAAATTCACTTTCAATTGCTTGAGAATAGTACTATTTTTTGAAGCAATTAAGATTGCAATTTGTACTTTTAAATGCTCCCAAACGAGCAGCGACTGGTAGAAATACACCTAAAGCAAAAATGAAACGAGCAGTTGCGAACCTCAGACTATGGAGAACGGCGTGACCAAAGACTCGAAGCTCAAAGATTACGCACATTTGCCTATCAAGCCTCAGAATTATTTTTTTATATTGTGACATTGTGCACAGTTTCCAAAATGTATCCGCATGTAGCCACCACGAGGTACTATTTATTACCTTCTCCAGACTATATACTTCCAGAATCCGTTAAGACATTTTGCACTCAGCTGCGCACCTCATACATTTTTTTTGTGAGCTAACATCGCTCAAGTATTTAACGATTATTTATTTAAGTGTATATATTCGTACCTTCTCCAGAACATGTACTTCCAGAATTCGTTACGACATTTTGCGCTCAGCAGCGCACCCCATACAATTTTTTTCTGAGTTAACATCGCTCAAGTAATTAACGATTATTTATTTATGCTCTAAAAAAGGGTATCTATCCCCAGTTTTCTAATTACATTCCCGGAATATGATTTCTTATCACTTCAAGGCCAGGCCACTTTTTCGTCATTCGCAAGAGAGGATTCATTTGAGAATTCTTATATTACTTCCATAAGAAAAAGGATAAATCATTATCATTAAATCTGTTGTTTGCAACGCTGCAGTCTTCACACAAATTAGCTTAGGTTTTCTGTAAGCTAGGTCGAATTTAAAAGTTCAGTTTCGAGTTGTCCATCACCGATAATATATCCCCAATAATTTCGTTGAACAAATCGTTGGATCAGGAAATTGTATTTGCGGTAGAGTTTTATTATCTAGTCCCAACATCAAGCACGACAACGAATACTGGACGACCTTCAAAAACACTTAACGAATATACACCCAAAGTGCAAAAACGAAAAATAAAGAAACTGTTATGCACTAAAACTACGTGTGAAATTTCTAGTGTCGCAGAAGTGTCTTTAAGATTAAGTGGCAAGAGAGATGTTCCAAATCTAGTAAAGGAGATTGCATTGAGTGCCCCTAAAAGGGCTACCAATCTGAAAAAATATGAATAGAGATGTATTTAACAGGATTTTTTATATCATTAGATCCATATCTTTGGAGTCGAAGGACAGCGCCGCATAGATCAAGGAACCCACTACCTCAAGGATGTATTGTCCTGTTAAAGGCTCCCGAAGTACGAGTAGCAAAACCTAGAACAAGTTCCGATTAAGACGAAGATGAGAGCAACAAACTTCAATTCAAAAAAAAAATCAACAAATAAATAATTACAAAAATTTGCTAATCTTTTATTTACGTTTTACTTACAACGAATGTGATGACGGACGGACGAGTATGAATGTGGAGTAAAAGAAGTGATTTTTCTATTTTTTTTTAACACATTGGTGAAGATTTGAACAAAATCGCTACAGTGGTCTTTTAGTTAGAGACGTTTGTATCCATGAGGTTTCTGGAGGATGGTTGGCTGTTATGCCCCGTATCTATCACATATGGCTACAGACTTTAAAAACTTGATAGCATTACTTTATTTCCGCCACCGAATAGGAAAATCTATAGTTTGGCTATACCAAGTATAACAGGAATAAAGTTCCTCTAGATGTGGAAAATAACACACTGTGCTACGAGATCAAAGACTTGAAGTTCAACGATCATGCAGAGTTGAAGCTCATTCGTCTTAAACACGCGAGCGACGTGATCAACGCATTACGAATAATGTAGTAAAAATTGCTGGGGGAGAGGGTATTAATAATAGCTTACTGTTACAGTTGTAATGCAATAATCGTAATCCTAAGATGTCAAGATAAGGCAAAAGATAAGCCAATAGTAATTTAAGTCCTCGTCCAAAATCGTAATCGAGATTGTAATTTTTTGTTTCATTTGATCTGTTTCTTTGAAAGTATCAAAATGTGCATAGTATGACAAATTATACAACTATATTTTGTTCAAAATATAATTCTCTTCTTCTTCTTCTTCTTTGTTTGGCGCTACAGTCCGGGGTGGACCTGGGCCTCAACCAACAAGCCTCTCCAGCCAGCACGATCTTTCGCCAGCTGCCTCCAGTTGTGCACACCAAGTTGGTTGAGGTCCTTCTCCACTTGTGTGCGCCATCTCGTTCTAGGACGCCCTCTTATGCGTTGTCCCAAAGGCTCGGAATCGAAGACTCTTCGGGCCGGAGCTGTGGTGTCAATCCGCTCTACGTGACCTAGCCATCTTAAGCGTTGGATCCGAACAGCCCGTACAGTTCGTGGTTGAATCTCCTTCTCCAGACGCCATCAATACAAACAGGACCAAAGATCGCACGCAGAACTTTTCTCTCAAAAAGACCAAGAGCTTCTTCATCCGCTTTCAATAGCGTCCATGTCTCTGCGCCATAGAGCAGGACGGGGATGATTAGGGTGTTATATAAAGTCAACTTGTTGTTTCGAGAGATGGCTCTGTTACTCAATTGCCTCTTGAGCCCAAAGAAACAGCGATTGGCAAGAGTAATTCTGCGCTTGATCTCGGTACTGGTGTTATTGTCCCTGTTTACTGCAGAGCCAAGGTAGACGAAGTCCTTGACTACCTCAAAGTTTCTGCTGCCCATTATGACGCTCTGTCCGAGGCGTCGATGTTGTGCGTCCTTTCGTGATGACAGCATGTACTTTGTTTTGCCCTGATTAACTGCCAAACCCATTTTAGCCGCTTCCGCTTCAATGCTAGCAAAAGCCTCATTGACAGCTCGCTGTGTTCGTCCAATTACGTCAATGTCGTCCGCGTAGGCAAGCAGTTAACGGACTTTTGGAAGATCGTGCCTCTGGTGTTGACATTTGAGTTTCGCACGATCTTCTCAAGTATGATGTTGAAGAAATCACATGATAGCGTGTCGCCTTGTCTAAAACCTTTTTTGACATTGAAGGTCTCGGTGAGTTCGTTACCGACCTTGATGGAGCAGCGAGAGTTCTCCATCGTCATCCTGCACAATCTGACGAGTTTGGCTGGAATGTCAAAACTAGACATGGCATTGTATAGCTCGTCTCTATGCACGCTGTCATATGCGGCCTTGAAATCGACGAATAGGTGGTGGGTGTCGATCTGCATCTCGTGGGTTTTTTCCAGGATCTGCCGCAGTGTGAAAATTTGGTCTATGGTGGACTTTCCCGGCCTGAAACCGCACTGATAAGGACCTATCAGGTTATTGACAAATGGTTTCAGGCGTTCACACAAGACGGCAGAGAGGATCTTGTACGATATGTTAAGGAGACTGATCCCTCGATAGTTGGCGCAGTCAAAAGGGTCTCCTTTCTTGTGGACCGGACAAACGACGCTGAGATTCCACTCATCGGGCATGCTTTCCTCCGACCATATCTTACAGATGAGCTGGTGCATTCGCCCAACCAGATCATCTCCAGCTGCTTTAAACAGTTCCGCGGACAGTCCGTCCGCTCCAGCAGCTTTGTTCGACTTTAGTCTAGATATCGCTATCTTGACCTCGCCTAAGTCGGGGGGACGGAATTCTTGGTCATCCTCGTCCAAATTAGGTGGAATATTCTGCCTGACAGCGGAATTTGTGTCGTCATCACCGTTTAAAAGTCTGCAGAAGTGATTTTTCCAAATTCTCAGCATCGACTGCGATTCTACTACTACTTGTCCATTTTCATCCCTGCAGGCTTCTGTCCGAGGTCTATACCCTCCGGATAACTGTTTTACCTTTTGGTAAAACTTTCGGACCTCCTTCCTGCCGTAACATCTCTCCATCTCTTCGACCGCGCGCTTCTCGTGCTCTTTCTTTTTCCTTCTGAGAAGCCGGTTCTCTTCCCTTCTCTTCTGCTCGTAGAGCTCACGAACAGCTCTCGTTGTTCGATGCAGAGTTGCCTTGTAGGCCTCCTGTTTGGCTGCATGTGCCTGCCTGCACTCGTCGTCAAACCATGGGTTCTTCTTTGGTGGTGTCGTAAAACCCAGCACATCAGTGGCAGCTTCTTTGATGGCTTCTTGACAACGTTTCCATTCCTGGTCTATTGTGGTTGTAGGCAGGGTCGAACTTTCGGAGAGTTTCAGGGAGACTCGGTCGGCAAAGTTCCTAACGATCGATTGCGATTGTAGCTTTCCAACGTCAAAACGAGGTGTCCTGTCTCGACTCCGTATTTCTCTCGATATCCTCATTCTTATCTTGGCTACAACAAGGAAATGATCCGAGTCAATATTGGCTCCTCGGAAAGTTCGGACATCGAGAATATTGGAGGAGTGTCTGACGTCGATCGCAATGTGATCAATCTGGTTGACGGTTGATTGATCAGGTGACCGCCAGGTCCCTTTATGGATGTTGAGGTGTGGGAACCGTGTGCTCATTACAGAGAGGTTACGCCCCGAGACGAAATCCACCAGCCTTAGTCCGTTTCCGGATGTGTTGTCGTGCAGGCTGTGTTTTCCGATAACTTTAGCAAAGATTTCTTCCTTGCCCAGCTGTGCGTTGAGATCTCCTAGAACGATCTTGGTATCATAGCTGGGGCATTGATCGTATGTTCTTTCTAGGAGATCATAGAAATCGTCCTTGCTATTGTCATCCTTCTCCTCTAAACGCCTCAGCTCGCACAACTACGGGTGTCTCGTTGAACGATTTGCAATTGGGCGGCTCTACAATACAGGACTCTCTGCTGAACATCATTTTCCGGTTTCGGCGTTTTCTCATCGCTCTCACTGCTGACGTTGAGAAGATGTTTCGCCAGATATTGGTGGCTTCAGAACATCGGCGGTTCCAGCGCATCCTGTGGAGAGAGTCTTCGAAAAAAGACTTGAGTGTTTACCAACTTACTACGGTCACTTACGGGATGGCTTGCAGCCCATTCAATGCAGTGCGAACTCTAAACCAGTGTGCCTACGATAATTGTGGAGATGTAGTGGATCAGGCACAGGCTTCAGCAGCGCGGGACTCCATATTAAACTCATTTTATGTTGATGACTTTTTAACAAGTTGCAACTCCATTCCCGATGAGGTGTCGTTAGCTACCAACGTTAACAAAATCCTTTCGGCTGGACATTTCAAACTGCGAAAATGGAATTCCAACTGTCTACAGGTGATATCCGACATCACAAGTGGTACGAGCTTACGCTGCCTGCTCATATTTCGCTACTCACAGCTCGCACAAAGGTGGCTCCACTCCAGGGTGCTACCATACCACGATTGGAGCTGTGCGCTGCACACCTTCTTGCATTAACACTCCAAAATGTCCGTGTTGCACTGGGGCTACAAGCGGATTAAAACATCGTGCTTTGTTGGCTGCGTAAGAACCCTGTCATACTTAAGCCGTACGTAGCAAATAGAGTTCGGAAGATACAAGAATTAACAACACCCGATCGATTGCATCATGTCTCGTCTGCACTGAATCCAGCTGATTGTGCCAGTCGCGGTATTGGAGCGCAGTAACTATTAAACCATCGTTTGTGGCTCCGTGGACCGAGTTGGTTAGCAGATGAATCATTTGCTTCTGAGGATGACAACGATATTACGACAGAAGAAGAGCATACCATGCTGAGTGAGGAGAGGATGTCTGTACAAGTCCTAGCGGCTGTGGCTAACCCGGGACTTACAACGAGAAGGCGAGATGGTCAAGGGTTTATCGTCCAACGAGCGGTTCAGTACTATCCAGAGCCTGCTTCACACTGTGGCTTTTATCTTACGTTGGTTGACGAGCCGTCGCCACAATGTGGCGACCGAGCCGCCAACACAATGTCAGACATTCATCAATTACGCAACAAATCTAGTTTACCTAGTTCTAGCAGGTTATTACCATTCAACCCATACCTAGATGAAGATGGCCCCCTGCGCGTTGGTGGTCGTCTTAACAAAGCATCCGTGCCATACGATCATCGCTTTCCCGTTATCTTACCTAAGGCTGGTGCCCTACCATGGCTGGTCATCAAAGATGTTCATGATCGCACCCTCCATGGAGGTACGCAACTCATGCTTCAGACTCTCCGCAGACGTTACTGGATTCTACATGCTAGATAGGCTCTGCGACGTTATATACACGATTGTGTCGTTTGCCGGTGCCACCGTGGAGCTACTCTTACGCAGCAGATGGCTCCATTGCCTAAGCACAGAGTTGTTGCTGCTCGACCATTCTGAGCTTCAGGAGTTGACTACTGTGGCCTTTTCACCTCGCGAATTGGAACGAAGCGATCTCGTGCGGCCGTTAAAGCTTACCTATCCATCTTCATATGTATGGTCACGAAGGCCGTACACATTGAGGTAGTGGACGATCTCTCATCTCAGGCCGTCTTGGATGCCTTGGATCTCTACAGCGACAACGGGACAGCCTTTGTTGGTGCGAACCGGATGCTTCGAGAAGACTTGGCGGCTTGGACCAGCGAGTAGAACCAGCAAGCTTTGGCGAACGACGGTACGCGATGGCATTTTATCGCTCTCAGTGCTCCACATGAGGGCGGAGTTTGGGAGGCTGCAGTTAAATCCGCAAAGCGACATGTGGTCCGGTTAGTTGGCGGACAACATCTGTGGTACAGCCAACTGCAAACTTTGGCGGTACGCATCGAGGCGTGCCTTAACTCCCGCCCGCTCATTCCACTTCACGATGATCCGGAAGATAAATTCGCTTTAACACCAGGAGATTTCTTGATCGGCGCACCACTCGTCGCAATTCCGGAACCCAGCCTCTCCGAAGTACCCCCCAATCGTCTCAAGCAATGGCAGTGGCTGCGCCAGGTCCATCAACACTTTTGGAACCGTCGCGACACACTTGTTATTATTATTTATATTAGGCAAATGTGAACTTTAACTTAATTCTGTTCGCAAGAAACAAAGTATTTTGATAATTATAGTCGACATAAAGCCCCATTTATCTTTATCACTCACAAAAAAGGGTAGTTAGTGACAAATTTTGAGGGTTTTGTATTCTGAGCAAAACCTTGCTACTTGTGAGGATCACAATAGCTGTCCAAGTCGTGATGATGTGCTCAATCACATAACATGGAAAAAGAGATAAAATAGAATGTAAATGTAAAAATTTCATTCTAGTAAGTACGGAATTCTCGTTTTGCATTGGAGAAAACATGATACATCAGATTCTTCCGAAGTCTGATTATTTTTCATTTTACTCTATATTTTTTTTCTTTATATACTCTTAAATGGGAAGATATAGAGCACTGATGTCTTTGGCAACTTTGTTCAGAATTCTCTAAAAAGGGTTTTGGTACCAAATTTGTTTATTTTTTCATGTTAAACTTTATAAATAGTCACAATCGAAAATCTTGATTTTTTTTATTTATTTTTCGGAAAAATTAAGAATACCAGTAGAAGTAACGTAGGGAAATGTTAGAAATATTGAAAGCTATATGTATATATTTTCGATTGTAAGCACCGGTGACGAGATATATAGCAAAAATAATCGAAATCTTCTATTCAGTGTATTTAACTTTATCTAAATATCAAAAAGAATAAATCGAATCAGATTTTGTGAGCTTGTCATAATGTTTTACCACATTAACCATAGACCCGTATCTCGGGCACTCGGTGCCCAAAGCGGATTTCAATTCAAATTCTATTCAGACCATGCCAAATACACGGCAACTGAAAATTTTGAGGGATACGAGTTAAATCATAAGGGCTCTTGCTGTGATTTTCAATTTTGAATTTTTTTTTATTGATTAAAAAACATTATTGACAACAGTGATAGTCCATTCGGTGTATGAATGCGCGTATCGGATATACATTTCATCTAATTTTGGTGAATTTTTTATTTGAGTTTTACATGGAGTTTTCTTACATTGCATTATAAATTTCTTTTTAATTGCTCCCAATTTTCAACCCATTTGCCGATAAAATTCAACACAGGTTTCCCGCAGCGTATTGTAAGTAAACGCAAATTCACTTTCAATTGCTTGAGAATAGTACTATTTTTTGAAGCAATTAAGATTGCAATTTGTACTTTTAAATGCTCCCAAACGAGCAGCGACTGGTAGAAATACACCTAAAGCAAAAATGAAACGAGCAGTTGCGAACCTCAGACTATGGAGAACGGCGTGACCAAAGACTCGAAGCTCAAAGATTACGCACATTTGCCTATCAAGCCTCAGAATTATTTTTTTATATTGTGACATTGTGCACAGTTTCCAAAATGTATCCGCATGTAGCCACCACGAGGTACTATTTATTACCTTCTCCAGACTATATACTTCCAGAATCCGTTAAGACATTTTGCACTCAGCTGCGCACCTCATACATTTTTTTTTTGTGAGCTAACATCGCTCAAGTATTTAACGATTATTTATTTAAGTGTATATATTCGTACCTTCTCCAGAACATGTACTTCCAGAATTCGTTACGACATTTTGCGCTCAGCAGCGCACCCCATACAATTTTTTTCTGAGTTAACATCGCTCAAGTAATTAACGATTATTTATTTATGCTCTAAAAAAGGGTATCTATCCCCAGTTTTCTAATTACATTCCCGGAATATGATTTCTTATCACTTCAAGGCCAGGCCACTTTTTCGTCATTCGCAAGAAAGGATTCATTTGAGAATTCTTATATTACTTCCATAAGAAAAAGGATAAATCATTATCATTAAATCTGTTGTTTGCAACGCTGCAGTCTTCACACAAATTAGCTTAGGTTTTCTGTAAGCTAGGTCGAATTTAAAAGTTCAGTTTCGAGTTGTCCATCACCGATAATATATCCCCAATAATTTCGTTGAACAAATCGTTGGATCAGGAAATTGTATTTGCGGTAGAGTTTTATTATCTAGTCCCAACATCAAGCACGACAACGAATACTGGACGACCTTCAAAAACACTTAACGAATATACACCCAAAGTGCAAAAACGAAAAATAAAGAAACTGTTATGCACTAAAACTACGTGTGAAATTTCTAGTGTCGCAGAAGTGTCTTTAAGATTAAGTGGCAAGAGAGATGTTCCAAATCTAGTAAAGGAGATTGCATTGAGTGCCCCTAAAAGGGCTACCAATCTGAAAAAATATGAATAGAGATGTATTTAACAGGATTTTTTATATCATTAGATCCATATCTTTGGAGTCGAAGGACAGCGCCGCATAGATCAAGGAACCCACTACCTCAAGGATGTATTGTCCTGTTAAAGGCTCCCGAAGTACGAGTAGCAAAACCTAGAACAAGTTCCGATTAAGACGAAGATGAGAGCAACAAACTTCAATTCAAAAAAAAAATCAACAAATAAATAATTACAAAAATTTGCTAATCTTTTATTTACGTTTTACTTACAACGAATGTGATGACGGACGGACGAGTATGAATGTGGAGTAAAAGAAGTGATTTTTCTATTGTTTTTTTTTTAACACATTGGTGAAGATTTGAACAAAATCGCTACAGTGGTCTTTTAGTTAGAGACGTTTGTATCCATGAGGTTTCTGGAGGATGGTTGGCTGTTATGCCCCGTATCTATCACATATGGCTACAGACTTTAAAAACTTGATAGCATTACTTTATTTCCGCCACCGAATAGGAAAATCTATAGTTTGGCTATACCAAGTATAACAGGAATAAAGTTCCTCTAGATGTGGAAAATAACACACTGTGCTACGAGATCAAAGACTTGAAGTTCAACGATCATGCAGAGTTGAAGCTCATTCGTCTTAAACACGCGAGCGACGTGATCAACGCATTACGAATAATGTAGTAAGAAATAATGTAGTAAAAATTGCTGGGGGAGAGGGTATTAATAATAGCTTACTGTTACAGTTGTAATGCAATAATCGTAATCCTAAGATGTCAAGATAAGGCAAAAGATAAGCCAATAGTAATTTAAGTCCTCGTCCAAAATCGTAATCGAGATTGTAATTTTTTGTTTCATTTGATCTGTTTCTTTGAAAGTATCAAAATGTGCATAGTATGACAAATTATACAACTATATTTTGTTCAAAATATAATTCTCTTCTTCTTCTTCTTCTTTGTTTGGCGCTACAGTCCGGGGTGGACCTGGGCCTCAACCAACAAGCCTCTCCAGCCAGCACGATCTTTCGCCAGCTGCCTCCAGTTGTGCACACCAAGTTGGTTGAGGTCCTTCTCCACTTGTGTGCGCCATCTCGTTCTAGGACGCCCTCTTATGCGTTGTCCCAAAGGCTCGGAATCGAAGACTCTTCGGGCCGGAGCTGTGGTGTCAATCCGCTCTACGTGACCTAGCCATCTTAAGCGTTGGATCCGAACAGCCCGTACAGTTCGTGGTTGAATCTCCTTCTCCAGACGCCATCAATACAAACAGGACCAAAGATCGCACGCAGAACTTTTCTCTCAAAAAGACCAAGAGCTTCTTCATCCGCTTTCAATAGCGTCCATGTCTCTGCGCCATAGAGCAGGACGGGGATGATTAGGGTGTTATATAAAGTCAACTTGTTGTTTCGAGAGATGGCTCTGTTACTCAATTGCCTCTTGAGCCCAAAGAAACAGCGATTGGCAAGAGTAATTCTGCGCTTGATCTCGGTACTGGTGTTATTGTCCCTGTTTACTGCAGAGCCAAGGTAGACGAAGTCCTTGACTACCTCAAAGTTTCTGCTGCCCATTATGACGCTCTGTCCGAGGCGTCGATGTTGTGCGTCCTTTCGTGATGACAGCATGTACTTTGTTTTGCCCTGATTAACTGCCAAACCCATTTTAGCCGCTTCCGCTTCAATGCTAGCAAAAGCCTCATTGACAGCTCGCTGTGTTCGTCCAATTACGTCAATGTCGTCCGCGTAGGCAAGCAGTTAACGGACTTTTGGAAGATCGTGCCTCTGGTGTTGACATTTGAGTTTCGCACGATCTTCTCAAGTATGATGTTGAAGAAATCACATGATAGCGTGTCGCCTTGTCTAAAACCTTTTTTGACATTGAAGGTCTCGGTGAGTTCGTTACCGACCTTGATGGAGCAGCGAGAGTTCTCCATCGTCATCCTGCACAATCTGACGAGTTTGGCTGGAATGTCAAAACTAGACATGGCATTGTATAGCTCGTCTCTATGCACGCTGTCATATGCGGCCTTGAAATCGACGAATAGGTGGTGGGTGTCGATCTGCATCTCGTGGGTTTTTTCCAGGATCTGCCGCAGTGTGAAAATTTGGTCTATGGTGGACTTTCCCGGCCTGAAACCGCACTGATAAGGACCTATCAGGTTATTGACGAATGGTTTCAGGCGTTCACACAAGACGGCAGAGAGGATCTTGTACGATATGTTAAGGAGACTGATCCCTCGATAGTTGGCGCAGTCAAAAGGGTCTCCTTGCTTGTGGACCGGACAAACGACGCTGAGATTCCACTCATCGGGCATGCTTTCCTCCGACCATATCTTACAGATGAGCTGGTGCATTCGCCCAACCAGATCATCTCCAGCTGCTTTAAACAGTTCCGCGGACAGTCCGTCCGCTCCAGCAGCTTTGTTCGACTTTAGTCTAGATATCGCTATCTTGACCTCGCCTAAGTCGGGGGGACGGAATTCTTGGTCATCCTCGTCCAAATTAGGTGGAATATTCTGCCTGACAGCGGAATTTGTGTCGTCATCGCCGTTTAAATTCTGCAGAAGTGATTTTTCCAAATTCTCAGCATCGACTGCGATTCTACTACTACTTGTCCATTTTCATCCCTGCAGGCTTCTGTCCGAGGTCTATACCCTCCGGATAACTGTTTTACCTTTTGGTAAAACTTTCGGACCTCCTTCCTGCCGTAACATCTCTCCATCTCTTCGACCGCGCGCTTCTCGTGCTCTTTCTTTTTCCTTCTGAGAAGCCGGTTCTCTTCCCTTCTCTTCTGCTCGTAGAGCTCACGAACAGCTCTCGTTGTTCGATGCAGAGTTGCCTTGTAGGCCTCCTGTTTGGCTGCATGTGCCTGCCTGCACTCGTCGTCAAACCATGGGTTCTTCTTTGGTGGTGTCGTAAAACCCAGCACATCAGTGGCAGCTTCTTTGATGGCTTCTTGACAACGTTTCCATTCCTGGTCTATTGTGGTTGTAGGCAGGGTCGAACTTTCGGAGAGTTTCAGGGAGACTCGGTCGGCAAAGTTCCTAACGATCGATTGCGATTGTAGCTTTCCAACGTCAAAACGAGGTGTCCTGTCTCGACTCCGTATTTCTCTCGATATCCTCATTCTTATCTTGGCTACAACAAGGAAATGATCCGAGTCAATATTGGCTCCTCGGAAAGTTCGGACATCGAGAATATTGGAGGAGTGTCTGACGTCGATCGCAATGTGATCAATCTGGTTGACGGTTGATTGATCAGGTGACCGCCAGGTCCCTTTATGGATGTTGAGGTGTGGGAACCGTGTGCTCATTACAGAGAGGTTACGCCCCGAGACGAAATCCACCAGCCTTAGTCCGTTTCCGGATGTGTTGTCGTGCAGGCTGTGTTTTCCGATAACTTTAGCAAAGATTTCTTCCTTGCCCAGCTGTGCGTTGAGATCTCCTAGAACGATCTTGGTATCATAGCTGGGGCATTGATCGTATGTTCTTTCTAGGAGATCATAGAAATCGTCCTTGCTATTGTCATCCTTCTCCTCTGTCGGGGCGTGGGCGCAAATCAGGCTGATGTTCCCGAGCTTAGCCTTGATGCGGATTGTTATGAGGCGCTCGCTTACATACTTAAAGCTTAAGACTTTTTGCCTAAGTCTGCCTCGAACAACAAAACCACATCCAAATAAGCGCTGCCCTCCTTCCCTGTAGCAGTCGCCGTAGTAGAGGTCGCAGTTTCTCATCCTCTTTTTGCCCGGCCCGTTTCACCGCACTTCCTGGATAGCGGTTATGTCTGCTTTATAGCAGTCTAGGGCCTCCGCTAGTTCATCGGCTGCACGTGGTCTGTTAAGGGACCTCACATTCCACGTGCAGAACCGAAAGTCATTGTCCTTTTTCCGTTTGCAAGGGTCGTCAACAGTACATCCGTCCGTATCCGAGGCAGGTTGTTGTTTCTGAACTCGTATTTTTTTTACGTGGTGAGGAAGTTAACCTCACTCACAACCTCCAAACTGGGAGGACAGGCCCATTAATTTAACCCTCGGGCAGAGGGTTCGCTGCGTATATTAGTTCACCACACAAAGGCTGTTATGATGGCTATCCAGGGGCGCCGCGAGGAGGCTGTACGTCAACTTGACTTATGAACAAGCAGGGATCGCGCTGGCATCCTACCAGGTTGGATGCAGTCAGCAACTTTACCCTGTGTACATAAGCCCATGCCACCTAAAAAAATATAATTCTCTGCCTATATATAAAACACAATTGAATGCTTTATACCATATACATATATTAAGACACGTTTGAAGAAAAAACAAATAAAATACCTTGTATAGTATTTAACTAAACAAATAAGACTAACAAGTTTTCTATTATTGAATTTATTTGAACACAAAGTACTAATAGGTGGTACATTTTTAAATTATTGTATGTATATGTAGATATGTGTGCTTAGAACATTAAATTATTATTTGTCTATCAAATGATGTACTTTTGTCCGGTTTTCTTAGCAAGGGGTTGTTCGATAAGTCAGTGACTTAGAAGCAAGATTGGGATTTATATTAAGATGTCTTTCTCAAATCGTTGTTCGTTTATGACCAAAGACTAAGAATAAATAAATCAAATAGATCTCCCAAACATTTAGAATTTGAGATTTGGCAAAAATGGAAAAAATATACAACTCAATGCCTTGAAACTGTTAAAGATGAGTACGCTCGTCGAATTCACGTCATTACGGAAAAAGTACATAAACAAGATTTTAGCTAGATTTGAATCTTTCAAAACCACTTGGCAGTGAAAACTTAAATTGTTTCGATGCGTTTTTTTATTTGAAATACAATATTTTCCGTACGTTTGCTACTATTCAAACCAAATTGGATGTATTCTATTCCCGCAGTAGAATACTGTTGATCTTTTCCCCAACCACCATCACGTCTTAAAATCCCAAGCGAATGAACCTGAGTGCGACCTGAGTATGCTATGCTGAGGGTTGCCCTTCATATTTTTTTAAAGCGTTATTATTCTCTCATCGGCTGCACCTCATTCGAGTCACTGACAGTGCTCAAAGAGTATTTCAGTCTAACTGTAGTTGATAGAATAATAGCATGCAAAGTAGTAGTGGTTGGTGTAGAAACAGACCGTCGCGCCACACTTGTTATTACTTATAGTCGGGTAATGTGAACTTTAAAATTCTGTTAGCAAGAAACAAAGTATTTTGATAATAATAGTCGACATAAAGTCCCATTTATCTTTATCACTCACAAAAAAGGGTAGTAAGTCACAAATTTTGAGGGTTTTGTATTCTGAGCAAAACCTTGCTACTTGTGAGGATCACAATAGCTGTCCAAGTCGTGATGATGTGCTCAATCACATAACATGGAAAAAGAGATAAAATAGAATGTAAATGTAAAAATTTCAGGCTAGTAAGTACGGAATTCTCGTTTTGCATTGGAGAAAACATGTTACATCAGATTCTTCCGAAGTCTGATTATTTTTCATTTTACTCTATTTTTTTTTTCTTTATATACTCTTAAATGGGAAGATATAGAGCACTGATGTCTTTAACAACTTTGTTCAGAATTCTCTGAAAAGGGTTTTGTTACCAAATTTGTTTATTTTTTCATGTTAAACTTTATAAATAGTCACAATCGAAGATCTAGATTTTCGCAAAAATTAAGAATACCAATAGAAGTAACGTTGGGAAATGTTAGAAATATTGAAAGCTATATGTATATATTTTCGATTGTAAGCACCGGTGACGAGATATATAGCAAAAATAATCGAAATCTTCTATTCAGTGTATTTAAATGAATCTAAATATCGTTAAGAATAAATCGAATCAGATTTTATGAGTTGTTCATAAAGTTTTCCCAGAAAGCGGATTTCAATTCAAATTCTATTTAGACCATGCCAAATACACGGAAACTGAAATTTTTGAGGGATACGAGTTAAATCATAAGGGCTCTTGCTGTGATTTTCAATTTTGAATTTTTTTTTTATTGATTAAAAAACATTATCGACAACAGTGATAGTCCATTCGGTGTATGAATGCGCGTATCGGATATACATTTCATCTACTTTTGGTGAATTTTTTATTTGAGTTTTACATGGAGTTTTCTTACATTGCATTATAAATTTCATTTTAATTGCTCCCAATTTTCAACCCATTTGCCGATAAAATTCAACACAGGTTTCGCGCAGCGCATTGTAAGTAAACGCAAATTCACTTTCAATTGCTTGAGAATAGTACTATTTTTTTGAAGCAATTAAGATTGCATTTGTACTTTTAAATGCTCCCAAACGAGCAGCGATTGGTAGAAATACACCTCAAGCAAAAATGAAACGAGCAGTTGAGAACCTCAGACTATGGAGAACGGCGTGACCAAAGACTCGAAGCTCAAAGATTACGCACATTTGCCTATCAAGCCTCAGAATTACTTTTTTATATTGTGACATTGTGCACAGTTTCCAAAATGTATCCGCATGTAGCCACCACGAGGTACTATTTATTACCTTCTCCAGACTATATACTTCCAGAATCCGTTAAGACATTTTACACTCAGCTGCGCACCTCATACATTTTTTTTTTGTGAGCTTACATCGCTCAAGTATTTAACGATTATTTATTTAAGTGTATATATTCGTACCTTCTCCAGAACATGTACTTCCAGAATTCGTTACGACATTTTGCGCTCAGCAGCGCACCCCATACAATTTTTTTCTGAGTTAACATCGCTCAAGTAATTAACGATTATTTATTTATGTACCAATAAATCTCCGCTACTCTAAAAAAGGGTATCTATCGGTAGTTTTATTTATTATCTAGTCCCAACATCAAGCACGACAACGAATACTGGACGACCTTCAAAAACACTTAACGAATGTACACCCAAAGTGCAAAAACGAAAAATAAAGAAACTGTTATGCACTAAAACTACGTGTGAAATTTCTAGTGTCGCGGAAGTGTCCTTAAGATTAAGTGGCAAGAGAGATGTTCCAAATCTAGTAAAGGAGATTGCATTGAGTTCCCCTAAAAGGGCTACCAATCCGAAAAAAATATGAATAGAGATGTGTTTAACAGGATTTGTAATATCATTAGATCCATATCTTTGGAGTCGAAGCACAGCGCCGCATAGATCAAGGAACCCACTACCTCAAGGATGTATTGTCCTGTTAAAGGCTCCCGAAGTACGAGTAGCAAAACCTAGAACAAGTTCCGATTAAGACGAAGATGAGAGCAACAAACTTCAATTCAAAAAAAAATCAACAAATAAATAATTACAAAAATTTGCTAATCTTTTATTTACGTTTTACTTACAACGAATGTGATGACGGACGGACGAGTATGAATGTGGAGTAAAAGAAGTGATTTTTCTATTGTTTTTTTTTTTAACACATTGGTGAAGATTTGAACAAAATCGCTCCAGTGGTCTTTTAGTTAGAGACGTTTGTATCCATGAGGTTTCTGGAGGATGTATGGCTGTTATGCCCCGTATCTGTGACCACATATGGCTACAGACTTTAAAAACTTGATAGCATTACTTTATTTCCGCCACCGAATAGGAAAATCTATAGTTTGGCTATACCAAGTATAACAGGAATAAAGTTCCTCTAGATGTGGAAAATAACACACTGTGCTACGAGATCAAAGACTTGAAGTTCAACGATCATGCAGAGTTGAAGCTCATTCGTCTTAAACACGCGAGCGACGTGATCAACGCATTACGAATAATGTAGTAAGAAATAATGTAGTAAAAATTGCTGAGGGAGAGGGTATTAATAATAGCTTACTGTTACAGTTGTAATGCAATAATCGTAATCCTAAGATGTCAAGATAAGGCAAAAGATAAGCCAATAGTAATTTAAGTCCTCGTCCAAAATCGTAATCGAGATTGTAATTTTTTGTTTCATTTGATCTGTTTCTTTGAAAGTATCAAAATGTGCATAGTATGACAAATTATACAACTATATTTTGTTCAAAATATAATTCTCTTCTTCTTCTTCTTCTTTGTTTGGCGCTACAGTCCGGGGTGGACCTGGGCCTCAACCAACAAGCCTCTCCAGCCAGCACGATCTTTCGCCAGCTGCCTCCAGTTGTGCACACCAAGTTGGTTGAGGTCCTTCTCCACTTGTGTGCGCCATCTCGTTCTAGGACGCCCTCTTATGCGTTGTCCCAAAGGCTCGGAATCGAAGACTCTTCGGGCCGGAGCTGTGGTGTCAATCCGCTCTACGTGACCTAGCCATCTTAAGCGTTGGATCCGAACAGCCCGTACAGTTCGTGGTTGAATCTCCTTCTCCAGACGCCATCAATACAAACAGGACCAAAGATCGCACGCAGAACTTTTCTCTCAAAAAGACCAAGAGCTTCTTCATCCGCTTTCAATAGCGTCCATGTCTCTGCGCCATAGAGCAGGACGGGGATGATTAGGGTGTTATATAAAGTCAACTTGTTGTTTCGAGAGATGGCTCTGTTACTCAATTGCCTCTTGAGCCCAAAGAAACAGCGATTGGCAAGAGTAATTCTGCGCTTGATCTCGGTACTGGTGTTATTGTCCCTGTTTACTGCAGAGCCAAGGTAGACGAAGTCCTTGACTACCTCAAAGTTTCTGCTGCCCATTATGACGCTCTGTCCGAGGCGTCGATGTTGTGCGTCCTTTCGTGATGACAGCATGTACTTTGTTTTGCCCTGATTAACTGCCAAACCCATTTTAGCCGCTTCCGCTTCAATGCTAGCAAAAGCCTCATTGACAGCTCGCTGTGTTCGTCCAATTACGTCAATGTCGTCCGCGTAGGCAAGCAGTTGAACGGACTTTTGGAAGATCGTGCCTCTGGTGTTGACATTTGAGTTTCGCACGATCTTCTCAAGTATGATGTTGAAGAAATCACATGATAGCGTGTCGCCTTGTCTAAAACCTTTTTTGACATTGAAGGTCTCGGTGAGTTCGTTACCGACCTTGATGGAGCAGCGAGAGTTCTCCATCGTCATCCTGCACAATCTGACGAGTTTGGCTGGAATGTCAAAACTAGACATGGCATTGTATAGCTCGTCTCTATGCACGCTGTCATATGCGGCCTTGAAATCGACGAATAGGTGGTGGGTGTCGATCTGCATCTCGTGGGTTTTTTCCAGGATCTGCCGCAGTGTGAAAATTTGGTCTATGGTGGACTTTCCCGGCCTGAAACCGCACTGATAAGGACCTATCAGGTTATTGACGAATGGTTTCAGGCGTTCACACAAGACGGCAGAGAGGATCTTGTACGATATGTTAAGGAGACTGATCCCTCGATAGTTGGCGCAGTCAAAAGGGTCTCCTTTCTTGTGGACCGGACAAACGACGCTGAGATTCCACTCATCGGGCATGCTTTCCTCCGACCATATCTTACAGATGAGCTGGTGCATTCGCCCAACCAGATCATCTCCAGCTGCTTTAAACAGTTCCGCGGACAGTCCGTCCGCTCCAGCAGCTTTGTTCGACTTTAGTCTAGATATCGCTATCTTGACCTCGCCTAAGTCGGGGGGACGGAATTCTTGGTCATCCTCGTCCAAATTAGGTGGAATATTCTGCCTGACAGCGGAATTTGTGTCGTCATCGCCGTTTAAAAGTCTGCAGAAGTGATTTTTCCAAATTCTCAGCATCGACTGCGATTCTACTACTACTTGTCCATTATCATCCCTGCAGGCTTCTGTCCGAGGTCTATACCCTCCGGATAACTGTTTTACCTTTTGGTAAAACTTTCGGACCTCCTTCCTGCCGTAACATCTCTCCATCTCTTCGACCGCGCGCTTCTCGTGCTCTTTCTTTTTCCTTCTGAGAAGCCGGTTCTCTTCCCTTCTCTTCTGCTCGTAGAGCTCACGAACAGCTCTCGTTGTTCGATGCAGAGTTGCCTTGTAGGCCTCCTGTTTGGCTGCATGTGCCTGCCTGCACTCGTCGTCAAACCATGGGTTCTTCTTTGGTGGTGTCGTAAAACCCAGCACATCAGTGGCAGCTTCTTTGATGGCTTCTTGACAACGTTTCCATTCCTGGTCTATTGTGGTTGTAGGCAGGGTCGAACTTTCGGAGAGTTTCAGGGAGACTCGGTCGGCAAAGTTCCTAACGATCGATTGCGATTGTAGCTTTCCAACGTCAAAACGAGGTGTCCTGTCTCGACTCCGTATTTCTCTCGATATCCTCATTCTTATCTTGGCTACAACAAGGAAATGATCCGAGTCAATATTGGCTCCTCGGAAAGTTCGGACATCGAGAATATTGGAGGAGTGTCTGACGTCGATCGCAATGTGATCAATCTGGTTGACGGTTGATTGATCAGGTGACCGCCAGGTCCCTTTATGGATGTTGAGGTGTGGGAACCGTGTGCTCATTACAGAGAGGTTACGCCCCGAGACGAAATCCACCAGCCTTAGTCCGTTTCCGGATGTGTTGTCGTGCAGGCTGTGTTATCCGATAACTTTAGCAAAGATTTCTTCCTTGCCCAGCTGTGCGTTGAGATCTCCTAGAACGATCTTGGTATCATAGCTGGGGCATTGATCGTATGTTCTTTCTAGGAGATCATAGAAATCGTCCTTGCTATTGTCATCCTTCTCCTCTGTCGGGGCGTGGGCGCAAATCAGGCTGATGTTCCCGAGCTTAGCCTTGATGCGGATTGTTATGAGGCGCTCGCTTACATACTTAAAGCTTAAGACTTTTTGCCTAAGTCTGCCTCGAACAACAAAACCACATCCAAATAAGCGCTGCCCTCCTTCCCTGTAGCAGTCGCCGTAGTAGAGGTCGCAGTTTCTCATCCTCTTTTTGCCCGGCCCGTTTCACCGCACTTCCTGGATAGCGGTTATGTCTGCTTTATAGCAGTCTAGGGCCTCCGCTAGTTCATCGGCTGCACGTGGTCTGTTAAGGGACCTCACATTCCACGTGCAGAACCGAAAGTCATTGTCCTTTTTCCGTTTGCAAGGGTCGTCAACAGTACATCCGTCCGTATCCGAGGCAGGTTGTTGTTTCTGAACTCGTATTTTTTTTACGTGGTGAGGAAGGTAACCTCACTCACAACCTCCAAACTGGGAGGACAGGCCCATTAATTTAACCCTCGGGCAGAGGGTTCGCTGCGTATATTAGTTCACCACACAAAGGCTGTTATGATGGCTATCCAGGGGCGCCGCGAGGAGGCTGTACGTCAACTTGACTTATGAACAAGCAGGGATCGCGCTGGCATCCTACCAGGTTGGATGCAGTCAGCAACTTTACCCTGTGTACATAAGCCCATGCCACCTAAAAAAATATAATTCTCTGCCTATATATAAAACACAATTGAATGCTTTATACCATATACATATATTAAGACACGTTTGAAGAAAAAACAAATAAAATACCTTGTATAGTATTTAACTAAACAAATAAGACTAACAAGTTTTCTATTATTGAATTTATTTGAACACAAAGTACTAATAGGTGGTACATTTTTAAATTATTGTATGTATATGTAGATATGTGTGCTTAGAACATTAAATTATTATTTGTCTATCAAATGATGTACTTTTGTCCGGTTTTCTTAGCAAGGGGTTGTTCGATAAGTCAGTGACTTAGAAGCAAGATTGGGATTTATATTAAGATGTCTTTCTCAAATCGTTGTTCGTTTATGACCAAAGACTAAGAATAAATAAATCAAATAGATCTCCCAAACATTTAGAATTTGAGATTTGGCAAAAATGGAAAAAATATACAACTCAATGCCTTGAAACTGTTAAAGATGAGTACGCTCGTCGAATTCACGTCATTACGGAAAAAGTACATAAACAAGATTTTAGCTAGATTTGAATCTTTCAAAACCACTTGGCAGTGAAAACTTAAATTGTTTCGATGCGTTTTTTTATTTGAAATACAATATTTTTCGTACGTTTGCTACTATTCAAACCAAATTGGATGTATTCTATTCCCGCAGTAGAATACTGTTGATCTTTTCCCCAACCACCATCACGTCTTAAAATCCCAAGCGAATGAACCTGAGTGCGACCTGAGTATGCTATGCTGAGGGTTGCCCTTCATATTTTTTTAAAGCGTTATTATTCTCTCATCGGCTGCACCTCATTCGAGTCACTGACAGTGCTCAAAGAGTATTTCAGTCTAACTGTAGTTGATAGAATAATAGCATGCAAAGTAGTAGTGGTTGGTGTAGAAACAGACCGTCGCGCCACACTTGTTATTACTTATAGTCGGGTAATGTGAACTTTAAAATTCTGTTAGCAAGAAACAAAGTATTTTGATAATAATAGTCGACATAAAGTCCCATTTATCTTTATCACTCACAAAAAAGGGTAGTAAGTCACAAATTTTGAGGGTTTTGTATTCTGAGCAAAACCTTGCTACTTGTGAGGATCACAATAGCTGTCCAAGTCGTGATGATGTGCTCAATCACATAACATGGAAAAAGAGATAAAATAGAATGTAAATGTAAAAATTTCAGGCTAGTAAGTACGGAATTCTCGTTTTGCATTGGAGAAAACATGTTACATCAGATTCTTCCGAAGTCTGATTATTTTTCATTTTACTCTATTTTTTTTTTCTTTATATACTCTTAAATGGGAAGATATAGAGCACTGATGTCTTTAACAACTTTGTTCAGAATTCTCTGAAAAGGGTTTTGTTACCAAATTTGTTTATTTTTTCATGTTAAACTTTATAAATAGTCACAATCGAAGATCTAGATTTTCGCAAAAATTAAGAATACCAATAGAAGTAACGTTGGGAAATGTTAGAAATATTGAAAGCTATATGTATATATTTTCGATTGTAAGCACCGGTGACGAGATATATAGCAAAAATAATCGAAATCTTCTATTCAGTGTATTTAAATGAATCTAAATATCGTTAAGAATAAATCGAATCAGATTTTATGAGTTGTTCATAAAGTTTTCCCAGAAAGCGGATTTCAATTCAAATTCTATTTAGACCATGACAAATACACGGAAACTGAAATTTTTGAGGGATACGAGTTAAATCATAAGGGCTCTTGCTGTGATTTTCAATTTTGAATTTTTTTTTTATTGATTAAAAAACATTATCGACAACAGTGATAGTCCATTCGGTGTATGAATGCGCGTATCGGATATACATTTCATCTACTTTTGGTGAATTTTTTATTTGAGTTTTACATGGAGTTTTCTTACATTGCATTATAAATTTCATTTTAATTGCTCCCAATTTTCAACCCATTTGCCGATAAAATTCAACACAGGTTTCGCGCAGCGCATTGTAAGTAAACGCAAATTCACTTTCAATTGCTTGAGAATAGTACTATTTTTTTGAAGCAATTAAGATTGCATTTGTACTTTTAAATGCTCCCAAACGAGCAGCGATTGGTAGAAATACACCTCAAGCAAAAATGAAACGAGCAGTTGAGAACCTCAGACTATGGAGAACGGCGTGACCAAAGACTCGAAGCTCAAAGATTACGCACATTTGCCTATCAAGCCTCAGAATTACTTTTTTATATTGTGACATTGTGCACAGTTTCCAAAATGTATCCGCATGTAGCCACCACGAGGTACTATTTATTACCTTCTCCAGACTATATACTTCCAGAATCCGTTAAGACATTTTACACTCAGCTGCGCACCTCATACATTTTTTTTTTTGTGAGCTTACATCGCTCAAGTATTTAACGATTATTTATTTAAGTGTATATATTCGTACCTTCTCCAGAACATGTACTTAGAGAATTCGTTACGACATTTTGCGCTCAGCAGCGCACCCCATACAATTTTTTTCTGAGTTAACATCGCTCAAGTAATTAACGATTATTTATTTATGTACCAATAAATCTCCGCTACTCTAAAAAAGGGTATCTATCGGTAGTTTTATTTATTATCTAGTCCCAACATCAAGCACGACAACGAATACTGGACGACCTTCAAAAACACTTAACGAATGTACACCCAAAGTGCAAAAACGAAAAATAAAGAAACTGTTATGCACTAAAACTACGTGTGAAATTTCTAGTGTCGCGGAAGTGTCCTTAAGATTAAGTGGCAAGAGAGATGTTCCAAATCTAGTAAAGGAGATTGCATTGAGTTCCCCTAAAAGGGCTACCAATCTGAAAAAAATATGAATAGAGATGTGCTTAACAGGATTTGTAATATCATTAGATCCATATCTTTGGAGTCGAAGCACAGCGCCGCATAGATCAAGGAACCCACTACCTCAAGGATGTATTGTCCTGTTAAAGGCTCCCGAAGTACGAGTAGCAAAACCTAGAACAAGTTCCGATTAAGACGAAGATGAGAGCAACAAACTTCAATTCAAAAAAAAATCAACAAATAAATAATTACAAAAATTTGCTAATCTTTTATTTACGTTTTACTTACAACGAATGTGATGACGGACGGACGAGTATGAATGTGGAGTAAAAGAAGTGATTTTTCTATTGTTTTTTTTTTTTAACACATTGGTGAAGATTTGAACAAAATCGCTCCAGTGGTCTTTTAGTTAGAGACGTGGTTTCTCCATGAGGTTTCTGGAGGATGTATGGCTGTTATGCCCCGTATCTGTGACCACATATGGCTACAGACTTTAAAAACTTGATAGCATTACTTTATTTCCGCCACCGAATAGGAAAATCTATAGTTTGGCTATACCAAGTATAACAGGAATAAAGTTCCTCTAGATGTGGAAAATAACACACTGTGCTACGAGATCAAAGACTTGAAGTTCAACGATCATGCAGATTTGAAGCTCATTCGTCTAAAACACAACGCATTACGAATAATGTAGTAAAAATTGCTGGGGGGAGAGGGTATTAATAATAGCTTACTGTTGCAGTTGTAATGTAATAATCGTAATCCTAAGATGTCAAGATAAGGCAAAAGATAAGCCAATAGTAATTTAAGTCCTCGTCCAAAATCGTAATCGAGATTGTAATTTGTTGTTTCATTTGATCTGTTTCTTTGAAAGTATCAAAATGTGCACAGAATTGTATGACAAATTATACAACTATATTTTGTTCAAAATATAATTCTCTGCCTATATATAAAACACAATTGAATGCTTTATACCATATACATATATTAAGACACGTTTGAAGAAAAAACAAATACAATACCTAGTATAGTATTTAACTAAACAAATAAAACTGACAAGTTTTCTATTATTGAATTTATTTGAACACAAAGTACTAATAGGTGGTACATTTTTAAATTATTGTATGTATATGTAGATATGTGTGCTTAGAACATTAAATCATTATTTGTCTATCAAATGATGTACTTTTGTCCGGTTTTCTTAGCAAGGGGTTGTTCGATAAGTCAGTGACTTAGAAGCAAGATTGGGATTTATATTAAGATGTCTTTCTCAAATCGTTGTTCGTTTATGACCAAAGACTAAGAATAAATAAATCAAATAGATCTCCCAAACATTTAGAATTTGAGATTTGGCAAAAATGGAAAAAATATACAACTCAATGCCTTGAAACTGTTAAAGATGAGTACGCTCGTCGAATTCACGTCATTACGGAAAAAGTACATAAACAAGATTTTAGCTAGATTTGAATCTTTCAAAACCACTTGGCAGTGAAAACTTAAATTGTTTCGATGCGTTTTTTTATTTGAAATACAATATTTTCCGTACGTTTGCTACTATTCAAACCAAATTGGATGTATTCTATTCCCGCAGTAGAATACTGTTGATCTTTTCCCCAACCACCATCACGTCTTAAAATCCCAAGCGAATGAACCTGAGTGCGACCTGAGTATGCTATGCTGAGGGTTGCCCTTCATATTTTTTTAAAGCGTTATTATTCTCTCATCGGCTGCACCTCATTCGAGTCACTGACAGTGCTCAAAGAGTATTTCAGTCTAACTGTAGTTGATAGAATAATAGCATGCAAAGTAGTAGTGGTTGGTGTAGAAACAGACCGTCGCGCCACACTTGTTATTACTTATAGTCGGGTAATGTGAACTTTAAAATTCTGTTAGCAAGAAACAAAGTATTTTGATAATAATAGTCGACATAAAGTCCCATTTATCTTTATCACTCACAAAAAAGGGTAGTAAGTCACAAATTTTGAGGGTTTTGTATTCTGAGCAAAACCTTGCTACTTGTGAGGATCACAATAGCTGTCCAAGTCGTGATGATGTGCTCAATCACATAACATGGAAAAAGAGATAAAATAGAATGTAAATGTAAAAATTTCAGGCTAGTAAGTACGGAATTCTCGTTTTGCATTGGAGAAAACATGTTACATCAGATTCTTCCGAAGTCTGATTATTTTTCATTTTACTCTATTTTTTTTTCTTTATATGCTCTTAAATGGGAAGATATAGAGCACTGATGTCTTTAACAACTTTGTTCAGAATTCTCTGAAAAGGGTTTTGTTACCAAATTTGTTTATTTTTTCATGTTAAACTTTATAAATAGTCACAATCGAAGATCTAGATTTTCGCAAAAATTAAGAATACCAATAGAAGTAACGTAGGGAAATGTTAGAAATATTGAAAGCTATATGTATATATTTTCGATTGTAAGCACCGGTGACGAGATATATAGCAAAAATAATCGAAAATTTTTTGATGGATACGAGTTAAATCATAAGGGCTCTTGCTGTGATTTTTAATTTTGAATTTTTTTGTATTGATTAAAAAACATTATTATTGACAACAGTGATAGTCCATTCGGTGTATGAATGCGCGTATCGGATATACAATTCATCTAATTTTGGTGTATTTTTTTAGATATACAGCAAAAATAATCGAAATCTTCTATTCAGTGTATTAAACTTTATCTAAATATCAAAAAGAATAAATCGAATCAGATTTTGTGAGTTTGTCATAAAGTTTTACCACATTAACCATAGACCCGTATCTCGGGCACTCGGTGCCCAAAGCGGATTTCAATTCAAATTCTATTCAGACCATGCCAAATACACGGCAACTGAAAATTTTGAGGGATACGAGTTAAATCATAAGGGCTCTTGCTGTGATTTTCAATTTTGAATTTTTTTTTATTGATTAAAAAACATTATTGACAACAGTGATAGTCCATTCGGTGTATGAATGCGCGTATCGGATATACATTTCATCTACTTTTGGTGAATTTTTTATTTGAGTTTTACATGGAGTTTTCTTACATTGCATTATAAATTTCATTTTAATTGCTCCCAATTTTCAACCCATTTGCCGATAAAATTCAACACAGGTTTCGCGCAGCGCATTGTAAGTAAACGCAAATTCACTTTCAATTGCTTGAGAATAGTACTATTTTGTTGAAGCAATTAAGATTGCATTTGTACTTTTAAATGCTCCCAAACGAGCAGCGATTGGTAGAAATACACCTCAAGCAAAAATGAAACGAGCAGTTGCGAACCTCAGACTATGGAGAACGGCGTGACCAAAGACTCGAAGCTCAAAGATTACTCACATTTGCCTATCAAGCCTCAGAATTATTTTTTTATATTGTGACATTGTGCACAGTTTCCAAAATGTATCCGCATGTAGCCACCACGAGGTACTATTTATTACCTTCTCCAGACTATATACTTCCAGAATCCGTTAAGACATTTTGCACTCAGCTGCGCACCTCATACATTTTTTTTTGTGAGCTAACATCGCTCAATTATTTAACGATTATTTATTTAAGTGTATATATTCGTACCTTCTCCAGAACATGTACTTCCAGAATTCGTTACGACATTTTGCGCTCAGCAGCGCACCCCATACAATTTTTTTCTGAGTTAACATCGCTCAAGTAATTAGCGATTATTTATTTATGTACCAATAAATCTCCGCTACTCTAAAAAAGGGTATCTATCGGTAGTTTTATTTATTATCTAGTCCCAACATCAAGCACGACAACGAATACTGGACGACCTTCAAAAACACTTAACGAATGTACACCCAAAGTGCAAAAAGGAAAAATAAAGAAACTGTTATGCACTAAAACTACGTGTGAAATTTCTAGTGTCGCAGAAGTGTCTTTAAGATTAAGTGGCAAGAGAGATGTTCCAAATCTAGTAAATCAGATTGCATTGAGTTCCCCTAAAAGGGCTACCAATCTGAAAAAATATGAATAGAGATGTATTTAACAGGATTTGTAATATCATTAGATCCATATCTTTGGAGTCGAAGCACAGCGCCGCATAGATCAAGGAACCCACTACCTCAAGGATGTATTGTCCTGTTAAAGGCTCCCGAAGTACGAGTAGCAAAACCTAGAACAAGTTCCGATTAAGACGAAGATGAGTGCAACAAACTTCAATTCAAAAAAAACTCAACAAATAAATAATTACAAAAATTTGCTAATCTTTTATTTACGTTTTACTTACAACGAATGTGATGACGGACGGACGAGTATGAATGTGGAGTAAAAGAAGTGATTTTTCTATTGTTTTTTTTTTAACACATTGGTGAAGATTTGAACAAAATCGCTCCAGTGGTCTTTTAGTTAGAGACGTTTGTATCCATGAGGTTTCTGGAGGATGTATGGCTGTTATGCCCCGTATCTGTGACCACATATGGCTACAGACTTTAAAAACTTGATAGCATTACTTTATTTCCGCCACCGAATAGGAAAATCTATAGTTTGGCTATACCAAGTATAACAGGAATAAAGTTCCTCTAGATGTGGAAAATAACACACTGTGCTACGAGATCAAAGACTTGAAGTTCAACGATCATGCAGATTTGAAGCTCATTCGTCTAAAACACAACGCATTACGAATAATGTAGTAAGAAATAATGTAGTAAAAATTGCTGGGGGGAGAGGGTATTAATAATAGCTTACTGTTACAGTTGTAATGTAATAATCGTAATCCTAAGATGTCAAGATAAGGCAAAAGATAAGCCAATAGTAATTTAAGTCCTCGTCCAAAATCGTAATCGAGATTGTAATTTGTTGTTTCATTTGATCTGTTTCTTTGAAAGTATCAAAATGTGCACAGAATTGTATGACAAATTATACAACTATATTTTGTTCAAAATATAATTCTCTGCCTATATATAAAACACAATTGAATGCTTTATACCATATACATATATTAAGACACGTTTGAAGAAAAAACAAATACAATACCTTGTATAGTATTTAACTAAACAAATAAAACTGACAAGTTTTCTATTATTGAATTTATTTGAACACAAAGTACTAATAGGTGGTACATTTTTAAATTATTGTATGTATATGTAGATATGTGTGCTTAGAACATTAAATCATTATTTGTCTATCAAATGATGTACTTTTGTCCGGTTTTCTTAGCAAGGGGTTGTTCGATAAGTCAGTGACTTAGAAGCAAGATTGGGATTTATATTAAGATGTCTTTCTCAAATCGTTGTTCGTTTATGACCAAAGACTAAGAATAAATAAATCAAATAGATCTCCCAAACATTTAGAATTTGAGATTTGGCAAAAATGGAAAAAATATACAACTCAATGCCTTGAAACTGTTAAAGATGAGTACGCTCGTCGAATTCACGTCGTTACGGAAAAAGTACATAAACAAGATTTTAGCTAGATTTGAATCTTTCAAAACCACTTGGCAGTGAAAACTTAAATTGTTTCGATGCGTTTTTTTATTTGAAATACAATATTTTCCGTACGTTTGCTACTATTCAAACCAAATTGGATGTATTCTATTCCCGCAGTAGAATACTGTTGATCTTTTCCCCAACCACCATCACGTCTTAAAATCCCAAGCGAATGAACCTGAGTGCGACCTGAGTATGCTATGCTGAGGGTTGCCCTTCATATTTTTTTAAAGCGTTATTATTCTCTCATCGGCTGCACCTCATTCGAGTCACTGACAGTGCTCAAAGAGTATTTCAGTCTAACTGTAGTTGATAGAATAATAGCATGCAAAGTAGTAGTGGTTGGTGTAGAAACAGAGCGTCGCGCCACACTTGTTATTACTTATAGTCGGGTAATGTGAACTTTAAAATTCTGTTAGCAAGAAACAAAGTATTTTGATAATTATAGTCGACATAAAGTCCCATTTATCTTTATCACTCACAAAAAAGGGTAGTAAGTCACAAATTTTGAGGGTTTTGTATTCTGAGCAAAACCTTGCTACTTGTGAGGATCACAAGAGCTGTCCAAGTCGTGATGATGTGCTCAATCACATAACATGGAAAAAGAGATAAAATAGAATGTAAATGTAAAAATTTCAGGCTAGTAAGTACGGAATTCTCGTTTTGCATTGGAGAAAACACGTTACATCAGATTCTTCCGAAGTCTGATTATTTTTCATTTTACTCTATTTTTTTTTCTTTATATACTCTTAAATGGGAAGGTATAGAGCACTGATGTCTTTAACAACTTTGTTCAGAATTCTCTGAAAAGGGTTTTGTTACCAAATTTGTTTATTTTTTCATGTTAAACCTTTTAAATAGTCACAATCGAAGATCTAGATTTTCGCAAAAATTAAGAATACCAATAGAAGTAACGTAGGGAAATGTTAGAAATATTGAAAGCTATATGTATATATTTTCGATTGTAAGCACCGGTGACGAGATATATAGCAAAAATAATCGAAATCTTCTATTCAGTGTATTTAAATTAATCTAAATATCGTTAAGAATAAATCGAATCAGATTTTATGAGTTGTTCATAAAGTTTTCCCAGAAAGCGGATTTCAATTCAAATTCTATTTAGACCATGCCAAATACACGGAAACTGAAATTTTTGAGGGATACGAGTTAAATCATAAGGGCTCTTGCTGTGATTTTTAATTTTGAATTTTTTTGTATTGGTTAAAAAACATTATTATTGACAACAGTGATAGTCCATTCGGTGTATGAATGCGCGTATCGGATATACAATTCATCTAATTTTGGTGCATTTTTTTAGATATACAGCAAAAATAATCGAAATCTTCTATTCAGTGTATTAAACTTTATCTAAATATCAAAAAGAATAAATCGAATCAGATTTTGTGAGTTTGTCATAAAGTTTTACCACATTAACCATAGACCCGTATCTCGGGCACTCGGTGCCCAAAGCGGATTTCAATTCAAATTCTATTCAGACCATGCCAAATACACGGCAACTGAAAATTTTGAGGGATACGAGTTAAATCATAAGGGCTCTTGCTGTGATTTTCAATTTTGAATTTTTTTTTTATTGATTAAAAAACATTATTGACAACAGTGATAGTCCATTCGGTGTATGAATGCGCGTATCGGATATACATTTCATCTAATTTTGGTGAATTTTTTATTTGAGTTTTACATGGAGTTTTCTTACATTGCATTATAAATTTCATTTTAATTGCTCCCAATTTTCAACCCATTTGCCGATAAAATTCAACACAGGTTTCGCGCAGCGTATTGTAATTAAACGCAAATTCACTTTCAATTGCTTGAGAATAGTACTATTTTTTTGAAGCAATTAAGATTGCAATTTGTACTTTTAAATGCTCCCAAACGAGCAGCGATTGGTAGAAATACACCTCAAGCAAAAATGAAACGAGCAGTTGCGAACCTCAGACTATGGAGAACGGCGTGACCAAAGACTCGAAGCTCAAAGATTACGCACATTTGCCTATCAAGCCTGAGAATTATTTTTTTATATTGTGACATTGTGCACAGTTTCCAAAATGTATCCGCATGTAGCCACCACGAGGTACTATTTATTACCTTCTCCAGACTATATACTTCCAGAATCCGTTAAGACATTTTGCACTCAGCTGCGCACCTCATACATTTTTTTTTGTGAGCTAACATCGCTCAAGTATTTAACGATTATTTATTTAAGTGTATATATTCGTACCTTCTCCAGAACATGTACTTCCAGAATTCGTTACGACATTTTGCGCTCAGCAGCGCACCCCATACAATTTTTTTCTGAGTTAACATCGCTCAAGTAATTAACGGTTATTTATTTATGTACCAATAAATCTCCGCTACTCTAAAAAAGGGTATCTATCGGTAGTTTTCTAATTACATTCCCGGAATATAACTTCTTATCACTTCAAGCCCAGGCCACTTTTCCGTCATTATTAAGAAAGGATTCATTTGAGAATTCTTATATTACTTCCCTAAGAAAAAGGATAAATCATTATCATTAAATCTGTTGTTTGCAACGCTGCAGTCTTCACACAAATTAGCTTAGGTTTTCTGTAAGCTAGGTCGAATTTAAAAGTTCAGTTTCGAGTTGTCCATCACCGATAATATATCCCCAATAATTTCGTTGAACAAAGCGTTGGATCAGGAAATTGTATTTGCGGTAGAGTTTTATTATCTAGTCCCAACATCAAGCACGACAACGAATACTGGACGACCTTCAAAAACACTTAACGAATATACACCCAAAGTGCAAAAACGAAAAATAAAGAAACTGTTATGCACTAAAACTACGTGTGAAATTTCTAGTGTCGCAGAAGTGTCTTTAAGATTAAGTGGCAAGAGAGATGTTCCAAATCTAGTAAAGGAGATTGCATTGAGTTCCCCTAAAAGGGCTACCAATCTGAAAAAATATGAATAGAGATGTATTTAACAGGATTTGTAATATCATTAGATCCATATCTTTGGAGTCGAAGCACAGCGCCGCATAGATCAAGGAACCCACTACCTCAAGGATGTATTGTCCTGTTAAAGGCTCCCGAAGTACGAGTAGCAAAACCTAGAACAAGTTCCGATTAAGACGAAGATGAGTGCAACAAACTTCAATTCAAAAAAAACTCAACAAATAAATAATTACAAAAATTTGCTAATCTTTTATTTACGTTTTACTTACAACGAATGTGATGACGGACGGACGAGTATGAATGTGGAGTAAAAGAAGTGATTTTTCTATTGTTTTTTTTTTTTAACACATTGGTGAAGATTTGAACAAAATCGCTCCAGTGGTCTTTTAGTTAGAGACGTTTGTATCCATGAGGTTTCTGGAGGATGTATGGCTGTTATGCCCCGTATCTGTGACCACATATGGCTACAGACTTTAAAAACTTGATAGCATTACTTTATTTCCGCCACCGAATAGGAAAATCTATAGTTTGGCTATACCAAGTGCAACAGGAATGAAGTTCCTCTAGATGTGGAAAATAACACACTGTGCTACGAGATCAATGACTTGAAGTTCAACGATCATGCAGAATGGAAGCTCATTCGTCTTAAACACGCGAGCGACGTGAGCAACGCATTACGAATAATGTAGTAAGACGTAATGTAGCGACAAATTGGTTGGGGGGGGGGGGGGAATTAATAATAGCTTACTGTTACAGTTGTAATGTAACAATAATCGTAATCCTAAGATGTCAAGAGCGATAAACTACACAATTTTAATAAATGCAAAAGATAAGGCAATAGTAATTTAAATCCTCGTCCAAAATCGAAATCGATATTGGAAATGCAAGTGATTTTTAGATATAGTCTAAGAGCCCACCGTATGATGTCTTAAGCTTACTCGAGAAGCATGCAAAAGTACATGGTTGTCAGGAATTTTCGCCCATTAAAAATCAAAACGGCTTCAGGTACAATTCAGGTAGAATGAATGAGTAACCATTGAATAGCCCCTTTCCGCACAACACGGCATAACAAATTTTAATCCATTGTAACTGTAAACTCCCTGCACATATTCGGGTAATGAGTCACATTGGAAGACTTTTAAATGAAGCTATGACTTGGCTTTTATTTTTAACCATGATGAAATCAATGTATTGCTGGCTTAGTGATAAATACATATTTTGTTTCTCAGCTGACTGAAATAAATAAATAAATAATGAAAAGTAAATAAAGCTCTTGAAAAAATTGGGTTGGCAGTTCCCCTTCGTCCATGTGCTCCCGAGAATCCTAATTTAAATAGGCGTATTGTTCGGAAAATGCCTATGGCCTAGTTCTGCATTTTATACGTTAATTGCGCTATAACCATGGGTTATCTATATACGTGGCCAATTTCAGATAGGCAGGCAACCCTATATATTTGAAAGTGGTAAGATCTCATCCTTAATTTGGTACCCATACCAACATTGTTCGTTAAGCCTTTAGTCAGTCAAAAAATATGCGTAGTTAAAAGAAGGGTTGTCAAGAGGTATTCAATGTGGACTTCTGAATTGTTACTCATTCATTCTTTTCCTCTATCCCTATGATGTTTATCGAGTGTGCATGCTTCTCGAGTAAGCTTTCATTTCACATGCAACTCATTCTTTGGTTTCGATGCCTTAAGACATCATACGGCGGGCTTTTGTATTAATATCAACACTTTGATTTTTTTTTGTGAAACAATTTAAGATAGACTTGTCTTTTAAGAGGAGAGGTTTTATGCATATTCATGGGATTCGTGTTTGGAATGTTTGTACCGAATACTTTATCAACTCTACACAAAGTATTGGATGCAGATAATATATACATCGCATTATTCGCTTATGCGAAATCTACGCGAGTTACAATAAAAGAAACACTGATGTGTTTTGCGGTGGTCTTAAGACCGAATTTTTATTATGCAGATATTCTTATTCTACCTTACAAACTAATTTCCTAACTGTCAGCATTTAAGGTTCAGTAGATCTTGCAATATTATCGCAATGACCCACATCAATCGAGCAGCGATTGACTTATTGCGAAATGAGTAAAAGTGCAAGGTAAGGAAGACTGTATTGCGAAGCAATTGAACTTCAAATGCTGACACAGCAGAAGTACATCGTCGGTGTGAACGTCCGACGTAACTCGCCTCTCACCAAAGTTAGAATTCCCCTGAATTACGTTAATTTATTTACAATTGTTTTGTCTCTTAGTCTATAATATACGTATAAATATATTTCTGTATTGTATTTTTTTATTTTTTTTTTTTGTTTGTTTTTACAATGGCGGTACCAAAAGCTTTTATTTATATTACACCATATTTCGCTTTTAACATTTCTAGATCGTAGTTTCGAGGTGTTTCTTTATTAGTACTTTCTGTTACACTGCCTTTCATACTTATCTTAACTTTGTTTTGCTTCTTTAATAGTAGTATTAATAATAATATTACTCCTAGACACAATATAATTGTCGTACTTGTCACAGTATAGTGAATAGATTTGTGAAATTTTCAGTTTAGTATTTGATTCGAAGGTTTTTTTCATATTCTGGAATTACAAAACTATCGATATATTCAAAAACATTATTGGTGAACTGTGTTTTATCAATAAATATTGAACAATTATTGTAATTAAGGAAATAATTTCCAGAAAGTATAAGTTGCCTTTCATCACAAGTACTATTTAATCTTTTCATATTTACATTTTACAATATTAATACAGTGTTGTCTATTTCTATAATTTGTTCTTGTGTATTATTTGTTAAAATACATTTTCTTTCAAGAACACAATTTTCACTTAGTTTTAGTTCTTGTATAGACTTGTTTTCTTCATATAAATACAATTTTTGCAAAATATTCCATATCTGCTTTAATTTCTTTGAAAATATGGTTTGGCATCGGAGTTATTAAATTTTCATTTACTTCGACAAATTCGACAGGTTGCTTTATTGCAAAGATAATATCTTCACTTTTAGTAACAGCTACTCCAGTTCTTACATTTGAAAGCTTTTTAAAATCTATATTATAACTTAAAATAAATAAATATCTTCGCCATCCAAGGTTCCATGTAACCACTTAAATGAACTTCCAACAAAATTAAAAAGTCCTCGCTTATACCTATGTGGAATAATAGAGTTTGCTTTGCTCTTAATATTATTTATTTCATCTACTAATAAATGCTTCCTGTCTACTTCAATATCTAAATTTTCTATGTTGGACTGAAATTGTTTAAGTACATCTAATATGTCTTGTATCTTAACTACATGTAAAAGCATATTATACTTACTTACAATTTTTTCTAACCCTATATTAACAACAGCATATTCTAAGTTCGACTCGACTCGTTCAATTTTCAACGCCTGGAATGACCCCGTTATTAGTACTAACATTATTACCAGCTGGAGCAATTTCTGAACATTTTAACGGTCTTTTTATATTAGCTTCATGAACATTTCTCAGTCTATATTTCCTAAATTTCGGTTATTCTTTGTGCCCTACACTAACGTAGTTCTTTATAAATCCTTGTTCATGAGTTTAGACGTAATTTTCTCTTTTTGCATTTAATTTTGTAATTTTGTTTTGTTTATTTTTTTCTAACCTGTCTTTTATTAAAGTCCTCTCTATCTCATTATTTTGAACCTTAAGTGGTTTTGTTCGAATAGTGGAATGGAAAGAATTATTGTATAGACCGATTGCTTCATTCATTTGATCAGTAATGGGAATTTTATTTTCTATATTCAAGGCTCGAATTCGTTCGGTGAGGGTACTATTCAGACGCTCTACATCACCGTTACCAGTATGACTATTCGGTTTAACGAAATTAACCTGAATATCTTATTTTCTGAAAAAATCCCTTACGTTTGTATTATTAATTTCATTGTCACAAACTACTTTCTTCATTTTACCTTTAATTGCTATAAATTGTCGAATTTTTTCCACAAGTGTTCGACTATTTCGGTTTTTTAAATGAAAGCTAACAACATGTGTGGAGAATTTATCAATGAATATAATAAAAGATTGTTTTGAGTTTACATATGTATCTATATGAATAATTTCGTTGATATTGGAGGGCGTTTTCGTAAATTCAAACTTATTCTTAATAGGCTTCCTATCGTACTTTGCGGACGTACAAGAATAACAGTTGTTCACAACTTTATGGGTCAAAACTCTAAGGTTCGGGCAGTAGACGATATGCTTCATACCTTCATAGTTTGAAACTATACCAGAATGACCAGATTCTTTTTTGTGGTATAAAGATATTTGTCTAAGAGCTTCATCTTCACAAGTAAGATCTTTAGCAAAGTATTCACATTCTAAAAATGTTGTTCCTGTATTAGGTGGAAAAAGTTCTATCAACTTAAGTTGCACCTGGTTATATACAGAATCCTCTTATTCTGAGTATATTCAAACTCTTCCTTTAGTAACATGTCTTCGGATGATGTTATTAATATTGTGAGGTATATCATTTCGCTCAATGTAAATTCTCTTGTTACAAAATACTCTTTCGACTTCATTTTCTTTTTGATTAAGTATTAAATTTGGGTTCTGAATCGATTTACAACAGTATCCAAACATTGGGGACTTGTCTGCTGTGAAGTTTCGATATTGTCAATATTTTCTAATCTGCTTAAAAAATCAGCGACTTTATTTTCTCTTCCTATAAGGTATTCTACTTCGTAATTGAATTCATGTAATTTGAGTAGCCACCTTTGATTTTTGGGCGAGAACTCTTTTCCGCTATATTTGGTGTTAAGGAATTTTATGGGTTGATAGTCCGTTACAATTTTAAACCTATTACCCCATAAATATGGACGAAAATAAGAAACAGACTAAACAATAGCCACGAATTCTTTATCAGTAGTCGAATAAAGTTTCTCGTGATCGTTTAAAGATCGTGAAGCAAAACAAACAGGTTGGTCTTCCTGTGTCAGTACTGCTCCAATTGCGTAATTGGAAGCATCGATATACAAAATAAAAGATTTCTCAAAATCGAGAAATCTTAAGATTGGGTGGTTAACAATTTCGGATTTGAGTGTTTCAAATGATAGAATATATTCTGGGTCCATTTTATTTATTTTAGCATCTTTTTTAAGATACTTAACCATTGGGTACGCAATTTTCGAATAGTTCTGCACAAACTTCCTGTAAAAGACTGAAATCCTTTTAATTGTTTGACCGTTTGTTGTAATTTATAGTCGACAATGCACTTAATTTTGACAGGATTGGGTTTCATTCCATCCTTTGTTAGGATGTGTCACAGAAATTCCGTGTAGCGTTGTAAGAACGAACATTTGTGAAATTGCAAAATACTTCTTATGGCTAATAAATGTTTCTCAAGGCTGGTCGAAAATATAAGGATATCATCTAGATAAACCACGCAAATCTTATTTATGAAATCTCTTAATATTTCATTCATAAATCTCTGGAAGGTAGCCGGTGCGTTTTTAAACCGAATGGCATCCGAGTAAATTCATATAGACCATTTGGCGTCGCAAATGCAGTCTTGTGAATGTCTCTAGGATGCATTCGAATTTGATAATACCCTTTGGCCAAGTCCAGAGTGGTGAAGTATTGATCACGTCCTAATTTGCATAATAAATTGTCAATATTCGGTAGAGGAAACTTATCATCGATAGTTATATCGTTTAAGCGTCTGTAGTCAACGCATATTCTAAATTTCTGTTTTCCTGAACTATCTTCTTTCTTTGGTACAACAACTATTGGTGAAACATATTTACTGTGTGATGTTCGTACGATTCCTTATTTCTGCACTTCCTCAATTTGTCTTTAAACCTCAACCTCGTGCTTAGTGGGTAATCAGTGCAAACGAGAACATATCTGCTGATCGGTTTTGGTATTGATTTCATGCCTTATTGAATCAGTATTTGTTAACTGATAGCCTTCCTGGTAAATCAAATTCTTAAATTCGTTCAAGAGATCGTTTATCTTATCTCGTTCGTCTTGTTTTAAATGAGACAAATCTATGGATTTACTACAGTGGTCAGATAATTCAAAGCATTCCAATAATTCTGAATAATCGAAAAATAACTTTATACTTACACTATTTGTAAGCTTCATAATTTTTCCGCGAAAATTCAACATTAATGCGTTTTTACGTATAAAATCCATACCAAGCAACAAATCATAACTTTTGTTTTTTAATGCCATTTTATACCACTTCATTTTGCTTCGAGGACTCATTCTAAACTCGGAAGGTGTATCGGTTACAATAATTTTCACTACTTGCGTTGAAACATTGTTTATTGTGTTGAAGGTTACAGTTTTCACTGCGTTTATTGGAAAACTATTGCATTCAACTTTGGTTGAGTTTACTGTACTAATTGTTGAACCAGTATCTATCAATGTCTTATATTTTTTTTCCACTAATTGTAAGGCTGCAAAAAACTTTATGTCCGAGGCTTAATTCTGAAAATCCTCCGGTTCAATATTATCAATTTCCTCTGAACAACTCCTATTCGTATTTAACCTATAATTTTTTCTTTGAAATTCCAGTTTTTCGTTATGTTGTCTTGACTGAGACCCCTTTTGATTTGATATTAGTGTGTTTCTAACTTGGAAACATTCGCAGACGACTTTAAATTGTATTTATCTATAAATAGTTTAACTGATTGATTGGAAATTATTTCCAATTGGATATCCATGCACTAGTGGAATGATGCAAGTACAATGAACTAGAGCTGAACATTCAAAAATGTAATATCTTTACGGCATATCGAATTACATCCCCGATTGTCTATGATTATTTCATAAATGATCACAGACCTAGTCGCCTAGAAGAGGTTAAAGGTGTGGGTGTAATTTTTGATACTAAATTAAATTTTGCAGTCTAATGCTATGTTAGGTTTTCTGAAAAGAAATAGTACAGATTTTCGGGATATAACTAGTCTTAAGTCCATCAATTGTTCGTTAGTCAGACCGTATTTAGAATATTCTTCCATCATTTGATTCCCTATATGATACACAAGAACTCAAAAGAGTACAAAAAAATTTCACGAGATATGCTGTCCGTAAATTGTATTCCTTCGAAGAACTCCCTAAATATGACGATAGATGTAAAATAATAGGCTTGCAAACCTAAGTTTCAGGCGTAAGGCAGCGTCAGCCATGTTAATCCGCGGTATTATTAATTGCCGTGTAAATTCACCAGATTTACTTTTACATAGAATCACCTATGGTTGTAATGAACCTATTACAAGGTGTATAAACACTTTTAATGAACTTTGCAACGAAATTGATTTTAGCTTGTCTCGATTGGAGTTTAAAAAATTGATGCATGCACTATTCTTTAATTAATACTGTTTATTTGATGTAATCTATGAGATGCAAAATCGGTATATGATCCTTAGTCGTGCAGCAAAAATCTGATGTGTAAAGCTATACTGAGAGTTAACACTTAGAGAACGTAGTGTTTTGTGTACTCTGTGATGGAAAAAAAATAAAAATAAAGAAAACAATGAACACAAATGGACGGCTTCTAGAACAAGAACGGAATGTTTTTATTCGTTATAAAATTCAAAAAGTATAATACAGGAATGTCAAAATGACAGTAACAAAGAAAAGAATAAACGCGTCCATAAATGCTGTGCATCACGCACATGTTTCATGACTTATATTTCAACAATTTTTATATACCTATATACATAATTATAATTTGTCTGTAAATGTGATTTTTTTTTTAGTACTCAGATCTTTATTCCCCTTTAATAACTACTTATTTTTTGCACTTTTCTATATTTAATTTATTAACTGTGATATAATATTTCTTAACTTGATGCTTTCCCACGAGTAGTCTTCCGTATAGGATCAGTTCTTGTTTTTGTCTTCTGCTAAATGTCTTTCAATTTTAATATATAGTATGTTTTTAGTATTATCAACAAAACAATCAACAGACAAATGTCTGAAAATGTTTTCACAATAAAAACTATAACACGTAACAATATTTTGTGTAACACGAAAAACTCCCTCCTCCTAGTTACAGGAGGATGTTTCAATAATAAAACATCAAATAAAAAGAAATTAATTTTAATTAAGTGTAGACTCTTGACAAAACAAACAGGTTGAGAGAATGAAAAGAAAAGGACGCCACTCAACTTAAACGCAAACTAATATGGGGAATGAGGGACAAAGCCAAGTGTATAGATTGTGCTGTAACGTGTAACTAGCTAGCGCTGAGATATATACCATAACAAAGATGGGGAAATAAGACCTAACTATAGACCGATCATATAAGTACTGATAAGAAGTATTAACTATATTTTCTCTGCATTACTGTCAGCACACGTACAGAGCAGGCATTATTGAAGCAATATTGAAGGAGCATTTGACAACCCATCCCATGATGCTTTATTAAAGCTCTGGACAAGAAGAAAGTAAAACAAAGTCTCGAAATGGAAGTATGAACTTCTGAGCGCGAGAACTGCTGAGGGGCTTATTGCGAGAGTCTATCCCCAAAAGAATTAAAATCGAATAGAAATAAATTCTATTGACGGTATTGCGAAATTCGATTCGTAATAGAATTAATTTCGAATAGAAATAAAATCTATTACCGGCGTATTGCGAGTTTCTATTGCATTGAAAATTCTATCAGAAAATTACGGTAGAAATTAAAATTCTGTGCAATTCGGTGAAGTTCTGTGAAATGGAAAGCAAAGAAAATAAGTAAATAGATAGAAAATAGGAGACAATTTACAAACAAGCGGCAGATGGAAAAAAATCCACTAATTGCAAAAGGCATTTGCAAAAAGCTGGAGGCAGACCATCATTGGAAGCAGTTCGCTGTAGAGCTCAATAGCCTGGGTCCTCCTATAAAGACATAAGAAAAATGGAGCAATGTATGTGAATGTAAAAGCAAACATTTTATTATATATAAAAGTGTCTCATTACATACCAATGTAGGTTTGGATAGATTTGATGCAACCGATAATGCCAGGAAATCCAGTTTTCTCATAAAAGAATAATTTAGCTTCCTCTTCTTCCTCTTGTGAGTAGTGAAACTTAATCCACTTAGGACAAATATGTTCTTCAACTATATTTATGAGCTCTATTGAAACCGTTGACTGACCAAGTGCGAGGTTGTAGTCATTACCAACACAGTTTTGGTAACTTCCTTGAGCGCAAAATCTGAATAGACAGGCTAGTTTTAATATGTTGGGAATTGAAGAAGATTTTCAATTCTTCGTCAATCTAAAGTTATTTTTAGACCTAAATATAACAACTATTAAACATAGCTTCTTTCATGGGAAATGTATTTCCTCACATAGATTAGAAAGCACTCGTAAATATTTTCTCTTTCGAAGAGTTGATACAACTGCAGCACTATGAGCGTCGTCTAGTTCGTCCTCAAAAATATTGAACCAAATAAAACTCATTTTTGAATAAAAGCAACAAAAAACAACAATTATTTGCAAGACAATAAACAAAATTGAAGTTAATTTGACATTTGAGTTGAAAGCTCACTGCGATAGCTTTTCATTTTCTATTTCAAAATTCGATTCTATCATTATCAATTCTATTGCCTTACGCGATACGACAAATTCGATTAATAGAATCGAATAAAGTCAATAGAATCTCGCAATAAGCCCCTGAGACGCATACATCAGAAGGTATAATGAAAGTCAACACAACATGGAGGAGTTTTATCTCCCCCAAGGCAGAGTCTTGTTGTAGGCGAACTTGAAGGGGATCCTGTGCGATATTATCGCCTGTCAGCTGGGCTTAATCTAAATCCGGCAAAAACCACAATAAAGCTCTTTTGCAAAAGAAAAAGAAACAAACTGACACGACGAAAGACATTAGTCTGTAGGAGATAAAATATCTACGAGTGATCTTAGACAACATATATATATATATATATATATATATATATATATATATATATATATACATATATACAATTGTATAATAATGTAGGATTTTAGGATTCCTCAATCTCAATATATTTTTCAAGAATCTGAAACATTTCAACCTTAGCCTTTATTTTATGAACGCGAGATAGTTGGCGCAAATAGGCACAAATACTCTTACAAAAGAAATCGTCCTCAGTTTCACAACTAGGAACTGCTTTATTAGTTCTATTAACTTCTGGAAGTCGGTCCCCTTCCAATGTCATGACGTCACCATTTTGTGCAATATTATTCAATGAACTATTTGCAGAACATTGAGCCCTGCAGTCATCATAGCTATCTTCAGACACTATTGGTTCCCCGTCTGACAATGCGTTGCGAGAATTCATTGCTTTTGTTGTTTTATTCGATTTGTCTTCTTCATATTCCTGGTAGAGTTCGTCATCATTTACGTCTTCTGTTGTATAAATAGGTTCTTCATCAAAGTTCTGCTTCTCAATTTTCCCGTCCCAACTTACATTAGACCTTATTTTGCACACAATCGAACGTCGTTCTCTGCAATAAAAATATATTTTTTTAAAAGAAATGCATCAGTAAAAAAAATTATTCTTACTTTCGTTTTCTGACAAATGGACGAAGAAAATCCATTTCTTTAAAAAACTCGTCTTCACCATACTCAGCTTTGGGATTTAATAGTCGCATTTTCAATCCTCTGGAGTACCTGTCACGTAAACAGGTCCAACGTCGACGGGCATCGCATACTGTAGAGAATAAATATGCATTTATTGTACTCAAGACCTTTTGTAATACTCACTGTTAATACCAAGATATGCAGCTAATTCTCCCCAAATCTTTACCTTTCTGTGAGCAAATTTGAAGTCTGCATCCATGGGGTTAAATAATGCAGGAGTTGCGCGAACACCCCGTATTAATTCCAAATCCGATTGATCCATTTAAACCAATTTTTTTGTGGTGTACTTATTTGTAAACAATTATTTATTTGCTATATATTTGACAGATGCTACGAAATTATATATATTATCTTCATTTCGGCAAACTAAACAAAATTAACTATTACGTCACGACTCGTTATTCCAATATTCAGTTTGACAAGTAAATTGCATCAGTTACACACCAACTCATCCAGAAACCAGAGATAATGGTGGAAGAGATGTGCCACTTCTACGTTTCTTGCCATACAGATTCCTCTGACAGCGTTTTTTATAACCTTTTCACAGGCAGGCGTCTGTGAATACGTGTGAGCTAAACAAAGCTGATTACTTCCGCCTAATAACATTGCGTTGCTCTATACTCCTAACAAGTTGGCGTGAAGATAAGGAAGTATGCGTGACTTAATAGTAGAACTGCGATCGACTTGTGGTTTTCCACTGGAAATACGAATATCTCTTCTTCCATTAGCTCTGCTAGAAATCTAGCTGTCGAACTAAATGTCCGATATACACCATAACATTTCATATTATGTGGATCTGGGCAAATCATGTGAAGATATTTCATCTCATATCGCAATGAAGAGGGAGTTTGTTTGGTACACTTTTTGCTGTGTTTATAATTTATTTGTATAATAATTATATTATTTTATTTATATTATTATTATATGTATTATAATTATTTATTTGTGTGTGTATTAAAAGAAATACATTTTACTCAATTTTAAAAACGCGGCTACGGAGATGCCACAATCATCGGAAGAAAAAATATTAAAAACAAATAAAATTTGTATAAATTTTTTTAAATATATTTTTTAAGAGCCGCCATTACATCGCATCAAAGTTTATCTGCAACTCTAATATTCCTGACTATAGGGTGAAGTTTTAGATTTATCCTCACAGATTAATCCACTAAATCCATCCCCCTTTTTTTGCATTGTTCACTTTTTTGTTCCCCTGTCTCTGGACATTGCCTATATAATTAAAATCAATCGAGACAACATTGTTTTTACACATTTAATGTCATCTTTCCGATGTATACTCACAAAAAGTCGATTAATCAAGCTGAAAAGTCCAAATGTTTTGTCTTTGAACGCTATAAAATGCCAAACTGAACTGCAATAATTATTTGACTGAACTGAACTGCATCGACTACCGTGCCTATATTTATACTCCCAGTATTGGTTCTAGAGTTGATCGTTCTTCCAATTGCGTATATATGGCGTTTTTCTTTTTGTTCTGGTTGGTGTCCTGATTATTTTATACACGTTGTTTATTTTTTATGTCCTACAATGGCTGGTGTTTACATCGGGTTGTTCAAGGCCGTGTGTTCATGGTAGTACTTTGGGGATGGGGCGGTGATGTGTTAGCCGACTTAGCCTCAATGGTGATTGCTATCGCTGCTCTGGTAGAATCCATCTGACGGTCCCTGTCGAAGGTGAGTCCGGTACATATTCGCAGAATTTTTCTTTCGAAAATTCCGAGCTTCGTCATGCTGGTCTTAAAGATGGTGTGCCATATTGGGTAGACGAACGTTAAGATCGGCCATATAACCTGCTTGTATAACAGCAGTTTTGTCCTCTGGCTTAATCCATTTTGCTTGCGCGATGGAAGCCTAGGTTGGCCTTCTTAAGGGTCAGTTTCAAATGACTGTTAAATTTCAGCCTTTCCGTGAAGTTAACGCCAAGATACCTGACCTTTTCGTTTGCTGATATTTCTGTACCGTTAGGAAGCACTACCTTTATGCTGCGACATTTGGCTGTTGATCTGCATCCACCTCTGGATGGTCTCCTTAAGCACATAAGTACCGATTTCCCAGCATTGATACGAATACCCCATTTGGCATATTAGTCAAATTTGTTCGCTGTTTGGATTTCGACCCTTTGCTTGGCTATCTGTGGTGATGTCAAACTGGCACAAGTCAGCGAGTCATCTGCGAATAGAAAGCATTTTACTGTGTCAGTTGGATGTGGTTGATCTGCCGTGTATATGTTGAAAAGCCAAGGTCCCAGCTTTGATCCTTGTGCAACTCCCGCCTTGGAGCTCTATTGACTTACTGCCTTCAACTGAGACGTAGAATCTTCTGGAATACAGAAAGCTATAAATTATGCGGATGGAGTTGGAGGGGAATCCGATCAGGTTCAGATTTTAGATGAGTCCCTCAATCCAGACCGTATCGAATGCCTATTCTACGTCCAGGAAGCATGCGACGGTGACCTCGTTATTGTTCAGTGCAGCTTGTCGTGGTGAAATTTCATTACTGAATATCTGGAATGATGTTTAGGTCGGTAGACCATCGTTTTAGTTTTCGCACTACCAGGTCCTCCAGTATCTTTTATTGCTCAAGAGCGATATAGGCCTGTTTCCTGAAACACGGGCAGCGTTCCTGTATTTTGGAATTGCGATAATTTTTTCTGTTTTCCACTTGCTAGGAAAGTAGCAATTGTTGATGCAATTGTTCGTAATGAATGTGAGAAGTATCGTCACCGTTTGTGGCATTCGTTTGAAGAAGAAATCCGAAATATTGTCAGCCGCGGCTGCTTCCTCGTTGGGCTGCGTTGAATAATTCCCGCAATTTCTTTGGTCATTGTGAGGTCCCCGGTGGTGTATTCGCTGGAGTCTTTTCCTCAGCCTTTGCCTGTGATGATTAAGGTCTTGGATATGTACGGGTAAGTGACCGTACCTGTCTCGGCTTGTCTTGGGCCTTTTTTGCTGGTCCAAGGCATTGGTGAGGTTCCATGTTACTGGCGGTATGTGGATGTTCCCCAGTAAATCCTTTTGTAGCTTAGCTACATCCAGCTGATGATTCAGGTTGACGAAGTCCCTTTTGGTGGGCTGTTGGTAAATATCGGATTTTCCAAGTTGAATACTAGTTTGACGGCCTCGTGATCGGAATCACTCGTTAGCGTCTCGCAGGAAAAGTTCCGGATCTCTGGTAGGATTTTTACAAGGTTTGAGGTAGCCAGAATGAATTCCAGTATCTGTGGTGTCCTTGGGTAGGTGCGCTAGCGAAATCGCGATCAGGGAGTGACTGGCAGCATTTTCATGTAGCCATTTGACGAGTCACCACCTATGAGCCCGTAAGGATGGCTTGATAAGAGCGCATTAAGCACATCCAGATCATGACATATGTTGGCACCATTACTTTTATGACGGTGGTGTCACATGGATTACGACACCGGTGGTCTCAAATACCATTAGGTTTGGAACCACGATCTTGGTGCAGTTGATGGTCTTCCTGATGAGAGCTATACCCCGTTTCCTATTTGTACCGTCGGATCTGAGAATAAAGAAATACTTAAAAGAGACGTTAATTTCGCTTTCGCGAACTAAGACGATGTCAGGTTGGTTAGCTTTTAGGAACAGACTAAGACTGTACTGTACAATGAGTTTAGATTGTATCCGATTATGCGCAGATGTTTTAGACGTTGCATATTTGGAAGATGAACGTGGCTAGGGCCACGGACTTTTAAGTCTCGCTCAGATTCTTATACCAGGATAGTATAGCACTGCGAGCTTTGGAGAATATATAGGAATATATCTAATGTGGATGGATTCCAGTTACTATTTGATGGAATGTACGAAGGACTAGGTGGATAAAGAATATCAAATGGGTGCCTTGAGTTTAGATCTGCAAAAATGTTACCCCATGTGTTAGCTCTAATACACCCCCAATGTCTATGCCTGCAGTTAAAGTCACCGCCTATTATTAGTACTTATTAGTCTTATTAGATCATTTCGAACATCAATACGTTTTTGTGGTGCGGGCCTTCCGCCTGGGAAATAACTACTGTATATTTTCAATGATAAGCCATTATCAAGAGGTACTTCATTTCAAATTGTTTCAATAAATTTCGTACTTATAAATGGAAGTATGTTGTGTTTAATTGAACGTTTAACTACTATGGCTACACTGCCACCACCTCTCTCTTCTCTGTCCAGACGATAGGATATGTATCCAGAGATTGAGAGAGGATCGCTTGAATTCAACCAAGTTTCTGAAAGGAGAGCTAAATCGATGTTATACATATTTAGGAAAGAGGTAAATTCTAATTGTTTCCCTCGTATGCTTCTAGCATTCCAACAAATAATGTTTAAGCTACTACAATTCATTTCTTGGAGTTATACAAATACTTAAATGCAAGTTGAGTGATGGTATTAAATTGTTCCGCCTTGGTGGTGCAGTTGCTGAGCAAGGTGATCATCTCTGCAGTGAGTGCATTTATCTCCTCTAATGAAAAAAGTTTTTCGCCGCTCTTTACATTATTGTTGTTGGTAGTAGTGGACCATACATTTGATGTTTTGCGCCTTTTTTTTTTGTAATTTGCGCGCGCACAAGGGATTATGAGTACCCTTAAGTGCCCGGGTTCAAGACACAGCATGGGCCGAAGGTGTAGAGGGAGAAAGGGAGAGGAGGTACCTGTGCACATTAGTTGTAAATATCTGTGGATTGTATTCTGGGGGAAATATTAGGCTGGGAAGAGCGTTCCATATTTGTGTCGTGCGGCTAATGAACGAGTCTCTAAATTTAACTGTGCGTCCGAAAGTAGACTTAAGGGTAAACTGATGAGCATTCCTGGCGAGACGGGTATTGCGGGTGAATTCATGGAAAGGAGGAATGCAGTTAGCAAGCTCACTTGAGCATCGTTTGTTAAAATAGCGATAAAATACGGATAGGGACGAGACGGTACGTCGATGTTCGAGCGAGTCAAGTGACTCTGCAATATTGTTGTCTCCTATAAGTTTTATCGCTAGCTTTTGTATTCTATCTAATAGGTGCAGGATGGTTTTGGGGGCACCGGACCAGATATGAGCGTTGTACTCAAGTTTGGGGCGTATATACGCCTTATAAATGGAAGCCAAATCAGAAGGGGTGAAGTATTTCTTGCATCGATTGAGGAAACCTAAACATTTCGCAGCATTTTTGGCGACCTCAAATATGTGATCGTTCCAACTAAGTGTTGTGTTGATACACATACCAAGGATGGAAGGCTTTCCGGTTTCATCGACACAGGTGCCATTCATGGGTAATAGCTGATTAAAAAGCGTTCGCTTGAGTGACAGCAGGCAGCATTGAGTTTTTGAAGCATTGAACTCCACACGGTTGCTCTTTCCCCAATTGATTATGCTGTCAAGATCGGAATTCAATGTGCTTATCATACGCTGCCGTTGCAATTCTACGGGCAAAGGGCGGGGTCGTGAGTCTTGGAACGAATATGAAAAGCTGAGGGTGCTGTCATCAGCGAAGGAATGGATTGGATTAGAAGTAGCAGACAAGAGGTCATTTATAAAAATGAGAAAGAGTGTCGGAGACAGAACAGAGCCTTGGGGAACTCCAGCATTTATTTGGTGGATATCAGATTTGAACCCATCCAAAACAACTTGAATTGAACGGTTCGAAAGGTAATTTCTAATCTATTGAAGAAGAGATTCATCGACACCATAGGCACGCATTTTCGACAATAGAGCTTGATGCCAAACTCTGTCAAATACCTTGGAAATATCAAGCGCAACTATCTTGTTTTCGCCTGCATTATGCAAAGATTGGGTCCACTTTTCGGTGAGATAAGCTATCAGATCACCAGTGGACCTGTTGCTGCGAAAACCATACTGCCGGTCATTAAGAAGCTTCCGCGATTCGAGATATTTCATAAGCTGTCGATTTATCAGCGTTTCCATGGCCTTAGAAAGAAGGGAGTAAGTGCTATGGGTCGGTACGAGGTGGGTGACGAAGATTCGCCCTTTTTAGGACGGGCTGGACAAATGCTGTTTTCCATCTGCTCAGAAAGAGACCTAAAGATTAGGATAGATAAAAAAGCTTACGCAGTGGTTTTGCCAGCGCAGAAGAACATCTCTTCAGAAGAATAGGGGGAATACCATCCGGGCCAGCGGATTTGTGCACATCGAGATCTTTAAGTACTCTTGCAACTGTACGAGTGCGGAAGTGAATTTGTCCCATGGTGAAATCAGGTGGCGACATATTGGAATCTGGCAGTGTTGAGCTATCTGCAAAATGCGCCGCAAGCAGATTCGCTTTGTCTAATGAGCTGACAGCTGGGGTGTCATTGTAAATGAGCGTGGGAATTGAAGACGAGGCGGAATTCTTTATGTTTTTTCAAATGACCAGCAGTTTTTGCTACCCTTAGGACATTGTAGCACTTTTTGCCTCAACTTTTGCTCATACGAGAATCATTTCTGGCCCGTTTAAACTTATTCCGGTTTTCCTCAATAGGGTTTGCTTTGTATATCCGGAAATTCAACTCTCTCAACCTGATAGTCTCTTTACAGGTCGAGTCGTACCATGCGGTTGCTTTGGGCTTGATACACTTCACTCTGTGAGGAATGAAGCATCTCATGCCCAGCAGTAGAATGTTTGTGATCATATCAGCAGCGGCATCCACGTCACTATCGAGGAAGCATAGTGACCAGTTAAAGTTCCTAAAGAAGTTGTTTAGACCGCTCCAATCGGCTTTCTCGTATAGCCATACTATTCTTTTAGGAATTTGTTCTCTTACTGTTGTTGTGGCGATAACGAGAAATTAGCTGATACGACACAATGGTCAGACGAGCCTAGAGGTGACAGAATGTCAATAGAATATTTGTCAGGATGAGATGTGAGAAACAGGTCCAGGGTGTTGGCGGAATGATCTGCAATGTCAGGTATTCGTGTGGGCTCATTTACTAGCTGGGTCAGATTATTTACCTCAGCAAAGATTTCAACATACCTTCTTTCGGATGTTGTCTGGCCCGAATGTCGAAGCCAATTAGAATTGTGTACATTGAAATCGCCCGCAATGGCAATTTCAGTGCGAGGATACAGGGATACAATTCTTGAGATGGAGTCGGATAGCACATCAAATTCGTTAACAGTTGAATTTCTATCCATGTTTGGACTTCTATAAATAAAGCAGTAGTGGATTAAATGCTTACGGACATGGAGTTTTAACCAAAGAAAATTAAATTCCGGATTGGAACAGAGGCCGTATTGAGGTTGAAGTTGGTAAGCTACATCACTACGCACGTAGAGGCCGAGACGGCGGAGTAAAAAGAAAAGCGGCACCAAGCTATATCCAGGCAGGTTTAAATCCGATAAATCGGTATTCTCCCCTACCTGTGTTTCCCTCAGCGCCAAGACAGCTGGTTTATAGCTGGATAGGTGGACATACACAGCGAAGAGATTCACTCTAAGCCCACGCACGTTGCTGACGTCAACCCTAAAACTTCCCATAGAATACTAAACGGAGATATTAAAAAGAAACCAACTCCGACTGTGAGTGGTAAAGCAGAGATGAGAAGTGTAATTTTCAGATTAGCTTCCCAACAACAATCGATGTAGGTGTTATGCCCGTACATCGATTGGAGTTGGTCCACCAACAAATTACACCTCTAAAATCCGCTACGTCAGATGCTACGCACTCTCAGTCATGTCTCAACCCGCCTGATAAAATCAAACGGGAGTTGCAACCGAGAATGCGCAGCAGTCGCTTATGAAGGAGGGGGACGAGAAGGTGCGGACCGATCGCACTCGACACCGAAACACTTCACTGCACTGCACTATGCTCTGTTTTTTCCCTTGTGGGGCACTCGCGACTTTGTTTTGATGGCGGGGCCTCGGGGTTTACGTTTTGAACGCGTAATGCACCGACGGGGACAAGTGCACGCGTCGGAGGATGGCACAGTACTCCATTTTACTTGAGTTTTGTACGCAGATCTATAGTTTTTTTTAAGTTCTTCAGACCGAGTGACACTAGTTCATTCTTGAGTTCATCGCTTGGTAGTTCGTCCAATCCATACAAAACGACTTTAAATGACCTTGTAGTAGGAAAGTCATGAGTAAAGAACTGCAATTTTTTCGATTTTAGAGTCGCCCATAATGCCTGATGGGAATCGACCCTCTCGCAGTTAATTTTTATTCCAATGCTTATTTTCTTCAGACAATAGTTTAATTTCCCGAAGTAGAGCATGTACATCACCCGCACTTTTATGAAGAACACACACAGAAGGATTTTTTTCTTTTTTGGTGACACTGGCTCAACTTAACACTTCTTCTGGTTCAATGTCCAAGATTACCGTATCTGGATGGGTTTGTAGAGGCAGGTAGGGGTTATAGGTAGAGGAAAGGGTTCCTCTAGGATCTCCAAAATCTCTTTTGAGATGTTTCGTGTTGGAATACATATAGTCTTCAACACTAGGTGACCGGCCGCGTTTGGAAATCTTGGTTTGACTGTTATGAACGATCACTTAAGGGAGAGAGTCTTTCTCGTTTAAAGCTCCGAACAGAACTTGTAGCCTTTGTGGAAGTCCTTTGCACCGTTGCGGGTTGTGAAGCAACGGCATCCGCCAATCATAAAAATCTCCAGAGCTCTCTTTAACGTCACTTCGTGCTTTCGTTTTCAGTTCGCCCGTGCATGCCCTTTTACCTTTCGCTGAATATGGCTCGAACTTTGTTCCTGAAATGATGGCCACTTCGTGGCTGTCTGTGCATCCACTGCACCTCTTTCAACTGGTGCTCCAAAGTTGAGCTGCGGCATCTTCCCATGGCGCCATGTTTGCGGTCCCTGTACGCAGATATCTCTTGCCTGCATCCCTTCTCTCGGTGACTGCTGGCATCCAACTCCATAGAATCCCTGTTCCGCTATCTCAACTCACCTTGTGATGTCGACATGTCCTCCACTTGATCCCTTGTGATTTCCCTCTGCACTCTCATATACACTCTTTGATGGGACCCCAATCAAGTTTAATTTTGCATCACTTTCTTCGTTTTCCCAGAAGCCAGTATGCCTTGGCGACAGCACTTTCCCTTGTCATTCCCTCTTGTGTCAGTTTGGCTCCATGTTCTATGCTCTCTAAAGTTGTCGATGGATTCGGATCGTTGACTTGCTAGTTTCGGATCCGATACAGCGAACACTGCTTCTCCATTAGTAACTCTCTTAATCGGCTGCTATGAAGGTTATTATGACGACTATGTTCACAGCTGGTGTTTGTTCTTCGGCGCACACTTCCCACAAGGTGCTTTTTCCACAATCGTACTCTGTCTTTGCCCAAAAGTTACATTCTGATTTCCGCGGGATACTGGACTCACTACAACAGCATCCCGTACAAAAGCTCCATCTCTTCCACTATATTACTTCTTATGATTGAATGTGATGCTCCCGTATCCAACGTCACCTCTACCTCCAACGATGCCATAGACAGTGAGGCTCTTAGTGTGCCTTCCTAGCCGGGACACAAAGATTGTGGGGCAATCCGTTGTGGGAGCGAGCTCAACGACGGCCTACAGCCGTCATTACCTCTCATCTAATCTGAATGTCGTCCTTAAAATTGTCTTGCCCGTGGGGATCTGACTTTCCGATAATTTCTACAATCGCGTGCAATGTGTCCTATTCCCTGGCAGATGAAGCAACGGCCCTTAATAGTTAGTCCATTAGATTAAAGCCACATATCTACTCTGCGGGTTCTAGAATAAGACGCACACGCCAATTCCGCTGCCTCGTAGGACAGAGCAGTAGTAACCGTTTCCTGGAAAATTCTTTTTGGTGACAACAAAGTTGTTCGCTTCGTCTCCAGATCCCTTATACCGACCACAAAAAGCATCGGTTTTGGCGTTCTCGATGAGCCGGCGTACGCCAAATGTGCCAATCGCTCAATCTCTGCAGCAAATTCCTGGAGCGACTCACCAAAGGCTATTGTTGTTGCGACGTTGTGAAACACTGGTTCCTTCACCTTCAGAGCACAGATGTCTTTCTCGAAGTCTCTAGACTCACAATTTTGCTGTCGAGGTGGTGAACTTTCTCGTCCACCGAAGTTTCTAGGCGTTACGTTTAGCCGAAATGAGTCAACGCTTAGCAGGGTCGATTACAGGATTGTGATTAATGAAACACAACGATATGCACGAATTTATTTACAAGCACTGGTTTACTCTTATGCTTTATTACTTACTTACTTACTTACTTAAGGTGGCGCTACAGTTCGGGGTGGACCTGGGCCTCAACCAACAAGCGTCTCCAGCCAGCTCGATCTTCAGATAGCTGTCTCCAGTTTCGCACGCATAGTTGGTTGAGGTCCCTTTCCACTTGCGTGCGCCACCTGAGTCGCGGTCTTCCTCTACTGCGCCGTCCCTCGGGGGTGGATTCGAAGACTTTTCGATGTCGCTGAACAGCCCGTATAGTTCGTCATTAAATCTCCTCCTCCACTCACCATCTATGCAGACGGGACCGAAAATCACACGAAGAATTTTCCTCTCGAAGCAACCAAGAGCAGCTTCATCCGCTTTTGATAAAGTTTATGCCTCCGCGCCATATAGCAGGACTGGGACGATTAAGGTCTTGTAAAGCGTTAGTTTAGTTGTTCGAGAGAGGGCTTTGTTTACCAATTGCTTTCTTAGCCCAAAGAAGCAGCGATTGGCAAGAGTTATTCTTCGTTTGATTTCAGCGCTGGTGTCGTTGTCTGAATTGATAGCGGTGCCTAGGTATACAAAGTTTTTGACTACCTCAAAGTTATATCTGTCTGCTGTGACGTTCTGACCGAGACGTCGGTGTTGGGTGTCCTTTCTCGTTGACAGCATATACTTGGTCTTACCCTCGTTTACCGCTAAACCCATCTTCGCGGCCTCCGTTGCAATACCCACAAAAGCGCCATTGACATCACGCTGCGTTCTTCCGATAATGTCAATATCGTCGGCATATGCGAGTAATTGGACGGACTTCTGAAAGATTGTTCCTCTGGTGTTGGCGTTCGAGTTTTGAACAATTCTTTCAAGAACGATGTTGAAAAAGTCGCATGACAGCGCATCGCCTTGTCTGAATCCTTTTTTGACATCAAAGGTCTCGGTTAGGTTTTTACCGACCTTGATGGAGCAGCGTGCATTCTCCATCGTCATCCTACACAAACGGACGAGTTTGGTAGGGATGCCAAAACTAGACATTGCTCTGTATAGCTCGTCTCTATAAATGCTATCATACGCGGCCTTAAAATCGATAAAAAGGTGGTGGGTATCGATTTGTTGCTCCTGGGTTTTCTCCAAAATCTGCCGCAGTGTGAATATTTGGTCGATGGTGGATTTTCCTGGCCTAAAGCCACACTGGTATGGACCGACCAGGTTGTTGAAGAATGGCTGTAGGCGTTCACACAGTACGGCAGATAAGATTTTATATGCAATGCTTAGGAGACTGATGCCTCTGTATTTGGCGCAGTTCAGAGGGTCTCCTTTTTTATGGATCGGGCAGACTATGCTGAGGTTCCATTCATCGGGCATGTTTTCCTCCGACCATATTTTACAGATGAGTTGGTGCATGCTCCTTACCAAATCAAATCGTCAGCTCCCGCAGCCTTGTTGGATTTTAGTTTGGATATGGCAATCCTCACTTCATCTGGGTCGGGTGGACGGAATTGTTGATCTTCATCGTCCCTTTCATTGGGGTTGAATGGTTCGTTCTGACAGCGGAATTTGGTTCTTCGTCACCGTTATACAGTCTGCAGAAATGGTTTCTCCATATCCTCAGCATCGACTGTGACTCTACTACGATGTTCCCTTGATCATCCTTACAGGCTTCGGTTCGGACTTTATAACCTTGACTGGTTAACTTTACCCTTTGGTAAAATTTCCTTACCTCATTCCTGCAGTAATATCCCTCTAGTTTGCCGATCGCGCGCTTCTCATGCTCCTTCTTTTTTCTCCTGAGAAGCCGGTGTTCGTCTCTCCTCTTCTGCTCGTAGAGCTCCCGAGCAGCTCTTCTCCTTCTTTGCAGTGGCGCTTTGTATGCTTCTTGCTTGGCTGCATTCGCCTGCCGACACTCGTTGTCAAACCAGGGGTTTCGTTGTGGTGGCGGATTGAAACCTAGCGGCATCTCTGATGGCTTTTTGGCAATGCTGCCACTGATCTTCAATACTTGATGTTGGCGGCGTAGGATTTCTTAAGAGGTTAAGGGAGACACGATCGGAAAAGGATTTGGCAATCTCTTGCGATTGTAGCCGGCTGACGTTAAACTTCCTCACAGTATTTCTTTGTCTTGGTGGTGTTCGGGATATCCGCAACCTTATCTTGGCTACAACAAGGTGGTGGTCCGAGTCAATGTTGGCGCCTCGGAACGTTCGAACATCTATAATACTGGAGGAGTGCCTTGCGTCGATCGCAATATGATCAATCTGATTGACGGTTGAGTGATCAGGAGATCGCCATGTTCCTTTGTGGATATCGAGATGTGGGAATCTTGTACTGGCTACTACAACATTTCGCCCTGCAGCAAAGTCGATCAGCCTAAATCCGTTATCGGATGTGGTGTCGTGTAGGCTGTGCTTTCCGACCGTACTACCAAAGATGTTCTCTTTTCCAAGCTTTGCGTTAAAATCGCCAAGGACAATTTTAATGTCGTGGCTAGGGCATTGCTCATAAGTTTTGTCCAGGAGCTCATAGAACTTGTCTTTGGTGTCGCCATCTTTCTCCTCTGTGGGGGCATGTGCGCATATAAGGCTTATGTTGGCAAATTTAGCCTGGATGCGAATTGTCGTGAGGCGCTCGTTCACGGATCTGAACGATAAGACTTCTTGCCTAAGTCTGCCTCTAACGACAAATCCACATCCAAATAGGCGCTGTTTTTGCTGTTTGTAGCAGTCACCGTAATATATATCACAGTTTTTCAGCCTTCTTTTGCCCGGTCCATCCCATCGCACTTCTTGGATGGCGGTTATATCTGCTTTGCAGCAGCTTTTATGCTTTATTACACTTTATAAATCACTAGTACTTTACTACAAAACTCTTTGCTGCCTTTCAGGCTCAACCGATTAACACTTTGAACGCTATAAAATTCCAAACTGAGCTGTAATAATTATTTGACTGAACTGATCTGCATCGACCACCGTGCCGATAATTATACTCTCAGTATTGGTTCTAGATCATACTGTCGCCACGAGTCTGTTCAATTTAGCCACTGATGCTTATAAATGACTTTTAGGTGATTTTTTAGCTATCATCTTTTTGGCAACACTGGTTTAAACAGCTGACGCACGTTTCGTGTTTTGTTTCACTGTCAAACATCTTCAGTTTGGTCTATAATTTAACCATGAATCATCTTACAAACGAACAACGCTTGCAAATTATTGAATTTTATTATCAAAATGCGTGTTCTGTTAATAAAGTTCATCGCACGCTTATTCTATTTTATGGTCAGTTTAAAACAAAGCTCATTTTTGGTTCTATGGGTACGTAAATGTGAGTGAAGAGTGAATATCAGCAATACGCAATACTCAAGAGCTACCAATGCATCCAGAAAAAGTCACAGTTTGGTTCGGTTTATGGGCTGGTGGCATCATTAGACCGTACTTCTTCAAAGATGATGCAAATCGTAACGTAACTGTGAATGGTGAGCGCTACCGTGAGATGATATCCAACTTTTTTTGCCCAAAATGCAAGAGCTTGACTTGCATGACATTTGGTTTCAACAAGACGGTTCCACATGCCACACAGCACGCGCAACAATGGACTTATTGAGAGGCGATTTCGGTGAACATTTTATTTCACGTTCGGGACCGGTCAATTGGCCGCCTAGATCGTGCGATTTAACGCCTTTAGACTATTTTTTGTGAGGCTATGTTAAAGCTCATGTCTATTCAGACAATCCCGCTTCAATTGACGCATTGGAAGACAACATTGAAGCATTTATTCGTGAGATACCGGCCGAAATGTTGAAAGGAGTATGGCAAAATTGGACTAAGCGGATGGACCATTTGAGAGAGAGAGGGCAGTCAAGGTCAACATTTGCATGAAATAATCTTCAAACATTAAATTATATGGACCGTACTATCGACTCAAATAAAGATTTCATGCATTCTTCTGAATTTTATGTGCTTTTTTTTTAACTTTCCTATAGCTTTTAAAAAATCACCCTTTACATGATTCCTTGTAATCTATTCCTTTGTTGCTGAGGCCTTAGGGATCGATTGTAAAGGCTGGATTGGTTTTTTAGGTGGTGCTGTTGCTGTTTGTGTCATCGGGGTAGGCGACATTGGCTGGATTGGTGTGGTTGATCGCATCGGTGGGGTTCATTGTATAAGTGCAGCGGCTCAATCGTCGGCTGGGTCGTCCTGTTTTTTTGAGGGGGTGGGAGATGTCTTCAGACACCTATTTTTCCCTGGTTCTGGTATGTATGTACAACAATTTCGGGAATACTCTTCGGAGTTGATCGTTCTTCCAATTGCGAATATATGGGGCTTTTTTGTGGTGGTTGGTGGCCTGATTTTCTCATCTTATACACGTTATACTATTTACGTCACAAAATGTACGTGCCGTGTAGAAACACGACTGCTCCACAGTACTCACCCACTGGTGTTCGTAGATCGTCTAACTGAGAATCTGGAGAAGGTAAAATAAAATCTATTGCTAGCTTTCGTTCCGTTGTTGGAGTGGTGTTATTTTGATGTAAGCTGACTGGTGTATTGTCCTCGTTTTGATCCGCAAAGATGTGGTTTGACGCGGCAGATTGAGACTGTAACGTTAAGTCTATAAACGATGAGTATTAATACGGTATAAGGACCTTCGTAGTGATGCTGGATATTCGCTGTTGGTGCGTCATTAAAGATAACTGTTGGCGTGGGTGTAAACCCATGAAGGTAACCGTAGGTTTGGTTTAAGGCAACCGCATTTTTTTGAAGCTCTTCAACGAAGCGGTGATAAACATTCCTCAGGTAGCCGCAGCGACTCACCATAGAGCGTTTCTGCTATATATCTGTCTATTGAAACTCGTCTTCAAAGCCGCTAGAACACACCGCATTCCTCTTGGAGGTAGTTTCGTCCATTGGTGATTATTCTGGCACTTGATTGCGTTTTTGAACTGGTGATGAAATCGCTTAAACATGCCATTGGCCTCCGGATAATACGCCGTTGTCCTAAAATGAGTAGTTCATGTTGAAAATGTTCAAACCTTTTCGATGGCTTCTTGAACGTTTCTGGTGCGGTAGAAACAAGACGACTAACCTTGTATTCGATGAAGCTTCGGGCCCATGTAAAGACATTGACGGGTGTGGGTTGATGTTCCTTCTTACGAAACGCGTACACTATAGACTTATGAAACACTATGATTTATGAAAATGTTTGATAGCTTTATAAATGGCACGAAGCCGTCGGTCATAACTCCTTCTTCTCTGTGGGACTCAGTTTCCTTTAAAAAAAACTAGTGGTGCCTACGATGAATCGATCCACAGCTATAGTATAATCTTGAGTCAAATTCACTGCACTGCACTGCACACATTTGATCTTTGATGATTTCGTTATCTTGCATTGTGTTGATAATGGCAAGTTGTTTAGTAAAGGAACTTCACACTTTTCTGATACAAGGGCTACTTCGCTCGCACAGGTACTTGAATGGCTCTGTTGTTATGCATATTGCTAGTTCTTGATCCGATAACGGGAAGTATTGATCTTGGTGTTGACTAATAATCAAGTACTATGAGTGTGAGCAGATTGCCATAGATGATCCGTTGATAAGTTGTGGTATGGGTATTATTCTGAACAAGTCAATTACTTCTATGCTAACGAGAGGAAATTTGATTTGAAACACAAGGTGTTTTGTCCTGCCTCTGCCTATTACGGACATAAGTTTAAAGGAACGTTCCTTAACAATTGTGGAGATCAAAGCAATCAAAAAAAGGGCGCTGGAGGCTTGAATTATTTGCACATTTGAGATGAAAAACAAGTTGAGAAGTTTTTCTTGATTGTAATGATCGGTTATTTGATTGACGTGGTCGTTTAACATCCCAAATTTGTTTCAAACTGTTATTTGGTTTCCATTAAATAAGTTTCATTCATAAGGATCACATTCTATTATGGATGTGTGATCCTTCAAAAGTTTTAGAACGTGATCTTCATTTGTCTTGATATCATTGATTAATCTCGAGAATACCCGCGCGAGTTACAATAAAAGAAACACTGATGTGTTTTGCGGTGGTCTTAAGACTAAGTTTTTATTATGCACAAGTTCTTATTCTACCTTACAAACTAATTTCCTAACTGTCAGCATTTAAGGTTCAGTAGCTCTTGACCCACATCGATCGAGCAGCGATTGACTCATTGTGAAATGAGTAAAAGTGCAAGGCCAGGAAGACTGTATTGCGAAGCAATTGAACTTCAAATGCTGACACAGCAGAAGTACATCGTCGGTGTGACCGTCCGACGTAACTCGCCTTCTACCAAAGTGAGAATTCTCCTGAATTCTGGTAATTTATTTACAATTGTTTTGTCTCTTAGTGTGAATATTTGGTCGATGGTGGATTTTCCTGGCCTAAAGCCACACTGGTATGGACCGACCAGGTTGTTGACGAATGGCTGTAGGCGTTCACACAGTACGGCAGATAAGATTTTATATGCAATGCTTAGGAGGCTGATGCCTCTGTAGTTGGCGCAGTTCAGAGGGTCTCCTTTTTTATGGATCGGGCAGACTATGCTGAGGTTCCATTCATCGGGCATGTTTTCCTCCGACCATATTTTACAGATGAGTTGGTGCATGCTCCTTACCAAATCATCGCCTGCGGCCTTAAAAAGCTCGGCGGGTAGGCCGTCAGCTCCCGCAGCCTTGTAACTACCGTAATATATATCACAGTTGTTCAGCCTTCTTTTGCCCGGTCCATCCCATCGCACTTCTTGGATGGCGGTTATATCTGCTTTGCAGCAGCTTTTATGCTTTATTACACTTTATAAATCACTAGTACTTTACTACAAAACTCTTTGCTGCCTTTCAGGCTGAACCGATTAACACTTTGAACGCTATAAAATTCCAAACTGAGCTGTAATAATTATTTGACTGAACTGATCTGCATCGACCACCGTGCCGATATTTATACTCTCAGTATTGGTTCTAGATCATACTGTCGCCACGAGTCTGTTAAATTTAGCCACTGATGCTTATAAATGATTTTTGGGTGATTTTTTAGCTATCATCTTTTTGGCAACACTGGTTTAAACAGCTGACGCACGTTTCGTGTTTTGTTTCACTGTCAAACATCTTCAGTTTGGTCTATAATTTAACCATGAATCGTCTTACAAACGAACAACGCTTGCAAATTATTGAATTTTATTATCAAAATGCGTGTTCTGTTAATAAAGTTCATCGCACGCTTATTCTATTTTATGGTCAGTTTAAAACAAAGCTCATTTTTGGTTCTATGGGTACGTAAATGTGAGTGAAGAGTGAATATCAGCAATACGCAATACGCAAGAGCTACCAATGCATCCAGAAAAAGTCACAGTTTGTTGCGGTTTATGGGCTGGTGGATTCATTGGACCGTACTTCTTCAAAGATGATGCGAATCGTAAAGTAACTGTGAATGGTGAGCGCTACCGTGAGATGATATCCAACTTTGTTTTGCCCAAAATGCAAGAGCTTGACTTGCATGACATGTGGTTTCAACAAGACGGTTCCACATGCCACAGCACGCGCAACAATGGACTTATTGAGAGGCGATTTTCGGCCTTTAGACTATTTTTTGTGAGGCTATGTTAAAGCTCATGTCTATTCAGACAATCCCGCTTCAATTGACGCATTGGAAGACAACATTGAAGCATTTATTCGTGAGATGCCGGCCGAAATGTTGAAAATAGTATGGCAAAATTGGACTAAGCGGATGGACCATTTGAGAGAGAGAGGGCAGTCAAGGTCAACATTTGCATGAAATAATCTTCAAACATTAAATTATATGGACCGTACTATCGACTCAAATAAAGATTTCATGCATTCTTCTGAATTTTATGTGCTTTTTTTTTAACTTTCCTATAGCTTTTAAAAAATCACCCTTTACATGATTCCTTGTAATCTATTCCTTTGTTGCTGAGGCCTTAGGGATCGATTGTAAAGGCTGGATTGGTTTTTTAGGTGGTGCTGTTGCTGTTTGTGTCATCGGGGTAGGCGACATTGGCTGGATTGGTGTGGTTGATCGCATCGGTGGGGTTCATTGTATAAGTGCAGCGGCTCAATCGTCGGCTGGGTCGTCCTGTTTTTTTGAGGGGGTGGGAGATGTCTTCAGACACCTATTTTTCCCTGGTTCTGGTATGTATGTACAACAATTTCGGGAATACTCTTCGGAGTTGATCGTTCTTCCAATTGCGAATATATGGGGCTTTTTTGTGGTGGTTGGTGGCCTGATTTTCTCATCTTATACACGTTATACTATTTACGTCACAAAATGTACGTGCCGTGTAGAAACACGACTGCTCCACAGTACTCACCCACTGGTGTTCGTAGATCGTCTAACTGAGAATCTGGAGAAGGTAAAATAAAATCTATTGCTAGCTTTCGTTCCGTTGTTGGAGTGGTGTTATTTTGATGTAAGCTGACTGGTGTATTGTCCTCGTTTTGATCCGCAAAGATGTGGTTTGACGCGGCAGATTGAGACTGTAACGTTAAGTCTATAAACGATGAGTATTAATACGGTATAAGGACCTTCGTAGTGATGCTGGATATTCGCTGTTGGTGCGTCATTGAAGATAACTGTTGGCGTGGGTGTAAACCCATGAAGGTAACCGTAGGTTTGGTTTAAGGCAACCGCATTTTTTTGAGGCTCTTCAACGAAGCGGTGATAAACATTCCTCAGGTAGCCGCAGCGACTCACCATAGAGCGTTTCTGCTATATATCTGTCTATTGAAACTCGTCTTCAAAGCAGCTAGAACACACCGCATTCCTCTTGGAGGTAGTTTCGTCCATTGGTGATTATTCCGGCACTTGATTGCGTTTTTGAACTGGTGATGAAATCGCTTAAACATGCCATTGGCCTCCGGATAATACGCCGTTGTCCTAAAATGAGTAGTTCATGTTGAAAATGTTCAAACCTTTTCGATGGCTTCTTGAACGTTTCTGGTGCGGTAGAAACAAGACGACTAACCTTGTATTCGATGAAGCTTCGGGCCCATGTAAAGACATTGACGGGTGTGGGTTGATGTTCCTTCTTACGAAACGCGTACACTATAGACTTATGAAACACTATGATTTATGAAAATGTTTGATAGCTTTATAAATGGCACGAAGCCGTCGGTCATAACTCCTTCTTCTCTGTGGGACTCAGTTTCCTTTAAAAAAAACTAGTGGTGCCTACGATGAATCGATCCACAGCTATAGTATAATCTTGAGTCAAATTCACTGCACTGCACTGCACACATTTGATCTTTGATGATTTCGTTATCTTGCATTGTGTTGATAATGGCAAGTTGTTTAGTAAAGGAACTTCACACTTTTCTGATACAAGGGCTACTTCGCTCGCACAGGTACTTGAATGGCTCTGTTGTTATGCATATTGCTAGTTCTTGATCCGATAACGGGAAGTATTGATCTTGGTGTTGACTAATAATCAAGTACTATGAGTGTGAGCAGATTGCCATAGATGATCCGTTGATAAGTTGTGGTATGGGTATTATTCTGAACAAGTCAATTACTTCTATGCTAACGAGAGGAAATTTGATTTGAAACACAAGGTGTTTTGTCCTGCCTCTGCCTATTACGGACATAAGTTTAAAGGAACGTTCCTTAACAATTGTGGAGATCAAAGCAATCAAAAAAAGGGCGCTGGAGGCTTGAATTATTTGCACATTTGAGATAAAAAACAAGTTGAGAAGTTTTTCTTGATTGTAATGATCGGTTATTTGATTGACGTGGTCGTTTAACATCCCAAATTTGTTTCAAACTGTTATTTGGTTTCCATTAAATAAATTTCATTCATAAGGATCACATTCTATTATGGATGTGAGATCCTTCAAAAGTTTTAGAACGTGATCTCGAGAATACCCGCGCGAGTTACAATAAAAGAAACACTGATGTGTTTTGCGGTGGTCTTAAGACTAAGTTTTTATTATGCACAAGTTCTTATTCTACCTTACAAACTAATTTCCTAACTGTCAGCATTTAAGGTTCAGTAGCTCTTGACCCACATCGATCGAGCAGCGATTGACTCATTGTGAAATGAGTAAAAGTGCAAGGCCAGGAAGACTGTATTGCGAAGCAATTGAACTTCAAATGCTGACACAGCAAAAGTACATCGTCGGTGTGACCGTCCGACGTAACTCGCCTTCTACCAAAGTGAGAATTCTCCTGAATTCTGGTAATTTATTTACAATTGTTTTGTCTCTTAGTCTGTAATATACGTATAAATATATTTCTGTATTGTATTTTTTTTTGCAATGGCGGTAACATAAACTTTTATTTATATTACATCATATTTCGTTTTTAACATTTCTAGATCGTAGTCTTGAGGTGTTTCTTTATTAGTAGTTTCTGTTACACTGCCTTTCATACCTATCTTAACTTTGTTTTGGTGCTTTAATAGTAGTATTAATAATAATATTACTCCTAGACACAATATAATTGTCGTACTTGTCATAGTATAATTAATAGATTTATGAAATTTTAATTTTTTACAGGTTTCAAATTTTCTTCTTGATTTAAAACAATCTCATCAAAAGTCAGTTCAATATTTTATTCGAAGGTTTTTTCATATTCCGATTTCAAATTTATCGATATATTCAAAAACATTATTGGTGAACTGTGTTTTATCAATAAATATTGTAATTAAGGAAATAATTTCCAGAAAGTATAAGTTGCCTTTCATCACAAGTACTATTTAATATTTTCATATTTACATTTTTCAATATTAATACACTGTTGTCTATTTCTATAATTTGTTCTTGTGTATTTTGTGTACATCTAATATGTCTTGTATCTTAACTACATGTAAATTACAATTAATACTTACTTACAATTTCTTCTGACCCTATATTAACAACAGCATGTCCTAAGTTCGACTCGACTCGTTCAATTTTCAACGCCTGGAACGACCCCGTTATTAGTACGAACATTATTACCAGCTGGAGCAATTTCTGAACATTTTAAAGGTCTTTTTATATTAGCTTCATGAACATTTCTCAGTCTATATTTCCTAAATTTCGGTTATTCTTTGTGCCCTACACTAACGTAGTTCTTTATAAATCCTTGTTCATGAGTTTAGACGTAATTTTCTCTTTTTGCATTTAATTTTGTAATTTTGTTTTGTTTATTTTTTTCTAACCTGTCTTTTATTAAAGTCCTCTCTATCTCATTATTTTGAGCCTTAAGTGGTGTTGTTCGAATAGTGGAATGGAAAGAATTATTGTATAGACCGATTGCTTCATTCATTTGATCAGTAATGGGAATTTTATTTTCTATATTCAAGGCTCGAATTCGTTCGGTGAGGGTACTATTCAGACGCTCTACATCACCGTTACCAGTATGACTATTCGGTTTAACGAAATGAACCTGAATATCTTCTTTTCTGAAAAAATCCCTTACGTTTGTATTATTAAATTCATTGTCACAAACTACTTTCTTCATTTTACCTTTAATTGCTATAAATTGTCGAATTTTTTCCACAAGTGTTCGACTATTCCGGTTCTTTAAATGAAAGCTAACAACATGTGTGGAGAATTTATCAATGAATATAATAAAAGATTGTTTTGAGTTTACATATGTATCTATATGAATAATTTCGTTGATATTGGAGGGCGTTTCCGTAAATTCAAACTTATTCTTAATGGGCCTCCTATCGTACTTTGCGGATGTACAAGAATAACAGTTGTTCACAACTTTATGGGCCAAAACTCTAAGGTTCGGGCAGTAGACGATATGCTTCATACCTTCATAGTTTGAAACTATACCAGAATGACCAGATTCTTTTTTGTGGTATAAAGATATTTGTCTAAGAGCTTCATCTTCACAAGTAAGATCTTTAGCAAAGTATTCACATTCTAAAAATGTTGTTCCTGTATTAGGTGGAAAAAGTTCTATCAACTTAAGTTGCACCTGGTTATATACAGAATCCTCTTATTCTGAGTATATTCAAACTCTTCCTTTAGTAACATGTCTTCGGATGATGTTATTAATATTGTGAGGTATATCATTTCGCTCAATGTAAATTCTCTTGTTACAAAATACTCTTTCGACTTCATTTTCTTTTTGATTAAGTATTATAATTTGGGTTCTGAATCGATTTACAACAGTATCCAAACATTGGGGACTTGTCTGCTGTGAAGTTTCGATATTGTCAATATTTTCTAATCTGCTTAAAAAATCAGCGACTTTATTTTCTCTTCCTATAAGGTATTCTACTTCGTAATTGAATTCATGTAATTTGAGTAGCCACCTTTGATTTTTGGGCGAGAACTCTTTTCCGCTATATTTGGTGTTAAGGAATTTTATGGGTTGATAGTCCGTTACAATTTTAAACCTATTACCCCATAAATATGGACGAAAATAAGAAACAGACCAAACAATAGCCAAGAATTCTTTATCAGTAGTCGAATAAAGTTTCTCGTGATCGTTTAAAGATCGTGAAGCAAAACAAACAGGTTGGTCTTCCTGTGTCAGTACTGCTCCAATTGCGTAATTGGAAGCATCGGTATACAAAATAAAAGGTTTCTCAAAATCGGGAAATCTTAAGATTGGGTGGTTAACAATTTCGGATTTGAGTGTTTCAAATGATAGAATATATTCTGGGTCCATTTTATTTATTTTAGCATCTTTTTTAAGATACTTAACCATTGGGTACGCAATTTTCGAATAGTTCTGCACAAACTTCCTGTAAAAGCCTGTAACCAGAAATTCCGTGTAGCGTTGTAAGAACGAACATTTGTGAAATTCTACTTTTAAATTATGCTTAGATAATTATATAGACCATTTGGCGACGCAAATGCAGTCTTGTGAATGTCTGTAGGATGCATTCGAATTTGATAATACTCTTTGGCCAAGTCCAGAGTGGTGAAGTATTGAGCACGTAATTTGCATAACAAATTGTCAATATTCGGTAGAGGAAACTTATCATCGATAGTTATGTCGTTTAAGCTTCTGTAGTCAACGCATATTCTAAATTTCTGTTTTCCTGAACTATCTTCTTTCTTTGGTACAACAACTATTGGAGAAACATATTTTCTGTGTGATGTTCGTACGATTCCTTATTTCTCCATTTCCTCAATTTGTCTTTTAACCTCATCCTCGTGCTTAGGGGGTAATCGGTACAAACGAGAACATATCTCCTGATCGGTTTTGGTATTGATTTCATGCATTATTGAATCAGTATTTGTTAACTGATCGCCTTCCTGGTAAATCAAATTCTTAAATTCGTTCAAGAGATCGTTAATCTTATCTCGTTCGTCTTGTTTTAAGTGATACAAATCTATGGATTTACTACTGTGGTCAGATAATTCAAAGCATTCCAATAATTCCGAATCATCGAAAAATAACTTTATACTTGCACTATTTGTAAGCTTCATAATTTTTCCGCGAAAATTCAACATTAATGCGTTTTTACGTATAAAATCCATACCAAGCAACAAATCATAACTTTTGTTTTTTAATGCCATTTTATACCACTTCATTTTGCTTCGAGGACTCATTCTAAACTCGGAAGGTGTATCGGTTACAATAATTATCAATTTCCTCTGAACAACTCCTATTTGTATTTGACCCATAATTTTTTCTTTGAAATTCCACTTTTTCGTTATGTTGTCTTGACTGGGGTCTCTCCCCCCCTCATCTAATAACTTTAATTGAGAATATTTATTAAACATTTCTATTCTACATAAATTAAGGCCCATATGTATTCCAAAACTACCATCAATCTTTTCTAACAAAATTTCTTTTAGATCACATTCTGCTCGACCTGGACTATACATTTCTGGTTTGCTACTGTCAAATTCATATATTTCATTCAACTGATACAAGGCAATTGTAAAAACATTAACAAGCTCTCTTAGATTACTAACCTTAATGAAACGACAGTTATTAAATACTTCTGAATATGTCTTAGTTGGTCGGAAGTGTTGCGTGAGACGGTCCTCTGTTTTATCCCATGCTTCATCTCCCTGGATTTTTTCACGTAGAACTATCTGGATAAAAAAGTCTTTTAATTGTTTATTCTCTTCACAAAGTTTAAGTATGCCTTCGACTGCTTTAATAAAATCACATACACTATAATTCGATTTCCCGTCGAAGCATTTCAATTGTCTGAATTGGTTAATTATATCGTTTGCACTTAATTGAAATTAGTATTTTTCATTTGATATATTAGCCGACGCCCATTTGTGGATAATTGCTTGTAGGGCTGCGATTTTAGATTCATTAAATTGTTCACAAATTGTGCCGGTAGCCATATATATATATATATATATATATATATATATATATATATATATATATATATATATATATATATATATATATATATATATATATAAACGCTCTCGGTGCTAAAAAGAAAAATAACAGTGTCGTGCTTGCTATTGCTTGAACACAGTTCAAAACTATATTTATATATATATTTATAAATATAGTAATATATATATTTATATATAAATATAGTTTTGAACTGTGTTCAAGCAATAGCAAGCACGACACTGTTATTTTTCTTTTTAGCGTTTATCGGTTTTCTTTAAGTTCGACTGCTCCAGTTACAATAAAAGAAACACTGATGTGTTTGCGGTGGTCTTAAGACTGAATTTTTATTATGCACAAATTCTTATTCTACCTTACAAACTAATTTCGTAACTGTCAGCATTTAAGGTTCATTAGCTCTTGCAATATGATCGCAATGACCCATATCGATCGACTCATTGCGAAATGAGTAAAAGTGCAAGGTAAGGAAGACTGTATTGCAAAGCAATTGAACTTCGAACGAGGATTTAAATATTGTCCCGATTATATTAAGAACACCGTGATTTCCTCTTGGCTCGTCTGTAAAAAGTTCATTGCCTCTATTTAACAACACGACCTGATTGATTATTGATAGACAGGATCAGTGTTGTCGCAAGAATTTAAGTTCAGTGGTAATTTGAATGTACTCAGTCCAGTATGGTTCTTAATCGTGGTATACCATAGGTTCTAATAGTTCGATGCCAGATTTGCTGTTCCTGGAGCCTAGAAGTGAATTCCAAATTGTCCTGGGAATTGACTGATTCCGCAGGGTAACTACTAGATATTGGTAAGGTCAATCACACCAACAACAATGATATTATCGCCGAACCCCGTGATTTACAAGACCTTCGATGCGGCGGTAGCCGGTCGGTGCTCCTATCAGCTTTTGAGCCTTGAGCTGCCGTATTTGTCGATTTTCTCCCTTCTTCTTTTATTGTTGATTTGCAATGCAGACTTGCCCGTGTTCTTCAGTGTGAATTTGGATGACTCGACCGAGTGGCCATATCATAGGTAAGTTATGTTTCTGCTTCTTCCAAAATGACATGAATCATCTTGGATTCCAGCTTAGTAGTTCTGCTGGCGGGCCTTAGCACACAATGGTGGGGTAAGAAATAGTGTTTAGAAGTGTTTGGTGGGACAGCTACCTCTTGCATGTTTCCTACGGTAATACATTCGCCTTTTGAGTTCCATGTTGTTTATCAATCTTTGACTCTCCTAGTATCGATGGTTAATCTGAGAACCGTGGTTGAAGTATTATATCCTGGTATTTATATCCTCCTGTACTGTCTTGTTAAAGTGTGTTTCATACCATTTTTCGGTCGTGGTATTGTCTTTACGCGACTCCTCAGGATCTTGTCCAGAACTTTTTGATGAGAGTGTTAAGATTTTCTTCTTCAGTACACATACCGCAAATCATTGATGAGGTAGGCGGTCCTTTGATCCTTCCTTCTGCGACCCAACCAACCAGTGCACCTTCCAGTAGATCGATTTGTCCTGTTAAACGTTGAATCGGATAAATTGATATTCTTCGGAGTACTCCATTGTAAAACATGAATAAATTGTTTTGGTTTAGTTGAGATTATTTTTCGGAGGGCCATTGCCTCTATTCTTATGGAGTTGCGATTCAATCTAGATTATAGAGGGATATTTACTCTTTTGCGTACATTTGAGTAGTACGTTCTATGCCTTGAATGCGCACCGTGCCGTGAACAGTTGAGAAAAACAAACTTTTAACTAATATCTCCGTTATGAAGTTCACTTAATATCCTGATAAATCTATTCATGAATGCCCTGCTGTAGATGTGTCTATGTAAATGTCGGCGTTTGTCTACTGTTGTCGACTTATAACCCAGAGCTTCTACAGATTGGAAACGCTTCTGAAAGAATTCCAGCAGTTGCCTTATAGTTGTATGTATATTTCTCGGATTTTGAAGCAATTGTTCGAACAGGATATGAGTGTCCCTGTCGCAATTCTTTATTATAATGAGGGCTAACATTGGATCTCATTGGGCCATATTTACGCCAATATTTGTCAGCCCCATCGAGCATTCTGGAGTAGTATCATGGAGAGCTCTTACAGAGTTAGCTGTTCCCTTGCTGGACCATTTCCCATATGGAATTGTGCTAATCCACTAATTTCGCCCCGTAGTTTTCCAAAGTTTTAAATTTTCGTTCAACATATTCCCATGTATGTTGCTGCATTGTTATTGTGGTCAAACTTTATGTTTGTCACAGGTATGGTTACATCAATGTGTGTAGGCTTTATGGGTACCTACGTACTTGTAGTAAGCATTAGTTGGGAAAAATTAATAAAGCAGTTATGATCAGTTGCTCGTGTGCACATATAACCGAAATAATTAGTTGATTCGTGCTAGTGTGTTTAACTTCGCACACGCTCTCAGATGTGAAAAAGAAAACATTATAAAATAAAATGGATACCGAAGAAGATGAAAAAGTGAAAGTGTATAATAATTATATCCACAAAATCCACAAATTTATCAGTGGCTTGGAAGCTTAAGTACGGCACTAAAAAACTTATGTAAAAAATGCGAATTCAACACACTTAAAGACGAATTGGTGAGAGATTTATTTATATGTGGATTAAATCAAAATCACAATTTCATCCGAAAAGTTATTGCATCAGCAAAATGTGGAAGTGGTCATCAGATTGCAAAATCACTGGAACGTGCTAAAGAGCATTATAGGTCATGAAGGCACATTGGCAGGAAACAACAGCAAAGAAAATAAACAGACAAGAGGAGAAAATAAACAAAAAAATAATTCTCAATATAAAGCTAGCAAGCAAATTACGGCTGGGCGAAACTCCAGTAATAAAAAAAAATAATGATTTTAGACACGATTCCATTAATTCACTCGCGGAAGTCAGGCTGGTGTTTCCGACAAGATTTCGTCACCAGTACTTCCGTCTCTTCGTTTAAGTCATCGCCCCGTAGAAATGCGACAAACAAACGTTAACCGAAAAAGAATCCAAAAAGAAAATAGTTAGTTTCTTATGATAAAAAAATTATAAAATAAACTCTGGTGCGCCTCTATTTGTATTGTTTTCTGATCAGCGTCAGCGTCTGGCAATTCCTTGGGAATAGTTCTGGGCATGCACTGACATAAACTTGATACCCGGGCGTTTGTGTTAAAATGCTGATGTTTTGCAGGTGCGGTATCGAGCTCTTTTTTGCAGGTATCGGTATCTCACCTTCCCGGTTAGATGAGCTTAGGGGTATCGTACCCTTAAGCCAGGTTCAACACGTTAAATGGTGATGCTTTCCGTTGAAGTTATTGACGGTAATTTTCTTAAAGCTGGCATTTCTCGCATATATCTATTATTTTCCTTATTAAAAAATTTATTGAATATAGTAAGAGGTGTGCAACTACTAATATATAATACCTCCTGTTTTTTCTAAGATTGGATCTAATACATTTGTCCAAAAATTTTTATAATTTTGCATATAAACAGCTAGATCGCTTTATTCTCGTTCGCCAAATTAACAGAATCTAATTTTATATTTATGCAACAATCCTCAAGTTAATTTCGACTGAATCTGTGTTTTAACTTAATTTCTCTATATTTACTCTTTCTTTTAATACTACTGTCTATTCTTTCAAAAGTACAATTTTCACTTAAAGTTACTAGTCATACGTTTTGTAAAGTCCCATTTTCCTTATCTTTATTACATCCACAATGAAATCTTGTTTCTTTTGTAACAACAAAAAGTATACATTTCCTTAATTGTATGAAATATCTCTACATCGGAGCTTGTAGTTTATTTCACAGTTTTTAAAGACAATAGTGTTCTTATGGATTTGAGTTTTACAAATATTACTATTGGTGATTTCTTTAACCAACTATAATGTTCTTTATCCTTGCTAATTAACAAAAACTGATTTGAAATATCAATTAAGGGAAGGCCATTGGTTACAATTTGTGGTATTGGTAACATTTTGTTCGTATTTTTCTTCTCTTACAACTGATATTTGTAAAAGTACGATAATATCTTCATTCTTAGCAAAAGATTTTATTTCAATTTTTTTTGCAATATTCGCATAGTTTTCTAATGCTGGTTCAGTTATAGAAGTTCCAATGGTTCAATTATCCTAGGGTGGATGATTCCTCTATGAATGAAGAGAAGACTGTCAGGACTTGCTATAAAGGGTGATTATTTAGCTATTATCTCTTTGGCAACACTGGTTTAAACAGCTGACGCACCTTTCGTGTTTTGTTTCACTGTCAAACATCTTCAGTTTGGTCTATAATTTAACCATGAATCGTCTTACAAACGAACAATGCTTGCAAATTATTGAATTTGTGTTCTGTAAATAAAGTTCATCGCGCGCTTGTTCCATTTTATGATCAGTTTAAGACGAAGCTCATTTTTGGCTCTATGGGTACGTAAATAAGCAGAATTTTCGATTTTGGAGTGAATATCAGCTAGAAGCATTGCAAGAGCTACCAATGCATCCAGAAAAAGTCACAGTTTGGTGCGGTTTATGGGCTGGTGGCATCATTGGACCGTACTTCTTCAAAGATGATGCGAATCGTAACGTAACTGTTAATGGTGAGCGCTACCGTGAGATGATATCCAACTTTTTTTGCGCAAAATGCAAAAGCTTGACTTGCATGACATGTGGTTTCAACAAGACGGTTCCACATGCCAAACAGCACGCGCAACAATGGACTTATTGAGAGGCGAGTTTGGTGAACATTTTATTTCACGTTCGAGACCGGTAATTGGCCGCCTAGATCGGGCGATTTAACGCCTTTAGACTATTTTTTGTGGGGCTATGTTAAAGCTCATGTCTATACAGACAAGCCCGCTTCAATGAAAATGACGCATTGGAAGACAACATTGAAGCATTTATTCGTGAGATACCGGCCGAAATGTTGAAAAGAGTATGCCAAAATTGGACTAAGCGGATGGACCATTTGAGGCGCAGTCAAGGTCAACATTTGCATGAAATAATCTTCAAACATTAAATTATATGGGCTGTACTATCAATTCAAATAAAGATTTCATGCATTTTTCTGAATTTTATGAGTGTTTTTTTTTTAAAAAACTCTCATATACATTTTAAAAATCACCCTTTATTTCTATTTCGACTTGCATAATTTTAAAATTTACTTTACTGATCAGTTCATTGAAATAAGAATGTATTGAATTTATTTCCTCCATATCTCAACCTTCTGTCTTGCTAAGATTAATTGAAGTTATTATTTCATTTATTTTAGTTGCTGTCATATTTTGCATAGATCCATCAATTACCTGTTTATTTAGTTTCGACATAATTTTGATATTTTCGTCCATTCCATCTCTTATCCTGATTTCGTTTGATTTTATTGTTCTTAAAGCTTTTAAGTAAGAACTCTTGTGCTCTTATCTATAATATTGTATACGACCTTGTGTCTTTGTCTAGACTCTAGTTCTTGTTTTATTAGAACATTTCTACCGGTTTCTTGGTATCTCTTACAATTCCTTAAATGGTTTAGGCATGCGTTATTTATGGTGTTTATTATAGTACTTATGTTATCTATGCAATCTTCTAAGTTCCCAACACCTAGTTTATTAACTAGACTTAACTTAATTTCTGTTTCGTTAATATGTCCCTTAAAATTAAAATATAAACAGCTGTTTTCACTCAAGTTCTGGATGTCGACGGTCTTGGTTGTGGACTTATGGCATTTCTATTTAACTATCACATAATCTTTCTTACTTCCAAAATTTGATATGGTCCTGTATATCTTGGTTCGAGTTTTCCCTTAACAACATTTCGAATTAGAACTTTTTGGCCGTATATCGTATCTTACTTAAGATTTAAGCTTGGATTTTAGTATGTTTGCTTTCTTTGAGCTTTTGTTGAGTAGTTAAAATCTACGACCTAGCTTGGCAGATTAGCTCTTACTCCATAGCCAAGTTCATACGGTGTCTACCCAGTTGTAGTGTACACATGTATCCTGTAAATACTCGATATGCTATGCTGGTAGTAATATGTGTCATGTTAAATATTTTACAGAGTTTTCCGAACAACTCGTTATAAAATTCCTTTCCCTTATCTGTGAGAATTATTTTAGGTAAACCAAAATTCAGTACCCTTTCTTTGGCGAACGCTTTAATTACTTCCTGCATTTCCTTAGTTTTAAGAGGTATATAATTTAGAGAGTTCCTCCTGAATAGTCAATCCAAATTTAAGCCCTTCGTTTGTTTCTTTAAGTAGTCCTATTATATCATACAGACTTTTTCTAATGCCTTGCAGGCGGTTGACTGTTTTCATTGGATTTCTTGTCGGCTTTCGAACCACTTTTTCATATTGGCAATCCTTACAACTCCTGACTTTATCCTTCTGATATATCTCCTATGTCATTTGCACAATTTCCTTCATCACTTTCATTTACATTAATATCTGTGGTAAGTTCTGTATCTGCTTCCTGATCTGCAATATTCCCGATCATCTCGTCTATTATTTCGCCAACCCCTACAAACGATTCTGTTCAGTAATTTTCTCGCACTTATTTTTTATAACGGCCTTGTCATAATGAATGGAATATCCTCCCTCCTTTAGAAACTAACTACCTAATATGTCATCATAATCACCTAATAGGTCGTTAGGTATTTTTCCGGTCTTATTTTTGAGCTTGAGCCAGGGTTTGACCCTTGTTCATATCATTTGTTTCCGTCTCTCTTAGACAACCGACAATTCCTCGCGACATGCTCTATTTGTCACAATTAAAACATTCAGTCCTTGTGAAATTTGTTTTCACCAGGTTTTTACTCAAATAATCGTTACTTGTGTTTGATTCATTGCGTCCTTGACGGATGCTAATTCGTTTTCGGTGTAGCTGTATGCTACTGTAAGGTCCTCTAAAGATATCAATTAGTTCACTTTTTATCGTTTCCGAATTTGCAATTTCCCCTGATTCTTGTCTTATTAAATTTAAAAAGAACATTTTTCATTGGGCATTTGTTGCCAGCTCCATATCATCATTACATGCTTCAATGAAACTAAAAACTTCTTCACTACTGGTAAAAGTGGGAATGAAGGAAGTTAAGACTAATCGGAGACTCTGACATTTAAAATTTGCCTAAGTCTTCTATTGAACTATTGGTCCTAACTTCTTCTAACTCACTGTCACTTCCGCGACTACACATTAGCTACTTCCTACTAACCAATCTCGAAAGTAATGTCTAAATTTCTGTATTCAATTCCCTGAAGGATATATAATTTTGTACATCTGCTAGGAGATATAGGAGTTTTAAATCATCGAAATGACTCTCTTTTACAATATTTCGGCTTAATAGACTAGACATAAGTGCAACAAATATTGTTGCCAAGTTCATACGGTGACTACCCAGTTGTATTGTGTAGTGTACACATGTATCCTGTAAATACTCGATATGCTATGTGGGTAGTAATATGTGTCATGTTAAATATTTTACAGAGTTTTCCGAATAACTCGTTATAAAATTCCTTTCCATTATCTGTGAGAATTATTTTAGGTAAACCAAAATTCAGTGTCCATTCTTTGGTGAAGGCTTTAATTACTTCCTGCATTTCCTTAGTTTTAGGAGGTATACATTTAGTGAATTTAGAGAGTTCCTCCTGAATAGTCAATCCAAATTTAAACCCTTCGGTTGTTTCTTTAAGTGGTCCTATTATATCATACATACTTTTTCTAATGCCTTGTCGGCAGTTGAGACTGTTTTCATTGGATTTCTTGTCGGCTTTCGAACCACTTTCTCACTTATAACTTTCTCCTTACAACTCCTGACTTTATCCTTCTGATATATCTCCTATGTCATTTACACAATTTCCTTCATCACTTTCATTTACATTAATATCAGTGGTAAGTTCTGTATCTGCTTCCTGATCTGCAATATTCCCAATCATCTCGTCTATTATTTCACCAACCCCTTCAAACGATTCTGTTCCCTTATACCATTCTTACATCTTCTGATAATTAAACTGCTACTACGTTTGGCAGACCAAACAATTTTTAGACACTCTCGGTTGTGCTATAATTCCTTTCGGCTATGTTTAGAGTCCTGCTTAAAAATTGAATTGGAAAGTCCTTATCGTTGTTTTTTTGACTGAGAACTGCACTTATCCCGTTAATCGACGCGTTGGTTGTAATAATAAAGATCTTACTGTAGTCCGGATACTGTAGAATCAGATAATTAATGAAGCCGTTTTTTAAATTTTCAAAAGATTGCTGTTGCTCTTTTTCCATTAAAATTCAACATCCTTTTTCAATAACTTATTAAGTGGGTCTGCTAGTTTGCTGAAATTTATAATAAATTTCCCGATTTTGTTTGGATCTGGTTGACTCCCTTTACAGTGATAACATGTTCTAGGATATATAATTTTGTACATCTGCTAGGAGATATAGGAGTTTTAAATCATCGAAATGACTCTCTTTTACAATATTTCGGCTTAATAGACTAGACATAAGTGCAACAAATAATGTCTTAAAATTTAGCTTACTATAATAGTAGTGTTACGGTTTTTCTGGGCATCATCAACTTTATTATTTTTTGTTTTTTCGCACAAATCACAAAATTCACTTAATGTGTCTTTATACTGTTGTGTGTTCACTTTTTCTTCCACAATTTACAGTTTACTGTTACGGCTGGGCGTATTTCCAGTAATAAAAAAAATAATGTTTTTAGACTTCATCACTTAAATCACTCGCGAAAGTAGGGCTGGGGTTTGTTTAAATGATCGCCCCGTAGAAATACGACAAACAAACGATAATCGAAAATAATCCAGAATGAAACTAATCAGTTTCTAATGCTTAATTTAACTTTATGAAATATACGTATTGCAAAGTACATTGAGCGCGCTGTTATGGTTTCGATGATAAAATGGATTTTTGATGTATGTTTGCTTTCTTTGAGCTTTTGATGAGTAGTTAAAATCTACGACCTAGCTTGGCAGATTAGCTCTTACTCCATAGCCAAGTTCATACGGTGACTACCCAGTTGTATTGTGTAGTGTACACATGTATCCTGTAAATACTCGATATGCTATGTGGGTAGTAATATGTGTCATGTTAAATATTTTACAGAGTTTTCCGAATAACTCGTTATAAAATTCCTTTCCATTATCTGTGAGAATTATTTTAGGTAAACCAAAATTCAGTATCCATTCTTTGGTGAAGGCTTTAATTACTTCCTGCATTTCCTTAGTTTTAGGAGGTATACATTTAGTGAATTTAGAGAGTTCCTCCTGAATAGTCAATCCAAATTTAAACCCTTCGGTTGTTTCTTTAAGTGGTCCTATTATATCATACAGACTTTTTCTAATGCCTTGTCGGCAGTTGAGACTGTTTTCATTGGATTTCTTGTCGGCTTTCGAACCACTTTCTCACTTATAACTTTCTCCTTACAACTCCTGACTTTATCCTTCTGATATATCTCCTATGTCATTTACACAATTTCCTTCATCACTTTCATTTACATTAATATCAGTGGTAAGTTCTGTATCTGCTTCCTGATCTGCAATATTCCCAATCATCTCGTCTATTATTTCACCAACCCCTTCAAACGATTCTGTTCCCTTATACCATTCTTACATCTTCTGATAATTAAACTGCTACTACGTTTGGCAGACCAAACAATTTTTAGACACTCTGGGTTGTGCTATAATTCCTTTCGGCTATGTTTAGAGTCCTGCTTAAAAATTGAATTGGGAAGTCCTTATCGTTGTTTTTTTGACTGAGAACTGCACTTATCCCGTTAATCGACGCGTTGGTTGTAATAATAAAGATCTTACTGTAGTCCGGATACTGTAGAATCAGATAATTAATGAAGCCGTTTTTTAAATTTTCAAAATATTGCTGTTGCTCTTTTTCCATTAAAATTCAACATCCTTTTTCAATAACTTATTAAGTGGGTCTGCTAGTTTGCTGAAATTTATAATAAATTTCCCGATTTTGTTTGGATCTGGTTGACTCCCTTTACAGTGATAACATGTTCTAGGTACTGGACCATGCGAAGACGAAATGACCGTATGGCGAACCAGATACCGTTTTTTCGATGTCATTGTCATCAACGGCAGTTAGTACTTCCTCCTCGTATATCTTTGGATATCTATAAGTTTTTGTGAAAACCGGTTGCGCTGATTCTATTGTGCTAATTTTGTGTTTAGCTACATGTGTCTGTGTTAATTTGGCTTATACCAAAATCATTTTCCGTTGTGTTAACTACAGTATCCACAAATTGATCATCTTTATTTTTTGTGAAGCATTTTGGTATAAAAACTCCGCTACTTACTTCCTGTTTAGGGACAACTAGCAACCTAAATACTTCTATACTTTCTTCCAATAGTTGATCCTGACTTAAATATCGTAAAGTAATTTTCTCGCACTTATTTTTTATAACGGCCTTGTCATAATGAATGGAATATCCTCCCTCCTTTAGACACTAACTACCTAATATGTCATCATAATCACCTAATAGCTCGTTAGGTATTTTTCCGGTTTTATTTTTGAGCTTGAGCCAGGGTTTGACCCTTGTTCATATCATTTGTTTCCGTCTCTCTTAGGCAACCGACAATTCCTCGCGACATGCTCTATTTGTCACAATTAAAACATTCAGTCCTTGTGAAATTTGTTTTCACCAGGTTTTTACTCGAATAATCGTTGCTTGTGTTTGATTCATTGCGTCCTTGACGGATGCTAATTCGTTTTCGGTGTAGCTGTATGCTACTGTAAGGTTCTCTAAAGATACCAATTAGTTCACTTTTTATCGTTTCCGAATTTGTAATTTCCCCTTATTCTTGTCTTAATAAATTTAAAAAGAACATTTTTTATTGGCATTTGTTGCCAGCTCCATTTCATCATTACATGCTTCAATGAAACTAATAACTTCTTCACTACTGGTAAAAGTGGGAATGAAGGAAGTTAAGACTAATCGGAGACTCTGACATTTAAAATTTGCCTAAGTCTTCTATTGAACTATTGATCCTAACTTCTTCTAACTCACTGTCGCTACCGCTACTACACATTAGCTACTTCCTACTAACCAATCTCGAAAGTAATGTCTAAATTTCTGTATTCAATTTCCCCTGAAGGATATATAATTTTGTACATCTGCTAGGAGATATAGGAGTTTTAAATCATCGAAATGACTCTCTTTTACAATATTTCGGCTTAATAGACTAGACATAAGTGCAACAAATAATGTCTTAAAATTTAGCTTACTATAATAGTAGTGTTACGGTTTTTCTGGGCATCATCAACTTTATTATTTTTTGTTTTTTCGCACAAATCACAAAATTCACTTAATGTGTCTTTATACTGTTGTGTGTTCACTTTTTCTTCCACAATTTACAGTTTACTGTTACGGCTGGGCGTATTTCCAGTAATAAAAAAAATAATGTTTTTAGACTTCATCACTTAAATCACTCGCGAAAGTAGGGCTGGGGTTTGTTTAAATGATCGCCCCGTAGAAATACGACAAACAAACGATAATCGAAAATTATCCAGAATGAAACTAGTCAGTTTCTTATGCTTAATTTAACTTTATGAAATATACGTATTGCAAAGTACATTCAGCGCGCTGTTATGGTTTCGATGATAAAAATAAACTCAGGTGCGAGTCTCCCATGTACCTCCATTTGTATTGTTTTCTGATGGTCGTAGTGCAGCGTCAGTGTCTGGCAATTTCATGGGAATTGATTTCGTTTGATTTTATTGTTTATTTCTTACAGCTTCTGAGTAATATTCTGCATCATCGTTATCCATAACACCGAATGCCTAATCATATGCGAACGCTTGTGCTCTTACCTATAATATTGTATACGACCTTGTGTCTTAGTTTTATTAGATACTTTCCAACGGTTTCTTGGTATCTCTTACAATTAATAAAATGGTTTAGACATGCGTTATTTATGGTGTTTATTATAGTTCTTATATTGTCTATGCAATCTTCTAAGTTATTAACACCTAGTTTATTAACTAGACTTAACTTACTTTCTGTTTCCTTAATATGTCCCTTAAAATTAAAATATAAACAGCTGTTTTCACTCAAGTTCTGGATGTCGACGGTCCTGGTTGTGGACTTATGGCATTTCTTTTTAACTATGACATAATCTTGCTTACTTCCAAAATTTGATATGGTCCTGTATATCTTGGTTCTAGTTTTCCCTTAACAACATTTCGAATTAGAACTTTTTGGCCTTTCTTAAACTCTGTATGCTTGCCTATCTTTTTATGGTATCTTACTTAAGACTTAAGCTTGGATTTTAGTATGTTTGCTTTCTTTGAGCTTTTGATGAGTAGTTAAAATCTACGACCTAGCTTGGCAGATTAGCTCTTAATCCATAGCCAAGTTCATACGGTGTCTACCCAGTTGTATTGTGTAGTGTACACATGTATCCTGTAAATACTCGATATGCTATGCTGGTAGTAATATGTGTCATGTTAAATATTTTACAGAGTTTTCCGAACAACTCGTTATAAAATTCCTTTCCATTATCTGTGAGAATTATTTTAGGTAAACCAAAATTAAGTATCCATTCTTTGGTGAAGGCTTTAATTACTTCCTGCATTTCCTTAGTTTTAAGAGGTATACATTTAGTGAATTTAGAGAGTTCCTCCTGAATAGTCAATCCAAATTTAAACTCTTCGGTTGTTTCTTTAGGTGGTCCTATTATATTATACAGACTTTTTCTAATGCCTTGTTGGCAGTTGAGACTGTTTTCATTGGATTTCTTGTCGGCTTTCGAACCACTTTTTCATATTGGCAATCCTTACAACTCCTGACTTTATCCTTCTGATATATCTCCTATGTCATTTACACAATTTCCTTCATCACTTTCATTTACATTAATATCAGTGGTAAGTTCTGTATCTGCTTCCTGATCTGCAATATTCCCAATCATCTCGTCTATTATTTCACCAACCCCTTCAAACGATTCTGTTCCCTTATACCATTCTTACATTTTCTGATAAATAAACTGCTACGACGTTTGGCAGACCAAACAATTGTTAGACACTCTCGGGTGTGCTATAATTCCTTTCGGCTTTGTTTAGAGTCCTGCTTAAAAATTGAATTGGGAGGTCCTTACCGTTGTTTTTTTGACTGAGAACTGCACTTATCCCGTTAATCGACGCGTCGGTTGTTATAATAAAGATCTTACTGTAGTCCGGATACTGTAGAATCAGATAATTAATGAAGCCGTTTTTTAAATTTTCAAAAGATTGCTGTTGCTCTTTTTTCCATTAAAATTCAACATCCTTTTTCAATAACTTATTAAGTGGGTCTGCTAGTTTGCTGAAATTTAGAATAGATTTCCCGATTTTGTTTGGATTTGGTTGACTCCCTTTACAGTGATAACATGTCCTAGGTACTGGACCATGCGAAGAAACTCGCATTTACCAGGCTGAAATTTTTAATTTGCGCCTCTTATTTGCTGTAGTACTTGGATCAATTTATTGTTATGTTCATTCAATTCTTGGCCGAAAATGCCATCCAGGTACACGAAACATTTGATCCCTTGTAGGCCTGCCAATACCGTGATAATCAGGCGCTGAAAATATGCCGGAGCATTCTTCAGTCAAAAAGTCATCCTCGTGTGGACGAAATGACCGTATGGCGTACCAGATACCGTTTTTTCGATGTGATTGTCATCAACGGCAGTTAGTACTTCCTCCTCGTATATCTTTGGATATCTATAAGTTTTTGTGAAAACCGGTAGCGCTGATTCTATTGTGCTAATTTTGTGTTTAGCTACATGTCTGTGTTAATTTTTCATCTTGGATGCTGAATATATCGATATAACTTTTAATTATCTGCAATATCTGTGTTCTATTCTTACATTTCCGGTAACTTCACCTATTCCTTGTTTCGTAACCTCAAATTTTTTAAGTTCCTACCATCGATTCGAACTTGGCTTATACCAAAATCATTTTCCGTTGTGTTAACTACAGTATCCACAAATTGATCATCTTTATTTTTTGTCAAGCATTTTGGTATAAAAACTCCACTACTTACTTCCTGTTTAGGGACAACTAGCAACCTAAATACTTCTATACTTTCTTTCAATAGTTGATCCTGACTTAAGTATCGTAAAGTAATTTTCTCGCACTTATTTTTTATAACGGCCTTGTCATAATGAATGGAATATCCTCCCTCCTTTAGAAACTAACTACCTAATATGTCATCATAATCACCTAATAGGTCGTTAGGTATTTTTCCGGTCTTATTTTTGAGCTTGAGCCAGGGTTTGACCCTTGTTCATATCATTTGTTTCCGTCTCTCTTAGGCAACCGACAATTCCTCGCGACATGCTCTATTTGTCACAATTAAAACATTCAGTCCTTGTGAAATTTGTTTTCACCAGGTTTTTACTCAAATAATCGTTACTTGTGTTTGATTCATTGCGTCCTTGACGGATGCTAATTCGTTTTCGGTGTAGCTGTATGCTACTGTAAGGTTCTCTAAAGATACCAATTAGTTCACTTTTTATCGTTTCCGAATTTGTAATTTCCCCTGATTCTTGTCTTAATAAATTTAAAAAGAACATTTTTCATTGGGCATTTGTTGCCAGCTCCATATCATCATTACATGCTTCAATGAAACTAAAAACTTCTTCACTACTGGTAAAAGTGGGAATGAAGGAAGTTAAGACTAATCGGAGACTCTGACATTTAAAATTTGCCTAAGTCTTCTATTGAACTATTGGTCCTAACTTCTTCTAACTCACTGTCACTACCGCGACTACACATTAGCTACTTCCTACTAACCAATCTCGAAAGTAATGTCTAAATTTCTGTATTCAATTTCCCCTGAAGGATATATAATTTTGTACATCTGCTAGGAGATATAGGAGTTTTAAATCATCGAAATGACTCTCTTTTACAATATTTCGGCTTAATAGACTAGACATAAGTGCAACAAATAATGTCTTAAAATTTAGCTTACAATAATAGTAGCAGTAACCCTACTATTATTGGACATCATCAACTTCAGTATTTTTTGGTTTTTCGCACAAATCACAAAATTCACTTAATGTGTCTTTATACTGTTGTGTGTTCGCTTTTTCTTCCACAATTTATAGTTTACTGTTACGGCTGGGCGTAATTCCAGTAATAAAAAAAAATAATGTTTTTAGACTTCATCACTTAAATCACTCGCGAAAGTAGGGCTGTACGACAAACAAACGATAATCGAAAATAATCCAGAATGAAACTAATCAGTTTCTTATGCTTAATTTAACTTTATGAAATATGCGTATTGCAAAGTACATTGACCGCTCTGTTATGGTTTCGATGATAACAATAAACTCGGGTGCGAGTCTCCCTTGTACCTCTATTTGTATTGTTTTCTGATGGTCGTAGTGCAGCGTCAGCATCTGATAATTCCATGGGAATTATTCTGGACGTGCACTGATATAAACCTGGGCGCTTATATAATATGGGCGCTTATATATATATATATATTATTTCACAGGTGCGGTATCGAGCTCCAGAACAATATATATAAAGGGTGATTTTTTTAAAAGCTAAAGCAAAGTTTTTCGAAAAAATACATTAAATTCAAAAAAATTCATGAAATCTTTATTTGAATCGACAGTACGGTCCATATAATTTAATGTTTGAAGATTGACTGCGCCTTAAATGGTCCATCCGCATAGTCCAATTTTGGCATACTCTTTACAATATTTCGGCTGGTATCTCACGAATACATGCTTCAATGTTGTCTTCCAATGCGTCAATTGAAGCGGGATTGTCTGTATAGACTTAAAGCTCATGTAATAGCCCCACAAAAAATAGTCTAAAGGCGTTAAATCGCACGACCTAGGCGGCCAATTGACCGGTCCCGAACGTGAAATAAAATGCTCACCGAACTCGCCTCTCAATAAGTCCATTGTTGCGCGTGCTGTGTGGCATGTGGAACCGTCTTGTTGAAACCACGTGTCATGCAAGTCAAGCTCTTGCATTTTGGGCAAAAAAAAAGTTGGATATCATCTCACGGTAGCGCTCACCATTCACAGTTACGTTACGATTCGCATCATCTTTGAAGAAGTACGGTCCAATGATGTCACCAGCCCATAAACCGCACTAAACCGTGACTTTTTCTGGATGCCTTGGTAGCTCTTGCAATGCTTCTAGCTGATATTCACTCCAAAATCGACAATTCTGCTTATTTACGTACCCATTGAGCCAAAAAAGAACTTTGTCGCTGAACACAATTTTTCTGTAAAAAAGTGGATCTTCACAAAACACGAAAGGTGCGTCAGCTGTTTAAGCCAGTGTTGCCAAAAAGATAATAGCTAAAAAACCCTGTATATATATATAACAAATGCAGCGGCGTGGTGTCGGTAAAGGGTTTTTATTCGGCCAATTCAACAAGACAAGATTTTATATTCAACGAATGTATGTATTGTATTTAAGTTGTAAATGAATTCGTCTTTTGTTGGATCTTCCGTCCGTAGTAGTCAGTAACCGTTGAAAATGGAAAATTCGAAAAAGAGGAGCGCGCAGTTAGTCTACCTAAATATATTTCTCTCTATCATACTTTATTTCTTCTCCGTACTTGATCTTGAAACCTCTGATTTTTTTACAAGACTTCGTAATTTTATTTAAAGCCATTAACACAATAAAATTTAAGGGCTTAACACAATACAATTTAAAGGGATGAACAGAATAGTAAAATATAAATAAAAACAAAATGAAATCGATTTTAAATTCAGTTCAAAATAAAGGTTGTTTCAGTCCCCCCCTCTGACACTGTGATCGTCTCGATTAGGCATCTGTAGCGGCCGACGTCTTCTTCTACGGACTGCTTCTACATTTTCTTCTTCTTTGGTTGGGTGTACTTCGTAAGAGAGAAGACAATGGAGTCGTGAGGTTATCTTTAGATGCAAGTTGATATGTAGATTTTCCCAATGGTTGGACTACTACGTAAGGTCCATTTCGTCGTGGCAAAAATTTGGATGTGATGCCTTTCGAATGCATTCGTGGTGTTATATTTAGGTGCAAGTCGATAGGTAGATTTTCCCAATGGTTGGACTACTAGGTAAGGTCCATCTCGTCGTGGCACAAATTTGGATGTGATGCCTTTCGATGCCTTGCTTAGCACATGGGTAGTGACGAGTACAAAGTCTCCTACCCGAAATTGTTGTTGCGGTCGTCTCTTTTTGTCCGCATACTTTTTGTTATTTATGGGCCTGCGTTTTTTGTGTGTTTTGTCTAGGTTATTGCATAACCTCTGAGTTTTGGCGTGATTTGAAGACTGGTTCTCTGATTGTACGACGGTTTCAGGTCATGTTAAACATTTTCAATAGTCCGCGATTCTCGTCCGAACCTTAAATAGGAAGCCGATATCCAGTGCTTTGTTATTTGACAGTGCTCATGGCAAACCGTATTCCAAGATTGCTAGCTTTACTTCACTTGCCTTCATTATCTTGATTAACTCCTTGAATGTTTGAACATTGTCTCGTGGAGCTTTGCGCAAAAAGTGCACGTTTAGTGCAAATGAAATCATCAATTGACTCTTTTGGCTTCTGCTTTTGCTCGATTACATTAAGGAAGATACTATAATCTGGTCCGGCTGGTGTATAATGCAGGACGTCTTCTAAGTTGTTGCTTCCTTTTTAATACGTTGCCACCATCAGATCTTAAGTTGATTTTGCTATCCAGCAAAAACGATCTTTTTTGTAATAGAATACATATTTTAAGTGGATTAATATTAATGAACACATCCACGTAAAAAACAAAAAGCAATTTTAATGATTTTTGAAAAGACAAATTCTCTAGAAATTCCTTCCTAAACCTCTGCTCATACTTTGCTTTTTTTCCTGTACCTGACCTTAAAAAAGTAATTGGGTGCAAAATATGTAAACAATAAATATATACCTGGTAATGTACATATTATAATAATGAGCTTACATAGCTAATTTATTGGAAATGTTTCAAAGACTTTATCAGCGAGCACATGGAACGTAGAAATAGCGATAAGTACTCGTAAAGTAGTAACAGCACAAGTTGATACTGGTGCACCAGGAATGACAGGCAACAAAATTGCGCCTTTATTTTTAATTTTTTTTTTATGTGATGTAGGCAGAGACTGCAGTGTGAGTGATTGAAGTGACTTCAGAGACTTGTCTCTTATCATAAATTATTACTATTTATGCATTTACAATGTTTATATCTTATAGCATCGTATTTATTATTAAGCTTACCAGTTATCTGTATCGATTGAAGTGAATATACAAATGTCGAATTAAAGATATGTTTGCTTATTTAATTTCCTTATGCTAGAATACATTCTAGCTCTAAAACAGTCTTTTTACTCTCTCCTCTCTCCTCAATTGAGACATTTTTCTCATCAGGTCCGTCGTTGGCTTGGATAAACCCCCCTCATTTCGGTGATCTATCCAAGTAAAAACATCGTCGCTTCCTTGTGGGATTTCATCGCCCAATATGTGGCAAATCGTGTTATAATGGCTCTATTTCCACATCTTCCGATTCTTGTCTGGAAATGCTCCCAGATATACTTTTCAGAATTGTACCTAATTGGAGAAGAAAGATTGATATGAAATATTGGCAAATGCAAGGAGGAATTACCTGTGAGAGTACAATCGAATCCAAAATCAGGTGTGTCATCCTCAGCAATATTTGAATTATTAGAAATGACTCCTTCGTAGTACCCGAGAATGTATGACCTAAACTTATACTTAAATTCTTGGCGGTCAGGGTGATCGTGAAGGCGGCCTTTTCTCCGAATTACGCCAAAGAAATTCTCCAGAACATCTTGGTTAATACGACATGTTAGGACATAGTCAAACGCTGAATAATGCCTGAAAACGAAGACCTTTCCTATGACCCGCATTTTCAGCATGAGCTCAGTCATGTCATTTAAAATTGGATCTGATGCTCATAACATCTAGTCATTGGTCTGAAAAGTAGTAAAAAGTTTAGTGTTTCAACTTTATAAGTAAATATTCTTAATAAATACTTTTTTTATAATTTTAAGGTGCACATTGGTTTTAAATATCTGCGGATTGTATTCGTGTCGTGCGGCTGATGAACGAGTTTCTTAATTTAACTTTGCGCCCGAAAGTAGTCTTAAAGGTAAACTGATGCGCATTCCTTGCGAGATGGGTATTACGGGTGAATTCATATAGATAAGAAATGTAGTTGGCAAGTTCAGTTGAGCATCGTTTGTTAAAATAGCGATAAAATACGGATAGAGACGAGACGGTACGTCGATGTTAGAGCGAGTCGAATGTGCAATATTGTTGTGTCCTATAAGTTTTATCGCTCGCTTTGAATTCTATCTGGTAGGTGCAGGGTGGTTTTGTTGTCGTACCCAAGATTGGGACGTAGTAGTAGTAGACGTAGTATTTCTTTCATCGATTGAGGAAGCATAAACATTTCGCAGCATTTGTGGTGATCTCAAATATGTGATCGTTTGAGCTAATTGTTGTGTTGATACACATACCAAGGATTGAAAACTTTCCGGTTTCATCGACACAGTGCCATTCATGGAGTGACAGCAGACATCATTGAATTCCACTCGATTGTTCTTTCCCCAGATAATTATGCTGTCATGATCGGAGTTCAATGTGCTTAACATAAGCTGCTTCCGCGATTCATGATATTTCTTAAGCTGGCGCTTTATCAGCGTTTGCATGACCTTAGAAAGAAGAGACATAAGTGCTGTGGGTCGGTATGAGGTGGGTGACGAAGATTCGCCCTCTTTAGGGACGACCTGGACAAATGCTGTTTTCTATCTGCTCGGAAACAGACCTAAGGAGTAGGATAGATGTAAAAACTTACGCAGCAGTTTTGCCAGCGCAGAAGAAAACCTCTTCAGAAAACTTGGGGAATTCTATCTTGGCCAGCGGATTTGTGCACGTCGAGATCTTCAAATACTCAAAATAAAGGTACTCAAATTCAGTTCAAAATAAAGGTTGTTTCAGTCCCCCCCTCTGACACTGTGATCGTCTCGATTAGGCATCTGTAGCGGCCGACCTCTTCTTCTACGGACTGCTTCTACATTTTCTTCTTCTTTGGTTGGGTGTACTTCGTAAGAGAGAAGACAATGGAGTCGTGAGGTTATCTTTAGATGCAAGTTGATATGTAGACTACTACGTAAGGTCCATTTCGTCGTGGCAAAAATTTGGATGTGATGCCTTTCGAATGGATTCGTGGTGTTATATTTAGGTGCAAGTTGATAGGTAGATTTTCCCAATGGTTGGATTACTAGGTAAGGTCCATCTCGTCGTGGCACAAATTTGGATGTGATGCCTTTCGATGCCTTGCTTAGCACATGGGTAGTGACGATTACAAAGTCTCCTACCCGAAATTGTTGTTGCGGTGGTCTCTTTTTGTCCGCATACTTTTTGTTATTTATGGGCCTGCGTTTTTTGTGTGTTTTGTCTAGGTTATTGCATAACCTCTGATAGTCGCAAGAGTTTTGGCGTGATTTGAAGACTGGTTCTCTGATTGTACGACGGTTTCAGGTCATGTTAAACATTTTCAATAGTCCGCGATTCTCGTCCGAACCTTAATCAAAAAGCGAAGCCCATCAAAAAATCCGCTACCGACATATATACTTAAGCAATTGTGCTCTACACTTGTATAGCAATAGGTCACATGTTGCACATACATGATGCGAAATAGGCATCAACAATGTATGTGCTCTCCCATTGAGAGTCTTCTCTTCTTTCACAACATGGAGGAGAGAGAGTTGTTAAGAATATGACATAAACTATTGGCATGGCAACAGCTGCGTGAGTTGACATCACGTTCTTGCACAATATGATTGGCTGCAACTGTAATGGCTGTGGCTGATAACGCAAGTGCTGTTTGAAGTCACGTGAATGAAGCATGCTGTGCTGTGTGTAAACATGTTTTGTTTTTTGGAGCATCAGCTACTCTCGTGATCGTTCAGTTGTAACATAGTATGTAACTCGGGCGATAATCGGAGAATCTGCGTCTTGGATTGGGTTCGTTTTTCTCTTCTTCGGCAGTCGTCTGCTGTATGACCGACATGTTTGTAAAAGTTACACCTTTTCTTCTCAATGGTCTCTGCTTTTGTATCCCGCTGAGCAGCTTAAGTTGATTTTACTATCCAGCAAAAACGATATTTTTTGTAATAAAATACATATATTAAGTGGTGCGTAATGAACACATCCACGTAAAAAACAACAAGCAATTTTAATGATTTTTGAAAAGACGAATTCGCTAGAAATTCTTTTCTAAACCTCTGATCATACTTTGCAAAAGGAATATGTAAACAATAAATGTAAATGAGCTGACATAGCTAATTTATTGGAAATGTTTCAAAGACTTTATCAGCAAACACATGGAACGTAGAAATAGCGATAAATAAAGTAGTAACAGCACAAGTGGATACTGGTGCATCAGGAATGACAGGCAACAAGATTGCGCCTTTATTTTTTATGTGACGTAGGCCGAGACTGCCTGAGTTGACAGCTGACTGTAGTTGATAATTATTTACATACAATTTGCGGAAAGGAAGATTATGGACTTAATTTTGTTTTTATTATTTCAGTATAATAATAGTTTAAATGGACTATCTAATCCAAACAAGAAGACCAATACATGGTAGCAACAAGATAAGTGTGTTTTTATTAAGTGGAGTGACTTAAGAGACTTGTCTTTTATCAAAAATTACAATGTTTACATCTTATAACATCGTATTTATTATTAAGCTTACCAGTTATCTGTACCGATTGATGTGAATATAAAAATGTCGAATTAAAGATATGTTTGCTTTTAGTGAATTGTTTTATTCAATTTTCTTTTTTCTTGTGTTGATGCTCAACTATTTCTTTATTTAATTTCCTTACGCTAAAATGCATTCTGGCTCTAAAACAGTCTTTTTACTCTCTCCTCTCTCCTCAATTGAGACATATTGCTCATCAGCTCCGTCGTTGGCGTGGATAAACCTCCCTCATTTGGGTGATCTATCCAAGTAAAAGCATAGTCGCTTCCTTGTTCCATCTCTGGGATTTCAAGGCCCAATTTGTGGCAAATCGTGTGATATCGGCTCCATTTCCATATCTTCCGTTTCTTTTCTGGAAATGCTCCCAGGATTAATCGATATACTTTTCGGAATTGTACCTAATAGGAGAAGAAAGATTAATATAAAATATTGGCAAATGCAAGGAGGAATTACTTGTGAGAGTACAATCTGATCCAAGATCAGGTGTGTCATTCTCAGCAACATTTGAATTATTAGAAATGACTCCTTCGTAGTACCCGAAAATATATGACCTATGCTTATACTGCAGGCTTTTTTTGTACACTACTGTAAGTGCTCTCGTATAACACATACTTAAGATTGTCAGAAGTAAATATTAACCGAAAGTAAGAAACTATTGTTATATCGTATGATGCTCACACTATCTCATTTCTTTTACATAAGCGTACCGCTTCATATGAAAGTATACATAGTTATACAACCCGTCATGTCAATTTTCTTCCTTCTCAATAAACTGTCGTAAGTAGTACATCTCCTCTCAAGTTGTTTCGTTAAACTTTATCAGAGTTCAAAGTTTTTTAGTGGTTCAAACATGTCTCAATTGTTTCAACAATTAGTTAATAAAGCGACGGTACCCATCCTAAAAAATATTTTACGATCGCTGGGTTTGACAACTGATGGAACTAAAACGGTGTTAAAACTACGGGTCGAGAAAGCAGTTGAATCCTATACGGACGAGAATCTGGAAAAACTCGCGCAGGATTTTATGGCCGATGGTGAGCAAGATAACGCAGATTCATTCACCGAACACGAGTCAGAGGAAGAAACGCTGGAGGAATCACCTGTCCATGCACTACGCAACGAAGTTGATGAGGAGCTGCTACGAGAAGCATGCAGAAAGAGGGAGGAAATCATTTCACTGAAGCGACGACCGAAAGAACTGCAAATGGAGGATAATGAAGAAAATCACAGTCAGGGATCACATGTTTCGCAAAACTTCAAGGACATGGAAGACTTATTGCGTCCATTTACTGGGGATGACAACTTTCCCATTGTTCATTGGGTAGAACAGTTCGAGGAGAACGCCGAAAGCCTTCAACTCAACGATCGAACCAAGTCCATTTTCGGAAAGAGGCTCCTTGGTGGAACAGCAAGGTTTTTCGTAAGATCTTTGAAAATACGAAACTGGACAGATCTCAGAGATGCACTTTTGGGTGAGTTTAAGCGCACTGTTACGAAAGCGGATATTTTTAGTGAGCTAAGTGCAAGGAAAAGACGGCGTGAGGAGACACTGCAGCAATATGTGCTCAGCATGCAGGAAATCGCATCCCATAACCCCATAGAAGAAGAAGATTTGATTCAATTTATAATCAAGGGCATTCCAGATTCCGAACTCAATAAGAGCATGCTGTATAACGAAAAACAACACCGATCAGCTAAAAATAGCACTAAGAAAATACGAAAAGTACAAACTCAACAGTCGCGATCATTTCCCGCCTAAATAAAGCACATCCCAGTTTCACAACAGCAGCCGAAATAATCAAAAGAATAATGCATTCAAGAAAAAAGAATACACCAGTAATGCACCCATGTTACCGTCGAAATCCCCGAGACCGATTGGGGTTGGGCGGAAGAACGCCAGCCGCTCAATGGAGAATGGCCGTGAGTTAAGATGGTAAGTTTGGGCGCCACGCAGTTGCCCTTCCGCTCAACACGCTTCTTACCTCTAGAACTGCGACTAGGGGGAGGAATCCAATCTCCACCAAAAAAAAATCCACACCCGGTCCAAAACAAAACAGCGAAAGAAAAAAAAAAAAAAAAAAAAAAGGAAAGAGGGACCACAAACACTTGACTTCACAAATTACAATTTATTCCAAAAGCAAAAAAAACTTAAACCTAGCTTAAGTACTAACAATAGTTCTTGGAATGATTTTTACTTAACCAAAAAAAAAAAAATATATATAAGGAAAACGTAAGTTAACAATCTAAGTTATATCTAAAAAAAGAAAATTGATTTATGGGCAAGCCCAGAGACAGAACACTACACAGGGGGACAAAAAAAAAAAAAAATAAAAAAAAAAAAAAAACACCCGAAATTCAACGCGTCACCGCCAGGTTTCGAACCCACGTAGCCGCTGTCCGAAGAACCCTCGCGCCTTGTCCTTAACGATTCGGCCAACAAACCTATCCGAAAACCGGCGCGACAAAAGGCAGCTAGGTACACTTTACTACACGACAAATCTAATTACGTGATTATAAAAATAAATATGTGAAATAAGAAAAAATATAAAAAAAATAAAATAAACAGGGTGTACTTCTTTCCCAAAAACAAAAAAAATAAAAATAAATGAATCGATACAATTCAAATAAAAAAAAGAAATTAATGCAATAGAAAGTAATAACTACATCAATCCAACAAAAGTAATTAAAAGAAATAAGATTAAAAAAAAAAAAAAAAAATAGAATGAGTTTCCTTCCCCCATGTGGGAGAAGTCACCTGTCCTCTTCCTGGCCTCGTCGTTCAGCTCCGCTTCCCCGTCTGTGTACGTCACCTCCTGTCCCTTTCTTACTCTTATGTTTTTTTTTTTTCCACTTTTTTTTCTTGTTATTATTCTTCACTTCTTTTTTTGCTTTTCGTTTTTTTTTTTTTTTTCAACTGACTTCGTCCTACCCTTTTGTTTTTTTTTTTTTTTTTTTTATCCCACACTAGTGATTTTTTACTTTTAACTCTAGAACACCTGGTCTGGCGAACCACTTTTATTTCCTTAATAGGTCACAAATTTCACACAGTCTATCTATCTATTAAAGACTTTTCGCCACCCTATTAGCACCCGCCCGTATGTGTCTTCGCATGAATTTATCTCCCCTATGACCACTGGGTATATTCTGTGCGATCACCTTTTATTTTCTCTCGAATAGGAGTCGAAGGAAAACTCAGACTGACCCCTTACGCGTCACTTTATTCATCCACTTAGTAGCGCGTTTCGAAATGAATTCCATTCACCCCTGAAGAGGTAACAAAGAAAAGGAATACTCTCGGAAGTTTGATCAAATCGCAAAAGAAAAAAAAAAAAACTAGCAAACCCCGACACTTCTACTGTGCGGTTTTTTTTTTTTTTTTTTTTAATTCCGCGGCCAGCCTACCGATAACTCGCGCGTCCGATCCAATCCGTAGCTTCTCACCAACTGCCCCCAAATCACGCTCAAACCCGCCTACATCCCAACGCCACCCACGCCATCCCGATCGGATGTTCACTCTCTCGTTCTCCTTGCGGGACGAACGTCTGTTGGATCGATCACCCGATCCAGGAGACCGCTATCCTTTCATCACGCGACACTAGGAACACCTCGCTTCCTAGAGAAGGAGAAAACCCAAGGCACACCAACGGGTTCGCACCCGCAGGAAAAAAAAGAAAGCTTAGCAGTCGCACTCGCCCTGCGTCGGTATTGAACATGCCAACCCTGCGCTACAACCATGCACCCTACACTCAGCGCTACTGGGATGATGTAACAATTACAGGATTCTAGCAACGTCACGATCAATGCCCCATACGCCCACCTCCCGTGACGAATCTGTAGCGTATTTCTAGGTGAAAACCTTTCAACAGTAGGAACCCATAATATTCCTCCCTTCCTTTCGAAAGGTTTTCACCGAGAAATATCCTAAAGAGCGTCGGTTTGGCGGTGATATGGTTTCAAATCCTTGACGTGCCATACCCCCGCTAACTTCCCCTTAGTGTCTGACAATTCGTATGTCCACGGAGACACTCTCCGCATCACCTCAAACGGTCCTACGTACTTCGGTGCAAGTTTGGCAGTGAAATACTTTGCCGCATCCGACAACACGAAGTTCTTCCTTAGCACCATGTCCTTCGGGTAGAGTTTGACGTCCCTCCGCCTCAGGTTATAGAACGTCTTACACTTTTTGGCTGCGTCCTGCAAACGACAACGTACATCAGCGAAAAGCTCCTTTAGAGCTGCCGTACGTGCTTCCATGCCCTCGGCTCTATCCGCCCTATAACCATCGGCGGGAATCGGAGAGTTTTCCCCACTAACCGACATTTCCCGACCGAACAATACGAAGAACGGAGTCGTCTTCAGAACCTCGTGCGTCGAGTTCCGGATCGCACATGCTACCTTCGGGAGAAGTATATCCCAAGTGCGGTGATTGTCAGACACGTATGCTCGTAGCATGGTCTTAACGGTCTGATTATATCGCTCAGCCGGATTGGCCTGTGGGTGGTAAAATGCCGTGAAGTCTAACGTAACGCCGTACGTAGTCGCCATCTCAGACATTTCCCTGCTCTTGAACTGTACGCCATTGTCACAAACGATCCACCTAGGGACACCAAACACCAAGAATACCTGCTCCTCCAGAATAATCCTGACCGATCTAGCAGTAGCTGACCTAACAGGAAAGAACAGCGGAAACTTAGAGAAATGGTCAACCACTGTAAGGATATACTGAAAGCCCCTCGTAGATCTTGGTAGCGGTCCCACAAAGTCAACGCATAGCATCTCCCACGGCTTGGAAACATGGCACCGGGACGCCAAGAGTCCTGCGGGTTTCTGCAGGTCGGGTTTGATTGCTTGGCAAACTGGACATCCTCGCACATAACGCGCAATACTCTGCCTCATCCTAGGCCAATAGTATTGCCGGGACACCTTGTCCATGGTCTTCTGTACCCCACCATGTCCGCTTAAGACGTCGTCGTGGCACTGTTGAAGGATCTTGGCTCTCCCTTCCCTTGGAATGACACGTTTCCACTGTTCTTCCTCTGAAACTAGCTTTGGAAACTTGGCTGGCACATGCTTAAGAAGGGCTCCGCTATCAATTCGCCAATCCGGGTACCTCTCACCACTCTCATTCACCATCTGACACATCTTAAGGTACCAGGGATCCTGGGTAGCGACGGTGACCGTTGCTACTTCCTCATTTGCCCTAGATAAGGCATCGGGTACAAGATGTTCTCTCCCTTTCCGATGGACGATGGTGAAGTCGAACTGCTGCAATCTGACGGCCCACCGAGCCAACCTACCCTGTGGATCTTTCAAATTGTTCAGCCAGACTAAAGAGTGATGATCGGTCACCACCGTGAACTTACTGCCTTCCAGATATGGGCGAAGCTTCTCTATTGCCCAAATCACGGCAAGACACTCTCGCTCGGTCGTAGAGAAGTTTCGCTCAGTTCTGGTAAGCGTGCGGCTAAGATAGCTCACCACTTTCTCTCCCTCGTCAGGTACCTCCTGAGTAAGTACAGCCCCTATACCTACGCCAGAGGCATCTGTGTGCACAGTGAAGGGCAGGTCGAAGTTCGGACAAGTAAGAATCGGTGCCCGTACTAATCTATCCTTCAATGTCCGGAAAGCCACCTCACACTTGTCTGTCCACTCGAACTTCCTTTTCTTTTTTAACAGCTCGGTGATTGGAGCAATGAGATCGGAGAAGTTGTGGACGAAACGACGATACCAGGAGACCATCCCGATGAACCTCCGCACCCCGGATACCGCGGTTGGCCTCGGATACTCGACCATACACCGTACTTTCTCCGGATCGACAAGAAGACCCTTCTCATTCACGAGATAGCCCAAGTACCTCAACTCTGACTTGCAGAACTCGCATTTTTCCCGACTTAATACCAGCCCCGCCTCCTGGATACGCGTCAACACTTCCCTTAGCACTTCCAAATGCTGCTCAAAAGTCTCCGTGACGATAATGACATCGTCGAGGTACACAAACACGTTGGGTTCAAGGTCGGCTCCGATGATTGTATCAATAAAACGTTGCCAAGTCGCTGGAGCGTTATGAAGGCCAAATGGCATGCGGCGGAATTGATACAACCCCTTCCCGGGAATAGTAAACGCGGTGTACCTCTTCGAAGACTCGGCCATGGGTATCTGCCAGTAAGCGGACTTGATATCCAAGGAGGAGAGGAATTTTGCGTTTCTCAACTTGTCGAGAGTGGCGGACACATAGGGAATGGGGTACGCATCGCGCTCAGTCACCTGGTTAAGTTTGCGAAAATCCACGCAGAAGCGGTACTTCCCATCCTTTTTCTTAATCAGCAGGATAGGCGAAGACCAAGGACTGGACGAAGGCTCAATCACTCCCGCTTGAAGCATCTCATCCACCTCTTTGTTGATTTGGCTCTGTACTATCGGAGAAACTGGATAATACCGTTGTTTGATGGGTTCGGCGTGGGTTCTGATGACGTGCTCCACCCGGTTAGTACAACCCAATTCTTCACCCATGGTGCTGAATATGTTGTCCACCAAGACCTCTAGCTCCTCCCGTTGCGCTGATGAAAGCCTCTCCCTTCCTTCACTGACGCACACCTCGTCAGCAAAATTCCACACTCGCTTGGCTAAATCTGGCACAATACCGAACTGCTCCCAAAAATCGGCCCCCAGGATAAGGCTGTGTGCTAGTTTCGGAATGACGAGAACCTCCATCACCTTCACGTTGCCCTCCAACCTGAGAGGAACGCTAACTGCCCCTAAGACTTCGACCCCTTCCCCATTTGCTACGGTTACGGATTCTATATCGACCTTAGCTACAGAACAACCTAACGACCTTACCGAGGCCCATCCTGGCCCACCAAGAATCGTGCGAGAAGCTCCAGAATCCAGCAACCCTAACAACTGCACCCCATAAATATCCACATTAAGATATGGACGACGATCACCACCCCTGCTTTGTAACATAAAGTCAAGCGCTGCAGAAGGAAATAGCGCTTGACATGCGGAATCGAACACCTGACTCAACGACCCGCCTGTCCTTGAGTCCCTACCCCGTTTCCCGCGGCAGACGTCTGAGGAGAGCAACGTGGACAACGACTGCGAATAACCCCAGCAGTGTTGCACCCGTAGCACCGAACCGGTTGTGGGCACCTGGCCGCGATGTGACCCGGCTCCTTGCATCTGAAGCAAGATAAAGGTGTCGGAGCCCTGAACGATGTTGCGGCAATAGCTGGTGCCTCCTCATGAGCTGGAACCCCAACGTAAGCCAGATCTGGCTCGAGAAGTGCCATTCTCCGAGTCGGGGGAGGCGCGAAACTTTCCACTAAGTAGCGTGTAGCTTCGAGACGGTGCCCGACCTCCACAAGATGGTCCAGAGATTTTATCTCTACCAAGGCCATTTGCGATTGGTAGAATGGTGAGAGGTTCCGGCGAATCTGTTTCAGCTTCGTCTCTTCACTACACTGCTCACTTAGACGGTCGAAAAGGCACTGCATCACGCTAACGTAGATCCCGATTGTCTCCGACTGTCCTTGGGTTCTACCCCTGATCTCCGCCCACAGTCGCTCCTCGTACCCCGGCGGTAGAAACTCAGCCCTCAAACTATCTAACAGACCCCGCCAATTTCGAAAACGGAGTTTATTCGCCCTGTACCATATGGCAGCCTTCCCCTCGAACAAATCGTAAGCGGACAAATACACCTCGTCCGTGGTGAATCCCCTGGCTTCCCTCAACTCCTCCACTTTCTCAAGGAAGCTGGTGACCGACTGACCCGATTCTCCGCTAAATTTAAGACCCCACTTCATCACCGGTACCATTTTCGTTGGTGGCAAGAGTGGTGATGACGCGGCTCTGGGATGGGAATAGGTGACTGGGCTTACTGGAGCGTCAAATCTCTCGTCCACGTGTAGGTTGAGTTAATGAACTCCCTGTACAGGTGCAGCTGCACCTCCTACATCTACCGCTGCCTTGACATCCAAATTGGATAGAATGCCTACCACCTGCTGCCTTGCATCTGCCACAAAAGCCTTGTCTTCGGCCGTATCACAGATCGACCTACCTAGACGCCGTAACACCCATTCTGCTTTCGCAACTATTTTTTTAAATTCGCCCGAGTGCTCATTGCCTACGAAATCTCCTGTCAGCTTAAACAGTTCGTCTAGCTTCGCGGTAACTGCCGTCTTATCCTCTTCGAAGCTGAAAGGATACTCCGGCAGAATGAAACTAGCGTCTCTTCGGATAGCAGTACGCAGCATCTTCCTCATTTCATCTACCGTGGTACCCTTCAGCCCCCGCACGTCTAACTCGTAAGTTAACTCCTCTGCGCTCAACCTATTTACGTCCATCTTCTTGTTTTTTTTTTTTATTTATTATCCTATTCTCGAAGACGAGGCAAGGATGAACACAGACTTATCCTCCAAGGGGGTAACACACCAAATTCACAAAAAGGTATACACAAAAAAAAATAATTTCCCTACGATATTCGCGATAACGATCCTGGCACGATTTTTATTCTTCCTGGATCTTTGCCGAAGCTTTTGCCCCACGTTGGGCGCCAAAATGTTACCGTCGAAATCCCCGAGACCGATTGGGGTTGGGCGGAAGAACGCCAGCCGCTCAATGGAGAATGGCCGTGAGTTAAGATGGTAAGTTTGGGCGCCACGCAGTTGCCCTTCCGCTCAACACGCTTCTTACCTCTAGAACTGCGACTAGGGGGAGGAATCCAATCTCCACCAAAAAAAAATCCACACCAAAACAAAACAGCGAAAGAAAAAAAAAAAGGAAAGAGGGACCACAAACACTTGACTTCACAAATTACAATTTATTCCAAAAGCAAAAAAAACTTAAACCTAGCTTAAGTACTAACAATAGTTCTTGGAATGATTTTTACTTAACCAAAAAAAAAAATATATATATAAGGAAAACGTAAGTTAACAATCTAAGTTATATCTAAAAAAAGAAAATTGATTTATGGGCAAGCCCAGAGACAGAACACTACACAGGGGGACAAAAAAAAAAAAAAAATAAAAAAAAAAAAAAAACACCCGAAATTCAACGCGTCACCGCCAGGTTTCGAACCCACGTAGCCGCTGTCCGAAGAACCCTCGCGCCTTGTCCTTTTTTAACTTTAAAATTCATTTTTATTTAAAAAATCCATGATCCTTAAAAAATAGACAAAAATGATTAAATCTATCTTACTATCTAAACAATTCATGTTCTTAAAACTATCCTACTGACCCTTCACAGGTACTCTAAAATAATCTACACTTACTTATCTATTTGCCTTTCGGCGCCTACACTACTATTTGTTTTTTTTCCAATCCATGTGGATAATCTTTATTGTTTGTTCTTACTGGCCAAGAAAACTTGTAAAAAACTTGGCGCTCTAAACATTTTTTTTTTTAAATTTTCTTAAAACTAAACTTAAAATAAAATTACAAACTAACCCTAATAAAAACCTAAACTACCTTACTCTATGTCCGTGACATTGCGGACGCGTGTGCAAGGGCGTGTGCGGTGTTTATATGCTAGACATATATAAGCTACACGCCTTTGCTCACCTTTTTTTTTTTATTATTTAATTTTTTTTTTTTTTTTTTTTTTTTTTTTTTTTTTTTTTTTTTTTTTTTTATATATATATATATATATATATTCTTTTTTTTTTTTTTTTTTTTTTTTTTTTTTTTTTTTTTTTCTTACTTAACCTAACTTAAACCTACGTAAGTGGGCTGTTGTTCAACAGACCGACTATCACATTAATGGTGCTGTCAAAGGCGGAGACTGGTTCTGGTGTAACCACCAAAAGAAGTGCCGCTCCTTTGCACTCTCTCTCCTATCTCGAGCGGGGATCGCTCTACTGAACCGGAGTTGATCTTCGTGTTCACGAGCGATATCCGATTCATAGAGGAGTCGCCTGTCAACTGTTCGGCGTACAGCGTGGAAGATTATAGGACATCCACTCATGTCCTGAATCAGATTTAACGAATCTAAATAGAGAAAAGCCTCAGGTGGAATAAAGCCGGTGTGGCGTACCCTCTCATGATACATAAAGTTCGGGTAATAAGCCCCGAAGATCAGACTGTTGGTAGACATCATACACCTTGCAATGTGTCGTCGTGTTAAAGAAATTATAAAATTGTCTATTCTTTTCACGTTAGCCCTGTTGTACAGGACTTCGTTGGGATAGTACTTCTTGTACTCGGACTCAGGTGTCCGATACAACCGGAGACAGGTCCTAAGACATCGTCTCTCGAACACCCTCATCTTTTCCATCTGGGAAGGGCTCACACCGAACCATAGGGGACAACCATACACCATGATCGGCCGTATAAGGGCCATGTAGCAGATCACTTTCACCCTGGTATCAAGTTGGCTGCTGTAAAACAACCCCCTTGCCACAGCGAAGGCTTTTCTAGCATTGGCTAGAGTCCTTTCTATATGTTTGTGAAAATACAGAAAATTATCCAACCAAATGCCGAGATATCTGACTACACTTTTCACGATTAATGGCTGGCCCCGATGGCCAAAAATGCAAAACTCTTTCCAGTTCTTCCGCGTATCACTTGAAGCCTTGTGCACCGGGGCACGGAAAAGAATAGTTTCACATTTCAGGAAGTTGATAAGCAACTTCCAGTCATAACAAAATTCAGTTATTTTATTTGCATCCCGTTGCAACAGGGTGTTTATGACTACTACCTTCGGTGCTGATCTGTAAGCCACTAGGTCATCGGCATACGCGATTAGGTGCGGCATAGACCTTAGAAGATCTGCAGTAAATATGGCAAACAATAATGGGGATCCTACAGCCCCCTGTTGTAGACCGTTTTCTACACTAAATACTCTACTTGAAGTTACGCCGCCACATTTCACGACGAACTTCCTACCTGTTATCATATCATAAATCATGTATAGCAATGGTTTGTTTAGCCTAAGTCTGACCAACTTAAGGAAAAGGCCTTCTAACCAAACGGTATCAAATGCCTTTTCCAAGTCGAACAGACAGGCACCCGTACACTGATTTTTATCCATATTCCATTGTATGTCGGAAACCAACTTTGCAGCAGCATGTACTGTCGAATGCCCTGCCCTAAATCCAAACTGGTTGTCCGGCAGAATATTGTTGTCCTCGACCCATGCCTGCAGAGCTCTAATGACAATCTTTTCAAATGCCTTGCTGATGCAAGGAAGAAGACTTATCGACCGAAGATTAGACGGAATGCTTTTGTCTTTATCCCGTTTAGGGATTGGTTGCACTACAGCTGTCTTCCAATGTGCCGGGTAATGTGCATTACTTAGCGCATTGTTGAACAGTGTAGTGTAATTTTCCACTGCCGCCGGAGGGAGATGCTTGAGCACGATGTTCGGGATACCATCTGTCCCAGCCGATTTCTTGTTCTTAATGGCTTTAAAGACCCCTTGGAGATCTTCCTGAGTGATCACGATGTGATTTACATCGTTGTCGACGGGATTATTTGCCATATTTACGTCATCGAATCTGGTGAAACCAGGATTCTCAGATCGCCATCGACTGATCTCCTCACGGAGATAGAAGTGATTTACCAAGGCTCTGTTCTCTAGATCGTGATTTGTCCGTCTGACTTCGTTGACCTTATACACTTTCTCGAAAACTGCGCCTATGGTATTAACCTTCTCTTGGGGATCTTCGACCACGAAGAATTCGTTATCTAGCACGGACTCACCTGGATCTATATCAACTGATGTCAGTAGTTGTGCGTTGTCGTTTGTTCTCGGAAGTCGGACGATTGGAATGTCATTTTTATCTTTCCTCCTGAATAATTTATTTACTTGCGGGAACATACCCGGGTTGTTGGATCGTACAGCCCGGATTTTATTGCCCCAATGCAAGCTTATGGCAAGATTATAATTTATTTTTATTAGTTGTTGGAGGTTTTTGATCTCTGACTTCAGAGATCTGATTTCCGGACTTCTCGGATCTGCAAATCGTCTGTGCAAGAGTTTGAGTCTAGACAGCAGTCTACTTTTGTGCACGTGAAGTGCGTCGATGGTGGCATTCCGATAGACATCGCAGTCCTCGGTCGGCACAATCTTCGGTATTGTTCTGTCCATTGTACGCACTATGGCGTCGTCCATTTGTTTGAGGTACCCATCAACCTCCTCGTTCGATAGGTTTCTGTTCTTTGGCGGATTGATCGCACTCGACCGGAGTTCCATGGTTAAAGCCCTGGAGAAACGTGGCCAGCGAGCCTTATTGTAATTATAAGGATTTCGCTGGACATATTCCGCCAGATCAACCACCTCGTTCGGGAGTTGAATAACCGCTGAGAAAGCAAGATGATCACTATCGTACTCAATCGCGGTTAAACAATTCCGTGTGCTTGTGTCTACACCCTGTATTGTCAGTCGTCTGTCAATCAATAGTAGATCCAGATAATTCCCGCTTCTGGGAAATGAAGGTATTTCGGTTGCAAGCAAATCAGCCCTCAACTCATCATGCCCAATCAACCAGTTGTTCAAGGCGATCCCCCGTGCGCAATTCCTATTGCATCCCCAATCTTGATGTCTGGAGTTGAAATCTCCTGCAATGATATAATAAGTATCTTCCGAGCTCAGTCGGAGACAAGTGAAGAGAGTTTCGAGCTCTGGAATGAAATTATGTTCGAGATTGTTATTATCCGGTGCATAGAGAGTGATCACGTACAATCGCTTACCACCAGAGAGTGGAATGCGTGCGATACACGTCTCTAGCAAACGAAACCTACGCGCTTCATTGCTATACATGATATTATGATCAATAGTTTTTTTAACTAAAAGAGCGACTCCGCCTCCATTATGGGTGCGGTCTCTCCGAATAATATTGTAATTATTATACCTGAGGGTGTGCTTTTGGTTAAGCTTAGTTTCGCTAACCATTATCACATCAGGATTGTGGTCTCTCAACAGTTGGCCGAAGGAAAGTTTCCTGTTGGTCCCTATTAGAGAATTGACATTTATTGCAAGGATCTTAAGGTCGTCAGCTGCGCGTGCAGCCATTATATTGGGGCCGTTGTGGCTTGTTCGCCAGACAGTCTGGAGTAGATGACATCTATTCTGGCTGCCTGTTGAAGGAACTGCTGTTCTAAGCGAGCAGTCCGCTCTGCTTGTTCAGCAATGCATTTTTGCATCTGAGCCATCTGTGCCTGTATAGCCAGCAGGATGGAGCTCAGATCAGTATTTGCCTCCGGCTGCCGGATCACTGGGACCGTGACCGCCTTTGGCACTGTCTGTTGTGCCGGTCTTCTACCTGACGCCATTTGGGCATAGGAGATGGCAGGCGTAACAGCGGTGGCTGGAACGCGAGGCACTGGCTTTGCTGCCACCGTTTTTGGTGTCCCTCTTTCGAACTTGTTTTTGAGTTCTTGCACTTTTGGGCAGCCCCTGTAACTAGCGGGGTGCCCGTTAGTCCTACATAAAGCACATTTGAGGGTGCTCCTGTCCTCGACTTTGTCCTTTCCTAGAGGACATTCTCCACTACTGTGGTTCTTGGCGCATTTCACGCAGCGGAACTCCATCTTGCAGTTCGCCGCGGCATGCCCGAACCTCTGGCATCTAGCACACTGCATCGTGTGCTTACTTTTTTTTAATGTCTCCCACTTAATGACAACAGTCCCCAAGTGTTTAATTCGCTTGAGGAGCTCTTTGTTGCTATCGGGAGTTATCTGAACCAGGAACATAGGCAAACGCCTATTCTCCCTTCGTGCCACCGCAGTGACAAACGGCTTAACTCCTACTATGCGGAGATCGTCGCTCTGCGCCTGGCGCAGCACAGCGAGGATTTCCTCCGGATCCGTAGAAGGATCTACGCTCTTGAGGAGCAGAGTCTGGAGTTTTTCTCCTTTCGGGGTGTACGTGTAGTACTCATTCCCCGCCTTCTCCAACGCCTGCCTAATTAATTCGTGCACTGCCATATAGTGGCAGTACACGGTGTGCCTGAGGGGCATTCTATATTTTATCTCGTATGGGAGATCTAGTTTGTCTAAGTGTATTACAGCCCACTTACATAGATTTTGGAGATCCTTGGTCTCCGCACCGAAGATGTTTATAGGAGGGCATCTGGTTTTCGTAGGTTGTGTTTGTTGCTGCTGCTTTTTCGCTTGCTGCTGCTGTTGTTGTTTCTGATGTTTCTGCTGCTGCTGTTGTTGTTGCTGATGTTTCTGCTGCTGCTGCTGTTGACCCTGCGTTTTTTTTGGCGACTGCTGGGTGCCTTTTAGCAGCGCCTGTGGTATTTCTGGTGATTTTTGTTGTTGCTTTTGCTGGCATTGGCTGTCCAGCTGTTTTTGCGACTGTACGGCTTGTTGTCGCAGCCGTGCAGCCGCCTGAGCAGCTTTGCGCGCTGCCAACTTCTCCTTCATTACTTGGACGACGGCTGCCAGTTCCGCCTCCTGCTGCTCTATTTTGCGTTTCTTCACGCTGAGTTGGAGCTGGCGGCTCTCGATTCGTGAGAGACTTTGCTCAGCCTCCAGCTCTTCATCCTCTTCGTTGGCGGAGAAGGCCTGGTACCTGTTCCCCAGGCCCAGGTATCTCCCTTCTCCTTCTGCCGACTCGTATATAATCGAGTCGGCTAGTGTAGCCGCCGTTGCTGAGGGCGGCGCTGCTGGTGCTGATGTTGTTGGTAAGCTAGCCGCCGTCTTCTCTGCTGTTGTTATTGTTGCAGCTGCCGTTGTGGCCGATGCTAGTGCTGCTAGCGCAGATTTGGACGTTGTTGCCGCTACTGTGCTTGGTGCAGCTGTTGTCGCTGTTGTTGTTGCTGCCGTGTATATTGCAGCTATTTCGTCACCCGTTGATTTAGCTGGTGACGTCACGGTCGATGGCGTGGTCTTCTTCGCCTTCGATCTCTGGACCAGGTTAGGTGCGGGGTGAAGGGGCCTCCTCCTCTTCCCCCTCTCGCTTTCGCCATCTCTAGAGTGGCGTGATGAGCTGGCATCGGTCGAGAAGCCAGCATCATCTTCTGGTTGGCCAGCGCTGTGGCCTGATGTGCCACGCGTCGATCCACCTCTGCCCCCAGGCCACCCTCTCGGCCTCATTCTCCCTTCTCACTACACTGTTTGCCTTTATTGTTATTTTTTAAAAAAAAGAATTACGTGTCTCTGTCACTATCCCACCCTCGGTATTTGAACCGGGGCCTCCCACACCTGGGGTATGCACACTATGTACTAGGCCACAGGCTTCTTGCGGATCCTTGCTTCGGAATTGCACTTCACTCACTGATGTGATTTTTATTGCTGAGAATGATTTTGTTTTGTTTCACTTACACGTCCACTCGCTTTGAATGCCGGAGAGCGACTCTGATCGCGCCTTGTCCTTAACGATTCGGCCAACAAACCTATCCGAAAACCGGCGCGACAAAAGGCAGCTAGGTACACTTTACTACACGACAAATCTAATTACGTGATTATAAAAATAAATATGTGAAATAAGAAAAAATATAAAAAAAAAAAATAAAATAAACAGGGTGTACTTCTTTCCCAAAAACAAAAAAAATAAAAATAAATGAATCGATACAATTCAAATAAAAAAAAAGAAATTAATGCAATAGAAAGTAATAACTATATCAATCCAACAAAAGTAATTAAAAGAAATAAGATTAAAAAAAAAAAAAAAAAAAAAAAAAAAAAAAAATAGAATGAGTTTCCTTCCCCCATGTGGGAGAAGTCACCTGTCCTCTTCCTGGCCTCGTCGTTCAGCTCCGCTTCCCCGTCTGTGTACGTCACCTCCTGTCCCTTTCTTACTCTTATGTTTTTTTTTTTTTCCACTTTTTTTTCTTGTTATTATTCTTCACTTCTTTTTTTGCTTTTCGTTTTTTTTTTTTTTTTTTTTCAACTGACTTCGTCCTACCCTTATGTTTTTTTTTTTTTTATCCCACACTAGTGATTTTTTACTTTTAACTCTAGAACACCTGGTCTGGCGAACCACTTTTATTTCCTTAATAGGTCACAAATTTCACACAGTCTATCTATCTATTAAAGACTTTTCGCCACCCTATTAGCACCCGCCCGTATGTGTCTTCGCATGAATTTATCTCCCCTATGACCACTGGGTATATTCTGTGCGATCACCTTTTATTTTCTCTCGAATAGGAGTCGAAGGAAAACTCAGACTGACCCCTTACGCGTCACTTTATTCATCCACTTAGTAGCGCGTTTCGAAATGAATTCCATTCACCCCTGAAGAGGTAACAAAGAAAAGGAATACTCTCGGAAGTTTGATCAAATCGCAAAAGAAAAAAAAAAAAACTAGCAAACCCCGACACTTCTACTGTGCGGTTTTTTTTTTTTTTTTTTTAATTCCGCGGCCAGCCTACCGATAACTCGCGCGTCCGATCCAATCCGTAGCTTCTCACCAACTGCCCCCAAATCACGCTCAAACCCGCCTACATCCCAACGCCACCCACGCCATCCCGATCGGATGTTCACTCTCTCGTTCTCCTTGCGGGACGAACGTCTGTTGGATCGATCACCCGATCCAGGAGACCGCTATCCTTTCATCACGCGACACTAGGAACACCTCGCTTCCTAGAGAAGGAGAAAACCCAAGGCACACCAACGGGTTCGCACCCGCAGGAAAAAAAAGAAAGCTTAGCAGTCGCACTCGCCCTGCGTCGGTATTGAACATGCCAACCCTGCGCTACAACCATGCACCCTACACTCAGCGCTACTGGGATGATGTAACAATTACAGGATTCTAGCAACGTCACGATCAATGCCCCATACGCCCACCTCCCGTGACGAATCTGTAGCGTATTTCTAGGTGAAAACCTTTCAACAGTAGGAACCCATAATATTCCTCCCTTCCTTTCGAAAGGTTTTCACCGAGAAATATCCTAAAGAGCGTCGGTTTGGCGGTGATATGGTTTCAAATCCTTGACGTGCCATACCCCCGCTAACTTCCCCTTAGTGTCTGACAATTCGTATGTCCACGGAGACACTCTCCGCATCACCTCAAACGGTCCTACGTACTTCGGTGCAAGTTTGGCAGTGAAATACTTTGCCGCATCCGACAACACGAAGTTCTTCCTTAGCACCATGTCCTTCGGGTAGAGTTTGACGTCCCTCCGCCTCAGGTTATAGAACGTCTTACACTTTTTGGCTGCGTCCTGCAAACGACAACGTACATCAGCGAAAAGCTCCTTTAGAGCTGCCGTACGTGCTTCCATGCCCTCGGCTCTATCCGCCCTATAACCATCGGCGGGAATCGGAGAGTTTTCCCCACTAACCGACATTTCCCGACCGAACAATACGAAGAACGGAGTCGTCTTCAGAACCTCGTGCGTCGAGTTCCGGATCGCACATGCTACCTTCGGGAGAAGTATATCCCAAGTGCGGTGATTGTCAGACACGTATGCTCGTAGCATGGTCTTAACGGTCTGATTATATCGCTCAGCCGGATTGGCCTGTGGGTGGTAAAATGCCGTGAAGTCTAACGTAACGCCGTACGTAGTCGCCATCTCAGACATTTCCCTGCTCTTGAACTGTACGCCATTGTCACAAACGATCCACCTAGGGACACCAAACACCAAGAATACCTGCTCCTCCAGAATAATCCTGACCGATCTAGCAGTAGCTGACCTAACAGGAAAGAACAGCGGAAACTTAGAGAAATGGTCAACCACTGTAAGGATATACTGAAAGCCCCTCGTAGATCTTGGTAGCGGTCCCACAAAGTCAACGCATAGCATCTCCCACGGCTTGGAAACATGGCACCGGGACGCCAAGAGTCCTGCGGGTTTCTGCAGGTCGGGTTTGATTGCTTGGCAAACTGGACATCCTCGCACATAACGCGCAATACTCTGCCTCATCCTAGGCCAATAGTATTGCCGGGACACCTTGTCCATGGTCTTCTGTACCCCACCATGTCCGCTTAAGACGTCGTCGTGGCACTGTTGAAGGATCTTGGCTCTCCCTTCCCTTGGAATGACACGTTTCCACTGTTCTTCCTCTGAAACTAGCTTTGGAAACTTGGCTGGCACATGCTTAAGAAGGGCTCCGCTATCAATTCGCCAATCCGGGTACCTCTCACCACTCTCATTCACCATCTGACACATCTTAAGGTACCAGGGATCCTGGGTAGCGACGGTGACCGTTGCTACTTCCTCATTTGCCCTAGATAAGGCATCGGGTACAAGATGTTCTCTCCCTTTCCGATGGACGATGGTGAAGTCGAACTGCTGCAATCTGACGGCCCACCGAGCCAACCTACCCTGTGGATCTTTCAAATTGTTCAGCCAGACTAAAGAGTGATGATCGGTCACCACCGTGAACTTACTGCCTTCCAGATATGGGCGAAGCTTCTCTATTGCCCAAATCACGGCAAGACACTCTCGCTCGGTCGTAGAGAAGTTTCGCTCAGTTCTGGTAAGCGTGCGGCTAAGATAGCTCACCACTTTCTCTCCCTCGTCAGGTACCTCCTGAGTAAGTACAGCCCCTATACCTACGCCAGAGGCATCTGTGTGCACAGTGAAGGGCAGGTCGAAGTTCGGACAAGTAAGAATCGGTGCCCGTACTAATCTATCCTTCAATGTCCGGAAAGCCACCTCACACTTGTCTGTCCACTCGAACTTCCTTTTCTTTTTTAACAGCTCGGTGATTGGAGCAATGAGATCGGAGAAGTTGTGGACGAAACGACGATACCAGGAGACCATCCCGATGAACCTCCGCACCCCGGATACCGCGGTTGGCCTCGGATACTCGACCATACACCGTACTTTCTCCGGATCGACAAGAAGACCCTTCTCATTCACGAGATAGCCCAAGTACCTCAACTCTGACTTGCAGAACTCGCATTTTTCCCGACTTAATACCAGCCCCGCCTCCTGGATACGCGTCAACACTTCCCTTAGCACTTCCAAATGCTGCTCAAAAGTCTCCGTGACGATAATGACATCGTCGAGGTACACAAACACGTTGGGTTCAAGGTCGGCTCCGATGATTGTATCAATAAAACGTTGCCAAGTCGCTGGAGCGTTATGAAGGCCAAATGGCATGCGGCGGAATTGATACAACCCCTTCCCGGGAATAGTAAACGCGGTGTACCTCTTCGAAGACTCGGCCATGGGTATCTGCCAGTAAGCGGACTTGATATCCAAGGAGGAGAGGAATTTTGCGTTTCTCAACTTGTCGAGAGTGGCGGACACATAGGGAATGGGGTACGCATCGCGCTCAGTCACCTGGTTAAGTTTGCGAAAATCCACGCAGAAGCGGTACTTCCCATCCTTTTTCTTAATCAGCAGGATAGGCGAAGACCAAGGACTGGACGAAGGCTCAATCACTCCCGCTTGAAGCATCTCATCCACCTCTTTGTTGATTTGGCTCTGTACTATCGGAGAAACTGGATAATACCGTTGTTTGATGGGTTCGGCGTGGGTTCTGATGACGTGCTCCACCCGGTTAGTACAACCCAATTCTTCACCCATGGTGCTGAATATGTTGTCCACCAAGACCTCTAGCTCCTCCCGTTGCGCTGATGAAAGCCTCTCCCTTCCTTCACTGACGCACACCTCGTCAGCAAAATTCCACACTCGCTTGGCTAAATCTGGCACAATACCGAACTGCTCCCAAAAATCGGCCCCCAGGATAAGGCTGTGTGCTAGTTTCGGAATGACGAGAACCTCCATCACCTTCACGTTGCCCTCCAACCTGAGAGGAACGCTAACTGCCCCTAAGACTTCGACCCCTTCCCCATTTGCTACGGTTACGGATTCTATATCGACCTTAGCTACAGAACAACCTAACGACCTTACCGAGGCCCATCCTGGCCCACCAAGAATCGTGCGAGAAGCTCCAGAATCCAGCAACCCTAACAACTGCACCCCATAAATATCCACATTAAGATATGGACGACGATCACCACCCCTGCTTTGTAACATAAAGTCAAGCGCTGCAGAAGGAAATAGCGCTTGACATGCGGAATCGAACACCTGACTCAACGACCCGCCTGTCCTTGAGTCCCTACCCCGTTTCCCGCGGCAGACGTCTGAGGAGAGCAACGTGGACAACGACTGCGAATAACCCCAGCAGTGTTGCACCCGTAGCACCGAACCGGTTGTGGGCACCTGGCCGCGATGTGACCCGGCTCCTTGCATCTGAAGCAAGATAAAGGTGTCGGAGCCCTGAACGATGTTGCGGCAATAGCTGGTGCCTCCTCATGAGCTGGAACCCCAACGTAAGCCAGATCTGGCTCGAGAAGTGCCATTCTCCGAGTCGGGGGAGGCGCGAAACTTTCCACTAAGTAGCGTGTAGCTTCGAGACGGTGCCCGACCTCCACAAGATGGTCCAGAGATTTTATCTCTACCAAGGCCATTTGCGATTGGTAGAATGGTGAGAGGTTCCGGCGAATCTGTTTCAGCTTCGTCTCTTCACTACACTGCTCACTTAGACGGTCGAAAAGGCACTGCATCACGCTAACGTAGATCCCGATTGTCTCCGACTGTCCTTGGGTTCTACCCCTGATCTCCGCCCACAGTCGCTCCTCGTACCCCGGCGGTAGAAACTCAGCCCTCAAACTATCTAACAGACCCCGCCAATTTCGAAAACGGAGTTTATTCGCCCTGTACCATATGGCAGCCTTCCCCTCGAACAAATCGTAAGCGGACAAATACACCTCGTCCGTGGTGAATCCCCTGGCTTCCCTCAACTCCTCCACTTTCTCAAGGAAGCTGGTGACCGACTGACCCGATTCTCCGCTAAATTTAAGACCCCACTTCATCACCGGTACCATTTTCGTTGGTGGCAAGAGTGGTGATGACGCGGCTCTGGGATGGGAATAGGTGACTGGGCTTACTGGAGCGTCAAATCTCTCGTCCACGTGTAGGTTGAGTTAATGAACTCCCTGTACAGGTGCAGCTGCACCTCCTACATCTACCGCTGCCTTGACATCCAAATTGGATAGAATGCCTACCACCTGCTGCCTTGCATCTGCCACAAAAGCCTTGTCTTCGGCCGTATCACAGATCGACCTACCTAGACGCCGTAACACCCATTCTGCTTTCGCAACTATTTTTTTAAATTCGCCCGAGTGCTCATTGCCTACGAAATCTCCTGTCAGCTTAAACAGTTCGTCTAGCTTCGCGGTAACTGCCGTCTTATCCTCTTCGAAGCTGAAAGGATACTCCGGCAGAATGAAACTAGCGTCTCTTCGGATAGCAGTACGCAGCATCTTCCTCATTTCATCTACCGTGGTACCCTTCAGCCCCCGCACGTCTAACTCGTAAGTTAACTCCTCTGCGCTCAACCTATTTACGTCCATCTTCTTGTTTTTTTTTTTTTATTTATTATCCTATTCTCGAAGACGAGGCAAGGATGAACACAGACTTATCCTCCAAGGGGGTAACACACCAAATTCACAAAAAGGTATACACAAAAAAAAATAATTTCCCTACGATATTCGCGATAACGATCCTGGCACGATTTTTATTCTTCCTGGATCTTTGCCGAAGCTTTTGCCCCACGTTGGGCGCCAAAATGTTACCGTCGAAATCCCCGAGACCGATTGGGGTTGGGCGGAAGAACGCCAGCCGCTCAATGGAGAATGGCCGTGAGTTAAGATGGTAAGTTTGGGCGCCACGCAGTTGCCCTTCCGCTCAACACGCTTCTTACCTCTAGAACTGCGACTAGGGGGAGGAATCCAATCTCCACCAAAAAAAAATCCACACCAAAACAAAACAGCGAAAGAAAAAAAAAAAGGAAAGAGGGACCACAAACACTTGACTTCACAAATTACAATTTATTCCAAAAGCAAAAAAAACTTAAACCTAGCTTAAGTACTAACAATAGTTCTTGGAATGATTTTTACTTAACCAAAAAAAAAAATATATATATAAGGAAAACGTAAGTTAACAATCTAAGTTATATCTAAAAAAAGAAAATTGATTTATGGGCAAGCCCAGAGACAGAACACTACACAGGGGGACAAAAAAAAAAAAATAAAAAAAAAAAAAAAACACCCGAAATTCAACGCGTCACCGCCAGGTTTCGAACCCACGTAGCCGCTGTCCGAAGAACCCTCGCGCCTTGTCCTTAACGATTCGGCCAACAAACCTATCCGAAAACCGGCGCGACAAAAGGCAGCTAGGTACACTTTACTACACGACAAATCTAATTACGTGATTATAAAAATAAATATGTGAAATAAGAAAAAATATAAAAAAAATAAAATAAACAGGGTGTACTTCTTTCCCAAAAACAAAAAAAATAAAAATAAATGAATCGATACAATTCAAATAAAAAAAAAGAAATTAATGCAATAGAAAGTAATAACTATATCAATCCAACAAAAGTAATTAAAAGAAATAAGATTAAAAAAAAAAAAAAAAAAAAAAAAAAAAAAAAAAAATAGAATGAGTTTCCTTCCCCCATGTGGGAGAAGTCACCTGTCCTCTTCCTGGCCTCGTCGTTCAGCTCCGCTTCCCCGTCTGTGTACGTCACCTCCTGTCCCTTTCTTACTCTTATGTTTTTTTTTTTTTCCACTTTTTTTTCTTGTTATTATTCTTCACTTCTTTTTTTGCTTTTCGTTTTTTTTTTTTTTTTTTTTCAACTGACTTCGTCCTACCCTTATGTTTTTTTTTTTTTTTATCCCACACTAGTGATTTTTTACTTTTAACTCTAGAACACCTGGTCTGGCGAACCACTTTTATTTCCTTAATAGGTCACAAATTTCACACAGTCTATCTATCTATTAAAGACTTTTCGCCACCCTATTAGCACCCGCCCGTATGTGTCTTCGCATGAATTTATCTCCCCTATGACCACTGGGTATATTCTGTGCGATCACCTTTTATTTTCTCTCGAATAGGAGTCGAAGGAAAACTCAGACTGACCCCTTACGCGTCACTTTATTCATCCACTTAGTAGCGCGTTTCGAAATGAATTCCATTCACCCCTGAAGAGGTAACAAAGAAAAGGAATACTCTCGGAAGTTTGATCAAATCGCAAAAGAAAAAAAAAAAAACTAGCAAACCCCGACACTTCTACTGTGCGGTTTTTTTTTTTTTTTTTTTTAATTCCGCGGCCAGCCTACCGATAACTCGCGCGTCCGATCCAATCCGTAGCTTCTCACCAACTGCCCCCAAATCACGCTCAAACCCGCCTACATCCCAACGCCACCCACGCCATCCCGATCGGATGTTCACTCTCTCGTTCTCCTTGCGGGACGAACGTCTGTTGGATCGATCACCCGATCCAGGAGACCGCTATCCTTTCATCACGCGACACTAGGAACACCTCGCTTCCTAGAGAAGGAGAAAACCCAAGGCACACCAACGGGTTCGCACCCGCAGGAAAAAAAAGAAAGCTTAGCAGTCGCACTCGCCCTGCGTCGGTATTGAACATGCCAACCCTGCGCTACAACCATGCACCCTACACTCAGCGCTACTGGGATGATGTAACAATTACAGGATTCTAGCAACGTCACGATCAATGCCCCATACGCCCACCTCCCGTGACGAATCTGTAGCGTATTTCTAGGTGAAAACCTTTCAACAGTAGGAACCCATAATATTCCTCCCTTCCTTTCGAAAGGTTTTCACCGAGAAATATCCTAAAGAGCGTCGGTTTGGCGGTGATATGGTTTCAAATCCTTGACGTGCCATACCCCCGCTAACTTCCCCTTAGTGTCTGACAATTCGTATGTCCACGGAGACACTCTCCGCATCACCTCAAACGGTCCTACGTACTTCGGTGCAAGTTTGGCAGTGAAATACTTTGCCGCATCCGACAACACGAAGTTCTTCCTTAGCACCATGTCCTTCGGGTAGAGTTTGACGTCCCTCCGCCTCAGGTTATAGAACGTCTTACACTTTTTGGCTGCGTCCTGCAAACGACAACGTACATCAGCGAAAAGCTCCTTTAGAGCTGCCGTACGTGCTTCCATGCCCTCGGCTCTATCCGCCCTATAACCATCGGCGGGAATCGGAGAGTTTTCCCCACTAACCGACATTTCCCGACCGAACAATACGAAGAACGGAGTCGTCTTCAGAACCTCGTGCGTCGAGTTCCGGATCGCACATGCTACCTTCGGGAGAAGTATATCCCAAGTGCGGTGATTGTCAGACACGTATGCTCGTAGCATGGTCTTAACGGTCTGATTATATCGCTCAGCCGGATTGGCCTGTGGGTGGTAAAATGCCGTGAAGTCTAACGTAACGCCGTACGTAGTCGCCATCTCAGACATTTCCCTGCTCTTGAACTGTACGCCATTGTCACAAACGATCCACCTAGGGACACCAAACACCAAGAATACCTGCTCCTCCAGAATAATCCTGACCGATCTAGCAGTAGCTGACCTAACAGGAAAGAACAGCGGAAACTTAGAGAAATGGTCAACCACTGTAAGGATATACTGAAAGCCCCTCGTAGATCTTGGTAGCGGTCCCACAAAGTCAACGCATAGCATCTCCCACGGCTTGGAAACATGGCACCGGGACGCCAAGAGTCCTGCGGGTTTCTGCAGGTCGGGTTTGATTGCTTGGCAAACTGGACATCCTCGCACATAACGCGCAATACTCTGCCTCATCCTAGGCCAATAGTATTGCCGGGACACCTTGTCCATGGTCTTCTGTACCCCACCATGTCCGCTTAAGACGTCGTCGTGGCACTGTTGAAGGATCTTGGCTCTCCCTTCCCTTGGAATGACACGTTTCCACTGTTCTTCCTCTGAAACTAGCTTTGGAAACTTGGCTGGCACATGCTTAAGAAGGGCTCCGCTATCAATTCGCCAATCCGGGTACCTCTCACCACTCTCATTCACCATCTGACACATCTTAAGGTACCAGGGATCCTGGGTAGCGACGGTGACCGTTGCTACTTCCTCATTTGCCCTAGATAAGGCATCGGGTACAAGATGTTCTCTCCCTTTCCGATGGACGATGGTGAAGTCGAACTGCTGCAATCTGACGGCCCACCGAGCCAACCTACCCTGTGGATCTTTCAAATTGTTCAGCCAGACTAAAGAGTGATGATCGGTCACCACCGTGAACTTACTGCCTTCCAGATATGGGCGAAGCTTCTCTATTGCCCAAATCACGGCAAGACACTCTCGCTCGGTCGTAGAGAAGTTTCGCTCAGTTCTGGTAAGCGTGCGGCTAAGATAGCTCACCACTTTCTCTCCCTCGTCAGGTACCTCCTGAGTAAGTACAGCCCCTATACCTACGCCAGAGGCATCTGTGTGCACAGTGAAGGGCAGGTCGAAGTTCGGACAAGTAAGAATCGGTGCCCGTACTAATCTATCCTTCAATGTCCGGAAAGCCACCTCACACTTGTCTGTCCACTCGAACTTCCTTTTCTTTTTTAACAGCTCGGTGATTGGAGCAATGAGATCGGAGAAGTTGTGGACGAAACGACGATACCAGGAGACCATCCCGATGAACCTCCGCACCCCGGATACCGCGGTTGGCCTCGGATACTCGACCATACACCGTACTTTCTCCGGATCGACAAGAAGACCCTTCTCATTCACGAGATAGCCCAAGTACCTCAACTCTGACTTGCAGAACTCGCATTTTTCCCGACTTAATACCAGCCCCGCCTCCTGGATACGCGTCAACACTTCCCTTAGCACTTCCAAATGCTGCTCAAAAGTCTCCGTGACGATAATGACATCGTCGAGGTACACAAACACGTTGGGTTCAAGGTCGGCTCCGATGATTGTATCAATAAAACGTTGCCAAGTCGCTGGAGCGTTATGAAGGCCAAATGGCATGCGGCGGAATTGATACAACCCCTTCCCGGGAATAGTAAACGCGGTGTACCTCTTCGAAGACTCGGCCATGGGTATCTGCCAGTAAGCGGACTTGATATCCAAGGAGGAGAGGAATTTTGCGTTTCTCAACTTGTCGAGAGTGGCGGACACATAGGGAATGGGGTACGCATCGCGCTCAGTCACCTGGTTAAGTTTGCGAAAATCCACGCAGAAGCGGTACTTCCCATCCTTTTTCTTAATCAGCAGGATAGGCGAAGACCAAGGACTGGACGAAGGCTCAATCACTCCCGCTTGAAGCATCTCATCCACCTCTTTGTTGATTTGGCTCTGTACTATCGGAGAAACTGGATAATACCGTTGTTTGATGGGTTCGGCGTGGGTTCTGATGACGTGCTCCACCCGGTTAGTACAACCCAATTCTTCACCCATGGTGCTGAATATGTTGTCCACCAAGACCTCTAGCTCCTCCCGTTGCGCTGATGAAAGCCTCTCCCTTCCTTCACTGACGCACACCTCGTCAGCAAAATTCCACACTCGCTTGGCTAAATCTGGCACAATACCGAACTGCTCCCAAAAATCGGCCCCCAGGATAAGGCTGTGTGCTAGTTTCGGAATGACGAGAACCTCCATCACCTTCACGTTGCCCTCCAACCTGAGAGGAACGCTAACTGCCCCTAAGACTTCGACCCCTTCCCCATTTGCTACGGTTACGGATTCTATATCGACCTTAGCTACAGAACAACCTAACGACCTTACCGAGGCCCATCCTGGCCCACCAAGAATCGTGCGAGAAGCTCCAGAATCCAGCAACCCTAACAACTGCACCCCATAAATATCCACATTAAGATATGGACGACGATCACCACCCCTGCTTTGTAACATAAAGTCAAGCGCTGCAGAAGGAAATAGCGCTTGACATGCGGAATCGAACACCTGACTCAACGACCCGCCTGTCCTTGAGTCCCTACCCCGTTTCCCGCGGCAGACGTCTGAGGAGAGCAACGTGGACAACGACTGCGAATAACCCCAGCAGTGTTGCACCCGTAGCACCGAACCGGTTGTGGGCACCTGGCCGCGATGTGACCCGGCTCCTTGCATCTGAAGCAAGATAAAGGTGTCGGAGCCCTGAACGATGTTGCGGCAATAGCTGGTGCCTCCTCATGAGCTGGAACCCCAACGTAAGCCAGATCTGGCTCGAGAAGTGCCATTCTCCGAGTCGGGGGAGGCGCGAAACTTTCCACTAAGTAGCGTGTAGCTTCGAGACGGTGCCCGACCTCCACAAGATGGTCCAGAGATTTTATCTCTACCAAGGTAATTTGCGATTGGTAGAATGGTGAGAGGTTCCGGCGAATCTGTTTCAGCTTCGTCTCTTCACTACACTGCTCACTTAGACGGTCGAAAAGGCACTGCATCACGCTAACGTAGATCCCGATTGTCTCCGACTGTCCTTGGGTTCTACCCCTGATCTCCGCCCACAGTCGCTCCTCGTACCCCGGCGGTAGAAACTCAGCCCTCAAACTATCTAACAGACCCCGCCAATTTCGAAAACGGAGTTTATTCGCCCTGTACCATATGGCAGCCTTCCCCTCGAACAAATCGTAAGCGGACAAATACACCTCGTCCGTGGTGAATCCCCTGGCTTCCCTCAACTCCTCCACTTTCTCAAGGAAGCTGGTGACCGACTGACCCGATTCTCCGCTAAATTTAAGACCCCACTTCATCACCGGTACCATTTTCGTTGGTGGCAAGAGTGGTGATGACGCGGCTCTGGGATGGGAATAGGTGACTGGGCTTACTGGAGCGTCAAATCTCTCGTCCACGTGTAGGTTGAGTTCCTGAACTCCCTGTACAGGTGCAGCTGCACCTCCTACATCTACCGCTGCCTTGACATCCAAATTGGATAGAATGCCTACCACCTGCTGCCTTGCATCTGCCACAAAAGCCTTGTCTTCGGCCGTATCACAGATCGACCTACCTAGACGCCGTAACACCCATTCTGCTTTCGCAACTATTTTTTTAAATTCGCCCGAGTGCTCATTGCCTACGAAATCTCCTGTCAGCTTAAACAGTTCGTCTAGCTTCGCGGTAACTGCCGTCTTATCCTCTTCGAAGCTGAAAGGATACTCCGGCAGAATGAAACTAGCGTCTCTTCGGATAGCAGTACGCAGCATCTTCCTCATTTCATCTACCGTGGTACCCTTCAGCCCCCGCACGTCTAACTCGTAAGTTAACTCCTCTGCGCTCAACCTATTTACGTCCATCTTCTTGTTTTTTTTTTTTATTTATTATCCTATTCTCGAAGACGAGGCAAGGATGAACACAGACTTATCCTCCAAGGGGGTAACACACCAAATTCACAAAAAGGTATACACAAAAAAAAATAATTTCCCTACGATATTCGCGATAACGATCCTGGCACGATTTTTATTCTTCCTGGATCTTTGCCGAAGCTTTTGCCCCACGTTGGGCGCCAAAATGTTACCGTCGAAATCCCCGAGACCGATTGGGGTTGGGCGGAAGAACGCCAGCCGCTCAATGGAGAATGGCCGTGAGTTAAGATGGTAAGTTTGGGCGCCACGCAGTTGCCCTTCCGCTCAACACGCTTCTTACCTCTAGAACTGCGACTAGGGGGAGGAATCCAATCTCCACCAAAAAAAAATCCACACCAAAACAAAACAGCGAAAGAAAAAAAAAAAGGAAAGAGGGACCACAAACACTTGACTTCACAAATTACAATTTATTCCAAAAGCAAAAAAAACTTAAACCTAGCTTAAGTACTAACAATAGTTCTTGGAATGATTTTTACTTAACCAAAAAAAAAAATATATATATAAGGAAAACGTAAGTTAACAATCTAAGTTATATCTAAAAAAAGAAAATTGATTTATGGGCAAGCCCAGAGACAGAACACTACACAGGGGGACAAAAAAAAAAAAAATAAAAAAAAAAAAAAACACCCGAAATTCAACGCGTCACCGCCAGGTTTCGAACCCACGTAGCCGCTGTCCGAAGAACCCTCGCGCCTTGTCCTTTTTTTTTTTTTTTTGTTTGTAATTTTGTTTTTATTTTATTAAATTTAACTTACATGCTAGACAAAAGAACTTAAAACTAGCTTAACTAACTTAACAATTCATAAATTCATAAATTGTTCTTAATACTAACCTACTGACCCTATGCGGGTACTCTAAGCTAATCTAATCTACTTTATAATGTGCCTTTCGGCTTAATCAACTTGTTTTTTTAGTCTTTAGTGACAAACTTCATTTATTTATTTATTTATTTGCCAAGAAAACTTATAAAAAACTTGGCTAAACTTAACTTAATTACTTAACCTACCTTATACTAACTTACCCTAACATAAAACTTAGGACTATCTTAACTATGTCCGTAACAGTACGGACGCGTGCACCAGGGCGTATGTGTTATGTATATGCTTAACATATATAATTTATACGCCGTGGTGCACCTTTTTTTTTGGGTTTTTGGGTATTATAATTCTTTTTTTTTTTTTTTTTTTTTTTTTTTTTTTTTTTTTTTTGAAATTTTTTTTTGTTTTACATTTTTTTTTTTTTTTTTTTTTTTTTTTTTTTTTTTTTTTTTTTTTTTTTTTTTTTTTTCCCTTAATAACTACCTTAAAACCTATGTAAGTTGGCCACCATGGTCAACTACCGGATCGTTTAAAAGGCCAGCGGTGCCGGAGACTGGTTTTGGTGTAACCACCAGTAAAATTGCCGATCTTTGGCAGACTGCTTCCTATCTCGAGCGGGGATCGCTCGGCTGAACCGAAGAAGATCCTCGTGGGTGCGAGCGACATCCGGTTCGTATTGGAGTCGCCTGTCCACTGTTCGGCGTACGACATGGAAGATTACAGGGCATCCGTCTGTATCCTGTATTAGGCCAATCATGTCTAAATAGAGGAATGCTTCGGGAGGAATAAAGCCGTTAAGGCGCACCCTTTCATGGTACATAATATTGGGGTAGTAAGCCCCGAAGATCAGACTGTTGGGAGAAGTCATAGCTCGTGCAATGTGTCTTCTGATCAGCTTAATAATAAAATTATCTATCCTGTTCAAGTTTGCCTCGTTGTACAGGACCTCGTTAGGATAGTACTTCTTGTACTCAGACTCGGGTGTACGATACAACCGGAGACAGGACCGAAGACACTGTCTCTCGAACAACCTCATCTTTTCCATCTGGGAAGGACTCACGTTGAACCACAACGGACAACCGTACGCCATAATTGGCCTGATGAGGGCCATGTAGCAGATTACCTTCACCCTGGTATCAAGTTGGCTGCTGTAAAACAACCTCCTTGCCGCAGCAAAGGCCTTTCTGGCTTTCGTCAGAGCAATATCTATATGTTTGTCAAAATACAGATATTGATCCAGCCAAATGCCAAGATATCTAACCACACTTTTCACAGCTAACGGCCGTCCTTGCGGGTCAACTATGCCGAACTTGCGCCAGTTTAAGCGAATATCCCGCGACGCCATGTACAACGGGGTCCTGAAAAGGGTAGTTTCGCACTTCAGGAAGTTGATAACCAACTTCCAGTCGTCGCAAAATCGCTGAATTTTCTCGAAGTCACGCTGCAACAAGATATTTATTACCTCGACCTTCGGACCTGATCTGTACGCTACTAGGTCGTCGGCGTACGCAATTAAGTGCGGCATGGAACCTATAAGTTCTGCAGTGAATATTGAAAACAAGATCGGCGAACCAATCGCCCCCTGTTGTAGACCATTTTTAATGTCAAAGACCGTAGTGGAAGTTACGTCGCCACTTTTCACGACGAACTTTCTACCTGTTATCATGTCATAGATCATGTATAGCAGTGGTTTACTTATTCCGAGCCTGACTAACTTGAAGAAGAGGCCCTCCAACCAAACGGTGTCAAACGCCTTCTCCAGATCAATCAGACAGGCACCCGTGCACTGATTTTTGTTTTTGTTCCACTGAATGTCGGAAACCAGCTTTGACGCGGCATGTATGGTATCATGGCCCGCCCTGAATCCGAACTGGTTATCCGGTATGATTTTATTTTCATCAACCCATTGCTTCAGAACTCTAATGACTATCTTTTCAAAAACCTTGCTTATGCAAGGAAGAAGACTGATCGACCGGAGATTTGTCGGAATGGACTTGTCTTTGTCCCGTTTAGGGATCGGTTGCACTACAGCTGTTTTCCAGTGCGAAGGGTAATATGCATTACTCAGCGCATTGTTGAACAACGTTGTGTAAATTTGAACTGCTGCGGGGGGAAGGTGGCGAAGCACAATATTTGATATTCCATCGATTCCCGCTGACTTTTTCTTCTTCATCGAGTTAAAGATACTCTGGAGATCTTCTTGCGAAATCAAGATGTGATTTCTATCATTGGCGACGGCATTATGTGCCAAATTATCGTCACTGAACCTGGTGAATCCTTGATTCTCGGATCGCCATTGACTTATCTCGTTGCGGAGATAGAAGTGGTTTAGCAAGGCTCTGTTTTCCAGGTCGTGATTCGGCCTACTAACTAAGTTGACCGTATACACTCGCTGAAACACGGCACCAATAGCTTTCACCTTCTCCTGGGGATCCTCAACCACAAAGAAGTCATTGTCTAGCACTGCCCTATCTGGATCGATGCCAACTGAAGTCAGTAATTGTTCGTTAGTTATCGTTCTGGGAAGTCGAACGGTCTGAATGTCGTTTTGATCTTTCCTCCGGAATATTTTATTTACTTGCGGGAACATACCCGGGTTGTTGGATCGTACAGCCCGGATTTTATTGCCCCAGTGCAAGCTTATAGCCAAGCTATAATTTATTCTTATTAACTGTTGGAGGTTCTTGATCTCCGACTTCAGTGCCCTGACTTCCGCGTTTTGCGGATCTGTAAACCGCCTGTGCAAGAGTTTGAGTCTTGACAGCAGCCTACTTTTGTGCACGTGAAGTGCATCGATGGTAGCATTTCGATAAACATCGCTGTCGCGCCTTGTCCTTAACGATTCGGCCAACAAACCTATCCGAAAACCGGCGCGACAAAAGGCAGCTAGGTACACTTTACTACACGACAAATCTAATTACGTGATTATAAAAATAAATATGTGAAATAAGAAAAAATATAAAAAAAATAAAATAAACAGGGTGTACTTCTTTCCCAAAAACAAAAAAAATAAAAATAAATGAATCGATACAATTCAAATAAAAAAAAAGAAATTAATGCAATAGAAAGTAATAACTATATCAATCCAACAAAAGTAATTAAAAGAAATAAGATTAAAAAAAAAAAAAAAAAAAAAAAAAAAATAGAATGAGTTTCCTTCCCCCATGTGGGAGAAGTCACCTGTCCTCTTCCTGGCCTCGTCGTTCAGCTCCGCTTCCCCGTCTGTGTACGTCACCTCCTGTCCCTTTCTTACTCTTATGTTTTTTTTTTTTTCCACTTTTTTTTCTTGTTATTATTCTTCACTTCTTTTTTTGCTTTTCGTTTTTTTTTTTTTTTTTTTTCAACTGACTTCGTCCTACCCTTTTGTTTTTTTTTTTTTTTATCCCACACTAGTGATTTTTTACTTTTAACTCTAGAACACCTGGTCTGGCGAACCACTTTTATTTCCTTAATAGGTCACAAATTTCACACAGTCTATCTATCTATTAAAGACTTTTCGCCACCCTATTAGCACCCGCCCGTATGTGTCTTCGCATGAATTTATCTCCCCTATGACCACTGGGTATATTCTGTGCGATCACCTTTTATTTTCTCTCGAATAGGAGTCGAAGGAAAACTCAGACTGACCCCTTACGCGTCACTTTATTCATCCACTTAGTAGCGCGTTTCGAAATGAATTCCATTCACCCCTGAAGAGGTAACAAAGAAAAGGAATACTCTCGGAAGTTTGATCAAATCGCAAAAGAAAAAAAAAAAAACTAGCAAACCCCGACACTTCTACTGTGCGGTTTTTTTTTTTTTTTTTTTTTAATTCCGCGGCCAGCCTACCGATAACTCGCGCGTCCGATCCAATCCGTAGCTTCTCACCAACTGCCCCCAAATCACGCTCAAACCCGCCTACATCCCAACGCCACCCACGCCATCCCGATCGGATGTTCACTCTCTCGTTCTCCTTGCGGGACGAACGTCTGTTGGATCGATCACCCGATCCAGGAGACCGCTATCCTTTCATCACGCGACACTAGGAACACCTCGCTTCCTAGAGAAGGAGAAAACCCAAGGCACACCAACGGGTTCGCACCCGCAGGAAAAAAAAGAAAGCTTAGCAGTCGCACTCGCCCTGCGTCGGTATTGAACATGCCAACCCTGCGCTACAACCATGCACCCTACACTCAGCGCTACTGGGATGATGTAACAATTACAGGATTCTAGCAACGTCACGATCAATGCCCCATACGCCCACCTCCCGTGACGAATCTGTAGCGTATTTCTAGGTGAAAACCTTTCAACAGTAGGAACCCATAATACCCACCAATGTGTCATGTGCAAAAAAAAGAGTTCACGTGTTTTAAATGTGGTGTTCGTGGGCACATAGCCAAAAATTGCTACAGCAATAAACTAGTTTTGATTGTCAGTGAAAGCAACAACAACAGTCATCACCCACAGCTAAGCAGCGCTGATAACAACGAAGACGTTTTAAATGTAAACAACATCCATGCAGAAAACATCAACAACGTGTCTAAGCGCAGTACCGGTCGGATCATGCCAAAGTGTAGTCCAATTTCTAATGACTTTGAAAATGAAATTTCTTACATATTCACCGATGGACATTCCGAATGTGCGTGTACTTTGATGTCGCTCTTGGACTCAGGGAATCCGATAAGCTTTGTTCAAGAAAAGTTCCTGCCGCAGACTATGATTTCACCATTGGATAAAGACAGTCATACATACTGTGGAGTAAACAACAGCCCGCTTTAAGTGTTGGGAAGAGTCAATTCACGTATATTTTTTGATAACAATAAAACTAATTTATGTTTACTTGTAGTGAAAAATCAGTCAATGAGTTATCCAATCGACAGGATTGGCATGGTTTTAAAGAAAGCAGACAGGAGTGATGAAAAACAAGAACGTATTTTGCCAGTGACAAGCAGCGACAGGTGTAATCGTTCTTCAAGTTCACTATTGCCTTCATCAAGAAGTTCTGCAGAAACGCTTGCAAATGGAAAGGATTTGCCGTCATCATCTTTAAGTCAGTGTCACAGTTCGCAAGTTGATTATGTAAGTACGTCTTGTGAAGAATCTTTGTTTGTAAAACAAATTTTGAACATTAATAAATATTCAAAAACAATTCCAATAAATATTCAAGAAAGTGTGAAGAGAATAGTCAAACCAGCTTTTTGTGAATCTGTTAGAAAAAATATTCCTGTAGAGAATCAGTTCAAAATGAAGATAGTGTTGTGTAAGGATGCTCCATTTCATAGTTCACCGCGAGGGTTGCCGTATTCGCATAAAATCGAGTTAGAGAAGAATCTCAATGATTTATTAAGCCAAGGTATAATACGTGAGTCTAATTCAGAATATGCTTCACCTATTGTTCTCGTCGAGAAGAAAAATAAGGAGCTTAGGATATGCGTAGACTTTAGGGAGCTTAACAAAATTACTCTTCGCTAACTAACTACCCCCTGCCTTTAATCGAGGATAACTTAGACCGGTTAAAAGATAAGAAATATTACACCACGTTGGATTTAAAAAACGGTTTTTACCATGTGCCACTTGAGGAAGAATCAATGAAATTCACGTCGTTCAGTACACCGATTGGAAAGTATGAATTTACCAAAATGCCGTTTGGGCTTAAGAACGCTCTGTCTGTTTTCGAGCGTTATATAAAGCACATATTTGGTATATTGATATTGCAATCGAACATCTTGACTTATTTAGATGACCTTCTTAAAGCGATGGAAACTTTAGAAGAACACCTAGATATTCTTTAGGAAGTAATTAGCATCGTCATTAGCAAAGGCTTAAACCTTCGATTAGACAAGTGTGTTTTTTTACAAAGTGAGATCACGTACTTGGGCTATAAAATAAACGAAGCCGGTATTAGTCCGAATGAGGTTAGTCTTTCGGCTATTAAGAACTTTCCGCTACCTGCTTCGACTAAGGTCATCCATAGATTCCTTGGACTTTTCTCCTACTTTTGGAAGTTTATACACCAATTTGCTAACATCGCAAAGCTTCTGTATGATTTATTGAGGAAAGACACTCCGTTCACATTTGGTCTTTAGGAAATAGAAGTCTTTAATTTGTTGAAAACCAAATTGATTTCAGCAGCTGTTCTATCAATGTATAGCCCAATAATCCAGAACTCCACTGCGATGCCAGCTCGCATGGATTTGGTGCAGTCCTACTGCAGAAACAGAGCAATGCCAAATTTCACCCGGTGTTTTATTTCTCGAAGCAAGCTAGTGAAGCTGAAAATAAATTCCATAGCTATGAACTTGAGAACTTATCCATAGTCTATGCTTTGAGGCGGTTTCGTATATATTTGCTAGGTATTCCATTTAAGATCGTCACGGATTGCCAAGCTCTTGTCCTGACGCTTAACAAAAAAAAAAAAACATTGAATCCGCGAATATCAAGATGGGCGTTGGAGTTACAATCCTATGATTATTCAATTGAGCACAGGAAAAGCGATCGGATGTCACACGTTGATTCTTTAAGTCGATCTTTCAACATTTTGTATGTGGAGGACGAATCGTTTGAATTTGTTCTAGCCGCCGCACAAAAACATGATCCAAAGATAGTTGCAATTGCGGAAGGGTTGAGTACTTCCGAAAGTCCAAGTTAGTTAAAGACAAGATTGTTTTTTATGTCCCATTTAACATGGAAGCGCTGGTTTTTAGAACTCATCATGAGTTACTTTGTCATCTGGATGTAGACAAATGCTTTGAACATTTATCCGGGACTTACTGGTTTCCAAAAATGTGGGCCATACGAGGTGGAAAAGGTCTTGAGGAATGACAGGTATATTATAGGTGATATTTACGGATTGCTATTAACAAGATTGCCAAACAAAGGTGTATGTTCTCCGAACAATATGAGGTTACACACGAAGCCAGAAGCTGATTTAAAGACGACAAAGGAATAAATAATACTTATAGAACTGATGACAACAATCACATTCGAATAACGATCACCTGAAAGAACAGCTGATTAATTTAAAAAATATATGTTTGCTTGTACCTGCCAAAATGTCGATGGATATTTCTTTCAATGTTTGAAACGATATAATTAATAATGTATCTTAACTTTATTTGTTTTGTATTTCAAAGATATTCGACTTAAAATTTCTAAATTTCAAAAAATGCATGAGATGGCAAATTCGGTAAGAACGATTAATTGTTTTCAATGTAATAGTTATATAACTTTTCATATGTATCAACAATCATTTGTAATATTAAAAATATCAACTAAATGTTTACCTTTAGAGTTTCAATAAGAAATTACTCTTAGGTAAAGAAGATTATTGTAAAATATGTACTATACAAAATGTAATGTATCTTAAGAAAAAAAGTTTTATGAAAATTATGTATAGAAAAGATATTCTAATCGGGTCGATTATGCGGTCAGAATGGCCGAGTTGTATGCTTTTTTTGTACACTACTGTAAGTGCTCTCGTATAACACATACTTAAGATTGTCAATATTAACCGAAAGTAAGAAACTATTGTTATATCGTATGACACTATCTCATTTCTTTTACATAAGCGTACCGCTTCATATGAAAGTATAAATACAACCCGTCATGTCAATTTTCTTCTTTCGCAATAAACTGTCGTAAGTAGATCGTGAAGGCCGCCTTTTCTCCGAATTACGCTAAAGAAATTCTCCAGGACATCTTGGTTAAGACGACAAGTTAGGACATACTCAAAACTGAAACGTTGAATAATGCCTGAAAACGAAGATAATGAGTAACATTAAAATATGGATGACAATACCTCTAACCTTTTTGGAAAGGTAACATGTTGATCTTTCCTCTGACTCTCATTTTCAGCATGAGCTTAGTCATGTCATTTAAAATTGGATCTTGGACATTGAACTCTAAACCGTATCCATGAGTTCGCTTTCCGAAATCTGGATATGGTGCTCTGATGTTCAAAACATCGAACTAGTCATTGGTCTGAAAAGTAGTAAAAAGTTTAGTGTTTCAACTTTATAAGCAAATATTCTTAATAAATACTAGTTTTAAATAATTTGGAGCATTCATTCTTCCCAATTTTTTTTTATAATTTGAAGGTGCAAATTTGCTTTAAATATCTGCGGATTGTATTCTGGGGGAAATATTTGGCTGGGATGAGCAATCCATATTCGTGTCGTGCGGCTGATGAACGAGTTTCTTAATTTAACTGTGCGTCCGTAAGTAGGGTATTACGGGCAAGTTCAGTTGAGCATCGCTTGTTAAAATAGCCATAAAATACGGAGGATGGAAAGCTTTCCGGTTTCATCGACACATTTGCCATTCATGGAGTGACAGCAGACAGCATTGAATTCCACTCGATTGTTTTCCCGCAGTTAATTATGCTGTCAAGATCGGAGTTCAATGTTGTTACCGACGAAATCCCCGAGACCGATTGGGGTTGGGCGGAAGAACGCCAGCCGCTCAATGGAGAATGGCCGTGAGTTAAGATGTTAAGATTGGGCGCCACGCAGTTGCCCTTCCGCTCAACACGCTTCTTACCTCTAGAACTGCGACTAGGGGGAGGAATCCAATCTCCACCAAAAAATCAACAGCAGGTCCAAAACAAAACAGCGAAAAAAAAAGGAAAGAGGGACCACAGACACTTGACTTCATAAATTAAAATCTATTCAAACGCAAAAAAAAACTTAAACGTAGCTTAAGTACTAACAATGGTTCTTGGATTGATTTTTACAAAAAAAAAATGTGTATAAGGAAAACTTAAATTAACAATCTAAGTTATAGGGAAATATACCCGAAATTCAACGCGTCAACGCCAGGTTTCGAACCCACGTGTCCGCTGTTCGAAAGAACACTCGCGCCTTGTCCTTACCGATTCGGCCAACGAACCTATTGGAAAACTGACGCGACAAAAAGGGACCTAAGTACACTTCACTACACGACAAATCAAATTATGTGATTATAAACTATGTACTTCTTTCCAAAAAAAAAAAAAATATGTGAATCGATACAATTGAAATAAAAACAAAAATAATGCAATAGGAGGTAATAACTATATCAATCCAACAAAGGTAATCAAAAGAAATAAGATTAAAAAAAAATAAAGAAAAAAATAGAATGAATATCCTTCCCCCGTGTGGGAGAAGTCACCTGTCCTCCTAGCCTCGTCGTTCAGCTCTGCTTCCCCGTCTGTGTACGTCACCTTTGGAAGAGGTCATCGAAATGGCAAAATCACTGAAACTTGTTAAGAGCATTATAGGTCATGGAGACACATTGGCAGGAAACAACAGCAAAGAAAATGATTTCACCGGAGTCATTGAAGAGAAAAGAAGAGGGCATCACTGGCATACACAGACAAGAGGAGAAAATAAACAAAAAATTAATTTTCCATATAAAGCTAGCAAGCCAATTACGGCTGGGCGTAACTCCAGATATAAAAAAAAAAATATGAAAAGAATCCAAAAAGACAGTAGTTAGTTTCTCATGTTTAATTTAACTTTATTAAATATACCGATCGCAAAGTACAATTAGAGCGCTGGTATGGTTTCGATGATAAAAAAAACTCAGCTGCGAGTCTACTTGCACCTCTATTTGTATCGTTTTCTGATCAGCGTCAGCAATGGCAATTCCATGGGAATAGTTCTGGGCATGCACTGATATAAACTTGATACCTGGGCGTTTGTGGGAATATGCTGATGTTTCACAGGTGCGGTATCGAGCTCTGTAACACCTTCCCACTTAGATGAGCTTTGGGGTATCATATCCTTTAACCAGGTTCAACACGTTAAATGGCGATGCTTTCCGTTTAAGTTATTGACGATGATTTTGTTAAAGCTGGCATTTCTCGCATATATCTGTTATTTTTCTTAATAACAAATTTATTGAATATGGTAAGAGGTACGCAACCTCGTGTGCTACAACTACATTTATACATTAATACAATTGCTAATAGAATGGCAAATGTGCTTACAATTCCCATAGCAATACCTCCTTTTTTTCTGGGATTGGGTCTAATACATTTGCCCAAAAATGTTTATAGTTTTGCATACAAACACCAAATGGCTTTATTCTCGTTCGCTTACATCTCTTATTTTAATTTTATTTATTATTTTACTGTCCAGGTTAACAGAATCTAATTTAATATTTATGCAACAATCCTCAAGTTAATTTCGATTGAATCTGTCTTTTAACTTAATTTCCCTATATTTACTCTTTCTTTTAATACAATATTAAGTTAGTAGTCCTATGTTTTGTAAGATCCCATTTTCCTTATCTTTATTAAATCCACAATGAAATCTTGTTTCTTTTGTAACAACGAAAACGTAAACATTTTCCTTAATTGTATGAAACATCTCTACATCGGAGCTTATAGTTTATTTCGCAGTTTTTAAATTGAACTATTGTTGATTTCTTTAACTAACTATAATGACCTTTATCTTCACTTATTAACAAAAACTGATTTAAAATGTCAATTAAGGCAATGCCATTGGTAACAATTTTTGGTATTGATAAAATTTCGTTCGTATTTTTCTTTTCTTACAACTGGTATTTGTAAAAGTACAATAATATCTTCACCCTTAGCATAAGCTTTTATTTCAATTTCCTTTACAATGTTCGCATATTTTTCTAATGTTGGTTCAGTTATAGAAGTTCCAATAGTTCAATTATCCTAGGGTGGATGATTCCACTATGAATGTCAGGACTTGCTCCACTTCTATTTCAACTTACTTAATTTTAAAATTTACTTTACTGATCAGTTCATTGAAATAACAATGTATTGAATTTATTTCCCCCATATCTCTACCTTCTGTTTTGTTAAGATTAATTCAAGTTATTATTTCAATTATTCTAGGTGCTGTCATATTTTTCATAGATCCAACATCAATTACCTGTTTATTTATATTTTCGACATAATTTTGATATTTTCGTCCATTCCATATCTTATCCTGATTTCGTTTGATTTTCCATAACACCGAATGCCTAATCCTCTGCGAACTCTTGTGCGCTTACCTATACTATTGTATACGACCTTGTGTCTTAGTCTTATTTCTTACGGTTTCTTGGTATCTCTTACAATGAATTAAATTTTTTAGACATGCGTTATTTATGGTGTTCATTATAGTTCTAATGTTAACTACGTAATCTTCTAAGTTCCCAACACTTAATTTATTAACTAGAATTAACTCACTTTCTGTTTCCCTAATATGTCCCTTAAAATTAAAATATAAACAGCTGTTTTCACTCAAGTTCTGAATGTTGAATATATAACAAAGGGTGATTTTTTAAAAGCTATAGGAAAGTTTTTAAAAAGAAGACACACAAAATTCAGAAAAATGCGTGAAATCTTTATTTGAATCAATAGTACGGTCCATATAATTTAATGTTTGAAGATTATTTCATGCAAATGTTGACCTTGACTGCGCCTCAAGTGGTCCATACGCTTAGTCCAACTTTGGCATACTCTTTCCAACATTTTGGATTGGATTGGGTTTGTTTTTTTCTTCTTCGGCAGTCGTCTGCTGTATGACCGACATGTTTGCAAAAGTTACACCTTTTCTTCTCAATGGTCTCTGCTTTTGAATCCCGCTGACCAGCGTAAGTTGATTTTACTATCCAGCAAAAACGATATTTTTTGTAATAAAATACATATATTAAGTGGTGCGTAATGAACACATCCACGTAAAAAACAACAAGCAATTTTTATGATTTTTGGAAAGACAAATTCTCTAGAAATTCTTTCCTAAACCTCTGATCATACTTTGCAAAAGGAATATGTAAACAATAAATATATACCTGGCAATGTACATATTATAATAATGAGCTTACATAGCTAATTTATTGGAAATGTTTCAAAGACTTTATCAGCAAACACATGGAACGTAGAAATAGCAATAAATAAAGTACTAACACTAGCACAAGTGAATACTAGTGCACCAGGAATGACAGGCAACATGATTGCGCCTTTATTTTTAATTTTTTTTTTATGTGACGTAGGCCGAGACTGCGTGAGTTGAATTAAAGATATGTTTGCTTTTAGTGAATGAATGTTTTATTCAATTTTCTTTTTTCTTGTGTTGATTCAACTATTTCTTTATTTAATTTCCTTATGCGAAAATACATTCTGGCTCTAAAACAGTCTTTTTACTCTCTCCTCTCTCTTCAATTGAGACATATTGCTCATCAGCTCCGTCGTTGGCTTGGATAAACCTCCCTCATTTGGGTGATCTATCCAAGTAAAAGCATCGTCGCTTCCTTGTTCCATCTCTGGGATTTCAAGGCCCAATTTGTGTCAAATCGTGTGATATCGGGTCCATTTCTAGGTTTATATAATTTGGAGCATTCTTCCCAATTTTTTTCTTATAATTTGAAGGTGCACATTGGTTTTAAATATCTAAGGATTGTATTCTGGTTGAAATATTTGGCTGGGAAGAGCATTCCATATTCGTGTCGAGAGGCTGATGAACGAGTTTCTTAATTTAACTTTGCATCCGAAAGTAGGCTTAAGGGTAAACTAATGAGCATTCCTTGCGAGGCGGGTATTGCGGGCAAGTTCAGTTGAGCATCGTTTGTTAAAATAGCGATAAAATACGGATAGAGACTAGACGGTACATCGATGTTAGAGCGAGTCTAATGTGCAATATTGTTGTGTCCTATAAGTTTTATCGCTCGCTTTTGGATTCTATCTAGTAGGTGCAGGGTGGTTTTGTTGTCGTACCCAAGTTTGGGACGTAGTATTTCTTTCATCGATTGAGGAAACCTAAACATTTCTCAGTATTTTTGGCGACCTCAAATGTGTGAACGTTTGAACTAATTGTTGTGTTGATACACATACCAAGGATGGAAAGCTTTCCGGTTTCATCGACACATGACAGCAGGCAGCATTGAATTCCACTCGATTGTTCTTTCCCCAGTTAATTATGCTGTCAAGATCGCCACAAAATCCACAAATTTATCAGTGGATTGGAAGCTTAAGTACGGCACTTAAAAAACTTTTGTAAAACATGCGAATTCAACACACTTAAAGACGAATTGGTGAGAGATTTATTTGTATGTGGATTAAATCAAAATCATATGTTAAGAGCATTATAGATCTTGGAGACACATTGGCAGGAAACAACAGCAAAGAAAATGATTTCACCGGAGTCATTGAAGGGAAAAGAAGAGGGCATCACTGGCATACACAGACAAGAGGAGAAAATAAACAAAAAATTAATTTTCCATATAAAGCTAGCAAGCCAATTACGGCTGGGCGTATTCAATAATAAATTTCATTAAATCAAAATCATATGTTAAGAGCATTATAGATCTTGGAGACACATTGGCAGGAAACAACAGCAAAGAAAATGATTTCACCGGAGTCATTGAAGGGAAAAGAAGAGGGCATCACTGGCATACACAGACAAGAGGAGAAAATAAACAAAAAATTAATTTTCCATATAAAGCTAGCAAGCCAATTACGGCTGGGCGTAACTCCAGATATAAAAAAAAATAATGAAAAGAATCCAAAAAGACAGTAGTTAGTTTTTCATATTTAATTTAACTTTATTTAATATACGGATCGCAAAATACAAAGAGCGCGCTGTTATGGTTTCGATGATAAAAAGAACTCAGGTGCGAGTCTACTTGCACCTCTATTTGTATCGTTTTCTGATCAACGTCAGCGTCTGGAAATTCCGAGAAAAATTTGGAAGAGGTCATCCAAATTGCAAACTCACTGTTTATTTGATTATGTAAGTACGTCTTGTGAAGAATCTTTGTTTGTAAAACAAATTTTGAACATTAATGTTTATGAAAGCAATGATTTTGATATAAAAGTAAATCCAAACATTCCAATAAATATTCAAGAAAGTGTGAAAAGAATAGTCAAACCAGCTATTTGTGAATCTGTTAGAAAAAATATTCCTGTAGAGAATCAGTTCAAAATGAAGATAGTGTTGTGTAAGGATGCTCCATTTCATAGTTCACCGCGAAGGTTGCCGTATTCGCATAAAATCGAGTTAGAGAAGAATCTCAATGATTTATTAAGCCAAGGTATAATACGTGAGTCTAATTCAGAATATGCTTCACCTATTGTTCTCGTCGAGAAGAAAAATAAGGAGCTTAGGCTATGCGTAGACTTTAGGGAGCTTAACAAAATTACTCTTCGCTAACTAACTACCCCCTGCCTTTAATCGAAGATAACTTAGACCGGTTAAAAAATAAGGAATATTACACAACGTTGGATTTAAAGAACGGTTTTTACCATGTGCCACTTGAGGAAGAATCAATGAAATTCACGTCGTTCAGTACACCGATTGGAAAGTATGAATTTACCAAAATGCCGTTTGGGCTTAAGAACGCTCCGTCTGTTTTCGAGCGTTATATAAATCACATATTTGGTATATTGATATTGCAATCGAAGATCTTGACTTATATAGATGACCTTCTTAAAGCGACGGGAACTTTAGAAGAACACCTAGATATTCTTAAGGAAGTAATTAGCATCGTCATTAGCAAAGGCTTAAACCTTCGATTAGACAAGTGTGTTTTTTTACAAAGTGAGTTCACGTACTTGGGCTATAGAATAAACGAAGCCGGTATTAGTCCGAATAAGGTTAAGCTTTCGGCTATTAAGAACTTTCCGCTACCTGCTTCGACTAAGGTCATCCATAGCTTCCTTGGACTTTTCTCCTACTTTTGGAAGTTTATACACCAATTTGCTAACATCGCAAATCCTCTGTATGATTTATTGGGTGACACTCCGTTTACATTTGGTCTTAAGGAAATAGAAGTATTTAATTTGTTGAAAACCAAATTGATTTCAGCACCTCTTCTATCAATGTATAGCCCTAATAATTCAACAGAACTCCACTGCGATGCCAGCTCGCATGGATTTGGTGCAGTCCTACTGCAGAAACAGAGCAATGCCAAATTTCACCCGGTGTTTTATTTCTCGAAGCGAGCTAGTGAAGCTGAAAATAAATTCCATAGCTATGAACTTGAGACCTTATCCATAGACTAAGCTGTGAGGCGGTTTCGTATATATTTGCTAGGTATTCCATTTAAGATCGTCACGGATTGCCAAGCTCTTGTCCTGACGCTTAACAAAAAAAAAAAAACATTGAATCCGCGAATATCAAGATGGGCGTTGGAGTTACAATCCTATGATTACTCAATTGAGCACAGGAAAAGCGATCGGATGTCACACGTTGATTCTTTAAGTCGATCTTTCGTTTGAATTTGTTCTAGCCGCCGCAAAAAACAGATCCAAAGATAGTTGCAATTGGGGAAGGGTTGAGTACTTCCGAAAGTCCAAGTTAGTTAAAGACAAGATTATTTTGTATGTCCCATTTAACATGGAAGCGCAGGTTTTTAGAACTCATCATGAGTTACTTTGTCATCTGGATGTAGACAAATGCTTTGAACATTTATCCGGGACTTACTGGTTTCCAAACATGAAGGAGAATATTAGAAAAGTTATTAAAGGCTGTCTTAAATGCATTTATTTTTCACCGGACTCTGGTAAATCAGAAGGAATCTTACATCCAATTCCAAAAGGAAAGATCCCATTCGATATGCTTCATGTCGACCATCTAGGCCCTTTTCCTTCATCTCATTGCAACAAAAAGCACATTTTAGTGGTTGTAGATGGTTTCACCAAATTTTCCAAGCTGTATCCAACTAAAACCACTTCGAGTAAGGAAGCTATAGAATGTTTGAAAACCTATTTCGCAAATTACTCTAGACATAACCGAATAGTTTCTGACCGTGGATCTTGTTACACTTCAAACGAGCATGGTAGGGATCAGAAGGGAAAATTCTGCGACACGGTGAAAGAGTTTTTAGCGAACAACGTTGATTCTGAAGAAGTTAGTCTAGATAAAATTAGGGAAGAAGCTCAGGGAAAAATTGAGAAAGAGCAACTGAAGAATAATGGATATTATGACAGCCGTCATGAAAATCCAACAGCTTATAAACCAGGAGACTATGTCATGATCAAAAACGTAGATACAACACCATGCGTAGGCAGAAAACTTTTGGTTAAGTGTCGTGGGCCATACGAGGTGAAAAAGGTCTTGAGGAATGACAGGTATATTATAGGTGATATTGACGGATTGCAATTAACAAGATTGCCATACAAAGGTGTATGTTCTCCGAACAATATGAGGTTACACACGATGCCAGAAGCTGATTTAAAGACGACAAAGGAATAAATAATACTTATAGAACTGATGACAACAATCACATTCGAATAACGATCACCTGAAAGAACAGCTGTTTAATTTAAAAAATATATGTTTGTTTGTACCTGCCAAAATGTCGATGGATATTTCTTTCAATGTTTGAAACGATATAATTAATAATGTATCTTAACTTTATTTGTTTTGTATTTCAAAGATATTCGAAAGATATTCTGAGCTTAGACATGTCATTTAAAAATGGATCTTGGACATTGAACTCTAAACCGTATCCATGAGTTCGTTTCCCGGAATCTGGATATGGTGCTCTGATGTTCAAAACATCGAACTAGTCATTGGTCTGAAAAGTAGTAAAAAGTTTAGTGTTTCAACTTTATAAGCAAATATTCTTAATAAATACTAGTTTTAAATAATTTGGAGCATTCTTCCCAATTTTTTTTTTTTTATAATTTGAAGGTGCAAATTTGTTTTAAATATCTGCGGATTGTATTCTGGGGGAAATATTTGGCTGGGATGAGCATTCCATATTCGTATCGTGCGGCTGATGAACGAGTTTCTTAATTTAACTGTGCGTCCGAAAGTAGACTTAAGGGTAAACTGATGAGGATTCCTTGCGAGGCGGGTATTGCGGGCAAGTTCAGTTGAGCATCGTTTGTTAAAATAGCGATAAAATACGGATAGAGACTAGACGGTACATCGATGTTAGAGCGAGTCGAATGTGCAATATTGTTGTGTCCTATAAGTTTTATCGCTCGCCTTGAATTCTATCTGGTAGGTGCAGGGTGGTTTTGTTGTCGTACCCAAGATTGGGACGTAGTATTTCTTTCATCGATTGAGGAATCATAAACATTTCGCAGTATTTTTGGCGACCTCAAATGTGTGAACGTTTGAACTAATTGTTGTGTTGATACACATACCAATGATTGAAAGCTTTCCGGTTTCATCGACACATATGCCATTCATGGAGTGACAACAGACAGCATTGAATTCCACTCGATTGTTCTTTCCCCAGTTAATTATGCTGTCAAGATCGCCACAAAATCCACAAATTTATCAGTGGATTGGAAGCTTAAGTACGGCACTTAAAAAACTTTTGTAAAACATGCGAATTCAACACACTTAAAGACGAATTGGTGAGAGATTTATTTGTATGTGGATTAAATCAAAATCATATGTTAAGAGCATTATAGATCTTGGAGACACATTGGCAGGAAACAACAGCAAAGAAAATGATTTCACCGGAGTCATTGAAGGGAAAAGAAGAGGGCATCACTGGCATACACAGACAAGAGGAGAAAATAAACAAAAAATTAATTTTCCATATAAAGCTAGCAAGCCAATTACGGCTGGGCGTATTCAATAATAAATTTCATTAAATCAAAATCATATGTTAAGAGCATTATAGATCTTGGAGACACATTGGCAGGAAACAACAGCAAAGAAAATGATTTCACCGGAGTCATTGAAGGGAAAAGAAGAGGGCATCACTGGCATACACAGACAAGAGGAGAAAATAAACAAAAAATTAATTTTCCATATAAAGCTAGCAAGCCAATTACGGCTGGGCGTAACTCCAGATATAAAAAAAAATAATGAAAAGAATCCAAAAAGACAGTAGTTAGTTTTTCATATTTAATTTAACTTTATTTAATATACGGATCGCAAAATACAAAGAGCGCGCTGTTATGGTTTCGATGATAAAAAGAACTCAGGTGCGAGTCTACTTGCACCTCTATTTGTATCGTTTTCTGATCAACGTCAGCGTCTGGAAATTCCGAGAAAAATTTGGAAGAGGTCATCCAAATTGCAAACTCACTGTTTATTTGATTATGTAAGTACGTCTTGTGAAGAATCTTTGTTTGTAAAACAAATTTTGAACATTAATGTTTATGAAAGCAATGATTTTGATATAAAAGTAAATCCAAACATTCCAATAAATATTCAAGAAAGTGTGAAAAGAATAGTCAAACCAGCTATTTGTGAATCTGTTAGAAAAAATATTCCTGTAGAGAATCAGTTCAAAATGAAGATAGTGTTGTGTAAGGATGCTCCATTTCATAGTTCACCGCGAAGGTTGCCGTATTCGCATAAAATCGAGTTAGAGAAGAATCTCAATGATTTATTAAGCCAAGGTATAATACGTGAGTCTAATTCAGAATATGCTTCACCTATTGTTCTCGTCGAGAAGAAAAATAAGGAGCTTAGGCTATGCGTAGACTTTAGGGAGCTTAACAAAATTACTCTTCGCTAACTAACTACCCCCTGCCTTTAATCGAGGATAACTTAGACCGGTTAAAAAATAAGGAATATTACACAACGTTGGATTTAAAGAACGGTTTTTACCATGTGCCACTTGAGGAAGAATCAATGAAATTCACGTCGTTCAGTACACCGATTGGAAAGTATGAATTTACCAAAATGCCGTTTGGGCTTAAGAACGCTCCGTCTGTTTTCGAGCGTTATATAAATCACATATTTGGTATATTGATATTGCAATCGAAGATCTTGACTTATATAGATGACCTTCTTAAAGCGACGGGAACTTTAGAAGAACACCTAGATATTCTTAAGGAAGTAATTAGCATCGTCATTAGCAAAGGCTTAAACCTTCGATTAGACAAGTGTGTTTTTTTACAAAGTGAGTTCACGTACTTGGGCTATAGAATAAACGAAGCCGGTATTAGTCCGAATAAGGTTAAGCTTTCGGCTATTAAGAACTTTCCGCTACCTGCTTCGACTAAGGTCATCCATAGCTTCCTTGGACTTTTCTCCTACTTTTGGAAGTTTATACACCAATTTGCTAACATCGCAAATCCTCTGTATGATTTATTGGGTGACACTCCGTTTACATTTGGTCTTAAGGAAATAGAAGTATTTAATTTGTTGAAAACCAAATTGATTTCAGCACCTCTTCTATCAATGTATAGCCCTAATAATTCAACAGAACTCCACTGCGATGCCAGCTCGCATGGATTTGGTGCAGTCCTACTGCAGAAACAGAGCAATGCCAAATTTCACCCGGTGTTTTATTTCTCGAAGCGAGCTAGTGAAGCTGAAAATAAATTCCATAGCTATGAACTTGAGACCTTATCCATAGACTAAGCTGTGAGGCGGTTTCGTATATATTTGCTAGGTATTCCATTTAAGATCGTCACGGATTGCCAAGCTCTTGTCCTGACGCTTAACAAAAAAAAAAAAACATTGAATCCGCGAATATCAAGATGGGCGTTGGAGTTACAATCCTATGATTACTCAATTGAGCACAGGAAAAGCGATCGGATGTCACACGTTGATTCTTTAAGTCGATCTTTCGTTTGAATTTGTTCTAGCCGCCGCAAAAAACAGATCCAAAGATAGTTGCAATTGGGGAAGGGTTGAGTACTTCCGAAAGTCCAAGTTAGTTAAAGACAAGATTATTTTGTATGTCCCATTTAACATGGAAGCGCAGGTTTTTAGAACTCATCATGAGTTACTTTGTCATCTGGATGTAGACAAATGCTTTGAACATTTATCCGGGACTTACTGGTTTCCAAACATGAAGGAGAATATTAGAAAAGTTATTAAAGGCTGTCTTAAATGCATTTATTTTTCACCGGACTCTGGTAAATCAGAAGGAATCTTACATCCAATTCCAAAAGGAAAGATCCCATTCGATATGCTTCATGTCGACCATCTAGGCCCTTTTCCTTCATCTCATTGCAACAAAAAGCACATTTTAGTGGTTGTAGATGGTTTCACCAAATTTTCCAAGCTGTATCCAACTAAAACCACTTCGAGTAAGGAAGCTATAGAATGTTTGAAAACCTATTTCGCAAATTACTCTAGACATAACCGAATAGTTTCTGACCGTGGATCTTGTTACACTTCAAACGAGCATGGTAGGGATCAGAAGGGAAAATTCTGCGACACGGTGAAAGAGTTTTTAGCGAACAACGTTGATTCTGAAGAAGTTAGTCTAGATAAAATTAGGGAAGAAGCTCAGGGAAAAATTGAGAAAGAGCAACTGAAGAATAATGGATATTATGACAGCCGTCATGAAAATCCAACAGCTTATAAACCAGGAGACTATGTCATGATCAAAAACGTAGATACAACACCATGCGTAGGCAGAAAACTTTTGGTTAAGTGTCGTGGGCCATACGAGGTGAAAAAGGTCTTGAGGAATGACAGGTATATTATAGGTGATATTGACGGATTGCAATTAACAAGATTGCCATACAAAGGTGTATGTTCTCCGAACAATATGAGGTTACACACGATGCCAGAAGCTGATTTAAAGACGACAAAGGAATAAATAATACTTATAGAACTGATGACAACAATCACATTCGAATAACGATCACCTGAAAGAACAGCTGTTTAATTTAAAAAATATATGTTTGTTTGTACCTGCCAAAATGTCGATGGATATTTCTTTCAATGTTTGAAACGATATAATTAATAATGTATCTTAACTTTATTTGTTTTGTATTTCAAAGATATTCGAAAGATATTCTGAGCTTAGACATGTCATTTAAAAATGGATCTTGGACATTGAACTCTAAACCGTATCCATGAGTTCGTTTCCCGGAATCTGGATATGGTGCTCTGATGTTCAAAACATCGAACTAGTCATTGGTCTGAAAAGTAGTAAAAAGTTTAGTGTTTCAACTTTATAAGCAAATATTCTTAATAAATACTAGTTTTAAATAATTTGGAGCATTCTTCCCAATGTTTTTTTTTTTTATAATTTGAAGGTGCAAATTTGTTTTAAATATCTGCGGATTGTATTCTGGGGGAAATATTTGGCTGGGATGAGCATTCCATATTCGTATCGTGCGGCTGATGAACGAGTTTCTTAATTTAACTGTGCGTCCGAAAGTAGACTTAAGGGTAAACTGATGAGGATTCCTTGCGAGGCGGGTATTGCGGGCAAGTTCAGTTGAGCATCGTTTGTTAAAATAGCGATAAAATACGGATAGAGACTAGACGGTACATCGATGTTAGAGCGAGTCGAATGTGCAATATTGTTGTGTCCTATAAGTTTTATCGCTCGCCTTGAATTCTATCTGGTAGGTGCAGGGTGGTTTTGTTGTCGTACCCAAGATTGGGACGTAGTATTTCTTTCATCGATTGAGGAATCATAAACATTTCGCAGTATTTTTGGCGACCTCAAATGTGTGAACGTTTGAACTAATTGTTGTGTTGATACACATACCAATGATTGAAAGCTTTCCGGTTTCATCGACACATATGCCATTCATGGAGTGACAACAGACAGCATTGAATTCCACTCGATTGTTCTTTCCCCAGTTAATTATGCTGTCAAGATCGCCACAAAATCCACAAATTTATCAGTGGATTGGAAGCTTAAGTACGGCACTTAAAAAACTTTTGTAAAACATGCGAATTCAACACACTTAAAAACGAATTGGTGAGAGATTTATTTGTATGTGGATTAAATCAAAATCATAATTTCGTCCGAGAGAATTTGTTGAATCAGCCGAGAAAAATTTGGAAGAGGTCATCGAAATTGCAAAATCACTGGAACTTGTTAAGAGCATTATAGGTCATGGAGACACATTGGCAGAAAACAACAGCAAAGAAAATGATTTCACCGGAGTCATTGAAGGGAAAAGAAGAGGGCATCACTGGCATACACAGACAAGAGGAGAAAATAAACAAAAAATTAATTTTCCATATAAAGCTAGCAAGCCAATTACGGCTGGGCGTATTCAATAATAAATTTCATTAAATCAAAATCATATGTTAAGAGCATTATAGATCTTGGAGACACATTGGCAGGAAACAACAGCAAAGAAAATGATTTCACCGGAGTCATTGAAGGGAAAAGAAGAGGGCATCACTGGCATACACAGACAAGAGGAGAAAATAAACAAAAAATTAATTTTCCATATAAAGCTAGCAAGCCAATTACGGCTGGGCGTAACTCCAGATATAAAAAAACATAATGAAAAGAATCCAAAAAGACAGTAGTTAGTTTTTCATGTTTAATTTAACTTTATTTAATATACCGATCGCAAAGTACAACGAGCGCGCTGTTATGGTTTCGATGATAAAAAGAACTCAGGTGCTATTGTATCTATCTATATCTATTTGTATAGTTTTCTGATCAACGTCAGCGTCTGGCAATTCCGAGAAAAATTTGGAAGAGGTCAACCAAATTGCAAAATCACTGTTTATTTGATTATGTAAGTACGTCTTGTGAAGAATCTTTGTTTATAAAACAAATTTTCCACATTAATGTTTATGACAGCAACGATTTTGATATAAAAGTAAATCCAAACATTCCAATAAATATTCAAGAAAGTGTGAAAAGAATAGTATAAATATATATATATAAAAATATTTCTGTAGAGAATCAGTTCAAAATGAAGATAGTGTTGTGTAAGGATGCTCCATTTCATAGTTCACCGCGAAGGTTTCCGTATTCGCATAAAATCGAGTTAGAGAAGAATCTCAATGATTTATTAAGCCAAGGTATAATACGTGAGTCTAATTCAGAATATGCTTCACCTATTGTTCTCGTCGAGAAGAAAAATAAGGAGCTTAGGCTATGCGTAGACTTTAGGGAGCTTAACAAAATTACTCTTCGCTAACTAACTACCCCCTGCCTTTAATCGAGGATAACTTAGACCGGTTAAAAAATAAGGAATATTACACAACGTTGGATTTAAAGAACGGTTTTTACCATGTGCCACTTGAGGAAGAATCAATGAAATTCACGTCGTTCAGTACACCGATTGGAAAGTATGAATTTACCAAAATGCCGTTTGGGCTTAAGAACGCTCCGTCTGTTTTCGAGCGTTATATAAATCACATATTTGGTATATTGATATTGCAATCGAAGATCTTGACTTATATAGATGACCTTCTTAAAGCGACGGGAACTTTAGAAGAACACCTAGATATTCTTAAGGAAGTAATTAGCATCGTCATTAGCAAAGGCTTAAACCTTCGATTAGACAAGTGTGTTTTTTTACAAAGTGAGATCACGTACTTGGGCTATAAAATAAACGAAGCCGGTATTAGTCCGAATGAGGTTAAGCTTTCGGCTATTAAGAACTTTCCGCTACCTACTTCGACCTACTTCGCTTCCTTGGACTTTTCTCCTACTTTAGGAAGTTTATACACCAATTTGCTAACATCGCAAATCCTCTGTATGATTTATTGAGGAAAGACACTCCGTTCACATTTGGTCTTTAGGAAATAGAAGTCTTTAATTTGTTGAAAACCAAATTGATTTCAGCGCCTGTTCTATCAATTTATAGCCCTAATAATTCAACAGAACTCCACTGCGATGCCAGCTCGCATGGATTTGGTGCAGTCCTACTGCAGAAACAGAGCAATGCCAAATTTCACCCGGTGTTTTATTTCTCGAAGCAAGCTAGTGAAGCTGAAAATAAATTCCATAGCTATGAACTTGAGAACTTATCCATAGTCTAAGCTTTGAGGCGGTTTCGTATATATTTGCTAGGTATTCCATTTAAGATCGTCACGGATTGCCAAGCTCTTGTCCTGACGCTTAACAAAAAAAAAAAAACATTGAATCCGCGAATATCAAGATGGGCGTTGGAGTTACAATCCTATGATTATTCAATTGAGCACAGGAAAAGCGATCGGATGTCACACGTTGATTCTTTAAGTCGATCTTTAAACATTTTGCATGTGGAGGACGAATCGTTTGAATTTGTTCTAGCCGCCGCACAAAAACATGATCCAAAGATAGTTGCAATTGCGGAAGGGTTGAGTACTTCCGAAAGTCCAAGTTAGTTAAAGACAAGATTGTTTTTTTATGTCCCATTTAACATGGAAGCGCAGGTTTTTAGAACTCATCATGAGTTACTTTGTCATCTGGATGTAGACAAATGCTTTGAACATTTATCCGGAACTTACTGGTTTCCAAAAATGAAGGAGAAGATTAGAAAAGTTATTGAAGGCTGTCTTAAATGCATTTATTTTTCACCGGACTCTGGTAAATCAGAAGGAATCTTACTTCCAATTCCAAAAGGAAAGATCCCATTCGATACGCTTCATGTCGACCATCTAGGCTAGACTTTTGTAAAACATGCGAATTCAACACACTTAGAAACGAATTGGTGAGAGATTTATTTGTATGTGGATTAAATCAAAATCATAATTTCGTCCGAGAGAATTTGTTAAATCAGCTGAGAAAAATTTGGAAGAGGTCATCTAAATTGCAAAATCACTGCAACTTGTTAAGAGCATCATAGGTCATGGAGACACATTGGCAGGAAACAACAGCAAAGAAAATGATTTCACCGGAGACATTGAAGGGAAAAGAAGAGGGCATCACTGGCATACACAGACAAGAGGAGAAAATAAACAAAAAATTAATTTCCCATATAAAGCTAGCAAGCCAATTACGGCTGGGCGTAACCCCAGATATACAAACAAAATAATGAAAAGAATCCAAAAAGACAGTAGTTAGTTTCTCATGTTTAATTTAACTTAATATACTGATCGCAAAGTACAACGAGCGCGCTGTTATGGTTTCGATGGTAAAAAGAACTCAGGTGCGAGTCTACTTGCACCTCTATTTGTATCGGTTTCTGATCAGCGTCAGCGTCTGTCAATTCCATGGGAATAGTTCTGGGCATGCACTAATATAAACTTGATACCTTGGCGTTTGTGGGAATATGCTCATGTCACAGGTGATCGAGCTCTGTAACACTTCCCGCTTTGATGAACTTAGTGGTTGAAAATGTATTGAATATGGTAAGAGGTGCGCAACCTCGTGAGCTACAACCACATTTATACATGAATACAATTACTAATAGAATGGCAAATGTGCTTACAATTCCCATAGCAATACCTCCTGTTTTTTCTAAGATTGGATCTAATACATGTTAGAGTGTATGATGATTGTTTGTATTATGGTGCATACGGATAAGGCTTATATATAAGAATATATTATATATAAGAATATATTATATAAGAATATTTTACTTCGAATTGACGACATTCAAATGGAATTATGAATTGCGATCTGTCAGGCGCTCTTGTTGATGTCTTTGAGCAGGGAACCTCCTCTGAAGACCAGCTACAGATCAGGTGTTTGCTTGATAAATATTCATTCATTATTAGCGGAATGCCAAGAATGGAGATTAAAACAGGTGCCTTAAAAATATGTTTGACATAAGACGCTGTTTTTAACTACCATCCTTATCGCATGGCTCATTTGGAGAGAAATATTGTAAAGGAGATAGTGGATGAATTAAAAATAAAAAACATCATACGTGAGAGTAATTCACTATTTGCTAGCCCCGTTATATTGGTGAAAAGGAAAGGTGGGCAGTATAGAATGTGCGTGGACTACAGGGCTCTAAACCGAATTACCGTTAAAGATCGCTATCCGCTACCACGTATTGATGATCAACTTGTCCAGTTGTCGGCAAATCGGTTTTTCACGTCGTTGGACATGGCTTCCGGCTTTCACCAAATCCCAATAGCAAAAGATTCGGTTGAGAAGACTGCTTTCGTTACCCCTGACGGTCAATTTGGGTACCTGAGGATGCTGTTTGGGTTGGCCAATGCTCCGGCAGTTTTTCAACGTGCAATTAACAAAGCTCTTGAAGGGCTAAAAGACAAAATATGCCTGGTCTATTTGGATGAGGTGTTGGTGCCTTCAAAAACTGTTGATGAGGGTATCGAGCGACTAGGTTTGGTTCTTAAAGCACTTACAGAGAATGGATTTTCTCTGAATATCAAGAAGTGTAAGTTTTTGCAAACAAGTTTAGAATATTTAGGACGAAATGGCATCCGACCCGGTAAATCTAAAATCAATTCTCTTCAAGATTCGTCGAGTCAATCGAATGTTAAAGAAGTAAGTTCATGTGATGAATTCACAACATGCATCCCTGCACTAACGAAGATAAACGCAAAGTGCGAATGGACCTCTGAATGTGAAGAAGCTAGGCATTATATTATCAATCAGCTAACTAAACGACCGTTGTTAGTAATCTTTAACCCGGATCTGCCATCTGAACTACATACTGACGTGAGTTCAATTGGGTATGGTGCTATCTTATTCCAGCGAGTGGGTGGTACTCTTCACGTAGTCGCATATTATACCCAAACTACAAAGCCATTCGAGTCTAAATATCACAGTTATGAACTGGAAATACTCGCTGTGGTAAACGCTTTGAAACAGTTCCGAACGTATGGAACTCTCGTCACTGACTGTAATGCGCTGAAAGCCACGAAGGACAAAAAGATTTGTTGCCACGAGTGGCCAGGTGGTGGATATATCTGCAAGATTTTGATTTCAAGGTAGTGTACCGAAAGGGAAATTGCATGCAGCATGCTGACTATTTAAGCCGAAACCCACCCGTTAAAAATTGTATGCAACTCAACAGCCTTGCTGGAAATTGGCTTGAAATTGGGCAGTCACTGGACCCTGAGGTTACCGAAATCACCGACAAACTACAAGAGAATGATGTACAGACGACCGCAAATACATCATCAATAATAACTTACTATATAGCATTACAAACCAAGGAAACAAATTGTTTGTGCCTCGACGATGCAGACTGACCCTTATGAGACCTTACCATGAAGACAACTGTCACGTGGGATGAGATAAAACGCTAGCAAAGCTACGTACACAGTTTTGGAAGCCCAAAATTTCACGAAATGTTAGAAAATTCGTTGAGGCCTGTTTAATTTGCTTGGTTGCTAAACGTCGGGAAATAAGCAGTGTGAGCTTCATCCCATTGAGAAGAAACCAATTCCTTTCCACACTATACGCACTGATTGTTTGGGTCCATTTCACGAAGAAAAGAATTACGAAAACCGATATCTTTTAGTTATAGTGGGCGCGTTTACTAAGTTCATGTTATTAATGCCCTGCAAAACACTCAAAGCAGATGAAACCGTAACTCACATAAATAATTTTATAACGCTATTTGGAACACCGTCTAGGATTATGAGTGATAAAAGGACCAATTTCACAAGTCAAAAATTTCGAAACACTTGCAAACTGTATAGTATAGAACATCATACCATCGCTCCTGGAGCAAGTCGAGCTAATGGACAGGTGTAAAAATGTAGACACCGTTTCTAATTTGATGAGGACGAATTTGGGAGTTAATACCGATTGGACTAGCTTTGTTGGTCGTGTTCAGCTATCTGGCTAAACTAAGCTGGAGGTAGATTTTCGTGGACCATACGAAGTTATATTGATACTTCCGAATGATCGATATAAACTTAAACGAAAAGGGGGCAGAGTCGTGATAGTAGCAGCAGGAGAGGCGATTCGTCCAATTAAAGAGGAGAATTATGTTGCTGAAGTCGCAGCAGAAGGTTAGTATCTAGTAAAACGAGAATAGAGTTTCATAAACAAGCTTAAGATCGCCTCTGATTTATTAAGTCGTCGATATAAGTTTGGTAAAAATATTTGCAGACAAGCTTGTGTTGGTTCTTGGCCTCTGAGTTGCACATTTTTCCAGTAATGCAGCGAAGCTTAATATTGCCTCTGAATAATTTTTCTGTTGGGTTGATTAGAAATGTAAACAAGTGGGATTTAATACGGGCCTCTGAGCTGTTGGTAAAGATTAATGTCACCTCTGAGTCATTTTTCAATAAGATGACTCTTGCGAGTGTGGACAATTTAAAGGTGAGCTACATTGTCCTGGGCTTAGTCGGGAAAAAGGGTACAAGTGCATTGTATAATGGAATTGTTGTTGAAATGTTGCAACATTGTATTGATTTGTCAAAGTTGGTCGGGACTGTGTTTATAGGTTCTGATGTTCACAAGTTCTCCAGATATGACGAGAGAGGCCTAACTGAAGAGGATAATAGATGGTTGTGGATCTTGAAGATTCTGACCTTGTACATTGTTTTTATGTAACTTGTAAAGGAAGGAAGGAGATAATAATTAAAACAGTTGTCATTGTTAAGGTGTGTGCTATGTTTTGTTTCATCGAGAGCGATGAATGAGCAGGATGGCCGTGTTAGAGTGCATGATGATTGTTTGTATTATGGTGCATACGGATAAGGCTTTTCCTTGAATTTGACCGCTGTGGCGTATAAGAATATTTTACGAGATACAAATGGAAGAGTGTTCGTTTTTCCTTGAATTTGAAGGAAGGGAGTGTGCGTACTAGGAAAATGGGATGCGTTTTTCATCACGTGTACGATCATGTTTTACGGCGAATGAGCATAAATACATCTCTGTGAGTGCTGGGCAGAGCAGAAAGTGCTGATCAGCCGTTGTGTGGACATAGCAGCACAGAATTGTGAATCCGAAGTGTTTCCATTCTATTATACATTTACCCACAAATGTTTATAATTTTGCATATAAACAGCTAGATCGCTTTATTCTCGTTCGCTTACGTCTTTGATTTTAATTTTGTTTATTATTTTATTGTCCAGGAATACAATTTCATATTTATACAACAATCCTCAAGTTAATTTCGATTGAATCTGTCTTTTAACTTAGTTTCTCTATATTTACTCTTTCTTTTAATACAATATTAAGTTAGTAGTCCTACGTTTTGTAAGATCCCATTTTCCTTATCTTCATTAAATCCACAATGAAATCTTGTTTCTTTTGTAACAACGAAAACGTAAACATTTTCCTTAATTGTATGAAACATCTCTACATCGGAGCTTATAGTTTATTTCGCAGTTTTTGAAGGCAATAGTGTTCTTATGGGTTTGAGTTTTATAAATTAAACTATTGTTGATTTCTTTAACTAACTATAATGACCTTTATCTTCCCTAATTAACAAAAACTGATTTAAAATGTCAATTAAGGCAATGCCATTGGTAACAATTTTTGGTAGTGATAAAATTTCGTTCGTATTTTTCTTTTCTTACAACTGGTATTTGTAAAAGTACAATAATATCTTCACCCTTAGCATAAGCTTTTATTTCAATTTCCTTTACAATGTTCGCATATTTTTCTAATGTTGGTTCAGTTATAGAAGTTCCAATAGTTCAATTATCCAAGGGTGGATGATTCCACTAATGTCAGGACTTGCTCCACTTCTATTTCAACTTGCTTAATTTTAAAATTTACTTTACTGATCAGTTCATTGAAATAAGAATGTATTGAATTTATTCCCCCCAAATCTCTACCTTCTGTTTTGTTAAGATTAATTCAAGTTATTATTTCAATTATTCTAGGTGCTGTCATATTTTTCATAGATCCAACATCAATTACCTGTTTGTTTATATTTTCGACATAATTTTGATATTTTCGTCCATTCCATATCTTATCCTGATTTCGTTTGATTTTCCATAACACCGAATGCCTAATCCTCTGCGAACTCTTGTGCGCTTACCTATACTATTGTATACGACCTTGTGTCTTAGTCTTATTTCTTACGGTTTCTTGGTATCTCTTACAATTAATTAAATTTTTTAGACATGCGTTATTTATGGTTTTTATTATAGTTTTAATGTTAAATACGTAATCTTCTAAGTTCCCAACACTTAATTTATTAACTAGAATTAACTCACTTTCTGTTTCCCTAATATGTCCCTTAAAATTAAAATATAAACAGCTGTTTTCACTCAAGTTCTGAATGTTGAATATATAACAAAGGGTGATTTTTTAAAAGCTATAGGAAAGTTTTTAAAAAGAAGACACACAAAATTCAGAAAAATGCGTGAAATCTTTATTTGAATCAATAGTACGATCCATATAATTTAATGTTTGAAGATTATTTCATGCAAATGTTGACCTTGACTGCGCCTCAAATGGTCCATACGCTTAGTCCAACTTTGGCATACTCTTTCAAACATTTTGGATTGGATTGGGTTTGTTTTTCTCTTCTTCGGCAGTCGTCTGCTGTATGACCGACATGTTTGCAAAAGTTACACCTTTTCTTCTCAATGGTCTCTGCTTTTGAATCCCGCTGACCAGCGTAAGTTGATTTTGCTATCCAGCTATAGAACTTTAAGTGGAGTGACTTAAGTGACTTGTCTTTTATCAAAAATTACAGTGTTTACATCTTATAACATCGTATTTATTATTAAGCTTACCAGTTATCTGTACCGATTGACGTGAATATAAAAATGTCGAATTAAAGATATGTTTGCTTTTAGTGAATGAATGTTTTATTCAATTTTCTTTTTTCTTGTGTTGATGCTCAACTATTTCTTTATTTAATTTCCTTACGCGAAAATACATTCTGGCTCTAAAACAGTCTTTTTACTCTCTCCTCTCTCCTCAATTGAGACATATTTCTCATCAGCTCCGTCGTTGGCTTGGATAAACCTCCCTCATTTGGGTGATCTATCCAAGTAAAAGCATCGCCGCTTCCTTGTTCCATCTCTGGGATTTCAAGGCCCAATTTCTGGCAAATCGTGTGACACCGGCTCCATTTCTAGGTTTATATAATTTGGAGCATTCTTCCCAATTTTTTTTTTTTATAATTTGAAGGTGCACATTGGTTTTAAATATCTAAGGATTGTATTCTGGTTGAAATATTTGGCTGGGAAGAGCATTCCATATTCGTGTCGTGAGGCTGATGAACGAGTTTCTTAATTTAACTCTGCATCCGAAAGTAGGCTTAAGGGTAAACTAATGAGCATTCCTTGCGAGGCGGGTATTGCGGGCAAGTTCAGTTGAGCATCGTTTGTTAAAATAGCGATAAAATACGGATAGAGACTAGACGGTACATCGATGTTAGAGCGAGTCTAATGTGCAATATTGTTGTGTCCTATAAGTTTTATCGCTCGCTTTTTGATTCTATCTAGTAGGTGCAGGGTGGTTTTGTTGTCGTACCCAAGTTTGGGACGTAGTATTGGGATGAAGTATTTCTTTCATCGATTGAGGAAACCTAAACATTTCGCAGTATTTTTGGCGACCTCAAATATGTGATCGTTTGAACTAATTGTTGTGTTGGTACACATACCAAGGATGGAAAGCTTTCCGGTTTCATCGACACATGTGCCATTCATGGAGTGACAGCAGACAGCATTGAATTCCACTCGATTGTTCTTTCCCCAGTTAATTATGCTGTCAAAATCGGAGTTCAATGTGCTTAACATAAGCTGTATAATAATTATAGCCACAAAATCCACAAATTTATCAGTGGCTTGGAAGAATGTAAAACATGCGAATTCCACACTTTGTATGTGGATTAAATCAAAATCATAATTTCGTCCGAGAGAATTTGTTGAATCAGCCGAGAAAAATTTGGAAGAGGTCATCGAAATCGCAAAATCACTGGAACTTGTTAAGAGCACTATAGGTCATGGAGACACATTGGCAGGAAACAACAGCAAAGAAATTGATTTCACTGGAGTCATTGAAGGGAAAAGAAGAGGGCATCACTGGCATACACAGACAAGAGGAGAAAATAAACAAAAAATTAATTTTCCATATAAAGCTAGCAAGCCAATTACGGCTGGGCGTAACTCCAGATATAAAAAAAAAATAATGAAAAGAATCCAAAAAGATAGTAGTTTATTTCTCATGTTTAATTTAACTTTATTAAATATACCGATCGCAAAGTACAATTAGAGCGTTGTTATGGTTTCGATGATAAAAAAAACTCAGCTGCGAGTCTACTTGCACCTCTATTTGTATCGTTTTCTGATCAGCGTCAGCGTCTGGCAATTCCGAGAAAAATATGGAAGAGGTCATCTAAATTGCAAAATCACTGCAACTTGCTAAAGAGCATTATAGGTCATGGAGGCACATTGGCAGGAAACAACAGGAGAAAGAAAATGATTTCACCGGAGTCATTGAAGGAAAAATAAGAGGGCATCACTGGCATAGACAGACAAGAGGAGAAAATAAACAAAAAATTAATTCTCAATATAAAGTTAGCAAGGCTGGGCGTAACTCCAGATATAAAAAAAAATATTGAAAATAATCCAAAAAGAATCCAAAAATGCTTAATTTAACTTTATTAAATATACAGATCGCAAAGTACAATGAGAGCGCTGTTATGGTTTCGATGATAAAAATAACTTGGTTGCGAGTCTACTTGCACCTCTATTTGTATCGTTTTCTGATCAGCGTCAGCGTCTGTCAATTCCATGGGAATAGTTCTGGGCATGCACTGATATAAACTTGATACCTGGGCGTTTGTGGGAATATGCTGATGTTTCACAGGTGATCGAGCTCTGTAACACCTTCCCGCTTTGATGAACTTAGTGGTTGAAAATGTATTGAATATGGTAAGAGGTGCGCAACCTCATGAGCTACAACAACATTTAGACATGAATACAATTACTAATAGAATGGCAAATGTGCTTACAATTCCCATAGCAATACCTCCTGTTTTTTCTTAGATTGGATCTAATACATGTTAGAGTGTATGATGATTGTTTGTATTATGGTGCATACGGATAAGGCTTTTCTTTGAATATGACCGCAGTGGCGTATAAGAATATTTTACTTCGAATTGACGACATGCAAATGGAATTATGAATTGCGATCTGTCAGGCGCTCTTGTTGATGTCTTTGAGCAGGGAACCTCCTCTGAAGACCAGCTACAGATCAGGTGTTTGCTTGATAAATATTCATTCATTATTAGCGGAATGCCAAGAATGGAGATTAAAACAGGTGCCTTAAAAATATGTTTGACATAAGACGCTGTTTTTAACTACCATCCTTATCGCATGGCTCATTTGGAGAGAAATATTGTAAAGGAGATAGTGGATGAATTAAAAATAAAAAACATCATACGTGAGAGTAATTCACTATTTGCTAGCCCCGTTATATTGGTGAAAAGGAAAGGTGGGCAGTACAGAATGTGCGTGGACTACAGGGCTCTAAACCGAATTACCGTTAAAGATCGCTATCCGCTACCACGTATTGATGATCAACTTGTCCAGTTGTCGGCAAATCGGTTTTTCACGTCGTTGGACATGGCTTCCGGCTTTCACCAAATCCCAATAGCAAAAGATTCGGTTGAGAAGACTGCTTTCGTTACCCCTGACGGTCAATTTGGGTACCTGAGGATGCTGTTTGGGTTGGCCAATGCTCCGGCAGTTTTTCAACGTGCAATTAACAAAGCTCTTGAAGGGCTAAAAGACAAAATATGCCTGGTCTATTTGGATGAGGTGTTGGTGCCTTCAAAAACTGTTGAAGAGGGTATCGAGCGACTAGGTTTGGTTCTTAAAGCACTTACAGAGAATGGATTTTCTCTGAATATCAAGAAGTGTAAGTTTTTGCAAACAAGTTTAGAATATTTAGGACGAGATGGCATCCGACCCGGTAAATCTAAAATCAATTCTCTCCAAGATTCGTCGAGTCCATCGAATGTTAAAGAAGTAAGTTCATGTGATGAATTCACAACATGCATCACTGCACTAACGAAGATAAACGCAAAGTGCGAATGGACCTCTGAATGTGAAGAAGCTAGGCATTATATTATCAATCAGCTAACTAAACGACCGCTGTTAGTAATCTTTAACCCGGATCTGCCATCTGAACTACATACTGACGTGAGTTCAATTGGGTATGGTGCTATCTTATTCCAGCGAGTGGGTGGTACTCTTCACGTAGTCGCATATTATACCCAAACTACAAAGCCATTCGAGTCCAAATATCACAGTTATGAACTGGAAATACTCGCTGTGGTAAACGCTTTGAAACAGTTCCGAACGTATGGAACTCTCGTCACTGACTGTAATGCGCTGAAAGCCACGAAGGACAAAAAGATTTGTTGCCACGAGTGGCCAGGTGGTGGATATATCTGCAAGATTTTGATTTCAAGGTAGTGTACCGAAAGGGAAATTGCATGCAGCATGCTGACTATTTAAGCCGAAACCCACCCGTTAAAAATTGTATGCAACTCAACAGCCTTGCTGGAAATTGGCTTGAAATTGGGCAGTCACTGGACCCTGAGGTTACCGAAATCACCGACAAACTACAAGAGAATGATGTACAGACGACAGCAAATTACATCATCAAAAATAACTTACTATATCGCATTACAAACGAAGGAAACAAATTGTTTGTGCCTCGACGATGCAGACTGACCCTTATGAGACCTTACCATGAAGACAACTGTCACATTGGATGAGATAAAACGCTAGCAAAGCTACGTACACAGTTTTGGATGCCCAAAATGTCACGAAATGTTAGAAAATTCGTTGAGGCCTGTTTAATTTGCTTGGTTGCTAAACGTCGGGAAATAAGCAGTGTGAGCTTCATCCCATTGAGAAGAAACCAATTCCTTTCCACACTATACGCACTGATTGTTTGGGTCCATTTCACGAAGAAAAGAATTACGAAAACCGATATCTTTTAGTTATAGTGGGCGCGTTTACTAAGTTCATGTTATTAATGCCCTGCAAAACACTCAAAGCAGATGAAACCGTAACTCACCTAAATAATTTTATAACGCTATTTGGAACACCGTCTAGGATTATGAGTGATAAAAGGACCAATTTCACAAGTCAAAAATTCATACCATCGCTCCTGGAGCAAGTCGAGCTAATGGACAGGTGTAAAATGTAGACACCGTTTCTAATTTGATGAGGACGAATTTGGGAGTTAATACCGATTGGACTAGCTTTGTTGGTCGTGTTCAGCTATCTGGCTAAACTAAGCTGGAGGTACATTTTCGTGGACCATACGAAGTTATATTGATACTTCCGAATGATCGATATAAACTTAAACGAAAAGGGGGCAGAGTCGTGATATTAGCAGCAAGAGAGGCGATTCGTCAAATTAACGAGGAGAATTATGTTGCTGAAGTCGCAGCAGAAGGTTAGTATCTAGTAAAACGAGAATAGAGTTTCATAAACAAGCTTAAGATCGCCTCTGATTTATTAAGTCGTCGATATAAGTTTGGTAAAAATATTTGCAGACAAGCTTGTGTTGGTTCTTGGCATCTGAGTTGTATATTTTCATTCTCCAGTAATGCAGCGAAGCTTATTATTGCCTCTGAATTAAGTTTCTGTTGGGTTGATTAGAAATGTAAACAAGCGGGATTTAATACGGGCCTCTGAGCTGATGACTCTTGCGAGTGTGGACAATTTAAAGAATACCTCTGAGCTACATTGTCCTGGGCTTAGTCGGGAAAAAGGGTACAAGTGCATTGTATAATGGAATTGTTGTTGAAATGTTGCAACATTGTATTGATGTGTCAAAGTTGGTCGGGACTGTGTTTATAGGTTCTGATGTTCAGAAGTTCTCCAGATATGACGAGAGAGGCCTAACTGAAGAGGATAATAGATGGTTGTGGATCTTGAAGATTCTGACCTTGTACATTGTTTTTATGTAACTTGTAAAGGAAGGAAGGAGATAATAATTAAAACAGTTGTCATTGTTAAGGTGTGTGCTATGTTTTGTTTCATCGAGAGCGATGAATGAGCAGGATGGCCGTGTTAGAGTGCATGATGATTGTTTGTATTATGGTGCATACGGATAAGGCTTTTCCTTGAATTTGACTGCAGTGGTGTATAAGAATATTTTACTTCGAATTGACGAGATACAAATGGAAGAGTGTATCACAATCGTTGTACTAGGAAAATGGGGTTCGTTTTTCCTTGAATTTGAAGGAAGGGAGTGTGCGTACATATTTTACTGCGAATTGATGCGATACAAAGGGAAGCGTGTCAAAATCGTTGTACTAGGAAAATGGGATGCGTTTTTCCTTGAATTTGGAGGAAAGGGTGTACGATCATGTTTTACGGCGAATGATCATAAATACATCTCTGTGAGTGCTGGGTAGAGCAGAAAGTGCTGATCAGCCGTTGTGTGGACATCGCAGCGCAGAATTGTGAATCCGAAGTATTTCCATTCTATTATACATTTGCCCACAAATGTTTATAATTTTGCATATAAACACCTAGATCGCTTTATTCTCGTTCGCTTACGTCTTTGATTTTAATTTTGTTTATTATTTTATTGTCCAGGAATACAATTTCATATTTATACAACAATCGTCAAGTTAATTTCGATTGAATCTGTCTTTTAACTTAGTTTCTCTATATTTACTCTTTCTTTTAATACAATATTAAGTTAGTAGTCCTACGTTTTGTAAGGTCCCATTTTCCTTATCTTTATTAAATCCACAATGAAATCTTCTTTCTTCTGTAACAACGAAAAAGTATGCATTTTCCTTAATTGTATGAAGCATCTCTACATCGGAGCTTATAGTTTATTTCGCAGTTTTTAAAGGCAATAGTGTTGAGTTTTACAAATATAACTATTGTTGATTTCTTTAACTAACCATAACGTTCTTTATCTTCACTTCAAGGCCATTGGTAACAATTTTTGGTATTGGCAAAATTTCGTTCGTATTTTTCTTCTCTTACAACTGGTATTTGTAAAAGTACAATAATATCTTCATCTTTAGCATAAGCTTTTATTTCAATTTCCTTTACAATATTCGCATAGTTTTCTTATGCTGGTTCAGTTATAGAAGTTCCAATGGTTCAATTATCCTAGGGTGGCTGATTCAGCTATGAATGAAGAGAAGACTGTCAGGACTTGCTCTATTTCTATTTCAACTTGCATACTTTTAAAATTTACTTTACTGATCAGTTCATTGAAATAAGAATGTTTTGAATTTATTTCCTCCATATCTCTACCTTCTGTCTTGCTAAGATTAATTGAAGTTATTATTTCATTTATTTTAGTTGCTGTCATATTATGCATAGATCCATCAATTACCTGTTTATTTAGTTTCGACATAATTTTGATATTTTCGTCCATTCCATCTCTTATCCTGATTTCGTTTGATTTTATTGTTCTTAAAGCTTTTAAGTAAGAACTCTTGTGCTCTTATCTATAATATTGTATACGACCTTGTGTCTTTGTCTAGACTCTAGTTCTTGTTTTATTAGAACATTTCTACCGGTTTCTTGGTATCTCTTACAATTCCTTAAATGGTTTAGGCATGCGTTATTTATGGTGTTTATTATAGTTCTTATGTTATCTATGCAATCTTCTAAGTTCCCAACACCTAATTTATTAACTAGGCTTAACTTAATTTCTGTTTCGTTAATATGTCCCTTAAAATTAAAATATAAACAGCTGTTTTCACTCAAGTTCTGGATGTCGACGGTCTTGGTTGTGGACTTATGGCATTTCTATTTAACTATGACATAATCTTTTTTACTTCCAAAATTTGATATGGTCCTGTATATCTTGGTTCGAGTTTTCCCTTAACAACATTTCGAATTAGAACTTTTTGGCCGTATATCGTATCTTACTTAAGACTTAAGCTTGGATTTTAGTATGTTTGCTTTCTTTGAGCTTTTGTTGAGTAGTTAAAATCTACGACCTAGCTTGGCAGATTAGCTCTTACTCCATAGCCAAGTTCATACGGTGTCTACCCAGTTGTAGTGTACACATGTATCCTGTAAATACTCGATATGCTATGCTGGTAGTAATATGTGTCATGTTAAATATTTTACAGAGTTTTCCGAACAATTCGTTATAAAATTCCTTTCCATTATCAGTGAGAATTATTTTAGGTAAACCAAAATTCAGTATCCATTCTTTGGCGAAGGCGTTAATTACTTCTTGCATTTCCTTAGTTTTAGGAGGCATACATTTAGTGAATTTAGAAAGTTCCTCCTGAATAGTCAATCCAAATTTAAACCCATCGTTTGTTTCTCTCAGTAGTCCTATTATATCATACAGACTTTTTCTATTGCCTTGTGGGCAGTTGAGACTGTTTTCATTGGATTTCTTGTCGGCTTTCGACCCACTTTTTCATATTGGCAATCCTTACAACCCCTGACTTTATCCTTCTGATATATCTCCTATGCCATTTACACAATTTCCTTCATCACTTTCATTTACATTAATATCAGTGGTAAGTTCTGTATCTGCTTCCTGATCTGCAATATTCCCAATCATCTCGTATATTATTTCACCAACCCCTTCAAACGATTCTGTTCCCTTATACCATTCTTACATTTTCTGATAATTAAACTGCTACGACGTTTGGCAGACCAAACAATTGTTAGACACTATCGGTTGTGCTATAATTCCTTTCGGCTTTGTTTAGAGTCCTGCTTAAAAATTGAATTGGGAGGTCCTTACCGTTGTTTTTTTGACTGAGAACTGCACTTATCCCGTTAATCGACGCGTCGGTTGTAATAATAAAGATTTTACTGTAGTCCGGGTACTGTAGAAACAGACAATTAATGAAGCCGTTTTTTAAATTTTCAAAAGATTGTTGTTGCTCTTTTTTCCAATAAAATTCAACATCCTTTTTCAATAACTTATTAAGTGGGTCTGCTAGTTTGCTGAAATTTGGAATAAATTTCCCGATTTTGTTTGGATCTGGTTGACTCCCTTTACAGTGATAACATGTCCTAGGCACTGGACCATGCGAAGAAACTCTCATTTACCAGGTTAAATTTTTAAATTTGCGCCTCTTATTTGCAGTAGTACTTGGATCAATTTATTGTTATGTTCATTCAAATCTTGGCCGAAAATGCCATCCAGGTACACGAAACATTTGATCCCTTGTAGGCCTGCCAATACCGTGATAATCAGGCGCTGAAAATATGCCGGAGCATTCTTCAGTCAAAAAGTCATCCTCGTGTGGACGAAATGACCGTATGGCGTACCAGATACCGTTTTTCGATGTCATTGTCATCAACGGCAATTAGTACTTCCTGCTCGTATATCTTTGGTTATCTATAAGTTTTTGTGAAAACCGGTTGCGCTGATTCTATTGTCCTAATTTTGTGTTTACATACATGTGTCTGTGTTAATTTTTCATCTAGGATGCTGAATATGTCGATATAACTTTTTATTATCTGCAATATCTGTGTTCTATTCTTACACTTCCGGTAACTTCACCTATTCCTTGTTTCGTAACCTCAAATTTTTTAAGTTCCTACTATCGATTCGAACTTGGCTTTTTTTTTCAATAAAAGTAACAAAGGCACTCAAGTGTGAAAAATAATATGGAGCCAGCTGAGCTACCCGGGCTCCATAAGTCGGGTGATGTTGTACCGGTGGCTGGGACATCAGACCACCAGTCAGGGGAGAAAGAAAAGGAGGAAGAAACTCCAGCCACAACCGAGCCTGTCGAAGCGCCGGTCCAGTCTCGGATCAGGCGACTCTAAAACGGCAATAAAATCCACAAAAACAACGACAGGAACAATAACAACAGGAGTAACCACATCAGGAGTATTGTACGACGACGTACAATACGAATCAACAGAAGGCGAGGGCAGATTCTCCAGACGCAGCAGCAACAACAGCATCAGCAACCAGCCCAGAAGGAGAGATGCCGATTAAAGTGTTCGGACTGGATACGAATGACGTTTATAAACTATGTAAGTTGGCCGCTAAAAATGCTTATTATATAAAATATAAAGGGTCTTTAAGATTGTCTGTCCACTGCTCATCAGTGGCAGACTATCATGTCATTAAAGAAAGGCTAGCGGTGGCGGAGGCCGAGTTTTTCTCGTATACTCCAAAAGGGGAAAAGGTGCAGACCATGCTCCTTAAGGGCGTGGATCCTGACACTGATCCCAAGGAGATCCTAGCTAAACTGCGCCAAGCGCAGAGAGACGATATCCAGTTTGTCGGGGTTAAGCCCTTCTACACTGCGGTATCAAAAAGGGAGAACAGGAAACTTCCGTCCTACCTAATCCAGGTCACCCCAGACACGAAAACAGACAGCCGAAAACGTATCAATCGTTTAGGCTCCATTTATGTCAAATGCGAGACATTAAAATAGACAAGATGCTCCAGTGTGCTCGTTGTCAAAGGTATGGGCATGCCGCGGCGAACTGTAACATGCAGTCTCGCTGCGTCAAATGCGCAGGTGCCCACATTAGAGGGGAATGCCCTTTGGGGACGGACAAAGTTGAAGACAGGAGCCAGCTGAAATGTGTACTCTGTAAGACCAGCGGGCATCCTGCAAACTATCGGGGATGCCCTAAGATCCAAGAGATAAGAAAAATCATAGAGGCCAAAATGAAAGAAAAAATGGTAGAAGCGAGGCCAGTGCCACGTGCTCCAGCTACCACTGTTACACCGGCAGTTTCCTATGCCCAAATGGCATCGGGTAGGCGACCGGTACAACACACAGCGCCGAAGGTGGCTGCGGTCCCAGTGGCCAGGCAACCTGAAGCCGACTTGGATCTGAAGACGGTCCTGCTCTCCATCCAGGGGCAGATCGCTCAGCTACAAAAACAGTTCCTAGAGCAAGCAGCGCGGGTAGACCTCATCTGCTCTACGCTGTTCGCCGAGCCAAACGCCACATCGGTATGATGGCTGCGCAGGCAGCCCGTAACCTTAAGATTCTAGCAGTGAATGTGAATTCACTGATCAAAACCGAACGTAAAATTAACTTCGGTAACCTTCTGCAAAACCACAATCCAGACGTGTTGATGGTCAGCGAAACTAAGTTGAACAAAACGCGCAAGCTCTGGTACAAGAATTACCACATAATTCGAAGAGACCGGCCCCAATCCTTGCAAGCGGGCGGGGTTGCTCTCCTAATCAAAAAAAGGCCTAAAGGCGAAGATTTCAAGTGCTAAAAAAAAAAGTGCATTTTTGCACGCATTCCGCTCCAGGGTGGGAAGCGGGTATATGTGATCGCGATCTATGCAGCTGACAATAGTGCCCTCAATCGGAACTTTATTTCAGAGCCCGATACTCTATGCACGAGCCTTCGACTTAGCGCGGCGGAAAACTATTAAATCATTGCCTGGGATTTGAACGCCAAACATAGAGATAACTGTATAACTGGTTGGCAGAACACAATATTGAGTTCAAGCTAGATTTGCTTGCAACCGATATACCATCGTATCCCAGAAGCGGGTCCTATCTGGATTTGTTGTTGATAGACAGACGACTGACTGTACTAGGCGTGGAAAGACGCACGCGGAACTGTTTAACTACGGTTAAGTACGAGAGTGATCACTGCGGGCTCTTCGCGGCTATTCAGCTCCCGAACGAGGTGGCAGAACTGGAGGAGTATGTCCAGAGGCACCCTTATAGTTATAATAAGGCCCGCTGGCCACGCTTCGCCAGGACTTTATCCACAGAACTACGTTCGAGTGGGATCAATCCTCCGACAAACAGAAACCTGATGAACGAAGAGGTTGACAGGTACCTCATTCAAATGGACGACTTAATTAAACGAACCATGGAGAAAACTATTCCGAAGTTAATACAAATCGATGACAGCGATGTTTATCGAAATGCTACCATCGATGCACTTCACGTGCACAAAAGTAGGCTGCTGTCAAGACTCAAACTCTTGTACAGGCGGTTTACAGATCCACAAAACTCGGAAGTAAGGGCACTGAAGTCGGAGATCAAGAACCTCCAACAATTAATACGAATAAACTCCAGCTTAGCTATAAGCTTGCACTGGGGTAATAAAATCCGGGCTGTACGATCTAACAACCCGGGTATGTTTCCGCAAGTAAATAAAATTTTTCGAAGGAAAGATCAAAACGACACCCAGGCCGTTAGACTTCCCAGGACGACAAACAACGAACATTTACTGACACTGGCAGTGCTAGACAATGACTTCTTCGTGGTTGAAGATCCCCAGGAGAAGGTGGCAGCTATTGGTGCTGTTTTCCAGCAAGTGTACACGGTCAACGAAGTAAGTAGGCCGAACCACGACCTGGAGAACGAAGCCTTGCTGAACCACACTAATCTTCGTAATGAAATAATTCAATGGCGATCCGAGAATCCAGGTTTCACCTGGTTCAGTGACGATAATTTGGCACATAGTGCCGTCGCCAATGATGGAAATCACATCTTGATTTCTCAAGAAGATCTCCAGCGCATTTTTAACTCACTGAAGAAAAAAAAGTCAAGGGGAATCGATGGAATACCGAATATTGGGCTTCGTTTAACAACACACAACACTGTTTAACAATACGCTAAGTAATGCATATTACCCAAGGCACTGGAAAACAGCTGTTGTGCAACCGATCCCTAAACGGGACAAAGACAAATCTATTCCAACAAATCTCCGTTCGATCAGTCTTCTTCCGTGCATAAGCAAGGTTTTTGAAAAGATAGTCATTCGAGTTCTGAAACAATGGGTAGAGGAAAATAAAATCATACCGGACAACCAATTCGGAACAATGCACGGGTGTCTGCCTGATTGACTTGGAGAAAGCTTTCGACACCGTTTGGTTGGAGGGCCTCTTCCTCAAGCTGGTCAGGCTTGGTATAAGTAAGCCATTATATACATAATCTATGACATGATAACAGGTCGAAAGTTCGTCGTGAAAAATGGCGACGTTACAGGGGGCTATTGGTTCGCCGATCTTGTTCTCAATATTCACAGCAGAACTTATAGGTTCCATGCCGCACCTAATTGCGTATGCCGACGACCTAGTAGCGTGCAGATCAGGTCCGAAGGTCGAGGTAATAAATAGCTTGATGCAGCGTGACTTCGAAAAAATTCAGCGATTTTGCGACAACTGGAAGTTGGTTATCAACTTCTTGAAGTGTGAAACTATCCTTTTCAGGACCCCGCTGTACATGGCTTCGCGGGTTACTCGCCTAAACTGGCGCAAGTTCGGCATTTTGGACCCACGGGGACGGCTGTTAGATGTGAAAAGTGTAGTCAGATATCTTGGCATTTGGCTGGATCAATATCTGTATTTTGACAAACATATAGATATTGCTCTGACGAAAGCCAGAAAGGCCTTTGCTGCGGCAAGGAGGTTATTTTTCAGTAGCCAACTTGATACCAGGGTGAAGGTAATCTGCTACATGGCTCTTATCAGGCCAATCATGGCGTACGGTTGTCCATTGTGGTTCAACGTGAGTCCTTCCCAGATGGAAAAGATGAGGTTGTTCGAGAGACAGTGTCTTCGGACCTGTCTCCTGTTGTATCGTACACCCGAGTCTGAGTACAAGAAGTACTATCCTAACGAAGTCCTGTACAACGAGGCAAACGTGAACAGGCTAGATAATTTTATTATTAAGCTGATCAGAAGGCACATTGCACGAGCTATGACTTCTTCCAACAGTCTGATCTTTGGGGCTTACTACCCCAATATTATGTACCATGAAAGGGTGCGCCTTAACGGCTTTATTCCTCCCGTGGCGTTCCTCTACCTCGACACAATTGGCCTAATACAGGATCCACACGGATGCCCTGTAATCTTCCATGTCGTACGCCGAACAGTGGACAGGCTACTCCAATACGAACCGGATGTCGCTCACACCCACGAGGATCTTCTTCTGCAAAAGATCGGCAATTTTACTGGTGGTTACACCAAAACCAATCTCCGCCACCGCTGGCCTTTTTAAACGACCCGGTAGCTGACCGTGGTGGCCAGCTTACAAAGGTTTTAAGGTAGTTGATAAGAAGAAAAAAAAAAAATAAAAAATAAATATATATATATAAAACAAAAATCCCAAAAAAAAAAAATAATAAAACAAAAACCCAAAAAAAGGTGCACCACGGCGTATAAATTATATATGTTAAGCATATACATAACATATAAGCCCTGGTTCACGCGTCCGTACTGTTACGGATATAATTAAGATAGTCCTAAGTTTTATGTTAGGGTAAGTTAGTATAAGGTAGGTTAAGTAGTTAAGTTAAGTTTAGCCAAGTTTTTTTTTATAAGTTTTCTTGGCACATAATAAATGAATCAAGTTTGTCAGGAAAGACTAAAAAAAGTAGATTAAGCCGAAAGGCACATTTATAATTTTAGATTAGATTAGCTTAGAGTACCCGCATAGGTCAGTAGGTTAGTATTAAGAACAATTTATGAATTGTTAAGTTAGTTAAGCTAGTTTTAAGTTCTTTTGTCTAGCATGTAAGTTACATTTAATACAATAAAATCAAAATTAAAAAAAAAAATGGATCGTTTCCCATAAACTGAAAATTATTGCGTTTATCTTTACTCATCCGATATTCCGTTACGTTTCTTACGTTCGATTCTAGCTTAATTTCCTCTTTTTCCGGTTTTATTTTTGAGCTTGAGCCAGGGTTTGACCTTTGTTCATTTCGCTTCTTTCCGTCTCTCCTAGGCAACCGACAATTCTCCGCGATTGTGAAATTTATTTTCGCCAGGTTTTTTCGAATAATCGTTACTTGTGTTTCTGCTGAATAAATTCACACATTGCAAAGCGACTTGCCTCAGCTAAGTCCTTTGGTTTCTGAGTAACTACATATGAAGATAATCTTTCTAGTAATCCATTTATGAACAAAGTTAAGGTTTCACCCTTAATAGATCCCATCTGCCCTTGCTGATGTTCCTGCTTAACGCCATGCAATTTAGTTTCCTTTAATTTTCTTTCAGGAGTTTCGACTCTTTGTGTATATAATGCAACAGATTCAATGCGTCCTTGACGGATGCTAATTAGTTTTGTGTGTAGCTGTAAGCTTCTGTGAGGTTCTCTAAAGATCCCACTTAGTTCACTTTTTCGTGTTTTCGAATTTGTAATTACTTTATTTATTAAAACTGTTGTAGAATTTCAGCTGAATCTTGTCTTAATAAATTTAAAAAGAACATTTTTCTGGGCATTTTTTACCAGCTCCAAAGCATCATTTAATGCTTCAATGAAACTAAAAACGTCTTCACTACTGGTAAAAGTGGGAATGAAGGAAGTTAAGACTAATCGGAGACTCTGACATTTAAAATTTGCCTAAGTCTTCTATTGAACTACTGATCCTAACTTCTTCTAACTCACTGTCGCTACCGCGACTACACATTAGCTACTTCCTACTAACCAATCTCGAAAGTAATGTCTAAATTTCTGAAGGATATATAATTTTGTACATCTGCTAGGAGATATAGGAGTTTTAAACCATCGAAATGACTCTCTTTTACAGTAGTTCGGCTTAATAGACTAGAAATAAGTGCAACAAATAATGTCTTAAAATGTAGCTTTCAATAATAGTAGTGTTACTGTTTTTCTGGTCATCATCAACTTTAGTATTTTTCGGCTTTCCGCACAAATCACAAAATTCACTAAATGTGTCTTTATACAGTTATCTGTTCCCTTTTTCTTCCAAAATGTACTGTATAAGTTAACACGAGTGCCCCAAATACGTTCGGTTCTGTGGGAACTAAATATTCTCGCAGTAGCGCACGGACATAACGTCAGCAGAGCGCAGTCAACACCGGTGTGCGAACCGAACGTGGAAGTAATGCTGATGCAGCGTCTGGGCAGCACATAGGGTTATGTTACATTTAAGGTAATTGTGTGTTCGATGTAAGCTAGAAATATATTTTCAATAAACGGGGGACCATTTGTTGTTTATCCTCCAAAAGAAGAGGATGAATAATTAACTGGCGCCAAACTACCCGGTCTCTCCAAAATTCCTAGCAATAGGAAACGCGAAATAAATTAGTAAAAGTTGAACTCCGAAATTCCTTGTTAAAGGAAAATAGAGTTTATTTTCATTCCGGCTTATTCAACATAATCATCAACGAAATACGACGAATCGAACAATGAACCCTGGAACCCTTGGAGATGAGAGTAGTATTTCAAATAATGTGGATATTAGTGTAAGGATTTAATATTGTCAAGCGTTAGTGAACTAAGTGTTTTTTTTACTTAAATAAGAGTGAATTGTGATAGTAATAGTAATAATTATCTGTTAGTATCGGTGTTAAAGAATAGGAAATTATGGCGGAGAACATTGCAATAGCAGTTCAAACTGCAGTAGAGACTGCTTTTTTTTGTAATGTAATTTTGTTTTATTATATTGAATGTAACTTACATGCTAGACAAAATAACTTAAAACTAGCTTAACTAACTTAGGAATTCACAATTGTTCTTAATACTAACCTACTGACCCTATTCGGGTACTCTAAGCTAATCTAATCTATATTATACATGTGCCTTTCGGCACAAAACGAATAACAGTTTGTCTTTAACGACAAACTGTTATTCGTTTTTTTTTTTTTGTTGTACCAAGAAAACTGATTAAAAACTTGGCTAAACTTAACTTAACTACTTAACCTACCTTATCCTAACTTACCCTAACATAAAACTTAAGACTATCTTAACTATGTCCGTAACAGTACGGACGCGTGCACCAGGGCGTATATGTTATGTATATGCTTAACAAATATAGTTTATACACCGTGGAGCACCTTTTTTTTCTGGGTTTTTATTTTAAATCTGTTTTTTTTTTTTTTTTGATATTTTTTTTTCCTTAATAACTACCTTAAGACCTATGTAAGCTGGCCACCATGGTCAACTACCGGGTCATTTAGAAAAGCCAGCGGCGGCGGAGACTGGTTTTGGTGTAACCACCAGTAAAATTGCCGTTCTTTGGCAGACTCTCTCATATCTCGAGCAGAGATCGCTCAACTGAACCGGAGGAGATCCTCGTGACTTCGAGCGACATCCCGTTCATATTGAAGTCGCCTATCCACTGTTCGGCGTACGACATGGAAGATTACAGGACATCCGTGTGGATCCTGTATTAGGCCAATTGTGTCGAGGTAGAGGAACGCCACGGGAGGAATAAAGCCGGTAAGGCGCACTCTCTCATGATACATTACGTTGGGGTAGTAAGCCCCAAAGATCAGACTGTTGGAAGAAGTCATAGCTCGTGCAATATGCCTTCTATTCAGCTTAATAATAAAATTATCAATCCTGTTCAAGTTTGCCTCGTTGTACAGGACCTCGTTGGGATAGCACTTCTTGTAATCAGACTCGGGTATTGTATCGTACAACCGGAGACATGTCCGAAGACACTGTCTCTCGAACAACCTCATCTTTTACATCTGCGAAGGACTCACGTTGAACCACAACGGACAACCATACGCCATAATTGGCCGAATGAGGGCCATGTAGCAGATTACCTTCACCCTGGAATCAAGTTGGCTGCTGTAAAACAACCCCCTTGCCATAGCAAAGGCCTTTTTAGCTTTCGTCAGAGCAATATCTATATGTTTGTCAAAATACAGATATTGATCCAACCAAATGCCAAGATATCTGACTACACTTTTCACATCTAACAGCCGTCCCCGTGGGTCCAAAATGCCGAACTTACGCCAGTTTGTGCGCGTATCCCATGATGCCATGTACAACGGGGTTCTGAAAAGGACAGTTTCACACTTCAGGAAGTTAATAATCAACTTCCATTCGTCGCAAAATCGCTGAATTTGTTCGAAGTCACGTTGTAGCAAGATATTTATTACTTCGACCTTCGGACCTGATCTGTACGCCACTAAATCGTCGGCGTACGCAATTAAGTGCGGCATTGAACCTATAAGTTCTGCAGTGAATACTGAAAACAAGATCGGCGAACCAACCGCTCCCTGTTGCAGACCGTTTTTGATGTCAAAGACCATGAAAGAAGTTACATCGCCACTTTTCACGACGAACTTTCTACCTGTTATCATGTATAGCAATGGTTTACTTATGCCTAGCCTGACCAGCTTGAGGAAGAGGCCCTCCAACCAAACGGTGTCGAACGCTTTCTCCAAGTCAATCAGGCAAGCACCCGTGCATTGTTTTTTGGCTTTATTCCATTGAATGTCGGACACCAGTTTAGACGCGGCATGTATGGTTTCATGCCCCGCTCTGAATTCGAATTGGTTGTCCGGTATGATATTATTTTCCTCAACCCATTGTTTCAGAACTCGAATGACAATCTTTTCAAAAACCTTGCTTATGCAAGGAAGAAGACTGATCGACCGAAGTTTCGTCGGGATTGATCTGTCTTTGTCCCGTTTAGGGATTAGTTGCACCATAGCTGTTTTCCAATGTTTTGGGTTTTGGGTAATATACATTACTCAGCGCATTGTTAAACAATGTTGTGAAAATCTGCACATATTAGGTGTACCATCGATTCCCACTGACTTTTTCTTCTTCAGCGAGTTAAAGATACCCTGGAGTTCTTCTTGAGAAATCAAGATGTGATTTTCATCATTGGCGACGGCACTATGTGCCAAATTATCGTCATTGAACCAGGTGAAACGTGGGTTCTCAAATCGCCATTGTCTTATCTCATTACGAAGATTGTTGTGGTTCAGCAGGGCTTCGTTCTCCAGTTCGCGATTCGGCCTACGAACCTCGTTAACCGTACACATTCGCTGGAACACAGCACCGATTGCTTTCACCTTCTCCTGAGGATCTTCAACCACGAAGAAGTCATTGTCTAGCACGGCCCCATCTGGATCTATGCCAACTGAAGTCAGTAACTGTTCGTTATTTGTCGTCCTAGGGAGTCTAACGGCCTGAATGTCGTTTTGATCTTTCCTTATATTTTGTTTACTTGAGGGAACATACCCGGGTTGTTAGAACGTACAGCCCGGATTTTATTGCCCCAGTGCAAGCTTATAGCCAAGCTATAATTGATACGTATTAATTGTTGGAGGTTCTTGATCTCCGACTTCAGTACCATGACTTCCGGATTTTGTGGGTCTGTAAACCGCCTGTACAAGAGTTTGAGTCTTGACAGCAGCCTACTTTTGTGCACGTGAAGTGCATCGATGGTAGCATTTCGATAAACATCGCTGTCATCGCTTTGTACTACCTTCGGAATGATCTTGTCCATGGTACGTTTGATTGCGTCATCCATTTGTCTGAGGTACCTCCTCGTTTGTCAGGTTTCTGTTCGTCGGAGGATTGATCCCACTCGAACGTAGTTCTGTGACTAAAGTCCTGGAGAAGAGTGGCCAGCGGAACTTATTAAAATTATAAAGGTGCCTGTGGACATATTCCCAAAGTTCTTCCACCTCGTTCGGGAGCTGAATAGCCGCGAAGAGTCCGCAGTGATCACTTTCGTACTCAATCGTAGCTAAGTAATTCCGTGTGCGCCTTTCCACGTCTAGTATCGTTAGTCTGCCAACCAGTTATACAGTGGGGTTCCCCTGTCATTATGCACTCTATTGCCCCATTCTCTGTGTTTGGCGTTCAGATCCCCGGCAATGATGTAATAGTTTTCCTCCAAGCTTAGTCGAAGTCTACTGAAAAGGGTGTCGAGTTCTGAAATAAAGTTTCGATTGAGGGCACTATTGTCAGCTGCATAGATCGCGATCACATATAACCGCTTTCCACCCTGGAGCGGAATGCGTGCAATACACGTTTCTAGCACTTGAAATCTTCGCACTTCACGGCTATACAAGACCTTATGACACAGGCCTTTTTTTATTAGAAGAGCAACCCCGAGTAACAGTGGTAGATGGAGCACGAGGCGCTTCTACCATTTTTGTTTTCTTTTTAGCCTCTATGATTTTTCTGAGTTCTTGCACTCTAGGGCATCCCCGATAGTTTGCCGGTTGTCCATTGGTCTTACAAATTACGCACATTAGCTTACTCCTGCCTTCGACCTTTTCCATCCCTTAGGGACATTCCCCTTGGATGTGGGTTTTAGCGCATTTGACGCAGCGAGACTGCATGTTGCAGTTCGCCGCGGCATGCCCAAACCTCTGACAACGAGCACATTGGAGTATGCGCTTGGTCTTTTTTAATGTTTCCCATGTAACAGAAATAGAGCCTAAGCGATTAATGCGCTTGAGGCTGTCTTTTTTACTGTCTGGGCTGACCTGGACAAGGAAGAACGGAAGTTTCCTATTCTCCCTTCTCGTTACCGCAGTGTTGAAGGGCTTAACCCCAACGAACGTGACATCGTCGTTCTGCGCCTGGTGCAGCTCAACGAGGATATCTTCAGGATCAGTAGCTGGATCCACGCCCTTAAGGAGCATGGTCTGCACTTTTTCTTCTTTGGGAGTATACGAAAAAAACTCGGCCCCCGCCGCCGTTAGTTCTTCTTTTACAGCGCGGTAGACTGCCACTGATAAGCGGTGGACAGATAGCCTTAAGGGCCCTTTATATTTAATAAAAAAGGAGTTTTCAGTGGCCAACTTACATAGTATATCAACATCCTTGGTCTCCATTCCGAAAACGTTTATTGGCGGGCATCTCTCTGCTTTCGGTGTTCTTGTTTGCTGCTGTTGCTGTTGTTGTTTCTGATGCTGTTGGTTCTTCTGCTGCTGTTGGTTAATCTGCTGCTGTTGTGTATGCGGCCGTTGTTGTAGTTGCTGCTGCTGCTGTTATTGGTGTTTGGCAGCTAACTTACGCTATCCCTTTGGCAGTTGTTGAAGTTGTTGCTGCAGTTTTGGCTGCTGTTGTTGTTGTTGCTCATGTTGTTGGTGCTGCTGTTGCTGTGCAGCTTCTTTAGCCGCTCTCCTGGCTTGTAATTTTGTTTGGATTGCATGTATATGTGCATCCAGCTCCTCTCTCTTTCTTTCGATTTTGAGCAGTTGCTCTCTGTCCTCCTCCTCTTCGTCTTCCGACTCGGATGACACTAGGGAACTAAAGGGGTTGCCTTTACTCCCTTCGCCCTCTGCCGACTCGTATAGGACGTCGTCTACTGATTGTTGTTGTTTTGTTGTTGCTGCTACTTCTGTGTTGGCTGCTGCTATTGTTGTTGCTGCTATTGTAGTTGCAGTTGCTGCTGCTACTCTTGTGTTCGGATTTCCCGCAACGTACATGTCGCCTGAGGTCACCTCAGTGACAGTAGTTCGGCGTTTCACCGTGGTTGTCTGTGGTAACAGCTTCTTCCTCTCTTCGGCTTGGCTTGGTACACTAGCTTGGTGGCCTGATGTGCCCGCTACCGCTTCACTATTTCTACCCGTTTTTGGGAGCGCGGGTTGCTCCTCTGCGTCCATCACGCCACTCACACATGTGTCTCTGTTGTTTATTCCTAAAAAAAGAAATGAAATTTTTTGGATTTCCGTGGGTATTGAACCCGACTCGTCCGTAGACAAAAATGATTAAATCTATCTTACTATCTAAACAATTCAATGTCTTAAAAAAAAAAACTATCCTACTGACCCTTCACAGGTACTCTAAAATAATCTACACTTACTTATCTATTTGCCTTTCGGCGCCTACACTACTATTTGTTTTTTTTTCAATCCATGTGGATAATCTTTATTGTTTGTTCTTACTGGCCAAGAAAACTTGGAAAAAACTTGGCGCTCTAAATATTTTTTTTTAAATTTTCTTAAAACTAAACTTAAAATAAAATTACACCCTAACCCTAATAAAACCTAAACTACCTTACTCTATGACTCGTGACATTGCGGACGTGTGTGCAAGGGCGTGTGCGGTGTTTATATGCTAGACATATATAAGTTACACGCCTTTGCTCACCTTTTTTTGTATTTTATATTGCTTTTTTTTTTATTTATATATATATATATATATTTGTTTTTTTTTTTTTTTTGTCTGACTTAACCTAACTTAAACCTACGTAAGTGGGCTGTTGTCCAACATACCGACTATCACATTAATTTTGTGCTGTCAAAGGCGGAGACTGGTTCTGGTGTAACCACCAAAAAAAGTGCCGCTCCTTTGCACTCTCTCTCCTATCTCGAGCGGGGATCGCTCTACTGAACCGGAGTTGATCTTCGTGTTCACGAGCGAAATCCGATTCATAGAGGAGTCGCCTGTCAACTGTTCGGCGTACAGCGTGGAAGATTATAGGACATCCACTCATGTCCTGAATCAGATTTAACGAATCTAAATAGAGAAAAGCCTCAGGTGGAATAAAGCCGGTGTGGCGTACCCTCTCATGATACATAAAATTCGGGTAATAAGCCCCGAAGATCAGACTGTTGGTGTTGGTGTTAAAGAAATTATAAAATTGTCTACTCTTTTCACGTTAGCCCTGCTGTACAGGACCTCGTTGGGATAGTACTTCTTGTACTCGGACTCAGGTGTCCGATACAACCGGAGACAGGTCCTAAGACATCGTCTCTCGAACACCCTCATCTTTTCCATCTGGGAAGGGCTCTCACCGAACCATAGGGGACAACCATACACCATGATCGGCCGTATAAGGGCCATGTAGCAGATCATTTTCACCCTGGTATCAAGTTGGCTGCTGTAAAACAACCCACTTGCCACAGCGAAGGCTTTTCTAGCATTGGCTAGAGTCCTTTCTATATGTTTGTGAAAATACAAAAAATGATCCAACCAAATGCCGAGATATCTGACTACACTTTTCACGATTAATGTCTGGCCCCGATGGCCAACAATGCAAAACTCTTTCCAGTTCTTACGCGTATCACTTGAAGCCCTGTGCACCGGGGCACGGAAAAGAATAGTTTCACATTTCAGGAAGTTGATAAGCAACTTCCAGTCATAACTAAATTCAGTTATTTTATTTGCATCCCGTTGCAACAGGGTGTTTATGACTACTTCCTTCGGTGCTGATATGTAAGCCACTAGGTCATCGGCATACGCGATTAGGTGCGGCATAGACCTTAGAAGATCTGCAGTAAATATAGCAAACAATAATGGGGATCCTACAGCCCCCTGTTGTGCCCGTTTTCTACACTAAATACTCTACTTGAAGTTACGCCGCCACATTTCACGGCGAACTTCCTACCTGTTATCATATCATAAATCATGTATAGCAATGGTTTATTTAGCCTAAGTCTGACCAACTTAAGGAAAAGGCCTTCTAACCAAACGGTATCAAATGTCTTTTTCAAGTCGAACAAACAGGCACCCGTACACTGATTTTTATCCATATTCCATTGTATGTCGGCAACCAACTTTGCAGCAGCATGCACTGTCGAATGCCCTGCCCTAAGTCCAAACTGGTTGTCCGGCAGAATATTGTTGTCCTCGACCCATGTCTGCAGAGCTCTAATGACAATCTTTTCAAATGCCTTGCTGATGCAAGGAAGAAGACTTATCGACCGAAGATTAGACGGAATGCTTTTGTCTTTATCCTTCCAATGTGCCGGGTAATGTGCATTACTTAGCGCATTGTTAAACAGTGTAGTGTAATTTTCCACTGTCGCCGGAGGGAGATGATTGAGCACGATGTTCGGGATACCATCTGTCCCAGCCGATTTCTTGTTCTTAATGGTTTTAAAGACTCCTTGGAGACCTTTTATTATTTGCCATATTTACGTCATCGAATCTGGTAAAACCAGGATTCTCAGATCGCCATCGACTGATCTCCTCACGTAGATAGAAGTGATTTACCAAGGCTCTGTTCTCTAGATCGTGATTTGTCCGTCTGACCTCGTTGACCTTACACACTTTTTCGAAAACAGCGCCTATGGTATTCACCTTCTCTTGGGAATCTTCGACCACGAAGCATTCGTTATCTAGCACGGACTCACCTGGATCTATATCAACTGATGTCAGTAGTTGTGCGTTGTCGTTTGTTCTCGGAAGTCGGACGATTGGAATGTCATTTTTATCTTTCCTCCTGAATAATTTATTTACTTGCGGGAACATACCCGGGTTGTTGGATCGTACAGCCCGGATTTTATTGCCCCAATGCAAGCTTTAAGATTATAATTTATTTTTATTAGTTGTTTGCAGGTTTTTGATCTCTGAATTCAGAGATCTGACTTCCGGACTTCTCGGAATTGTAAACCGTCTGTGCAAGAGTTTGAGTCTAGACAGCAGTCTACTTCTGTGCACGTGAAGTGCGTCGATGGTGACATTCCGATAGACATCGCAGTCCTCGGTCGGCACAATCTTCGGTATTGTTCTGTCCATTGTACGCACTATGGCGTCGTCCATTTGTTTGAGGTACCCATCAACCTCCTCATTCGATAGGTTTCTGTTCTTTGGCGGATTGATCGCACTCGACCGGAGTTCCATGGTTAAAGCCCTGGAGAAACGTGGCCATCGAGCCTTATTGTAATTATAAGGATTTCGCTGGACATATTCCGCCAGTTCAACCACCTCGTTCGGGAGTTGAATAACCGCTGAGAAAGCAAGATGATCACTATCGTACTCAATCGCGGTTAAACAATTCCGTGTGCTTGTGTCTGCACCCTGTATTGTCAGTCGTCTGTCAATCAATAGTAGATCCAGATATTTCCCACTTCTGGGAAATGAAGGTATTTTGGTTGCAAGCAAATCAGCCCTCAACTCATCATGCCCAATCAACCAGTTGTTCAAGGCGATCCCCCGTGCGCAATTCCTATTGCATCCCCAATCTTGATGTCTGGAGTTGAAATCTCCTGCAATGATATAATAAGTATCTTCCGAGCTCAGTCGGAGACAAGTGAAGAGAGTTTCGAGCTCTGGAATGAAATTATGTTCAGCAATGCATTTTTGCATCTGAGCCATCTGTGCCAGTATAGCCAGCAGGATGGAGCTCAGATCAGTATTTTAAAAAATTTAAAAATACATTTTTTTTTTAAATTTTCTTAAAACTAAACTTAAAATAAAATTACACCCTAACCCTAATAAAACCTAATCTACCTTACTCTATGTCCGTGACATATATAAGTTACACGCCTTTGCTCACCTTTTTTTGTATTTTATATTGCTTTTTTTTTATTTATATATATATATATATATTTATTTTTTTTTTTGTCTGACTTAACCTAACTTAAACCTACGTAAGTGGGCTGTTGTCCAACAGACCGACTATCACATTAATTTTGTGCTGTCAAAGGCGGAGACTGGTTCTGGTGTAACCACCAAAAAAAGTGCCGCTCCTTTGCACTCTCTTTCCTATCTCGAGCGGGGATCGCTCTACTGAACCGGAGTTGATCTTCGTGTTCACGAGCGAAATCCGATTCATAGAGGAGTCGCCTGTCAACTGTTCGGCGTACAGCGTGGAAGATTATAGGACATCCACTCATGTCCTGAATCAGATTTAACGAATCTAAATAGAGAAAAGCCTCAGGTGGAAAAAAGCCGGTGTGGCGTACCCTCTCATGATACATAAAATTCGGGTAATAAGCCCCGAAGATCAGACTGTTGGTAGACATCATACACCTTGCAATGTGTCATCGTGTTAAAGAAATTATAAAATTGTCTACTCTTTTCACGTTAGCCCTGCTGTACAGGACCTCGTTGGGATAGTACTTCTTGTACTCGGACTCAGGTGTCCGATACAACCGGAGACAGGTCCTAAGACATCGTCTCTCGAACACCCTCATCTTTTCCATCTGGGAAGGGCTCTCACCGAACCATAGGGGACAACCATACACCATGATCGGCCGTATAAGGGCCATGTAGCAGATCATTTTCACCCTGGTATCAAGTTGGCTGCTGTAAAACAACCCACTTGCAGCAGCGAAGGCTTTTCTAGCATTGGCTAGAGTCCTTTCTATATGTTTGTGAAAATACAAAAAATGATCCAACCAAATGCCGAGATATCTGACTACACTTTTCACGATTAATGTCTGGCCCCGATGGCCAACAATGCAAAACTCTTTCCAGTTCTTACGCGTATCACTTGAAGCCCTGTGCACCGGGGCACGGAAAAGAATAGTTTCACATTTCAGGAAGTTGATAAGCAACTTCCAGTCATAACTAAATTCAGTTATTTTATTTGCATCCCGTTGCAACAGGGTGTTTATGACTACTTCCTTCGGTGCTGATATGTAAGCCACTAGGTCATCGGCGATTAGGTGCGGCATAGACCTGGGGTATGCACACTATGTACTAGGCCACAAGCTTGTTGCGGAACCTTGCTTCAGAATTGCACTTCACGCACTGATGTGATTTTTATTGCTGAAAATGATTTTGTTTTGTTTCACGTACACGTCCACTCGCTTTGAATGCCGGAGAGCGACTGAGCGATGACGCTACCCACTGAGCTATCGACACTATACAATTTGCCGTGTTATTTTGTGCATTTGAAAAGTAATACTCCGTACTGAAGCCGATTACGTCTACACTGTGTGGAGGTCTATGAACGACTGAGTAGAGACTGCTTGTTCAAGTATCATGCGGAGAATGACAGAGATCATGAGTTAAAATAAAATAAATAATCAAAAGATTCAGTCAGAAGTATCCGCTTTAACCGGCAAACTTAATGAGGTTCAAATAAGTTCGCCACCAGTGGTATCATACGAACCTGTGCGCGTTTCTAAGACAGAGTTAATATGCCCTATCTCTTTGGATTTAGAAAAGTCCCTTCCAGAATTTCCGGTGAACAGGCTAGATATGTAAGTTGGCTACAAGCTGCTAATACAGCAGTTGATCTTTTTCGAAAATACCCCGGCACCGAAAAATATTACCAAGCGGTTGCCATAATTCGAAATAAAATAGTTGGGTCAGCAGACCTGATCCTATCTTCGTTCAATACTACATTCAATTTCGATGCAATAATAGCCAGGCTCGACCAAACCTATTCAGACAGACGGCCTTTACACATTCTAGAAAATCAGTTGAGTATTTTAGTGCAAGGCAAAATTAATATGCCTATATAAATGACGATTTTTATCATCAAATCGGAAAAAATCTCACGCTCATAATGAACAAAATAACAATGGACTATTCCGGCAACAGCGAACTGATAAGTTCATTGTCAAACGAATACCGTTCTGACGTTTTACGAGTATTCATTTCGGGACTAAATAGACATATGTGTAATATCCCTTTTTCGTCTGGTTGTTTAGATCTCTTCCCTTAGCTCTCGCCAAAGCGCAAGAGTTGGAAGTTAACCAATACTGATATGAGTTTGCAAGAGCTTTTGACTCCCGGCGAACGAATAACATTGTTTATCGGAGTAATCCACATTTCAGGAGAACAACAGAACCACAATATAACATTGTTATACGACAAGAAGACAATGCAATGGATATAGATCCAACGTGTTTGAAGATTATTTCATGCAAATGTTGACCTTGACTGCGCCTCAAATGGTCCATCCGCTTAGTCCAATTTTGGCATACTCTTTTCAACATTTCGGCCGGTATCTCACGAATAAATGCTCCAATGTTGTCTTCCAATGCGTCAATTGAAGCGGGCATGTCTGTATCGTGCGTATCGTGCACGATCTAGGCGGCCAATTGACCGGTCCCGAACGTAAAATAAAATAAAATGTTCACCGAACTCGCTTCTCAATAAGTCCATTGTTGCGTGTGCTGTGTGGCATGTGGCACTGTCTTGTTGAACCCACATGTCATGCAAGTCAAGCTCTTGAATTTTGGGCAAAAAAAAGTTGGATATCATCTCAAGATAGCGCTCACCATTCACAGTTACGTTAGGATTTGCATCATCTTTGAAGAAGTACGGTCCAATGATGCCACCAGCCCATAAACCGCACCAATCTGTGACTTTTTCTGGATGCATTGGTAGCTCTTGCGTATTGCGTATTGCTGATATTCACTCCAAAATCGAAAATTCTGCTTATTTACGTACCCATTGAGCCAAAAATGAGCTGACCATAAAATGGAAGAAGCACGCGATGAACTTTCTTAACAGAGCACGCATATTGATAATAAAATTCAATAATTTGCAAGCGTTGTTCGTTTGTAAGACGATTCATGGTTAAATTATAGACCAAACTGAAGATGTTTGATAGTGAAACAAAACACGAAACGTGCGTCAGCTGTTTAAACCAGAGTTGCCAAAAAGATAATAGCTAAAAAATCACCCTTTACATGTTAAATTAGTTTCCGAAGGGGAAAGCGAAAAAAAACCCTTCAATTTAAAGAAAAAAAAAAATGGAAAAAAGAAGAATATATATATAAATAGATTAAATGAATAAATAAATAAATAAATAAATATATAAATAAATAAATAAATAAATAAATAAGTAAATAAATAATTAAATAAATAAATAAATAAATAAATAAGTACATAAATAAAGAGGTAAATAAATTAAAATACAAACAAACAGGAAAAGAAAGAGCATGAAGATAATATGGTATCAACTATGATGATTATCAATCAGGTTGTATACCAAAGGATTTTCAGCAAGTTTACAGCGATCTAAAAAGCGTCGATTTAATTTCTCTATGAAGATCAATTCAACATTTCCCCTTTGGTGAATATCGCGTGTTAAATGATGCCTTGGTATGTTTAGCATCATTTACAATAATTTGTTTTGGGAAACTTGCAATTTTTTAATATGACTTTTTGCGCAGTTACTCCACACGTGGCAACCGTATAGCAGTATTGCTTGGAAAATAACTTTATGTATTAATATTTTATTATCATTTGACAGCTTTGGTTTACGATTAATGAAACGGTGTGAAAGGGATGTTATCTTAATTGCAATTGCAATTTTTTTATGGTTATTGTTATATGGTTTTTAAGTGTTAGCTTGGCATCCAGATAAATCCCAAGATATTTTACGGAAGATTCCCTGGAGCTGCCCACTAGGAAGAAAACAAGCTTTTCTTTTTCTGGTGAAAAAGATAGCTTGAGTCTTATCTTCATTTAGTTTTATTTTCCATTTGTTCATATAAATTTGGAATATACTCAACCCATATATAAGATTCCTCTCAATGTCGAGAGCGAATTCATGACAAGAGAATATCGCCGTGTCGTCAGCAAATAGAGCAACATCACAGTTTGGCACTGATGGTAGATCGGATGTGAACAAGTTATACAAAACAGGTGCAAGGACCGAGCCTTGCGGAACACCAGCACGAAAGTGGACAGTGTTAGAGACATCATAATTTACGTGCACTATAAAACAACGATTAGACAAGAAACTACGGATAATTTTGCACATATGCGGAGGAAAATTAGCATTGATAATTTTGAAGATGAGGCCGTCCTGCCAAACTGAATCAAAGGCTTTTCCAAAGTCCAGTAGTATCATACCCGTTGGCTTTCCTACTGCAGGAGATTACTTAACGTGCTTAAAGATCCTTAGTACTTGATGGGAAGTACTATGGTTGCGCCAGAAACCGAATTGTTCATTTGGAAATAAGTTGTTGTCAGCAATATGCTTGGAAATGTTTCCTTTAAGACTTTCTCATAAATTTTACCAAGGACACTTAGTAAACTAATTGGTCTGTAACTAGTAATTATATCAGAGGGTTTACCTGCTTTGAGGATTGGTATAACCTTCGCAACTTTGCATATATTTGGAAGGTATTCCAATTTAATGCAAGCATTAAGAATAGCGCTTAATACCAGATTTAGGCATTTGTTTAATATAAACATTTTTGATTCGGTAAATTCCTTCAGCATTTTGTATACGCAGCTCGTTGACCATGAATTCTGTATCTTCTAAGGTTATATATGCATTTGAGGGTGGAGCATTGATTTTATTGTTGAAAGATTATGGATGGCTTGGTCAACTGAATCAGATGTTGCGGGATACCCAAGGGTCGAAGATATTTCATGGTTTTTTGAAAAGTTTAAAGCAAGTGCGTTCGCTTTGTCAAGATCCGTAAAGAATGTATTGCCTGAATCTTTCAGAAATGCTAGTTATCTGTTTTTATTTTTTACCACTTTGACAATGTTCCAAAAGGGTTTCGAATTTGCATCCAGAGAACTTGATGGTTATAGTACGGCTGCCGATATCTTTGCCAGTGTCTTCGGTAAGCGTTTCTCAATATAATAAGTTCAAGAATGTATGGTGGAAGCCTTATCACAGTTTTCTGTTTAGGGACCTTAGGAACACTTGACTCAATAGACTCGAGTATTTGTTGGCCAAAGACTGTGACGATAGAGTCAACATCTTCTGTGGACGTAACGCTGTCAAGATTATTTGGAATGTTTCGATGTTTAGAAGTTAATTCTGACCGGAAACGATTCCAGTTTGCTTTTTTTGAGATCAGGTACATATTACACCCTTTGTACACCTGATATTAGTACCCGACAGAACACGGGGTTATGATCAGAGCTGAGGTCATTAATGGAGACAGGTTGGGAAATATAACCTGGCACATTTGACAGAAATAAGTCAATCACAGATGGACAACGATTATAACCCGCGTTATAAGTCGGACTAGAAGGGTATATCACAGTTATTGGAAGACATAGATACATATCTGTTAGAATAGTATCATATGCGTTTGTTCGCAAGCATCCCCAATCTCGATGTCTTGAATTTAAGTCCCCACCAATTATAAACTTCCCAGAGAGTGCGAGTAATTTGCGGAGATCATTCTGAAAAGACATCTTTTTTTCCAAAGAGACTTTACCACCGGTAAAGTAAGCACAACAGATTTTAATATCCCTTTGATTGAACAATCTTAAGTTAATTCCTATGTTTTCTATGTACCGCGTTTTCACAATGGGCAAAAGAGAATGCTGAATTGATCTTCGTATTAGAATTGCCACACCTCCACCATCTCTATCGACTCTATCACATCGATAGCATTTGTAGTCGGAGGTGGATAGTCGTAAATCCTGTTTAAGCCAGGTTTCAATAACTAAAGCGATGTCAACGTTTCTAGTACTTAAAAAATGCATGAATTTTTAGATTTGCTTCTAATACTTCTACTATTCCAAGTAATAATCTTTAAATGCCTATCTATCATATTATTTGGAGTGATTACACAAAATCTTAGTGGCTAAACGTGTGATAGCATTAAATTGATCAAATTTGGTCTTACATGCAGATAAGTTTATTATTAATTCCAAAGCCAAAGCGCTTAATTCATCAGCTGTAAACAAGGTATTGCCGCTGCTGTTGCTGGGAATGTTGCCTCAGATTGATGGAATGTTATCAGGAACATTGTTGATTGCAGAGTGAGCGACATCTTTTCATGCTCTATGATTCTTATGAGAGGCGGGAACCAGCTGACGACGTGTTGGCATTGGCAGTGGTGAAAAATCCGTAAGAGAGCCGATTGGAACTTGAAGCTGTTCAGAGAGCACAGGTGGTGAGACATGTTGTCGGACATAACTTGTTTTTCTTTAAGTTCCAGGAACTTCATATGGCTTACTCATGAACGATCGGTGGATTTCTGCGACCCATTACAATTGGGACATTTTGCACTTGAAGGAGTTGTGCAATCGGTAGTTTTGTGTGACCCGGCACAGTTTGCACAAAAGGTTTGAACGTGGCAGTGTTTTCTCCATGCCCAAACATCTGACAGACGATAATTTTTTTAGACCATGCAATTTAATTGATCAATTTTCCAAGGATATGATATATAATGTGTCTGTGAAGCGTTCTAATTTTGTTGATACTTTTTTAATATATATGCACTTGAAGCCAATTTTCGTTAGTTCAGTTCTTAACAAATTCGGGTCCATTTCGCCCATTCCATATAGAACGACTTTAAAAGCTTTCTCACTCTTGAAATCATGAGAGAAAAATTTACAGTTTTAATTTTTTAACTTTTAAATTATTGCACTATGAGAGTCAATGGAACTACATGTGATTTTTAATATTTAATGATTTTGCAAGGCTAAATTCAGAAGATTTATATAATAACTTGATTGGTGGCACATACACTTTTTTAATAGAATTATTTGGCGATATTATTTCATCCATATCCTCCTCATTATCCATTAGTGTTTGTAATGGGCTATAGGGATTATATCTTGGGCCATTTTCCTTTTCCTTGGTGTTTTTCATATTGGAACGTAATTTTTTATCCAAGGACGATCGTTTATCCTCGGTGCCTGGTGATCTTTCCCGTTTAGGAATTTTGATGATTTATTTGGTAGGTCAGATTCGGATGACATGCGCAAGCAAAAGCTCCGGTGAGGCTGTTATGCTTAATTGAACATTATGAAATATACGGAATGCAAAGTATAATAAAAAACAATATATATATATATAGATGATGTCGTAATTTGCGGTAGTGTACCTCCGTGTCTCTCTCTTTCATACTTCATTTGTTCTCCGTACTTTAACTTGAAACCTCTGATTTTTTTACAAGACTTCGTAAGTTTATTTAAAACTATTAACACAATATAAGTTAAGGGCTTAACACAATAAAATTTAAAGCGATGAACAGAATAGTAAAATATTAATAAAAATAAAATGAAATCGATTTTAATTTCAGTTCAAAATAAAGGTTGTTTCAGTCTCCCCCTCTGACGCTGTTATCGTCTCGGTGAGATATCTTTAGTGGTCGCCCTCTTCTTCTTAGGGTACGGACTGCTTCTAGATCTTCTTCTTTCTTTGGTAGGGTGTACTTTGTAAGAGAGGAGACAATGGAGTCGTGAGGTTATCTTTAGACGCAAGTTGATAGGTAGATTTTCCCAATGGTTGGACTCCTAGGTCAGGTCCATCTCGTCTTGGCAAACATTTGGATGTGATGCCTTTGCTTTGCTTAGCACATGGGTAGTGACAAGTACGAAGTCTCCTACCCGAAATTGTTGTTGTGGTCGTCTGTTTTTGTCCGCATACCATTTGCTATGGGCCTGCGTTTTTTGTGTGTTTTGTCTATGTTCTTGCATAACCTCTGCTAGTCGCAGGAAATTTGGCGTGATTTGAAGAATGGTTCCTGATTGTACGACGGTTCTCAGATCATGTTAAACATTTTCAATAGTCCGCGATTCTAGTCCGAACCTTAAATAGGAAACCGAAAATCCGGGGCTTTGTTATTTGACAGTGCTCATGGCAAACCGTATTCCAAGATTGCTAGCTCCACTTCACTTGCCTTCATCAATAACTCCTTGAATTTTTTAACATTGTCTCGTGGAACTCCTTCGCTTATATGGAGACACATTACTCCATACACAATATTAATCGTCATGGATTCTGTTTGCTCTTATTCGACTAATTGCGCAAAAAGTGCACGTTTATTGCAAATAAAATCATCAATTGATTCTTTTGGCTTCTGCTTTGGTCGATTACATCAAGGAAGATACTATTATCTGGTCCGGCTGGTGCGTAAAGCAGGACGTCTTGTAAGTTGTTGCTTCCTTTTTAATACTTGCCATACATCAGATCTTAAGTTGATTCTGCTATCCAGCAAAAACGATATTTTTTGTAATAACGTACATATTTTAAGTGGTGCGTTTATGTTTATTAATATTGATGAACACATCCACGTATACAACAACAACCAATTTTAATGATTTTTGAAAAGACAAATTCTCTAGAAATTCCTTCCTAAACCTCTGCTCATACTTTGCTTTCTTCCCTGTACTTGACCTGAATAGGAATTGGGTGCAAAATATGTAAACAATAAATATATACCTGGTAATGTACATATTATAATAATGAGCTTACATAGCTAAGTAAAAAGAAAATTACCAAACCAATAAATCAGCTACGGCTTCTGTACTATTGTGAAATGCCTGAAGTGAGAGGACGCCACCTCAAGAACGTTCCAAATATCACTGACTCTTCACTCCTAATCAACAAACTGACTCGGGATATTATTCCATTAAAGACTTACCTAGCGGACTATTTTCGTTTCGAGTTTTGCTTTTTGGTTAAGAATGTGAAATAACAGGAGAAATGTGCTAAAAATTGTCTGGGAAGAGGAAACAGTAGATTTCACTTGAGAAGTTGGATATCTCATTATCTCTGAGAGCAGACAATTAATTATTGGAAATGCTTCAAAGGCTTCATCAGCAAACACATGGAACGTAGAAATGGCGATAAATAAAGTAGTTGTATGGAATGACAATGACAGACAACTAGATTGCGCCTTTATTTTTAAATTTGTTTTTATGTGACGTAGGTCGAGACTGCTTGATTTGACAGCTGACTGGATTTGATATTTATTTAAATACAATTTGCGGAAAGGAAGATTCAGGATTTAATTTTTTTATTATTTTAGTATAATAATAGATTAGATTGACAAACTGATCCAAACAAGAAGACCAATACATGGTAGCTCTAAAACAGCCTTACTCTCTCCTCCCTCCTCAATTGAGACATTTTGCTCATCAGCTCCGTCGTTGGATTGGATAAGCACCCCTCATTTGGGTGATCTATCCTAGTAAAAGCATCGTTGCTTCCTTGTTCCATCTCTGGGATTTCACCGCCCAATTTGTGGCAAATCGTGTGATATCGGCTCCATTTCTTTTGATTTTTATGAGCGTCGTACCCAAGTTTGGGGCGTATATACGTCTTACGAATTAAAGCCAAATCAGAAAGGGTGAAGTATTACTTTCATCGATTGAGGAAATCTAATCATTTCGCAGCATATTTGGCGACCTCAAATATGTGATCGTGCGAATTAAATCTTTCCGGTTTCATCGACACATGTGCCATTCATGGAGTGACAGCAGACATCATTGAATTCCACTCCAATGTTCTTTCCCTAGTTAATTATGCTGCCAAGATCGGAGTTCATTGTACTTAACATAAGACGATGTTCCAATTCTACGGCCGAAGGGCGGAGTCGTGAGTCTTGGAAAGAATGGAAATGAATCGGAGCAGATGTTGTAGACAAGAGATCATTTATAAAAATGCGAAACAGTGTCGGAGACAGAACAGAGCCTTGGGGAACATTAGCATTGATTTTTGGTAGATATCAGACTTGAACCCATCCAAGACAACTTGAATTGAACGGTTTGAAACGTAATTCATAATCCATTGAAGAAGAGATTCATCGACACCATAGGCACGCATTTTCAACAAGAGAGATTGATGCCAAACTCTTTCAAATGCCTTAGAAATATCAAGCGCAATGATCTTACTTTCACCTGCATTGAGCAAAGATTGGTTCCACTTTTCGGTGAGATAAGCTATTAGATCACCAGTGGACCTGTTGCTGTGGAAACCATACTGCCGGTCATTAAGAAGCTTCCGCGATTCAATATTTCATAGGCTAACGATTTATCAGCGTTTCCATGAACTTAAAAAGAAGGCACGTAAGTGCTATGGGTCGGTACGAGGTGGGTGAGGAAGATTCGCCCTTTTAGGGACGGGCTGGACAAATGCTGTTTTCTATCTGCTCGGAAACAGGCCTAAAGAGCTCGGTAGATGAAAAAGCTTACGCAGTGGTTTTGCCAGCGCAGAAGAACACCTCTTCAGAAGAATAGGGGAAATTCCATCTGGGCCAGTGGATTTGTGCACGTCGAGATCTATAAGTACTACTACGAAGTGGATTTGTCTCATGGTGAAATCAATACTCTCAAGTATAGGTGGTGACATATTGGAATCTGGCAGTGTTGAGCTGGCTGCAAAATGCGCCGCAAGCGGAGATCGTGTGATCACATAGGTTGCCTAAAGTTGCATTCCTTGTAAGAGCCTGTGCAATAGTGTGGGAGAACAATTTTGTCGCCATCTTAACCTTTTGCCTTTCGGCTCCAACAGCATTAAGATAGCCTGAAGTAATTTTATGTGTTATTGAGTGTTCTCCCGAAGTTAAGGAAAGGAGAGATGGAATTATTTCCTTCCATACTTATTTTTCTATATTAAAAACCCGCGATCAACAAAGTGGTTTCTCTTTAAATGTGGAACATCAGACAACGCAAACGTTTTTTTTTTGTTGTGAATGAACCGCGAATGTAAGGCAATTGTTAAATGAATTGCAATTCAGATTTTCATTAGTGTTACTTCTAGATTCTTGTATAGTCCAATGTTTCCACCTCCCAGATCACTGACAACAGATCACTGACACAAAATTAAACAAAGATTCGTTGACTTTGTCAAGAAAATGGTGTAAAATGTTCGTCGTCATTTGACAATCAAAGTCATAGAAAACAGCCTGTTTCCATTTGGCAATAAGTCCTACGAGATTTAATAAATAAATTGTTCTAAATACTCGCATTTCATATAAAAATGCATATTTACATCTTAACATAGCCACCTGTACATAATTAGCGGGGGCTTAAGTGGCATCTGGGAATTCTCATTACTGGTTCAATTATCCCAGGTGAAATGTCCAGCTTTTGTTTTCAATTTTGCAACGTTCGCACACCAGGAAGTGGATATATTTTTCTTCTCAAAAGCTTATACGAGTTTGCACTTGTTGAGTATAGCGTGATCGATTGAGCTATGTCCGCTTCAGACCAATTCAGACGGTTTAAGCTGTTGTTCAGTTTATTTACCTGACCTGAATTTGTAATAATATATATCCATACATATTCTACTCACATACCTCATCAAATATATTACCTGTAGTTTTTTTTAATTGCTTCTCCATAGTAAGTCGTTCTTGTTCCGACTGTTCTAGTTTTCTTCGGAGAGAAAGGGTTACTTTTTTATATGCCATTTCATTTTCCATAAGCATGAATATGTCTTTATATAAGTCTTCACTAAAAGTTTGTGTCCTTATTATCCATAATGTAAAAATATAAAATAAAAACTTACATCTTCTGTTTTAGCATTATTATTGTATTCCTTTAATTAATTTACATTGTTATATTCTGGAATTAAATAATTTCCTGTGGTTGTCTTAATAACCTCATCTGTTATAGCCTCAGGTTCATCGATGGACACTGGTTTCTCTTCCAATAGGTTTGTGATCATTTGCCTTTTTACCTTTGATTGCACCCTGACATCTCGAGATGTAGTGAAAGCTGCTGACCGTGGTTGTATTGTTAGAACCTTTCTCAGCTTTAACTTGAATCCATTATTTTTGAGAAAGTCCTGCATTCAATTGCAATTAACTATTATGTGTAAATAGAACAACGAATAAATTAATTTACCCATTTCAAACTGTAAGTTCCTTTCGAAGTCATCTGGAGTAAAATATGCAGAGCAAATCCGAGACGTATTTGGATTTAAATTGTCATTTCGAGATATCGTCGAGCATCCGATAGAGTAGGACGTATTTTTGTTTCTCTCTATCGTTCCGAAGCAACCAAAATTCCTAAACGTATACGAAGCAATAGCCAGGAAGATCCCAGATCTTTAGTCGCAAAGTCGGGACGCCGGTGAAGATAACGATGAAATGTCCGCGTCCGAAATTGTCACTAAAGCTTCTACACCACCTATTAAATTGCTCCAAAAACCCGGAATTTGTTCATAATCTTATGAAAGAACTTAAAATAGAAAACTACTCAATTAAAAAATATCAATCCGGTAAAAAGTTTTTTGAGAGTGCTTAACAACATTAAATAAGGTGTGCGTGGCCTTAAATGAGAAAAAATGTCAATTCTTCACGCATGATTTTAAAAGTGAAAGGTCATTTAAAGTTGTTCTCTTTGGATTGGATGAAGTGAACATTGATATACTCAAAACAGAACTAACAAAATTCGGCTTGCAATGCAAAGACATCAAAATGGTGAAGAAAAACTACGAACACTACACTGATGTATTTTATATAGTTTTTCATGAAAAACAATGTGTGAAGATATCAGATTTAAGAAAAAAACATTCGCTTCGTTCTCCATACTCAAGTTCATTGGGAGTTTCAACGACGGCAAAAACATAAAATGACTCAATGTCATAACTGCCAGATGTATGGCCACGGTGAGAGAAATTGTAGTGTGAAAACATACTGTGCAAATTGCTCCCAATCGCACAACACTGTAGACTGCACTGCTACGGGAATATCTAAGTGTGCCAACTGCACCTGTATAAAACAAAAATGTTACCAGCAATGAGACTGATCTCTGCACTCAAGATGAATTATGCTCTCTTACTATGGAGATGATTACTAAGTTAAGTGCATGTAAAACTAAGTTTGAACAATTTAATATTATAACGCAGCTTGCGACTAAATATTTATATAACCACGTTAAGTAAATTAAATTCTCTTAATGTTTTATGTTGGAATGCCAGAAGTATTTGCAATAAGTGTACTGAGTTCTTCAATTTTCTCTGTTTAATGTTATTGATGTCTGCCTTGTGTGTGGAATCTGGCTTAATAGTAGCACCTCTTTCCCGCACAACAATTATAATTGTCACAGATTAGATCGAAATGATGGCGACAAAGGTGGCGGTGTTGCCATTGTAGTAAAAAAAAATTCTAATCTATAAGTTAATACCAAATGTCAGAACAAAAGTTTTTGAGACAATTGGTTTTGAATTAGTATTAAATGATAACACGACGCTTAAGATTTTTTCAGTGTACTTTCCTGGTGGAGCCGCTACCACACAAAAGGTGGGTTTATTTAAGGATGACTTAAGAAGGCTTATTACGAGTACTGATAGATTTTTGTAGTTGTAGTACGGCTGCCGATATCTTTGCCAGTGTCTTCGGTAAGCGTTTCTCAATATAATAAGTTCAAGAATGTATGGTGGAAGCCTTATCACAGTTTTCTGTTTAGGGACCTTAGGAACACTTGACTCAATAGACTCGAGTATTTGTTGGCCAAAGACTGTGACGATAGAGTCAACATCTTCTGTGGACGTAACGCTGTCAAGATTATTTGGAATGTTTCGATGTTTAGAAGTTAATTCTGACCGGAAACGATTCCAGTTTGCTTTTTTTGAGATCAGGTACATATTACACCCTTTGTACACCTGATATTAGTACCCGACAGAACACGGGGTTATGATCAGAGCTGAGGTCATTAATGGAGACAGGTTGGGAAATATAACCTGGCACATTTGACAGAAATAAGTCAATAACAGATGGACAACAATTATAACCCGCGTTATAAGTCGGACTAGAAGGGTATATCACAGTTATTGGAAGACATAGACACATATCTGTTAGAATAGTACCATATGCGTTTGTTCGCAAGCATCCCCAATCTCGATGTCTTGAATTTAAGTCCCCACCAATTATAAACTTCCCAGAGAGTGCGAGTAATTTGCGGAGATCATTCTGAAAAGACATCTTTTTTTCCAAAGAGACTTTACCACCGGTAAAGTAAGCACAACAGATTTTAATATCCCTTTGATTGAACAATCTTAAGTTAATTCCTATGTTTTCTATGTACCGCGTTTTCACAATGGGCAAAAGAGAATGCTGAATTGATCTTCGTATTAGAATTGCCACACCTCCACCATCTCTATCGACTCTATCACATCGATAGCATTTGTAGTCGGAGGTAGATAGTCGTAAATCCTGTTTAAGCCAGGTTTCAATAACTAAAGCGATGTCAACGTTTCTAGTACTTAAAAAATGCATGAATTTTTAGATTTGCTTCTAATAATTCTACTATTCCAAGTAATAATCTTTAAATGCCTATCTATCATATTATTTGGAGTGATTACACAAAATCTTAGTGGCTAAACGTGTGATAACATTAAATTGATCAAATTTGGTCTTACATGCAGATAAGTTTATTATTAATTCCAAAGCCAAAGCGCTTAATTCATCAGCTGTAAACAAGGTATTGCCGCTGCTGTTGCTGGGAATGTTGCCTCAGATTGATGGAATGTTATCAGGAACATTGTTGATTGCAGAGTGAGCGACATCTTTTCATGCTCTATGATTCTTATGAGAGGCGGGAACCAGCTGACGACGTGTTGGCATTGGCAGTGAAAAATCCGTAAGAGAGCCGATTGGAACTTGAAGCTGTTCAGAGAGCACAGGTGGTGAGACATGTTGTCGGACATAACTTGTTTTTCTTTAAGTTCCAGGAACTTCATATGGCTTACTCATGAACGATCGGTGGATTTGTGCGACCCATTACAATTGGGACATTTTGCACTTGAAGGAGTTGTGCAATCGGTAGTTTTGTGTGACCCGGCACAGTTTGCACAAAAGGTTTTAACGTGGCAGTTTTTTCTCCATGCCCAAACATCTGACAGTTGTGACGTTGGGTTAGTTTGCCTTTAAGTTTTCGTTGGTAGTTCCAACTCACTTGTGTGTGAAAGATGGAGCGATAATTTTTTTAGATCATGCAATTTAATTGATCCATTTTCCAAGGATATGATATATAATGTGTCTGTGAAGCGTTCTAATTTTGTTGATACTTTTTTAATATATATGCACTTGAAGCCAATTTTCGTTAGTTCAGTTCTTAACAAATTCGGGTCCATTTCGCCCATTCCATATAGAACGACTTTAAAAGCTTTCTCACTCTTGAAATCATGAGAGAAAAATTTACAGTTTTAATTTTTTAACTTTTAAATTATTGCACTATGAGAGTCAATGGAACTACATGTGATTTTTAATATATAATGATTTTGCAAGGCTAAATTCAGAACATTTATATAATAACTTGATTGGTGGCACATACACTTTTTTAATAGAATTATTTGGCGATATTATTTCATCCATATCCTCCTCATTATCCATTAGTGTTTGTAATGGGCTATAGGGATTATATCTTGGGCCATTTTCCTTTTCCTTGGTGTTTTTCATATTGGAACGGAATTTTTTATCCAAGGACGATCGTTTATCCGCGGTGCCTGGTGATCTTTCCCGTTTAGGAATTTTGATGATTTATTTGGTAGGTCAGATTCGGATGACATGCGCAAGCAAAAGCTCCGGTGAGGCTGTTATGCTTAATTGAACATTATGAAATATACGGAATGCAAAGTATAATAAAAAAACAATATATATATATATAGATGATGTCGTAATTTGCGGTAGTGTACCTCCGTGTCTCTCTCCTTCATACTTCATTTGTTCTCCGTACTTTAACTTGAAACCTCTGATTTTTTTACAAGACTTCGTAAGTTTATTTAAAACTATTAACACAATATAAGTTAAGGGCTTAACACAATAAAATTTAAAGCGATGAACAGAATAGTAAAATATTAATAAAAATAAAATGAAATCGATTTTAATTTCAGTTCAAAATAAAGGTTGTTTCAGTCTCCCCCTCTGACGCTGTTATCGTCTCGGTGAGATATCTTTAGTGGTCGCCCTCTTCTTCTTAGGGTACGGACTGCTTCTAGATCTTCTTCTTTCTTTGGTAGGGTGTACTTTGTAAGAGAGGAGACAATGGAGTCGTGAGGTTATCTTTAGACGCAAGTTGATAGGTAGATTTTCCCAATGGTTGGACTCCTAGGTCAGGTCCATCTCGTCTTGGCAAACATTTGGATGTGATGCCTTTGCTTTGCTTAGCACATGTATGCTAATGGGCCTGCGTTTTTTGCGTGTTTTGTCTATGTTCTTGCATAACCTCTGCTAGTCGCAGGAAATTTGGCGTGATTTGAAGAATGGTTCCTGATTGTACGACGGTTCTCAGATCATGTTAAACATTTTCAATAGTCCGCGATTCTAGTCCGAACCTTAAATAGGAAACCGAAAATCCGGGGCTTTGTTATTTGACAGTGCTCATGGCAAACCGTATTCCAAGATTGCTAGCTCCACTTCACTTGCCTTCATCAATAACTCTTTGAATTTTTTAACATTGTCTCGTGGAACTCCTTCGCTTATATGGAGACACATTACTCCATACACAATATTAATCGTCATGGATTCTGTTTGCTCTTATTCGACTAATTGCGCAAAAAGTGCACGTTTATTGCAAATAAAATCATCAATTGATTCTTTTAGCTTCTGCTTTGGTCGATTACATCAAGGAAGATACTATTATCTGGTCCGGCTGGTGCGTAATGCAGGACGTCTTGTAAGTTGTTGCTTCCTTTTTAATACTTGCCATACATCAGATCTTAAGTTGATTCTGCTATCCAGCAAAAACGATATTTTTTGTAATAACGTACATATTTTAAGTGGTGCGTTTATGTTTATTAATATTGATGAACACATCCACGTATACAACAACAACCAATTTTAATGATTTTTGAAAAGACAAATTCTCTAGAAATTCCTTCCTAAACCTCTGCTCATACTTTGCTTTCTTCCCTGTACTTGACCTGAATAGGAATTGGGTGCAAAATATGTAAACAATAAATATATACCTGGTAATGTACATATTATAATAATGAGCTTACATAGCTAAGTAAAAAGAAAATTACCAAACCAATAAATCAGCTACGGCTTCTGTACTATTGTGAAATGCCTGAAGTGAGAGGACGCCACCTCAAGAACGTTCCAAATATCACTGACTCTTCACTCCTAATCAACAAACTGACTCGGGATATTATTCCATTAAAGACTTACCTAGCGGACTATTTTCGTTTCGAGTTTTGCTTTTTGGTTAAGAATGTGAAATAACAGGAGAAATGTGCTAAAAATTGTCTGGGAAGAGGAAACAGTAGATTTCACTTGAGAAGTTGGATATCCCATTATCTCTGAGAGCAGACAATTAATTATTGGAAATGCTTCAAAGGCTTCATCAGCAAACACATGGAACGTAGAAATGGCGATAAATAAAGTAGTTGTATGGAATGACAATGACAGACAACTAGATTGCGCCTTTATTTTTAAATTTGTTTTTATGTGACGTAGGTCGAGACTGCTTGATTTGACAGCTGACTGGATTTGATATTTATTTAAATACAATTTGCGGAAAGGAAGATTCAGGATTTAATTTTTTTATTATTTTAGTATAATAATAGATTAGATTGACAAACTGATCCAAACAAGAAGACCAATACATGGTAGCTCTAAAACAGCCTTACTCTCTCCTCCCTCCTCAATTGAGACATTTTGCTCATCAGCTCCGTCGTTGGATTGGATAAGCCCCCCTCATTTGGGTGATCTATCCTAGTAAAAGCATCGTTGCTTCCTTGTTCCATCTCTGGGATTTCACCGCCCAATTTGTGGCAAATCGTGTGATATCGGCTCCATTTCTTTTGATTTTTATGAGCGTCGTACCCAAGTTTGGGGCGTATATACGTCTTACGAATTAAAGCCAAATCAGAAAGGGTGAAGTATTACTTTCATCGATTGAGGAAATCTAATCATTTCGCAGCATATTTGGCGACCTCAAATATGTGATCGTTCGAATTAAATCTTTCCGGTTTCATCGACACATGTGCCATTCATGGAGTGACAGCAGACATCATTGAATTCCACTCCAATGTTCTTTCCCCAGTTAATTATGCTGCCAAGATCGGAGTTCATTGTACTTAACATAAGATGATGTTCCAATTCTACGGCCGAAGGGCAGAGTCGTGAGTCTTGGAAAGAATGGAAATGAATCGGAGCAGATGTTGTAGACAAGAGATCATTTATAAAAATGCGAAACAGTGTCGGAGACAGAACAGAGCCTTGGGGAACACCAGCATTGATTTTTGGTAGATATCAGACTTGAACCCATCCAAGACAACTTGAATTTAACGGTTTGAAACGTAATTCATAATCCATTGAAGAAGAGATTCATCGACACCATAGGCACGCATTTTCAACAAGAGAGATTGATGCCAAACTCTTTCAAATGCCTTAGAAATATCAAGCGCAATGATCTTACTTTCACCTGCATTGAGCAAAGATTGGTTCCACTTTTCGGTGAGATAAGCTATTAGATCACCAGTGGACCTGTTGCTGTGGAAACCATACTGCCGGTCATTAAGAAGCTTCCGCGATTCAATATTTCATAGGCTAACGATTTATCAGCGTTTCCATGAACTTAAAAAGAAGGCACGTAAGTGCTATGGGTCGGTACGAGGTGGGTGAGGAAGATTCGCCCTTTTAGGGACGGGCTGGACAAATGCTGTTTTCTATCTGCTCGGAAACAGGCCTAAAGAGCTGGGTAGATGAAAAAGCTTACGCAGTGGTTTTGCCAGCGCAGAAGAACACCTCTTCAGAAGAATAGGGGAAATTCCATCTGGGCCAGTGGATTTGTGCACGTCGAGATCTATAAGTACTACTACGAAGTGGATTTGTCTCATGGTGAAATCAATACTCTCAAGTATAGGTGGTGACATATTGGAATCTGGCAGTGTTGAGCTGGCTGCAAAATGCGCCGCAAGCGGAGATCGTGTGATCACATAGGTTGCCTAAAGTTGCATTCCTTGTTAGAGCCTGTGCAATAGTGTGGGAGAACAATTTTGTCGCCATCTTAACCTTTTGCCTTTCGGCTCCAACAGCATTAAGATAGCCTGAAGTAATTTTATGTGTTATTGAGTGTTCTCCCGAAGTTAAGGAAAGGAGAGATGGAATTATTTCCTTCCATACTTATTTTTCTATATTAAAAACCCGCGATCAACAAAGTGGTTTCTCTTTAAATGTGGAACATCAGACAACGCAAACGTTTTTTTTTTTGTTGTGAATGAACCGCGAATGTAAGGCAATTGTTAAATGAATTGCAATTCAGATTTTCATTAGTGTTTACCAAACTTTCTCCATGGTTACTTCTAGATTCTTGTATAGTCCAATGTTTCCACCTCCCAGATCACTGACAACAGATCACTGACACAAAATTAAACAAAGATTCGTTGACTTTGTCAAGAAAATGGTGTAAAATGTTCGCCGTCATTTGACAATCAAAGTCATAGAAAACAGCCTGTTTCCATTTGGCAATAAGTCCTACGAGATTTAATAAATAAATTGTTCTAAATACTCGCATTTCATATAAAAATGCATATTTACATCTTAACATAGCCACCTGTACATAATTAGCGGGGGCTTAAGTGGCATCTGGGAATTCTCATTACTGGTTCAATTATCCCAGGTGAAATGTCCAGCTTTTGTTTTCAATTTTGCAACGTTCGCACACCAGGAAGTGGATATATTTTTCTTCTCAAAAGCTTATACGAGTTTGCACTTGTTGAGTATAGCGTGATCGATTGAGCTATGTCCGCTTCAGACCAATTCAGACGGTTTAAGCTGTTGTTCAGTTTATTTACCTGACCTGAATTTGTAATAATATATATCCATACATATTCTACTCACATACCTCATCAAAAATATTACCTGTAGTTTTTTTTAATTGCTTCTCCATAGTAAGTCGTTCTTGTTCCGACTTTTCTAGATTTCTTCGGAGAGAAAGGGTTACTTTTTTATATGCCATTTCATTTTCCATATGAAATGACACAGACATGAATATGTCTTTATATAAGTCTTCACTAAAAGTTTGTGTCCTTATTATCCATAATGTAAAAATATAAAATAAAAACTTACATCTTCTGTTTTAGCATTATTATTGTTTCCTTTAATTAATTTACATTATTATATTCTGGAATTAAATAATTTCCTATGGTTGTCTTAATAACCTCATCTGTTATAGCCTCAGGTTCATCGATGGACACTGGTTTCTCTTCCAATAGGTTTGTGATCATTTGCCTTTTTACCTTTGATTGCACCCTGACATCTCGAGATGTAGTGAAAGCTGCTGACCGTGGTTGTATTGTTAGAACCTTTCTCAGCTTTAACTTGAATCCATTATTTTTGAGAAAGTCCTGCATTCAATTGCAATTAACTATTATGTGTAAATAGAACAACGAATAAATTAATTTACCCATTTCAAACTGTAAGTTCCTTTCGAAGTCATCTGGAGTAAAATATGCAGAGCAAATCCGAGACGTATTTGGATTTAAATTGTCATTTCGAGATATCGTCGAGCATCCGATAGAGTAGGACGTATTTTTGTTTCTCTCTATCGTTCCGAAGCAACCAAAATTCCTAAACGTATACGAAGCAATAGCCAGGAAGATCCCAGATCTTTAGTCGCAAAGTCGGGACGCCGGTGAAGATAACGATGAAATGTCCGCGTCCGAAATTGTCACTAAAGCTACTACACCACCTATTAAATTGCTCCAAAAACCCGGAATTTGTTCATAATCTTATGAAAGAACTTAAAATAGAAAACTACTCAATTAAAAAATATCAATCCGTATAAAAGTTTTTTGAGAGTGCTTAACAACATTAAATAAGGTGTGCGTGGCCTTAAATGAGAAAAAATGTCAATTCTTCACGCATGATTTTAAAAGTGAAAGGTCATTTAAAGTTGTTCTCTTTGGATTGGATGAAGTGAACATTGATATACTCAAAACAGAACTAACAAAATTCGGCTTGCAATGCAAAGACATCAAAATGGTGAAGAAAAACTACGAACACTACACTGATGTATTTTATATAGTTTTTCATGAAAAACAATGTGTGAAGATATCAGATTTAAGAAAAAAACATTCGCTTCGTTCTCCATACTCAAGTTCATTGGGAGTTTCAACGACGGCAAAAACATAAAATGACTCAATGTCATAACTGCCAGATGTATGGCCACGGTGAGAGAAATTGTAGTGTGAAAACATACTGTGCAAATTGCTCCCAATCGCACAACACTGTAGACTGCACTGCTACGGGAATATCTAAGTGTGCCAACTGCACCTGTATAAAACAAAAATGTTACCAGCAATGAGACTGATCTCTGCACTCAAGATGAATTATGCTCTCTTACTATGGAGATGATTACTAAGTTAAGTGTATGTAAAACTAAGTTTGAACAATTTAATATTATAACGCAGCTTGCGACTAAATATTTATATAACCACGTTAAGTAAATTAAATTCTCTTAATGTTTTATGTTGGAATGCCAGAAGTATTTGCAATAAGTGTACTGAGTTCTTCAATTTTCTCTGTTTAATGTTATTGATGTCTGCCTTGTGTGTGGAATCTGGCTTAATAGTAGCATCTCTTTCCCGCACAACAATTATAATTGTCACAGATTAGATCGAAATGATGGCGACAAAGGTGGCGGTGTTGCCATTGTAGTAAAAAAAAATTCTAATCTATAAGTTAATACCAAATGTCAGAACAAAAGTTTTTGAGACAATTGGTTTTGAATTAGTATTAAATGATAACACGACGCTTAAGATTTTTTCAGTGTACTTTCCTGGTGGAGCCGCTACCGCACAAAAGGTGGGTTTATTTAAGGATGACTTAAGAAGGCTTATTACGAGTACTGATAGATTTTTGTAGTTGTAGTACGGCTGCCGATATCTTTGCCAGTGTCTTCGGTAAGCGTTTCTCAATATAATAAGTTCAAGAATGTATGGTGGAAGCCTTATCACAGTTTTCTGTTTAGGGACCTTAGGAACACTTGACTCAATAGACTCGAGTATTTGTTGGCCAAAGACTGTGACGATAGAGTCAACATATTCTGTGGACGTAACGCTGTCAAGATTATTTGGAATGTTTCGATGTTTAGAAGTTAATTCTGACCGGAAACGATTCCAGTTTGCTTTTTTTGATATCAGGTACATATTACACCCTTTGTACACCTGATATTAGTACCCGACAGAACACGGGGTTATGATCAGAGCTGAGGTCATTAATGGAGACAGGTTGGGAAATATAACCTGGCACATTTGACAGAAATAAGTCAATCACAGATGGACAACGATTATAACCCGCGTTATAAGTCGGACTAGAAGGGTATATCACAGTTATTGGAAGACATAGACACATATCTGTTAGAATAGTACCATATGCGTCTGTTCGCAAGCATCCCCAATCTCGATGTCTTGAATTTAAGTCCCCACCAATTATAAACTTCCCAGAGAGTGCGAGTAATTTGCGGAGATCATTCTGAAAAGACATCTTTTTTTCCAAAGAGACTTTACCACCGGTAAAGTAAGCACAACAGATTTTAATATCCCTTTGATTGGACAATCTTAAGTTAATTCCTATGTTTTCTATGTACCGCGTTTTCACAATGGGCAAAAGAGAATGCTGAATTGATCTTCGTATTAGAATTGCCACACCTCCACCGTCTCTATCGACTCTATCACATCGATAGCATTTGTAGTCGGAGGTGGATAGTCGTAAATCCTGTTTAAGCCAGGTTTCAATAACCAAAGCGATGTCAACGTTTCTAGTACTTAAAAAATGCATGAATTTTTAGATTTGCTTCTAATACTTCTACTATTCCAAGTAATAATCTTTAAATGCCTATCTATCATATTATTTGGAGTGATTACACAAAATCTTAGTGGCTAAACGTGTGATAACATTAAATTGATCAAATTTGGTCTTACATGCAGATAAGTTTATTATTAATTCCAAAGCCAAAGCGCTTAATTCATCAGCTGTAAACAAGGTATTGCCGCTGCTGTTGCTGGGAATGTTGCCTCAGATTGATGGAATGTTATCAGGAACATTGTTGATTGCAGAGTGAGCGACATCTTTTCATGCTCTATGATTCTTATGAGAGGCGGGAACCAGCTGTCGACGTGTTGGCATTGGCAGTGAAAAATCCGTAAGAGAGCCGATTGGAACTTGAAGCTGTTCAGAGAGCACAGGTGGTGAGACATGTTGTCGGACATAACTTGTTTTTCTTTAAGTTCCAGGAACTTCATATGGCTTACACATGAACGATCTGTGGATTTGTGCGACCCATTACAATTGGGACATTTTGCACTTGAAGGAGTTGTGCAATCGGTAGTTTTGTGTGGCAGTTTTTTCTCCATGCCCAAACATCTGACAGTTGTGACGTTGGGTTAGTTTGCCTTTAAGTTTTCGTTGGTAGTTCCAACTCACTTGTGTGTGAAAGATGGAGCGATAATTTTTTTAGATCATGCAATTTAATTGATCCATTTTCCAAGGATATGATATATAATGTGTCTGTGAAGCGTTCTAATTTTGTTCATACTTTTTTAATATATATGCACTTGAAGCCAATTTTCGTTAGTTCAGTTCTTAACAAATTCGGGTCCATTTCGCCCATTCCATATAGAACGACTTTAAAAGCTTTCTCACTCTTGAAATCATGAGAGAAAAATTTACAGTTTTAATTTTTTAACTTTTAAATGATTGCACTATGAGAGTCAATGGAACTACATGTGATTTTTAATATTTAATGATTTTGCAAGGCTAAATTCAGAAGATTTATATAATAACTTGATTGGTGGCACATACACTTTTTTAATAGAATTATTTGGCGATATTATTTCATCCATATCCTCCTCATTATCCATTAGTGTTTGTAATGGGCTATAGGGATTATATCTTGGGCCATTTTCCTTTTCCTTGGTGTTTTTCATATTGGCACGTAATTTTTTATCCAAGGACGATCGTTTATCCTCGGTGCCTGGTGATCTTTCCCGTTTAGGAATTTTGATGATTTATTTGGTAGGTCAGATTCGGATGACATGCGCAAGCAAAAGCTCCGGTGAGGCTGTTATGCTTAATTGAACATTATGAAATATACGGAATGGAAAGTACACGGTTTCGATAATAAAAAAACAATATATATATATATAGATGATGTCGTAATTTGCGGTAGTGTACCTCCGTGTCTCTCTCTTTCATACTTCATTTGTTCTCCGTACTTTAACTTGAAACCTCTGATTTTTTTTACAAGACTTCGTAAGATTATTTAAAACTATTAACACAATATAAGTTAATGGCTTAACACATTAAAATTTAAAGCGATGAACAGAATAGTAAAATATTAATAAAAATAAAATGAAATCGATTTTAATTTCAGTTCAAAATAAAGGTTGTTTCAGTCTCCCCCTCTGACGCTGTTATCGTCTCGGTGAGATATCTTTAGTGGTCGCCCTCTTCTTCTTAGGGTACGGACTGCTTCTAGATCTTCTTCTTTCTTTGGTAGGGTGTACTTTGTAAGAGAGGAGACAATGGAGTCGTGAGGTTATCTTTAGACGCAAGTTGATAGGTAGATTTTCCCAATGGTTGGACTCCTAGGTCAGGTCCATCTCGTCTTGGCAAACATTTGGATGTGATGCCTTTGCTTTGCTTAGCACATGTATGCTAATGGGCCTGCGTTTTTTGTGTGTTTTGTCTATGTTCTTGCATAACCTCTGCTAGTCGCAGGAAATTTGGCGTGATTTGAAGAATGGTTCCTGATTGTACGACGGTTCTCAGATCATGTTAAACATTTTCAATAGTCCGCGATTCTAGTCCGAACCTTAAATAGGAAACCGAAAATCCGGGGCTTTGTTATTTGACAGTGCTCATGGCAAACCGTATTCCAAGATTGCTAGCTCCACTTCACTTGCCTTCATCAATAACTTCTTGAATTTTTTAACATTGTCTCGTGGAACTCCTTCGCTTATGTGGAGACACATTACTCCATACACAATATTAATCGTCATGGATTCTGTTTGCTCTTATTCGACTAATTGCGCAAAAAGTGCACGTTTATTGCAAATAAAATCACCAATTGATTCTTTTGGCTTCTGCTTTGGTCGATTACATCAAGGAAGATACTATTATCTGGTCCGGCTGGTGCGTAAAGCAGGACGTCTTGTAAGTTGTTGCTTCCTTTTTAATACTTGCCATACATCAGATCTTAAGTTGATTCTGCTATCCAGCAAAAACGATATTTTTTGTAATAACGTACATATTTTAAGTGGTGCGTTTATGTTTATTAATATTGATGAACACATCCACGTATACAACAACAACCAATTTTAATGATTTTTGAAAAGACAAATTCTCTAGAAATTCCTTCCTAAACCTCTGCTCATACTTTGCTTTCTTCCCTGTACTTGACCTGAATAGGAATTGGGTGCAAAATATGTAAACAATAAATATATACCTGGTAATGTACATATTATAATAATGAGCTTACATAGCTAAGTAAAAAGAAAATTACCAAACCAATAAATCAGCTACGGCTTCTGTACTATTGTGAAATGCCTGAAGTGAGAGGACGCCACCTCAAGAACGTTCCAAATATCACTGACTCTTCACTCCTAATCAACAAACTGACTCGGGATATTATTCCATTAAAGACTTGCCTAGCGGACTATTTTCGTTTCGAGTTTTGCTTTTTGGTTAAGAATGTGAAATAACAGGAGAAATGTGCTAAAAATTGTCTGGGAAGAGGAAACAGTAGATTTCACTTGAGAAGTTGGATATCTCATTATCTCTGAGAGCAGACAATTAATTATTGGAAATGCTTCAAAGGCTTCATCAGCAAACACATGGAACGTAGAAATGGCGATAAATAAAGTAGTTGTATGGAATGACAATGACAGACAACTAGATTGCGCCTTTATTTTTAAATTTGTTTTTATGTGACGTAGGTCGAGACTGCTTGATTTGACAGCTGACTGGATTTGATATTTATTTAAATACAATTTGCGGAAAGGAAGATTCAGGATTTAATTTTTTTATTATTTTAGTATAATAATTGATTAGATTGACAAACTGATCCAAACAAGAAGACCAATACATGGTAGCTCTAAAACAGCCTTACTCTCTCCTCCCTCCTCAATTGAGACATTTTGCTCATCAGCTCCGTCGTTGGATTGGATAAGCCCCCCTCATTTGGGTGATCTATCCTAGTAAAAGCATCGTTGCTTCCTTGTTCCATCTCTGGGATTTCACCGCCCAATTTGTGGCAAATCGTGTGATATCGGCTCCATTTCTTTTGATTTTTATGAGCGTCGTACCCAAGTTTGGGGCGTATATACGTCTTACGAATTAAAGCCAAATCAGAAAGGGTGAAGTATTACTTTCATCGATTGAGGAAATCTAATCATTTCGCAGCATATTTGGCGACCTCAAATATGTGATCGTTCGAATTAAATCTTTCCGGTTTCATCGACACATGTGCCATTCATGGAGTGACAGCAGACATCATTGAATTCCACTCCAATGTTCTTTCCCCAGTTAATTATGCTGCCAAGATCGGAGTTCATTGTACTTAACATAAGATGATGTTCCAATTCTACGGCCGAAGGGCAGAGTCGTGAGTCTTGGAAAGAATGGAAATGAATCGGAGCAGATGTTGTAGACAAGAGATCATTTATAAAAATGCGAAACAGTGTCGGAGACAGAACAGAGCCTTGGGGAACACCAGCATTGATTTTTGGTAGATATCAGACTTGAACCCATCCAAGACAACTTGAATTGAACGGTTTGAAACGTAATTCATAATCCATTGAAGAAGAGATTCATCGACACCATAGGCACGCATTTTCAACAAGAGAGATTGATGCCAAACTCTTTCAAATGCCTTAGAAATATCAAGCGCAATGATCTTACTTTCACCTGCATTGAGCAAAGATTGGTTCCACTTTTCGGTGAGATAAGCTATTAGATCACCAGTGGACCTGTTGCTGTGGAAACCATACTGCCGGTCATTAAGAAGCTTCCGCGATTCAATATTTCATAGGCTAACGATTTATCAGCGTTTCCATGAACTTAAAAAGAAGGCACGTAAGTGCTATGGGTCGGTACGAGGTGGGTGAGGAAGATTCGCCCTTTTAGGGACGGGCTGGACAAATGCTGTTTTCTATCTGCTCGGAAACAGGCCTAAAGAGCTGGGTAGATGAAAAAGCTTACGCAGTGGTTTTGCCAGCGCAGAAGAACACCTCTTCAGAAGAATAGGGGAAATTCCATCTGGGCCAGTGGATTTGTGCACGTCGAGATCTATAAGTACTACTACGAAGTGGATTTGTCTCATGGTGAAATCAATACTCTCAAGTATAGGTGGTGACATATTGGAATCTGGCAGTGTTGAGCTGGCTGCAAAATGCGCCGCAAGCGGAGATCGTGTGATCACATAGGTTGCCTAAAGTTGCATTCCTTGTTAGAGCCTGTGCAATAGTGTGGGAGAACAATTTTGTCGCCATCTTAACCTTTTGCCTTTCGGCTCCAACAGCATTAAGATAGCCTGAAGTAATTTTATGTGTTATTGAGTGTTCTCCCGAAGTTAAGGAAAGGAGAGATGGAATTATTTCCTTCCATACTTATTTTTCTATATTAAAAACCCGCGATCAACAAAGTGGTTTCTCTTTAAATGTGGAACATCAGACAACGCAAACGTTTTTTTTTTGTTGTGAATGAACCGCGAATGTAAGGCAATTGTTAAATGAATTGCAATTCAGATTTTCATTAGTGTTTACCAAACTTTCTCCATGGTTACTTCTAGATTCTTGTATAGTCCAATGTTTCCACCTCCCAGATCACTGACAACAGATCACTGACACAAAATTAAACAAAGATTCGTTGACTTTGTCAAGAAAATGGTGTAAAATGTTCGCCGTCATTTGACAATCAAAGTCATAGAAAACAGCCTGTTTCCATTTGGCAATAAGTCCTACGAGATTTAATAAATAAATTGTTCTAAATATTCGCATTTCATATAAAAATGCATATTTACATCTTAACATAGCCACCTGTACATAATTAGCGGGGGCTTAAGTGGCATCTGGGAATTCTCATTACTGGTTCAATTATCCCAGGTGAAATGTCCAGCTTTTGTTTTCAATTTTGCAACGTTCGCACACCAGGAAGTGGATATATTTTTCTTCTCAAAAGCTTATACGAGTTTGCACTTGTTGAGTATAGCGTGATCGATTGAGCTATGTCCGCTTCAGACCAATTCAGACGGTTTAAGCTGTTGTTCAGTTTATTTACCTGACCTGAATTTGTAATAATATATATCCATACATATTCTACTCACATACCTCATCAAAAATATTACCTGTAGTTTTTTTTAATTGCTTCTCCATAGTAAGTCGTTCTTGTTCCGACTTTTCTAGTTTTCTTCGGAGAGAAAGGGTTACTTTTTTATATGCCATTTCATTTTCCATATGAAATGACACAGACATGAATATGTCTTTATATAAGTCTTCACTAAAAGTTTGTGTCCTTATTATCCATAATGTAAAAATATAAAATAAAAACTTACATCTTCTGTTTTAGCATTATTATTGTTTCCTTTAATTAATTTACATTATTATATTCTGGAATTAAATAATTTCCTATGGTTGTCTTAATAACCTCATCTGTTATAGCCTCAGGTTCATCGATGGACACTGGTTTCTCTTCCAATAGGTTTGTGATCATTTGCCTTTTTACCTTTGATTGCACCCTGACATCTCGAGATGTAGTGAAAGCTGCTGACCGTGGTTGTATTGTTAGAACCTTTCTCAGCTTTAACTTGAATCCATTATTTTTGAGAAAGTCCTGCATTCAATTGCAATTAACTATTATGTGTAAATAGAACAACGAATAAATTAATTTACCCATTTCAAACTGTAAGTTCCTTTCGAAGTCATCTGGAGTAAAATATGCAGAGCAAATCCGAGACGTATTTGGATTTAAATTGTCATTTCGAGATATCGTCGAGCATCCGATAGAGTAGGACGTATTTTTGTTTCTCTCTATCGTTCCGAAGCAACCAAAATTCCTAAACGTATACGAAGCAATAGCCAGGAAGATCCCAGATCTTTAGTCGCAAAGTCGGGACGCCGGTGAAGATAACGATGAAATGTCCGCGTCCGAAATTGTCACTAAAGCTACTACACCACCTATTAAATTGCTCCAAAAACCCGGAATTTGTTCATAATCTTATGAAAGAACTTAAAATAGAAAACTACTCAATTAAAAAATATCAATCCGTATAAAAGTTTTTTGAGAGTGCTTAACAACATTAAATAAGGTGTGCGTGGCCTTAAATGAGAAAAAATGTCAATTCTTCACGCATGATTTTAAAAGTGAAAGGTCATTTAAAGTTGTTCTCTTTGGATTGGATGAAGTGAACATTGATATACTCAAAACAGAACTAACAAAATTCGGCTTGCAATGCAAAGACATCAAAATGGTGAAGAAAAACTACGAACACTACACTGATGTATTTTATATAGTTTTTCATGAAAAACAATGTGTGAAGATATCAGATTTAAGAAAAAAACATTCGCTTCGTTCTCCATACTCAAGTTCATTGGGAGTTTCAACGACGGCAAAAACATAAAATGACTCAATGTCATAACTGCCAGATGTATGGCCACGGTGAGAGAAATTGTAGTGTGAAAACATACTGTGCAAATTGCTCCCAATCGCACAACACTGTAGACTGCACTGCTACGGGAATATCTAAGTGTGCCAACTGCACCTGTATAAAACAAAAATGTTACCAGCAATGAGACTGATCTCTGCACTCAAGATGAATTATGCTCTCTTACTATGGAGATGATTACTAAGTTAAGTGTATGTAAAACTAAGTTTGAACAATTTAATATTATAACGCAGCTTGCGACTAAATATTTATATAACCACGTTAAGTAAATTAAATTCTCTTAATGTTTTATGTTGGAATGCCAGAAGTATTTGCAATAAGTGTACTGAGTTCTTCAATTTTCTCTGTTTAATGTTATTGATGTCTGCCTTGTGTGTGGAATCTGGCTTAATAGTAGCATCTCTTTCCCGCACAACAATTATAATTGTCACAGATTAGATCGAAATGATGGCGACAAAGGTGGCGGTGTTGCCATTGTAGTAAAAAAAAATTCTAATCTATAAGTTAATACCAAATGTCAGAACAAAAGTTTTTGAGACAATTGGTTTTGAATTAGTATTAAATGATAACACGACGCTTAAGATTTTTTCAGTGTACTTTCCTGGTGGAGCCGCTACCACACAAAAGGTGGGTTTATTTAAGGATGACTTAAGAAGGCTTATTACGAGTACTGATAGATTTTTGTAGTTGTAGTACGGCTGCCGATATCTTTGCCAGTGTCTTCGGTAAGCGTTTCTCAATATAATAAGTTCAAGAATGTATGGTGGAAGCCTTATCACAGTTTTCTGTTTAGGGACCTTAGGAACACTTGACTCAATAGACTCGAGTATTTGTTGGCCAAAGACTGTGACGATAGAGTCAACATCTTCTGTGGACGTAACGCTGTCAAGATTATTTGGAATGTTTCGATGTTTAGAAGTTAATTCTGACCGGAAACGATTCCAGTTTGCTTTTTTTGAGATCAGGTACATATTACACCCTTTGTACACCTGATATTAGTACCCGACAGAACACGGGGTTATGATCAGAGCTGAGGTCATTAATGGAGACAGGTTGGGAAATATAACCTGGCACATTTGACAGAAATAAGTCAATAACAGATGGACAACAATTATAACCCGCGTTATAAGTCGGACTAGAAGGGTATATCACAGTTATTGGAAGACATAGACACATATCTGTTAGAATAGTACCATATGCGTTTGTTCGCAAGCATCCCCAATCTCGATGTCTTGAATTTAAGTCCCCACCAATTATAAACTTCCCAGAGAGTGCGAGTAATTTGCGGAGATCATTCTGAAAAGACATCTTTTTTTTCCAAAGAGACTTTACCACCGGTAAAGTAAGCACAACAGATTTTAATATCCCTTTGATTGGACAATCTTAAGTTAATTCCTATGTTTTCTATGTACCGCGTTTTCACAATGGGCAAAAGAGAATGCTGAATTGATCTTCGTATTAGAATTGCCACACCTCCACCATCTCTATCGACTCTATCACATCGATAGCATTTGTAGTCGGAGGTGGATAGTCGTAAATCCTGTTTAAGCCAGGTTTCAATAACTAAAGCGATGTCAACGTTTCTAGTACTTAAAAAATGCATGAATTTTTAGATTTGCTTCTAATACTTCTACTATTCCAAGTAATAATCTTTAAATGCCTATCTATCATATTATTTGGAGTGATTACACAAAATCTTAGTGGCTAAACGTGTGATAGCATTAAATTGATCAAATTTGGTCTTACATGCAGATAAGTTTATTATTAATTCCAAAGCCAAAGCGCTTAATTCATCAGCTGTAAACAAGGTATTGCCGCTGCTGTTGCTGGGAATGTTGCCTCAGATTGATGGAATGTTATCAGGAACATTGTTGATTGCAGAGTGAGCGACATCTTTTCATGCTCTATGATTCTTATGAGAGGCGGGAACCAGCTGACGACGTGTTGGCATTGGCAGTGAAAAATCCGTAAGAGAGCCGATTGGAACTTGAAGCTGTTCAGAGAGCACAGGTGGTGAGACATGTTGTCGGACATAACTTGTTTTTCTTTAAGTTCCAGGAACTTCATATGGCTTACACATGAACGATCTGTGGATTTGTGCGACCCATTACAATTGGGACATTTTGCACTTGAAGGAGTTGTGCAATCGGTAGTTTTGTGTGGCAGTTTTTTCTCCATGCCCAAACATCTGACAGTTGTGACGTTGGGTTAGTTTGCCTTTAAGTTTTCGTTGGTAGTTCCAACTCACTTGTGTGTGAAAGATGGAGCGATAATTTTTTTAGATCATGCAATTTAATTGATCCATTTTCCAAGGATATGATATATAATGTGTCTGTGAAGCGTTCTAATTTTGTTGATACTTTTTTAATATATATGCACTTGAAGCCAATTTTCGTTAGTTCAGTTCTTAACAAATTCGGGTCCATTTCGCCCATTCCATATAGAACGACTTTAAAAGCTTTCTCACTCTTGAAATCATGAGAGAAAAATTTACAGTTTTAATTTTTTAACTTTTAAATAATTGCACTATGAGAGTCAATGGAACTACATGTGATTTTTAATATTTAATGATTTTGCAAGGCTAAATTCAGAAGATTTATATAATAACTTGATTGGTGGCACATACACTTTTTTAATAGAATTATTTGGCGATATTATTTCATCCATATCCTCCTCATTATCCATTAGTGTTTGTAATGGGCTATAGGGATTATATCTTGGGCCATTTTCCTTTTCCTTGGTGTTTTTCATATTGGAACGTAATTTTTTATCCAAGGACGATCGTTTATCCTCGGTGCCTGGTGATCTTTCCCGTTTAGGAATTTTGATGATTTATTTGGTAGGTCAGATTCGGATGACATGCGCAAGCAAAAGCTCCGGTGAGGCTGTTATGCTTAATTGAACATTATGAAATATACGGAATGCAAAGTACACGGTTTCGATAATAAAAAAACAATATATATATATATAGATGATGTCGTAATTTGCGGTAGTGTACCTCCGTGTCTCTCTCTTTCATACTTCATTTGTTCTCCGTACTTTAACTTGAAACCTCTGATTTTTTTACAAGACTTCGTAAGTTTATTTAAAACTATTAACACAATATAAGTTAATGGCTTAACACAATAAAATTTAAAGCGATGAACAGAATAGTAAAATATTAATAAAAATAAAATGAAATCGATTTTAATTTCAGTTCAAAATAAAGGTTGTTTCAGTCTCCCCCTCTGACGCTGTTATCGTCTCGGTGAGATATCTTTAGTGGTCGCCCTCTTCTTCTTAGGGTACGGACTGCTTCTAGATCTTCTTCTTTCTTTGGTAGGGTGTACTTTGTAAGAGAGGAGACAATGGAGTCGTGAGGTTATCTTTAGACGCAAGTTGATAGGTAGATTTTCCCAATGGTTGGACTCCTAGGTCAGGTCCATCTCGTCTTGGCAAACATTTGGATGTGATGCCTTTGCTTTGCTTAGCACATGTATGCTAATGGGCCTGCGTTTTTTGTGTGTTTTGTCTATGTTCTTGCATAACCTCTGCTAGTCGCAGGAAATTTGGCGTGATTTGAAGAATGGTTCCTGATTGTACGACGGTTCTCAGATCATGTTAAACATTTTCAATAGTCCGCGATTCTAGTCCGAACCTTAAATAGGAAACCGAAAATCCGGGGCTTTGTTATTTGACAGTGCTCATGGCAAACCGTATTCCAAGATTGCTAGCTCCACTTCACTTGCCTTCATCAATAACTTCTTGAATTTTTTAACATTGTCTCGTGGAACTCCTTCGCTTATATGGAGACACATTACTCCATACACAATATTAATCGTCATGGATTCTGTTTGCTCTTATTCGACTAATTGCGCAAAAAGTGCACGTTTATTGCAAATAAAATCACCAATTGATTCTTTTGGCTTCTGCTTTGGTCGATTACATCAAGGAAGATACTATTATCTGGTCCGGCTGGTGCGTAAAGCAGGACGTCTTGTAAGTTGTTGCTTCCTTTTTAATACTTGCCATACATCAGATCTTAAGTTGATTCTGCTATCCAGCAAAAACGATATTTTTTGTAATAACGTACATATTTTAAGTGGTGCGTTTATGTTTATTAATATTGATGAACACATCCACGTATACAACAACAAGCAATTTTAATGATTTTTGAAAAGACAAATTCTCTAGAAATTCCTTCCTAAACCTCTGCTCATACTTTGCTTTCTTCCCTGTACTTGACCTGAATAGGAATTGGGTGCAAAATATGTAAACAATAAATATATACCTGGTAATGTACATATTATAATAATGAGCTTACATAGCTAAGTAAAAAGAAAATTACCAAACCAATAAATCAGCTACGGCTTCTGTACTATTGTGAAATGCCTGAAGTGAGAGGACGCCACCTCAAGAACGTTCCAAATATCACTGACTCTTCACTCCTAATCAACAAACTGACTCGGGATATTATTCCATTAAAGACTTGCCTAGCGGACTATTTTCGTTTCGAGTTTTGCTTTTTGGTTAAGAATGTGAAATAACAGGAGAAATGTGCTAAAAATTGTCTGGGAAGAGGAAACAGTAGATTTCACTTGAGAAGTTGGATATCTCATTATCTCTGAGAGCAGACAATTAATTATTGGAAATGCTTCAAAGGCTTCATCAGCAAACACATGGAACGTAGAAATGGCGATAAATAAAGTAGTTGTATGGAATGACAATGACAGACAACTAGATTGCGCCTTTATTTTTAAATTTTTTTTTATGTGACGTAGGTCGAGACTGCTTGATTTGACAGCTGACTGGATTTGATATTTATTTAAATAAAATTTGCGGAAAGGAAGATTCAGGATTTAATTTTTTTATTATTTTAGTATAATAATTGATTAGATTGACAAACTGATCCAAACAAGAAGACCAATACATGGTAGCTCTAAAACAGCCTTACTCTCTCCTCCCTCCTCAATTGAGACATTTTGCTCATCAGCTCCGTCGTTGGATTGGATAAGCCCCCCTCATTTGGGTGATCTATCCTAGTAAAAGCATCGTTGCTTCCTTGTTCCATCTCTGGGATTTCACCGCCCAATTTGTGGCAAATCGTGTGATATCGGCTCCATTTCTTTTGATTTTTATGAGCGTCGTACCCAAGTTTGGGGCGTATATACGTCTTACGAATTAAAGCCAAATCAGAAAGGGTGAAGTATTACTTTCATCGATTGAGGAAATCTAATCATTTCGCAGCATATTTGGCGACCTCAAATATGTGATCGTTCGAATTAAATCTTTCCGGTTTCATCGACACATGTGCCATTCATGGAGTGACAGCAGACATCATTGAATTCCACTCCAATGTTCTTTCCCCAGTTAATTATGCTGCCAAGATCGGAGTTCATTGTACTTAACATAAGATGATGTTCCAATTCTACGGCCGAAGGGCAGAGTCGTGAGTCTTGGAAAGAATGGAAATGAATCGGAGCAGATGTTGTAGACAAGAGATCATTTATAAAAATGCGAAACAGTGTCGGAGACAGAACAGAGCCTTTTGGAACACCAGCATTGATTTTTGGTAGATATCAGACTTGAACCCATCCAAGACAACTTGAATTGAACGGTTTGAAACGTAATTCATAATCCATTGAAGAAGAGATTCATCGACACCATAGGCACGCATTTTCAACAAGAGAGATTGATGCCAAACTCTTTCAAATGCCTTAGAAATATCAAGTGCAATGATCTTACTTTCACCTGCATTGAGCAAAGATTGGTTCCACTTTTCGGTGAGATAAGCTATTAGATCACCAGTGGACCTGTTGCTGTGGAAACCATACTGCCGGTCATTAAGACGCTTCCGCGATTCAACATTTCATAGGCTAACGATTTATCAGCGATTCCATGAACTTAAAAAGAAGGCACGTAAGTGCTATGGGTCGGTACGAGGTGGGTGAGGAAGATTCGCCCTTTTAGGGACAGGCTGGACAAATGCTGTTTTCTATCTGCTCGGAAACAGGCCTAAAGAGCTGGGTAGATGAAAAAGCTTACGCAGTGGTTTTGCCAGCGCAGAAGAACACCTCTTCAGAAGAATAGGGGAAATTCCATCTGGGCCAGTGAATTTGTGCACGTCGAGATCTATAAGTACTACTACGAAGTGGATTTGTCTCATGGTGAAATCAATACTCTCAAGTATAGGTGGTGACATATTGGAATCTGGCAGTGTTGAGCTGGCTGCAAAATGCGCCGCAAGCGGAGATCGTGTGATCACATAGGTTGCCTAAAGTTGCATTCCTTGTTAGAGCCTGTGCAATAGTGTGGGAGAACAATTTTGTCGCCATCTTAACCTTTTGCCTTTCGGCTCCAACAGCATTAAGATAGCCTGAAGTAATTTTATGTGTTATTGAGTGTTCTACCGAAGTTAAGGAAAGGAGAGATGGAATTATTTTCTTCCATACTTATTTTTCTATATTAAAAACCCGCGATCAACAAAGTGGTTTCTCTTTAAATGTGGAACATCAGACAACGCAAACGTTTTTTTTTTGTTGTGAATGAACCGAGAATGTAAGGCAATTGTTAAATGAATTGCAATTCAGATTTTCATTAGTGTTTACCAAACTTTCTCCATGGTTACTTCTAGATTCTTGTATAGTCCAATGTTTCCACCTCCCAGATCACTGACAACAGATCACTGACACAAAATTAAACAAAGATTCGTTGACTTTGTCAAGAAAATGGTGTAAAATGTTCGCCGTCATTTGACAATCAAAGTCATAGAAAACAGCCTGTTTCCATTTGGCAATAAGTCCTACGAGATTTAATAAATAAATTGTTCTAAATACTCGCATTTCATATAAAAATGCATATTTACATCTTAACATAGCCACCTGTACATAATTAGCGGGGGCTTAAGTGGCATCTGGGAATTCTCATTACTGGTTCAATTATCCCAGGTGAAATGTCCAGCTTTTGTTTTCAATTTTGCAACGTTCGCACACCAGGAAGTGGATATATTTTTCTTCTCAAAAGCTTATACGAGTTTGCACTTGTTGAGTATAGCGTGATCGATTGAGCTATGTCCGCTTCAGACCAATTCAGACGGTTTAAGCTGTTGTTCAGTTTATTTACCTGACCTGAATTTGTAATAATATATATCCATACATATTCTACTCACATACCTCATCAAAAATATTACCTGTAGTTTTTTTTAATTGCTTCTCCATAGTAAGTCGTTCTTGTTCCGACTTTTCTAGTTTTCTTCGGAGAGAAAGGGTTACTTTTTTATATGCCATTTCATTTTCCATATGAAATGACACAGACATGAATATGTCTTTATATAAGTCTTCACTAAAAGTTTGTGTCCTTATTATCCATAATGTAAAAATATAAAATAAAAACTTACATCTTCTGTTTTAGCATTATTATTGTTTCCTTTAATTAATTTACATTATTATATTCTGGAATTAAATAATTTCCTATGGTTGTCTTAATAACCTCATCTGTTATAGCCTCAGGTTCATCGATGGACACTGGTTTCTCTTCCAATAGGTTTGTGATCATTTGCCTTTTTACCTTTGATTGCACCCTGACATCTCGAGATGTAGTGAAAGCTGCTGACCGTGGTTGTATTGTTAGAACCTTTCTCAGCTTTAACTTGAATCCATTATTTTTGAGAAAGTCCTGCATTCAATTGCAATTAACTATTATGTGTAAATAGAACAACGAATAAATTAATTTACCCATTTCAAACTGTAAGTTCCTTTCGAAGTCATCTGGAGTAAAATATGCAGAGCAAATCCGAGACGTATTTGGATTTAAATTGTCATTTCGAGATATCGTCGAGCATCCGATAGAGTAGGACGTATTTTTGTTTCTCTCTATCGTTCCGAAGCAACCAAAATTCCTAAACGTATACGAAGCAATAGCCAGGAAGATCCCAGATCTTTAGTCGCAAAGTCGGGACGCCGGTGAAGATAACGATGAAATGTCCGCGTCCGAAATTGTCACTAAAGCTACTACACCACCTATTAAATTGCTCCAAAAACCCGGAATTTGTTCATAATCTTATGAAAGAACTTAAAATAGAAAACTACTCAATTAAAAAATATCAATCCGGTAAAAAGTTTTTTGAGAGTGCTTAACAACATTAAATAAGGTGTGCGTGGCCTTAAATGAGAAAAAATGTCAATTCTTCACGCATGATTTTAAAAGTGAAAGGTCATTTAAAGTTGTTCTCTTTGGATTGGATGAAGTGAACATTGATATACTCAAAACAGAACTAACAAAATTCGGCTTGCAATGCAAAGACATCAAAATGGTGAAGAAAAACTACGAACACTACACTGATGTATTTTATATAGTTTTTCATGAAAAACAATGTGTGAAGATATCAGATTTAAGAAAAAAACATTCGCTTCGTTCTCCATACTCAAGTTCATTGGGAGTTTCAACGACGGCAAAAACATAAAATGACTCAATGTCATAACTGCCAGATGTATGGCCACGGTGAGAGAAATTGTAGTGTGAAAACATACTGTGCAAATTGCTCCCAATCGCACAACACTGTAGACTGCACTGCTACGGGAATATCTAAGTGTGCCAACTGCACCTGTATAAAACAAAAATGTTACCAGCAATGAGACTGATCTCTGCACTCAAGATGAATTATGCTCTCTTACTATGGAGATGATTACTAAGTTAAGTGCATGTAAAACTAAGTTTGAACAATTTAATATTATAACGCAGCTTGCGACTAAATATTTATATAACCACGTTAAGTAAATTAAATTCTCTTAATGTTTTATGTTGGAATGCCAGAAGTATTTGCAATAAGTGTACTGAGTTCTTCAATTTTCTCTGTTTAATGTTATTGATGTCTGCCTTGTGTGTGGAATCTGGCTTAATAGTAGCATCTCTTTCCCGCACAACAATTATAATTGTCACAGATTAGATCGAAATGATGGCGACAAAGGTGGCGGTGTTGCCATTGTAGTAAAAAAAAATTCTAATCTATAAGTTAATACCAAATGTCAGAACAAAAGTTTTTGAGACAATTGGTTTTGAATTAGTATTAAATGATAACACGACGCTTAAGATTTTTTCAGTGTACTTTCCTGGTGGAGCCGCTACCACACAAAAGGTGGGTTTATTTAAGGATGACTTAAGAAGGCTTATTACGAGTACTGATAGATTTTTACTTGGGGATGTTTTTAACTGTAGGCATCGAAATTGGGGTTGCAAGGGAGCAAACAATTGGGGAAATTCTCTGTTGAATGTAATTTTGAGGTATCCTGTAAGCTTACTTTATCCATATGGACCAACTTATTTTCCAGCTAACAAAAAGTGCTCACCATCGACATTGGATTTGATCATAACGAACTCGCCAGATATTGTTACTCAGCCTTTGGGGGTAAATGCCTTGAGTTCGGATCATATTGCTTTAAATTGTCCTGTATTTCTTAAGATTAAAAGAAAAGACGTGCAATATTTAGATTTTAAGAAAGCTAATTGGGATAGGTTCATATCAAAAATGAAACAACGTCCCCGAAATGCACCGTTTGATATTAATACTGTAAGAAGTCTTCAAGAGATCGATGACAAAATAGAAAGTATAGAGGAATCGGTTATAAAAAAATCAAAAGCAAATAGAACAACTGTTATTCCGGAATACATCTTAAATTTAATAAAACAAAGAAATATATTGAGATGTCAGTGGAAAAGGTATAGATAAACGCAGGATTTCAATGAAATGAACATGTTCACAAGGCATATATCATTCGAAATTCGGAAATTCCGAAATAAGACATGGAACGAAAAACTTTGTTTTCTTGATCCAAATTCCAAGCCGAAGAAAAAGTTGAGGCGTTTGCTGACGCATTTGAAAAAAGTGTTAATAATCCATTAGTTACTAATCCGAGCGCCGTCAAAAGCGTAGTAGAAGGGTCCATGAATATAATAAACAATAGTGATTATGTAACCTTTCCACGAAATGTTTTGGTATCAAACGAAGACATAAAATGTATAATACAAGGAATGACGAACAAAAAAGCACCAGGATTAGATACTCTTAAAAATGTATATTGTAAAGAATTGCCAATAATCGGAATAACCTTTATTTGTTTTATTGTTAACACATGTCTTAAGTTTCAGTATTTTGCTGTAAAATGGAAAATTGCAAAAGTAGTTTCAGGAAAACCACCTAGCAATCCGAATAGTTATCGTCCTATCAGTCTTCTATACAGTTTCAGTAAAGTATTAGAGAAAGTTATCAAAATAAAATTACTAGATTTTCTGCAATCCTCCAATGTGGATTTAGACAAGGACATAGTACTACGCATCGGGCTTTACGAATCTGCAGTCACATTAAGGAAATGACGTACGCAAAGGAATCTACAGGTGTCCTAGTGGATGTTGAAAAAGCGTTTGACAGTGTGTGGCACGAAGGTATACTACACAAATTGAATTACTTCAAATGTCCTCTGTACATTATAAAAATTTTACAGATTTTTCTTACAACCAGACATTTTTTAGTTAACGTAAATAGTACATCTTCGAGTTTAAGGCTTATAACATCAGGAGTACCCCAGGGATCAGTGCTGGCACCACTGCTATACTTACGAGTAACGTATGTCGCTGACTTTCCAGAAATTTGGAACTGTGAAGTAGCAATGTTCGCAGACGACATTGCTATGTATAGCTCCAACTGCAGTGGCTGTGAAATCGAAAACGATTTACAGTATGCTATGGACAAAATTACGGATTATCTCCAAACATGGAAAATTAAGCCAAATGCTGGCAAAACACAGGCTATCTCTTTTACTAGGAAAAGAAAAGCCTGTCTTTTTCCACGTAGCCAGCTAAAGATAATTGTGATGTACCTTGGGTTAATTCTGACAAATATCTAGGTGTATATTTAGACAAGACGTTAACACTCCGAGAACATATCACAAATACTCTTAATAAAATAAACAGCAACTAAAATGCTGTAGCCTCTTATCTGCAGGAAATCACCCGTAAGTAAACTAAATAAAGTTATAATGTACAAGTTATCTTTAAAGCTATAATTCTTCATGCATCTCCAGCATGGAGAAAGTGTGCGAAATCGCACATTAAACAACTCCAAATAGCTCAAAATAAAATATTGGAAATTATGCTTTTTTCTACACAGCTGTTACATGAGCAAACTGGTGTTATACAACTTGCACAGAAAATTTAAATTCTCAATGAAAGATTTAACTGAAGATGTAAAGACTCAAAAAATACGTTAATACAAAATCTAATAAATCGTTAACTTCACACTATATTTGCTTTATTTAATAATGAAATCGTGTTGTTAAGTCCCTTTTTGTTGCTATTTGTTTTTCATAAAACTGTATTCATATTTTTATATCCTTAAATTAATTAATATATTCTTCTATTTACTTATTTATATATTTGGTAATTTATTCATAAATTTATGTATTTATTTATTTGTTAATTTATTCATACATTTATTTATATATATATTTATTTATTAATATATTCATTTATTATTTTGTTTCCTTAAAATTGTTAGCTTATTGAAATAAACATATATATATATATATGCAGAAAATCTTATTTTATTTAAAATAAAAAAAAATACAGATAATGGTTTCACAAATTGACTAAGAAAAAAAAAAACAAAACTATAGACGATAATAAAAACTGGATACTAAATAAAACTGGATCGTCGACACCGCCGAACTGCACTGCTACCAAAAGAAGACTCTCCGTTCGCATTCATCGTTCGTCAACTCTCCTCCTCAGTCCAGCCAATTCCAAAGTCCCGTCGACCTCAATAGACTACACTAAGCAAATCGCACCGAGTTCTATGCTGCTGAATGTAGGCTAACTAGAATTCCATCAGCGACGAATGTAAACATACTCTTGGAGACTGAAACGATGATGCACGATAAGGGTAAACAAAACTGCGATCGCCTGGGTCGAGAAACGAGCGAATGACATCTCAGGTTACATAATAATTTTACATCGAGCGCAGCTGGCGGTCGACGATGCATTACAAATGAGTAATTAAAAAATGAATACAAAGCTGTTCTACATATATATTTATATATATGTAAATATTTTCCTGACTTTTCTTTTGTATTGTTTTGTATTACTGTAACATAAGCTCATCAGTATTTAGTCATATATTCCTGTATACATCTGGAGATTTTTTTAGTTTATAAGTTATTTTATTATCGTTATATAGCAAAATATATTAAATGAAGGTTTTTTATCATAGTTTTTCCTTCAAATGTTTGTTCTGCAAAAGTGAATCCATTGCTCCGCAAGATATTGTTTTTGGAAAGACATCAAACCGTAGATTCTGGTTTCCTTTGTTATTGTTTGCATTGCAATTAAACACAGCACACCTCATTTCGTAAAAATTGTATTTTTACTAAGCTCCTTACTAACTTCTATACAATAAACTTAAACGAATAAGTATTCGCCCGTCTCGGGGTACGTTACCAAAACATTGACAGATAGGTGGCAAGAATGGCGGATTTTCGGAAGGCGTAATCTTGTATACATCATTCTTGCTGGTGCACAGGGTAATATTGTCACTTGAGGCAGTTAAATTAAATTGTTGAATTTAATAGAGAGTCTTGTTCGACGAATTGATTAACATTTTCTGGCGGAAAACTTAAAGTTATAAGTAAATGCTTTTTGATTTGGTTTTTCAAAAGCAAATACGTTTCATTATATTTTTATATCATATATAAAGGAACTCAAGGTACAGTTGCAGCGGTTGGAGACATTAGGAGTTATTGTACCTGAAAAAGAGCCTACATCCCGATTAATTCTTAAGACTGTGTCTTGACCAAAGGCAGGTACAAGGAAGTATGGGAAGTATTGAAGGTGCGATTTGATAACACAAAGTTGCTAGCTGAAATACATCTTTCACACTTCCTAAACATTAAGCCAGCATCAGAGGAAACATCAAAATGTTTCTCGCCATTGTAGATATAGTGCACGAATCACCATTTGTGTCAGAAAGTTACCGATTGATAGTTGGGACGCGCTAGCTGTACCGATTGTAATTGCCAAACTTCCACTTTCCACTCGGCGGGAATGGGGCCCACGCTTAGCAGAGCCTTACAAATTTTTGAAAGAACGGGCTCAAAGACGCGCAACTGATTTTGTAAGAGTTTCGAATCGCAATGAATCGCAATGATCACGCCAGCAACAGAGGATTTCTTTAAAATCCTATGCCGTCACGATTAAGGACGGGAAGTGTGTTCACTGTCAAGGACCTCATTGCATTTCCTCAATGTCAATTGTTATTCGAAAACAGTCGGTTATGTTTTAATTGCTTTAAACCGAGACATTCGTCGAAACAGTGCCCATCTGGTGGCTGAAGACAGTGTGGCCGCAAGCACAACACATTAGTTTGTCGAGGGTCGCAGGTGCAAATTCTTCTTCGCGTCAGCATCTACAATTGGATCACCCGAAGGCAATCATGTCGTTCAAACTGATGGGTCGTCTTTATGACTATCGTCTTCAAACAGCTCCGGCCGTACTCCAATAAGAAATATTGTTTTACTTGCAACTGCAGGAGCTTATGCATATGGTCATAATTCAGAACAATGCCTCACTCGTATCCTCTGCTATCCTGGACCTCAGGTAAGTTTGGTGTCAGATACACCGCTGATATCCGATCCCCATATGAAATCGCAGTGGAATGAATTGCGGCCTTCGCAAACACTGATAAAAGAGTGATCGTACATCTAAAACTCCAATCAACGTACTCATCCTTCGTATTACTTGTCAATGTCCTGGACATTCCGTCAATAACCTCAACTCTACCAACGGTGCATGTTGATGTGAATCAGTGGCATCATTTCTTTGGTCTTCAGTTAGTCGACCCTCATTTTGGAACTCTTGGTCGGATAGATTTTCTTCTTGGTTCAGATGTGTGGAGTCAAATCTTCAGAGATGGTGTAATCGGGGCAACCAGGATGTGCCTCATGCGCAACGAACAGAGCTGGCTTGGGTTATATTCGGACCCGCGTCGACAACACCTACTCGTACAATTTCTTAAGTTGGGGAAATCAGAGGTGTTTATATTAAATTAGACTGGCGCAATAACGGATCCTTGTGGAACACCAGTTTGGATCAGTTGACTGTCCGAGAAATTTGATTAATAAGTACTAGTATCTTGAAGCTTCGGGAATTAAGGAACGATGGTATAATTTTGACTAAATATAAGGGAAATTTGAAACGTATTAGCTTGCGTACCAGGCCTTCATGCTATACAGTATCGAATGATTTTTCTATGTTTAGGATTCCCATTCCAGTACTTTTGCCGACTGATAAATCATTTTTAATGTCATTTGTGATACGATGGACTTGATGTGTGGTGCTATAAGATGCTCTGAATCAAAATTGTTGTGTTGGTAAGATCACATTTCTATCAATAAAAGATACATCGCTTCTATAATATACACTTCTTCTAAATCATTTTTTCACTTGTCGCTTAAATTGGATTCGAAGTGCGTTTGTGCTCTTCTAACGCGTCGAGGTTTGGTTATGGCAGAGAGCTTATCCCTCATTTCCAAAAGTCACGACTGATGAATGTCAAATCAGTTGATTTGTGTGTACAATTGGAGGTCGCACATTTGACGTTCTTAGATGTGCATTCACTCGTTTTATGAGAGTCTCAACAAATAGCACAATGAGTTTTAATGCGACAGTTTTTCTCGCCGTGGCCATACATTAGGCAGTTGAAACACTGCGTAACTCAGTTGTGTTGTTTTCGTACGAAATCAGATTCAGGAGGCAATTTCAAGAAAAAATAAATAAAATACATCAAAAAATCGACCATAGTTTTATTTAATAAGTTTGATGTTTTGACATTTTACGCCGACTGATGTTAATTCATCTTTCAGCACTTCTGTAGACCACTCTTCTAGTCCATATAGAATTACTTTGAATGACCTTGATGTTGGAAGGTCATGTGTGAAAATCTGAAAAAGTTTCAAGCACTAAGCATGTAACACAACTTTTGATGCGATTCAACACTTTCACAATTGATTTTGACGCTGATGCTCATTTTTTTGCCAAAATAATTATCTGTTTGGCTGTCTCGAAGGAGCGCATGAATTTCGGTCAGAGTTTTATGCAAAACACACACTGATGGTATCTTGGGGTTGGTTTTTCTGGATGTGGATTTAGTTATAATTTCATCGCAGTCAACTACATTGTTGTTAGAGTAGTTTAGAGTCTGTAAGGGTGCCCAGAAATTACTAGTAGAGTATGGTTGTCTAGAATCTATCTTGTGCACTTTAATCTTTGAAGACCCGTGGTCTTAGGAAAAGAAAATTGTCTCGGTCGAAGCTCCGAACAGAACTGTGAACACGCCTGATAATTCTCTATTTGTATGTGATGGAATGAATAATAATATAATAATATGGAAGAAGAAAATTGTCTCGGTCGAAGCTCCGAACACAACTGTGAACACGCCTTATAGTTCTCTATCTGTATGTGATGGAATGAATAATAATATAATAATATGGGTGGCGTTACAGTCCATAGAGAGCAACCACATTCTTCTATCAAAAGTGAAAGAGACCTACAGATTTATGCCGACTCCGAACGGCCAAGTTTGAAAAGCTTTTTTCTAGATAGTAATTATTCTTTGAACATTGTCAGTGACCCGAAAGAGGTGGAGCCATACAATTATTTTTGGTGGTACCAGCTGGGCATTGAAGCTAGGCAGTGAATTTCAGTTGCGCAGCGGACGACGTACGTACTCCCAACGTCACGGCCGCCACATGGATGGAATGAGCTTATACTTTTTTAATTCTAGGAAGGGCAGCTGTTTGTGAGGCGGCAATATATGAATATTGTATGGAAAGCATTTAGAATAAATGAAAAGAGCAAATTTTGTCATAGATTTTATACAGTGCTAAGTTAAATACATGATGTATCTATCTACTTATAACGGAGATACATATATGTATGTATACAAAATTTAATTATTGGCAGAAAAGGCATTGCATGACGGCATTACATAAATTCAAAAAATATTTTGTCTTAGGTTCTGCTATGAGCATGAAAATGAAAGAGATAAATAGTTATTGATTTACAGCCGAAGATATGTACTGACAATAACACCGACTTTTTCCCTTGTTTGTTTGATACGAGGTTGGAATGAAACATGGCTATTCATAGCTCTAACCTCAATATGTGGAGTAACCCCTTGAATCCCTTCGTCGACGATGGCATTATCTGCCATGATATAGTCATTGAACACGAAAAAGCCAGTGTTCTCAGGTCGCCTTTGTTGCAGACCTTCAGGAAGATGTGCGGTTTTAGCCAATACACGGGTCTCTAGGTCGTGGTTCGGAGGAACACTCTCGTTCACCTTGTACACTTCCTGAAAGACCGCTCCATGTAACTCCACTTTTTCTTGTGGGTCTTCGACCACAGATAAATTATCGCCGAGTACGGCGTTATCTGAATTAATACCTGCTGTAGTCAGTATTGTATATAAGATTAATTCCACATTATCGTTAGTGTAAGCGTAAATTTTAAGTAGCATGCAGAAATCAAGAACAAAAAGCACACAAAACTTTAGTTCGAACATGGTATATTATGTGTGATGCTTTCAAGAAGCTTTTACAAGATACAAGAAGACAATGAATAGCACAATGAGCGGAGAAACTTAAACTGATTAACCGTCGTTCTGTTATTTTTGAAGAGATTATTCAATTGATGTGTTTTGAAGAAATCATAAAAGAAATCATAATTGAAATTAATAATAATATGTACATTAATAATTCTCTTAAAATACGCTTTATAGCGGCAATAAGTAGTAATTTTTTATATCTGATAAACATATGACAAAGTTGATAGTGTTCTTGTACATATGTTATCATATTATTTTAATCATGCGTTTGTTTTTTGTGAATTAAATAATTACACAGAATTTTTTTTAACTTACAGAATCTAAGAAATTAAGCAGAACGTTTTAAAACTGATAAAACAAATTATAAGACGATGAAAAATTAAACGATATTAAATGTTGATCGATGCATACAACTTATCTTTGACCATAACGCTTCATGTTTTCGGGACAACAAACTCCTTCGTGTGTAAGTCGAATCGAAATGAATCGAAATGGACCTTTATTTTCAGGCAAACATTTCTTTCATCCAGGAAGTTGAGACAAATTCGTGGCTACCTTAATGTGTTGAATGCTAAGTTTTTCGCAAAAAGCTCAAAAGTCATCGGAGGTGAAAGAACTGCCCCTATCAGAAATTATGCGTGTTGGTTTAGTATGAAAAGAAAAATTAGATTCAAGGCATTGTATCACTTCTTTATTTGTTGTACTTTTCACTGCATGCTGTTTTGTATACTTCGAAAATCCATCTTCTTCTTCTTTGTTTGGCGCTACAGTCCGGGGTGGACCTGGGCCTCAACCAACAAGCATCTCCAGCCAGCACGATCTTTCGCCAGCTGCCTCCAGTTGTGCACACCAAGTTGGTTGAGGTCCTTCTCCACTTGTGTGCGCCATCTTGTTCTAGGACGTCCTCTTATGCGTTGTCCCAAAGGCTCGGAATCGAAGACTCTTCAGGCCGGAGCTGTGGTGTCAATCCGCTCTACGTGACCTAGCCATCTTAAGCGTTGGATTCGAAGACGCTTAACTAGGTGCATGCCGCTGTACAGCCCGTACAGTTCGTGGTTGAATCTCCTTCTCCAGACGCCATCAATACAAACAGGACCAAAGATCGCACGCAGAACTTTTCTCTCAAAAAGACCAAGAGCTTCTTCATCCGCTTTCAATAGCGTCCATGTCTCTGCGCCATAGAGCAGGACGGGGATGATTAGGGTGTTATATAAAGTCAACTTGGTGTTTCGAGAGATGGCTCTGTTACTCAATTGCCTCTTGAGCCCAAAGAAACAGCGATTGGCAAGAGTAATTCTGCGCTTGATCTCGGTACTGGTGTTATTGTCCCTGTTTACTGCAGAGCCAAGGTAGACGAAGTCTTTGACTACCTCAAAGTTTCTGCTGCCCATTATGACGCTCTGTCCGAGGCGTCGATGTTGTGCGTCCTTTCGTGATGACAGCATGTACTTTGTTTTGCCCTGGTTAACTGCCAAGCCCATTTTAGCCGCTTCCGCTTCAATGCTAGCAAAAGCCTCATTGACAGCTCGCTGTGTTCGTCCAATCACGTCAATGTCGTCCGCGTAGGCAAGCAGTTGAACGGACTTTTGGAAGATCGTGCCTCTGGTATTGACATTTGAGTTTCGCACGATCTTCTCAAGTATGATGTTGAAGAAATCACATGACAGCGTGTCGCCTTGTCTGAAACCTTTTTTGACATTGAAGGTCTCGGTGAGTTAGTTACCGACCGTGATGGAGCAGCGAGAGTACTCCATCGTCATCCTGCACAATCTGACGAGTTTGGCTGGAATGTCAAAACTAGACATGGCATTGTATAGCTCGTCTCTATGCACGCTGTCATATGCGGCCTTGAAATCGACGAATAGGTGGTGGGTGTCGATCTGCATCTCGTGGGTTTTTTCCAGGATCTGCCGCAGTGTGAAAATTTGGTCGATGGTGGACTTTCCCAGCCTGAAACCGCTCTGATAAGGACCTATCAGGTTATTGACGAATGGTTTCAGGCGTTCACACAAGACGGCAGAGAGGATCTTGTACGATATGTTAAGGAGACTGAGCCCTCGATAGTTGGCGCAGTCAAAAGGGTCTCCTTTCTTGTGGACCGGACAAACGACGCTGAGATTCCACTCATCGGGCATGCTTTCCTCCGACCATATCTTACAGATGAGCTGGTGCATGCGCCCAACCAGATCATCTCCAGCTGCTTTAAACAGTTCCGCGGACAGTCCGTCCGCTCCAGCAGCTTTGTTCGACTTTAGTCTAGATATCGCTATCTTAACCTCGCCTAAGTCGGGGGGACGGAATTCTTGGTCATCCTCGTCCAAATTAAGTGGAACATTCTGCCTGACAGCGGAATTTGTGTCGTCATCGCCGTTTAACAGTCTGCAGAAGTGATTTTTCCAAATTCTCAGCGACTGCGATTCTACTACTAGTTGTCCATTTTCATCCCTGCAGGCTTCTGTCCGAGGTCTATACCCTCCGGATAACTGTTTTACCTTTTGGTAAAACTTTCGGACCTCCTTCCTGCCGTAACATCTCTCCATCTCTTCGACCGCACGCTTCTCGTGCTCTTTCTTTTTCCTTCTGAGAAGCCGGTTCTCTTCCCTTCTCTTCTGCTCGTAGAGCTCACGAACAGCTCTCGTTGTTCGATGCAGAGTTGCCTTGTAGGCCTCCTGTTTGGCTGCATGTGCCTGCCTGCACTCGTCGTCAAGCCATGGGTTCTTCTTTGGTGGTGTCGTAAAACCCAGCACATCAGTGGCAGCTTCTTTGATGGCTTCTTGACAACGTTTCCATTCCTGGTCTATTGTGGTTGTAGGCAGAGTCGAACTTTCGGAGAGTTTCAGGGAGACTCGGTCGGCAAAGTTCCTAACGATCGATGGCGATTGTAGCTTTCCAACGTCAAAACGAGGTGTCCTGTCTCGATATCCTCATTCTTACCTTGGCTACAACAAGGAAATTATCCGAGTCAATATTGGCTCCTGACGTCGATCGCAATGTGATCAATCTGGTTGACGGTTGATTGATCAGGTGACCGCCAGGTCCCTTTATGGATGTTGAGGTGTGGGAACCGTGTGCTCATTACAGAGAGGTTACGCCCCGAGGCGAAATCCACCAGCCTTAGTCCGTTTCCGGATGTGTTGTCGTGCAGGCTGTGTTTTCCGATAACTTTAGCAAAGATTTCTTCCTTGCCCAGCTGTGCGTTGAGATCTCCTAGAACGATCTTGGTATCATAGCTGGGGCATTGATCGTATGTTCTTTCTAGGAGATCATAGAAATCGTCCTTGCTATTGTCATCCTTCTCCTCTGTCGGGGCGTGGGCGCAAATCAGGCTGATGTTCCCGAGCTTAGCCTTGATGCGGATTGTTATGAGGCGCTCGCTTACATACTTAAAGCTTAAGACTTTTTGCCTAAGTCTGCCTCGAACAACAAAACCACATCCAAATAAGCGCTGCCCTCCTTCCCTGTAGCAGTCGCCGTAGTAGATGTCGCAGTTTCTCATCCTCTTTTTGCCCGGCCCGTTTCACCGCACTTCCTGGATAGCGGTTATGTCTGCTTTATAGCAGTCTAGGGCCTCCGCTAGTTCATCGGCTGCACGTGGTCTGTTAAGGGACCTCACATTCCACGTGCAGAACCGAAAGTCATTGTCCTTTTTCCGTTTGCAAGGGTCGTCAACAGTACATCCGTCCGTATCCGAGGCAGGTTGTTGTTTCTGAACTCGTATTTTTTTTACGTGGTGAGGAAGTTAACCTCACTCACAACCTCCAAACTGGGAGGACAGGCCCATTAATTTAACCCTCGGGCAGAGGGTTCGCTGCGTATATTAGTTCACCACACAACGGCTGTTATGATGGCTATCCAGGGGCGCGGCGAGGAGGCTGTACGTCAACTTGACTTATGAACAAGCAGGGATCGCGCTGGCATCCTACCAGGTTGGATGCAGTCAGCAACTTTACCCTGTGTACATAAGCCCATGCCACCTTCGAAAATCCATCAACAATAACAAATATATACCTTTTGTTATTCATAGTACAGGGTAGTAGGGGACTGTTATTTTAAATGTGAAGAGTTTCGAAGGGTTTGTCTCCTTTGGGGATACTATGTAGTACCTATCAAACACTTTTCAACACCAAGATGACAAAGAATTTCATGGTGTGTGAATGACATTTCTCTCCATCATAGACGGGACATAAAATAATGCCTTTTTGTTTATCTTTCCATAAACAAACCCACTTATTAGTTCGTAGCTGAACTTTCTCATTTTTCCAATATCTCAACTTATCTTTTTGTGGTGGTCGAGCTGAGCGAAGGAAAGTTAAAGCGTTTATACATGACATCGCGTTTATATTTATTAACTAAATTTGAATCTAACATTGTAATATGGAATACTTCGTGAGCAGAGGAGGAGACGACTAGTTGTAACGAACGTTAAATAGAAACTGTCTCTATTGTTGAAGCTATCGTATGAAGCCAACGCAACAACACTGCTTCCACGCTCAGGTGAGTGGTGATGATATTCGACTAGAATATCTTACACAGATCTTATACTTTTGGAACTTGGAAGAGGTACCTCCTTAAGCTCAACAAATTTTCGACAATGAGTGTAAGAGTATACTTTCCTTCAAGCACTCTCGGATTACTGATGGCCGTTATGTAATGCACATGCCGTTTCGGCAATTCGCCCCACTACTTGTGTATTGGTATCAATTGGCAATACGACGTTTCGCAGACATTTCAGAGCTTATTGATCAAGCAAATGATCACACCCAATGCTACTACCTTCCCCACACGCAGTAACTGAGGTTCTTCATAACGCTTTTGCGAAGATGTATTTCATTGAACGACATTCAGTTAGAAGGCTCCACGGTTCAAATCTCCTTGCTCAATATTATACTTCGTTTCCGTCGCTTTCGCATTGCGCTCAAGGCCGATATAGAAACAAAATTCCGTCAGTTACTAGTGGGACCTCAGCGCGACTACCAGCGAATCATTTGAGAGAGAGCGGGCCACTGATAATATTGGCATCTACAGCTTAACAAATGTAATATATGGCATGTCCTCTAGTAAACACAATACGCTTAATGAATGTACAGCTGATAACTATGGAGAAGTGGTTCCTGGAGAGCAGGCCTTTTTGGCGCGAGAGACTATATTGAACTCGTTTTACGTAGACGATTTTTTGATAAGCTGCAACACGGTGGCCGAGGCAATATTGTTAGCTACAAACGGGGACAAAATCCTCCGAGCTGGCCACTCGATGTGAAATGGCACTGCAGCGGTCAACAAGTCACAACCCATCTTACCAATGATGATATGCCGAATATACCTACAACGTCCGTTCTTGGGTTGCGCTGAGACTCAGACGAGTTTTAGTTTGAGGTAACACTTACCCCAGATCCGAAAGACACAACAAAGCGGGTTCTAAGTGAAGTAGCTCTTTCTTCAAACACTTTGGTCCAAAGGCGTCACATGGGATGCCCCCCTACCGAGTGATCTCTCTTCAAAGTGGTGTACAATTTGCAATGGACTTAAAGCGTTGAATCTTTTTCGAGTGCTACAATGGGTGGGGATACAGGCTTGGACAAGCAGGGCCGTGTGTCATTGCTAACGGCTCGCACAAAGGTTGCTCCAGTAAAAGGTGCTGTTGAGCTGTTACATTACAAGTTGTGGTTACGGGGACCGGATTGGTTGATGTATGAGAAATTGGACTTGGAACCGACCATGCAGCTGAGCCAAAGGGAGCTGGACATTATCCAGGCAGAGAATAAAATATCGGTAGGAATAATCCTTACTTCCCCTAGGTACGAGTTGGTAGCACGAAGGCGAGACGGAGAGGTTAACCCCCTCACTGAATGTTTCGGCATACTTTCCCGTCTTTTGCGGACCGTGGCCACAATTTTCCGGTGGTCTCCTGCAAGGAAACGATTCTGAACTCTCTTAGTTAGTACTTTAGAATTGGAAACCGCCGATTCTCATCAAGATGGAACATGCCAGAATGTTTTCGGCGGATATCAATCAACTTCGTGCGGATTCCAGATTTCCTACTGGCAGCGCCTTGCTTCAGAAAACCCTTTCTCAACCCTTACCTATATGAAGACGGAATATTGCAAAGCAATTAGCACAAAATACTTCTTCCACATTTCCACTTACTTTCTCATTGCTAAGATCCGCATTTATTGGAGCTAATAGAATTCTTCTTATATACAATAAAGAATCATTTACTAACCAAACTCAAAGACTAACTTGGCCAAACATATTATTTATTTCACAGAAATTGAACCAGTCAGCTGAATCGTATTCTTAATTACGTGATTGGCAGTTGGTAGAAACAACTGGAGTACTGGATTGCATTGAGCAATTCATTTCCGTTGGTTTTGCTAACTTCGTTTTTCAGGTCACATATAGGTCGGATATATGACCCCCCTCGTTAGGTTTGATGTTCTCCTGAACGTCACTAGGCTTATAGTTTCTATATGTATGTTGAAGTAACAACATTGGTTAGATTTCGTTTTTGGTAGGGTATGACTAAAATAACAATTATCAATATAACAACTGCCAACTCATTTCTTGCTTCTTATTGATAAATTCAATCTTCAATTTCTTTAGTATTTTCCATTTAATTAACATGTATTTGGTGCAAATTTACTTTTCTTGTTATATTCTCAATTTCTAAATAATTTGGAATTATTATTTATAACGTTAGAGGTATTTACAGTACATTTGTGGAAAGTCATTAAGACATTTACATATCAAATACAAGCAAATCATTTTATTACAATTACTTACAAGAGTTACATTACTTGAATTTTTTATTAAGATCGCCCCCATTTCTAATTCTATTTATTGAAATTCTTTGTTCATTTGACTTGTACAATTTATTCATAAAATTATTCTTTAGGAGGTTAAGTATACAGCTATTGGGAACTTTGATTTTGTTTATATAATTTCCATCACTTTTGAAATAAACAAAATTTTTGGACATAATTAATTCAGTTTCCTCCAAAATTAATTCCTCGTGACTTACGGAAGTAATTCGGAACCGATATTAATTTATATTATATATAAAAAATGGAATTTGTTTCAGTTTTGAAAAGTCAATTTGAAATAACTCTATTTCTTCATGTGTTAAGAATGGTTTACTCATTGTTCCATATTTTGCAGACATGGTGTTATCATGTGTCTTTTCATTTGCCTCCTAGAATTCTTATGTCGGTTAGAATTTGAATAAAATTAAGTTATTTTAAAATGGATTTATCCATTTAAGGACTAAGGTTCAATATGGCGTTGTGATTGTTATCGTTTACTGATCGTAAATGCTTTTCGATTTATTCCCTGTCATCGTTATCCAGAACTCAAAAAATCCAATTAAATACGTTGTCGCCAATGTTTAACGAGACTTTCTCTTATGTTTTATGAAGGTAGGAAGGTACACATTGTACACACACATAACATGAACAATACACATAACACATCATAACATTTTTTTTGTTTCCCAACAGTGCATATACATCTGTCTTTTGCGGACAGTACATTTTGTAACAATTAGTTTTGGGATCTAGGTTTGGGCTAGTATCCAGTGTTCTACGCCCATTTTGTTTTAGCATTACTTGAATATTAGTACAGTACAAATTCGACAAATTAAACTATTGATTAACATGAACTTATTTTTCATAACTATGTCCAATGGACACTTAGTATTTTTTTTAACATAGTGTTTGCTTTGGATTTTTGGAATTTTGGTCCTTTCAATTTGCATTTCACTTAGTTTTACAAGAAGTTAACATTCATCTCATTTAATACAATTTCACGTTATCAAGTCTGTTGGTCGGGTTCTTTGTAGTCTTCTTCTTCCCTACATATCTCGGGCTGCTAAGGTGTTCACTTCGTTATTACGGTGTAGGAGTATTTTGATGATGTTTTCTGCTTGTCTTTGCTATTTCTTCGTTAATGGATGGTATTTTTAAGTCACGGTGGATGTCGGCTTTGATTATGTACCATTCTGCGATAACTATTGCATGTAGTATTTTTGATTGTTGGCTTTGTATTATGCTTGTGTTCGATTTCTTGGATTGTTTGTTCCATATTTTTTAAACACATAAAATTCATAAAAATGCATGAAATCTTTATTTGAATCGATAGTACGGTCCATATAATTTAATGTTTGAAGATTATTTCATGCAAATGTTGACCTTGACTGCGCCTCAAATGGTCCATCCGCTTAGTCCAAAAAAAGTTGGATAGCATCCCACGGTAGCGCTCACCATTCACAGTTACATTGGTTACATTGGTATTTCGACAATCACTCTTGGATTATCATTCACCCAAATGCGGCAATTCTGCTTATTGACGAATCCACTGAGGTGAAAATGTACCTCATCACTGAAGATGATTTTCTTCGAAAATTGATCATTTGCGTTTTGATTTGAACGCCCATTTTCATAATAAGCCTGAATAACTTTAACGCCTTGCTCGATTGTGTATTTTTTTTTTTTTTTCCAAATTGAGTTAATCTTTGAGATATTGAGAAATGTCAAATGAAATGCAGAAAAAAACCCTTTATATGTTGGAGTTGGGAGGTAGCTTCCGCTAGGATTATATGTGACTTTAGCAATATTGTGTCATCGGCAAATGTCGCAATCTGTTGTTGTTTCCTTTCTGGGGAATGGGATGTCAGCAGTGTACAGTAAATAAAGTGTTGGCCCAAAAATTCTGCCTTGAGGGACTCCAGCTTTTATCGAGTGTATTCTTTATGTTTTGTCCTTATACCTTACGTAAAAGTTACGGTGATTGAGATAGCTTTTAATTAGGAGGTAAAAGTCTGTAGGAAGCATATTTTTAAGTTTGCGCAGAAGACCCTAATGCCATACTTCGTCTAAGGCTTTTGCCATGTCAAGAAACACGCCCACGCAGTATTTTTGTTCGTCTATGTCCGTTGCAATTTTGTTGGTCACCCTGTGGATTTGCTGTACTGTAAAGTGCTGTCGTCAAAACTGGTGGTCAGGTATTAATTTGCCTATAGTTAGAATAGGTTCCAATCGGTCATGTTGTCGTTTTTCAAACACTTTTGACAGTAAAGGTAACAAACTAACTGGCCATGTTTTGAGGAAGTATTTCAGTCTTATAATAGCATTATACACGTTACTTATGAAGAACATTGCCTTTTTAGGTAGCTCTTGTAGTACCTTCTTACCTTCTTACTCTACCCCGATGCTTTCTTATTGCCTTTTTTTATGGTATGTTCTATTTCTTGTATGGTTATTTTCTAATTTCTAAAGCTATATGAATGCTGATGTTAGGAATTATTCTGTCGTCGATTGGAGGTAAGCTGGCATAATCATCGTCATTATTAAACTTACTTACTTAAGGTGGCGCTACAGCCCGGGGTGGACCTGGGCCTCAACCAACAAGCGTCTCCAGCCAGCTCGATCTTTAGCTAGCTGTCTCCAGTTTCGCACGCATAGTTGGTTGAGGTCCCTTTCCACTTGCGTGCGCCACCTGAGTCGCGGTCTTCCTCTACTGCGCCGTCCCTCGGGGGTGGATTCGAAGACTTTTCGGGCCGGAGCATTGGTTTCCATCCGCTCTACATGACCTAGCCACCTCAATCGTTGGATCTTCACTCTTCTGGCTAAGTCGATGTCGCTAAACAGCCCGTATAGTTCGTCATTATATCTCCTCCTCCACTCACCATCTATGCAGACGGGACCGAAAATCACACGAAGAATTTTCCTCTCGAAGCAACCAAGAGCAGCTTCATCCGCTTTTGATAAAGTAAAGCGTTAGCTTGGTTGTTCGAGAGAGGGCTTTGTTTACTAATTGCTTTCTTAGCCCAAAGAAGCAGCGATTGGCAAGAGTTATTCTTCGTTTGATTTCAGCGCTGGTGTCGTTGTCTGAATTGATAGCGGTGCCTAGGTAGACAAAGTTTTTGACTACCTCAAAGTTATATCTGTCTGCTGTGACGTTCTGACCGAGACGTCGGTGTTGGGTGTCCTTTCTCGTTGACAGCATATACTTGGTCTTACCCTCGTTTACCGCTAAACCCATCTTCGCGGCCTCCGTTGCAATACCCACAAAAGCGCCATTGACATCACGCTGCGTTCTTCCGATAATGTCAATATCGTCGGCATATGCGAGTAGTTGGACGGACTTCTGAAAGATTGTTCCTCTGGTGTTGGCGTTCGAGTTTTGAACAATTCTTTCAAGAACGATGTTGAAAAAGTCGCATGACAGCGCGTCGCCTTGTCTGAATCCTTTTTTGACATCAAAGGTCTCGGTTAGGTCTTTACCGACCTTGATGGAGCAGCGTGCATTCTCCATCGTCATCCTACACAAACGGACGAGTTTGGTAGCGATGCCAAAACTAGACATTGCTCTGTATAGCTCGTCTCTATAAATGCTATCATACGCGGCCTTAAAATCGATAAGAAGGTGGTGGGTATCGATTTGTTGCTCCTGGGTTTTCTCCAAAATCTGACGCAGTGTGAATATTTGGTCGATGGTGGATTTTCCTGGCCTAAAGCCACACTGGTATGGACCGACCAGGTTGTTGACGAATGGCTTTAGGCGTTCACACAGTACGGCAGATAAGATTTTATATGCGATACTTAGGAGACTGATGCCTCTGTAGTTGGCACAGTTCAGAGGGTCTCCTTTTTTATGGATCGGGCAGACTATGCTGAGGTTTCATTATTAAACACTTTTTCAAAATATTCTGCAAGTGTTGCTGCTTTGTCAAAGTTAGTCCGAGCCCAAGTATTATCTGTCGTTTTTAATGGCGGTTCATGAGTTATCTTATTTTTCAATTTTCTTGTTGCTTTCCACATTGAAGAGTTAGTTTCGGATGTGGATATCAGTTTTTTAAGTAATTGTTTTTACCATTGTTTTCAATATTAAGTAATGCTGTTTTGATTTTTTTGTTGCTTTGTTGAGTCTTTTTTAGTCTTCAGTTGATCTTGTAATTTGAAATTTTTTCGAATTCTTCTTTTTTTTTAATTTGTGTTATTACGTTAGAAGGTGTATAGTAGTCCTTGGGTTGATGTTTCTTATTGGGCATCAATTTTGTTGCTGCTACGCTTATTGTGTCATTTAGTATTATTGCTCTTTCTGTGTCATTGTTTATATTTAGTGGGGTATTTACTTGTAGGTGTGATTCTATGTGTTCTCGAAACGTGTCCCAGTAAATTTTTTTTGTTATAGAGTAGGGGATAAGCTTCTGTTGTGCTTACAGTGTTCAAATAGTCAATTTGCATTGATGAGTGGTCCGATAAGAGTTCGTATCGGGAACTTATTTTTAACTTTCCAAGTAAGATGTTTTTGACTTTGCAGAAGTCAACTAAATCAGGTTTTTGTTGACATCCATTGGTCAGTAGGATTTGCAGTTTTTTAGTTGAATGACAATTAATGAGTTTCCTCCTTGTTAGTTAGACGAGTTTCAGATACTAACATGACGTTGATTTCATCTCCTTTTAAGAACTGTTTCACTTCCGGGACATGACGAATTTGTTCGTTTGCATTCCGGGCCTTAAGTTAAGTTACTAGCATAGTAATGATATTCATCATGTTTATCATTTGTTGTATAAGATTTTTCATCATTTCTTATAGTTCGGTCATGTCAGTTTTGTTGTTGTTATATATTTGTGAGTGTGTTTGTTTACATTCAGCTTCTGGTGCATTCTGGCTTGTAGCCTCTTTTTCTTCTCGATTGTCTTTTTGCGGCTTGTTTTGGTGATTATTGTGTTTGGAAACTTCAGCTTGAACTTAAGTTATGCCTGGTATTTTGGACTTCCGCTTTCGGATTGTTCATTACTTGTTTTGTTCAAAGTTTTTTTTTACGCAGAGCTCGAAAGCGTTAAATTTTAAGGGCTTTGTAGATTTCGCATCCTTTATAATTAGCTGTGTGGTTGCCTCCACATAGTGCGCATTTCACTGTTCCTTCTTGTGGAAACATTGGGCATTTTATGATTTTGTGAAAACCAACACTGAGTCCCTTGTGCAGTAATTTTCGTATGACAATACCTTTGACAGTTGGTGCACTGAAAATACTCCTTTTATGGTGTGCTGGTTCAAAAGAGATTTTGCATGTGTAGAAGTCATTGGCTATTTCAACATGGAAAAGTGGGTGTTTTAGTGTTTCTCTGTACTATGTTATGCATGTTTAAGATTTAGTGTCCTTTTTCTTCTAGTTCCTTCTAGTTCCTTCTTGATGTCTTCTGTGTCGGTTGAAGCGTGCATACCTCGAAGTACAACTTTAAACCCTCTGTCTTCCTTATGTTTGGATGTAAAGTACAATATTTTGTGTTGTATTTTTGTAACATTTTAATGATGGTCCCGAGTAACGTCGCTAGACTTAATGTGAATCTCTTACTCTCATGTACCTTTAGTTCAAAGTTTTGTTTTGCTATTTCTTTAAGTGTATTGTTTTGTGTTTTTGAGCATTCAACAACTTGAACATATATTGTAGTAGAAATAGCGAAAAAGCGAGCGACCAACTCTTTGCAGAACTAAATAAGCAATACATACCAGTAAAGATGATCAGGACTTACATAAAGAAGATAATGATGACAATGATGAGGACGATGACGATGAAAGCGAATATGAAGACTTGCAACAACCAATGCCTAAGCAGCCCAAGCAAAAAAGATGGGCAAGGTATGTAGGACTGGGTATGTCATATAAACATTTTATACATTTTCTTTGGACACATCTGAGTTAGACTTATTAATAGGAGCCAATGCAATAGAGCATCAATTTCACATCATACGTGATGAAATTAATATACCAACAGACGGAATACTAAGAAGAAGCTTCCTGAGAATATACAACTGTAAAAAAGATTATGAAACATATGTTTTGACGGTAACAGCACAGTGACTGTTGAACAAATTGAAAAGCTAAAGAAAGAAATCAAGATGAAGAATACTGGTAATGCAGAATCCGAAACGATCTGGAAAATTTGCGAGGAATTCCAGGATGTATTCCACCTAGAAGGAGAAACATTATCCGTCAACAACTTCTATGTACAACGCATTACAATGAAGGATAGCAAGGATAGCATACACATCTAAAAGAAATAAAAAAACAAGTCCCATACCTGCTACAATAGGACAACGAGTCCGGAACACGCCACTACTAATTTTACCAAAGAAAAGTAAGGATAATCAAGACAAATGGAGACTCGTGCTAGATTTTATATCACTGAAAAAGAAAGTAGTAGACGACAAATTTCCATTGACTAGGTTGGAAGACGTACTAGATAAACTGGGCAATGCAAAATATTTTTACACATTGGACATGACGAGTTCATTTCATCAAATACCACTACACAAATCGTCGCAACCAGTAACAGCATTTTGAGCAAACGAGGGGCACTATCTATTCAAAAGATTTCCGTTTGGTCTAAAAGTATCGACAAATATCTTTCAAAGGATTGCATCAATAGCTCTAAGTCATCAGCTGTCTTTGGGTTACAAGCAGCAGTATTCCTTTATGTAGACGGCATCAAAGTATTTGGTTCAAATCTTAGCGAACACAATGAAAACCTAATCAAACTACGGAAAAGACTCGGCAGACACTTTATTCATGATTTCGCAAACGTAGCAAGACCTCTAAACCAATTACTGATAAAGAAACAACTATTCAATCGGACTGATGATAGTGCCGCTGCATTTAAGATACTGAAGCAAAAACTAATGACACCACCAGTGTAAAGCAATCCAGATTTCACAAAACAGACCAGTAAGCCTATTTACACACAAAAACCCTCCATCGAAATTAACCAGAATACGAATAGAACAGATGGACTTTGACTATGAAATAGTATTTAAACAGGGAAACATTAACACAAATGCAGATGCACTTTCTTGAATACAGATACTCTGCGAGAGAATTCGACTCAAATGCGGGGATTGATGACCAGGGTACATTCGAAGCAGCTGCTCAATGTTGAGTTCTTCGCGTACTGCTGTGTTTCTCACCCTATCCCGGCGAGTAATTCCCACAACAGCATGAAGAAATCTCATATCAGCAGCTTGTATTCGCGATATAATTATTTCGGTCATAGCCCAAGTTTATGAACATATGCGAGAGTTGGAAATAAATACTGAGTTGAAAACCGCTAACTTGGCTTTGGCACCAAGCTCCTGATTACAGATCTACAGAACTGTTTCAAAATGTATATCAATAAATTTATATATAAATCAATATATAGAAGGAATTATTAATAATCCAATAAATGTCCTTAATAAACTTAATGATAAATTAAAAATACTAGAGGAAAGGCCAAAAACAGAAAATAAATTAGTTATCATTTTCAATTTATAGATTTTGTAACAATTTGCTTGTTGACTTAGATTTTGGTATTGAAGGTAAATAAATAAAATAATTTACTATATTAAATAAAATTTAAATTATTGAAAATAATAAGAATAAAATTATTCAACTAATAGGACCTATTTGTGGAATTAAAAAATATTAATAAATTTAATAATTTTAGTTTTACATACTAATGTTATATTTTAACTAATTTTTTTCATTAAAAGTAATTGCTAGATTAATATAACATGGTTTAAGAGATCAGTACTTGCTTACAGTCATTTTATGATTAATTCATATTAGAAATTCATTTAATAAAGAAGTTAATTGGAATACTTTCAATTACAATAGGTATAAAACTATGATTTTCATAAAAAATTTCTGAACATTGAACGAAGAATAAGCCTGGTTGATTAATTAGGAAATTAGTTTGATTTAATCTTCCAGGTGTTTCATTAATTTTTACTATTAGTGCTAGAATCGTTCATGAATGAATTACATCTGCAGAAGTTACTAAAATTGGAATTTTGAAATTTATAGGTAAAACAATTCGATTATCTACATCTAATAAACGGAATCTATCAGATTTTAATTCATTAGTTGGAATATTTAAGAAATCTGAATATTTATAACTTCAATATCATTGATATCCAATAGATTTTTAAGTAATGGAAGGTTAATTAATTTCATCAACTAATCTGCCATAATAGAAGTTTGATAGCAATGGTAATTCTGAATGCGTGTTCTGCTGGAGGATTATTTTGATGTCATTCAATTGATGAATTTAATTGTATAGGATAAATTACTTATAGTGGTTTAATTATACTTTTTCTAATAATTACTATAAAGAAAATAATTCTTACCAATGAAATTGTTGAACCAATTGTTGATACAATATTTCAGGCTGTGTAAATGTCTGGATAATCAGAATATCGACGAGGTATACCTGTTATTCCTATAAAATGTTGAGTAAAGAATATTAAATTTACTCCAATAAATATGATTAAGAATTGAGTTTTTAATCATTTATTGTTTAGTGTTAACCAGTAAATAAAGGGTATCAAAGGTACGAATCCAGTATAAAGAGTACGAATCCAGATATAATTGGAAATACAGCTACATAATGAAAATGTCAATCAATTGATGAATTAGCTAAAATTACTCCTGTTAATCCTCCAACTGTAAACAGAATTACAGTGCTCAAAAAAAGTTATAGTAGAGTAAAGTTGCTAATCAAATAAAAATTTTAATTCCTGTTGGAATAGCAATAATTATTGTAGCTGAAGTAAAGTAAAGTAAGCTCACCTCCCCCTGCTGGATCAAAAAATTATGTATTTAAATTTCAATCAGTTAATAATATAGTAATTGCTCTTGCTAAGACTGGTAGAGAAAGAAGAAGTAATAGAGCTGTAATACCAACAGATCAGACGACTAAAGGTATTCAATCATAAGTGATTCCTGTTGATCGTATATTTATAATAGTTGTAATCAAATTTACTGCACCAAAAATAGATGCTATACCAGATAGATGAAGTGAAAGAATTGCTAAATCAAGTGAAGCTCTTCCATGCGCAATATTACTTGATAAAAGTGGGTATCGGTTCATCCTGTTCCAGCTCCATTTTCTACTATACTTCTTACTAATGAGAATAAAAAAGAAGGTTATAATCAGAAAGTACACCCTAGGTATAATAATTACAATATTATTCGGAGAGACAGAACCCATAATGGAGGCGGAGTCGCTCTTTTAGTTAAGAAAACTATTAATCATAATATCATGTATAGCAATGAAGCGCGTAGGTTTCGTTTGCTAGAGACGTGTATCGCACGCATTCCGCTCTTTTTTTATCAATTCATTAAATACTTACATACTAGACAAAAACGCTTAATACTAGTTGGACGAAAAATGATTCTATTTTAACTTACTGGCCCTTGGCGCCCCCTCTAAACTAAACTTAATCTTAATCTGTGTCTTTCGACTTAACCTAACAATGCTTTTTTAAACAAAGGAAAATAAATTTATATGTACAACTAATATTAAGAAAAATTGAAAAAACTTAACAGAACTATATTTTTTTTATTAAAACCTATATACTAACTTACATGCTACCTTAAAAATAACTTAAACTAACTACATACATATACACATGTATATATGATATATACATGTGTACATACATGTACTTAATATATACAATGCATAACAAAGGTACATACAGGTGTACGCATGTGGGTACTAATGTTTCTTTTGTTTATTTATTTCTTTTTATTCTTTAGGTCGGCCATAGGTTGTATCTAATAGATTTCCATCTGATTTGCTGCAAGACAGTGACCGACAACTGCCCCATTCGGGAATAAAGGGGGTGTATATAATGATATACTCATATGTATGTATATGTCCTTACATTATGTACAATATATACACATAGGTAGACACTTGTAAACGAGTGTGTATACTACATTTTTTTTATTTTTTTCTTTTTTGCTTTTTACATCTTAAAAACTACCTTAACACAGTACCCTAAACTATGTAAGACGGCCATAGGTTGCGGCTGCTCAGCTGCAAAACAGTGACCGACTACTGCTCCCATGCGGGAGTCCGCATTACCCTTTCTACCCAGGGTCTAACGGGTTCGACGAGGGAGTTCCTTCGCTCTCCAACCACCAGAATTTCCGATGCTGCATTGCAACATCTCGCACATTCCGCCATACTGAACCGGAGGAGGTCTTCCTCAGATCGTTGTGCAACGGTCGTGGTTGAGTCGCCCATCCACTGTTCGCGATGTGAAAGAGGAGCGGCACTGCACTTATGTTTTGTATCAGACCGCTCGAATCCAAATAGAGGAATGCTTCGGGAGGGACATATCCGTTGTGACGTACCCTTTCGTGGTATAATGAATTGGGGTAGTAAGCCCCCGAGATCATGTTATTGACCGAGTTCATCGCTCGGCAGTATGACCTCGAATCAACTTCACTAGGAAATGGTTCACTCGTATCAGGTTCGCCCTGTTGTATAAGATCATTGGAGTAGAATTTTCTGTACTGGGACTCTGGAGTTCTATAAAGGCGAAGGCAAGCCCTAAGACAAGCCCTCTCGAACAACCAAATCTTTTCCATCAAGCTTGCACTCACGTTGAACCACACGGGACAGCCATATGTGAGCATTGGCCGGATGAGGGCCATGTAGCAGATAACCTTCACCCTCGCATCGAGTTGGCTGTTGTAAAACAGTCTCTTTGTAAGGGCAAAAGCGCCTCGGGCCCTGGCCAGAGCAGCATATACATGTTTGTTAAAATATAAATACTGGTCTAACCAGATACCCAGGTATCTGACTACAGTCCTTTGCGCCAGTGGTTGCCCATATCGTCCAACAATAGATAACTTTCGCCACTTTTTGTTCGTATCCGCCGAGGCCTTTTACAACGGCGTCCTGAACAATATGGTTTCCGACTTCTGAAAGTTGATTTTCAACTTCCAGTCATCGCAATCTCTCATGAATGACTCGAAGTCACCCTGCACGAGAGCAGTGATGTCCTCGATCTTTTTGCCTGATCCGTACACGATCAATTCGACGGCGTGCGCGATGAACGTGAGGAAAAGAACTCAGATCAGATCGCTCAAGTAAATTAACAGGATCGGCGAATTAACGGCACCCTGTTGGAGACCATTTTTTACATTAAAAATCACGGTCTCGTTGCCATTCTTGAACCGTCTACCGGTAAGCATGTTACACAGTAGGTACAGCAGTGGTTTGCTAATCGTCAGCCGATTAAGCTTGTAAAAGAGACCTTCTAACCATACGGTGTCGAAGGCCTTCTCCAGGTCAATCAGGCAGGCACCCGTACATTGGTTCTGGCTCTTATTCCATTGGATATCCGATACCAGTTTCGACGCGGCGTGAATGGTGTCATGCCCCGCTTTGAAACCGAATTGGTTATCCGGAATTATATTTTTGTCCTTAGTCCAGTTGATCAAGGCTCTATTGATCACCTTCTCGAATATCTTCCTGATGTTCGGAAGAAGACTAATTGACCGGAGGTTGCACGGATTCGAAGAATCTTTTCCTCGTTTGGATATGGGTTGTACAATCGCAGTTTTCCAATGCTCCGGATAATGTGCAATATTCAAAGCATTGTTAAACAGGATTGTGTACATATTAACCACTTCCAGGGGGATATGTCTTAGCACAATGTTCGAGATCCCCTCGATTCCCACTGACTTCTTCTTTTGTATTGACTCGAAGACCGCTTTAAGATCTGTCTGCCAAATTAACGGGGGATGAACCCCTTCGTCGGAGATGACATTATCTGCCATGTTAACATCATTGAACACGACAAAGCCAGTGTTCTCAGATCGCCATTGTTGCAGATCTTCACGAAGAAGCGTGTTTTTAACCAGTACGCGGTTCTCCAGGTCGTGTATAATAATAATCTCGAACATAATTTCATTCCAGAGCTCGAAACTCTCTTCACTTGTCTCCGACTGAGCTCGGAAGATACTTATTATATCATTGCAGGAGATTTCAACTCCAGACATCAAGATTGGGGATGCAATAGGAATTGCGCACGGGGGATCGCCTTAAACAACTGGTTGATTGGGCATGATGAGTTGAGGACTGATTTGCTTGCAACCGAAATACCTTCATTTCCCAGAAGTGGGAAATATCTGGATCTACTATTGATTGACAGACGTTTGACAGTACAGGATGTAGATACAAGCACACGGAATTGTTTTACCGCGATTGAGTACGATAGTGATCATCTTGCTTTCTCAGCGGATATTCAACACCCGAACTAGGTGGTTGAACTGGGGGAATATGTCCAGCGAAATCCTTATAATTACAATAAGGCTCGATGGCCACGTTTCTCCAGGGCTTTAACCATGGAACTCCGGTCGAGTGCGATCAATCCGCCAAAGAACAGAAACCTATCGACCGAGGAGGTTGATGGGTACCTCAAACAAATTGACGACGCCATAGTGAGTACAATGGACAGAACAATACCGAAGGTTGTGCCGACCGAGGACTGCGATGTCTATCGGAATGCTACCATCGACGCACTTCACGTGCACAAAAGTAGACTGCTGTCTAGACTCAAACTCTTGCACAGACGGTTTACAATTCCGAGAAGTCCGGAAGTCAGATCTCTGAAGTCAGAGATCAAAAACCGCCAACAACTAATAAAAATAAATTATAATCTTGCCATAAGCTTGCATTGGGGCAATAAAATCCGGGCTGTACGATCCAACAACCCGGGTATGTTCCCGCAAGTAAATAAATTATTCAGGAGGAAAGATAAAAATGACATTCCAATCGTCCGACTTCCGAGAACAAACGACAACGCACAACTACTGACATCAGTTGATATAGATCCAGATGAGTCCGTGCTAGATGACGAATTCTGAGTGGTCGAAGATCCCCAAGAGAAGGTTAATACCATAGGCGCTGTTTTCGAGAAAGTGTATAAGGTCAACGAGGTCAGACGGCCCAATCACGATCTAGAGAACAGAGCCTTGGTAAATCACTTCTATCTCCATGAGGAGATCAGTCGATGGCGATCTGAGAATCCTGGTTTTACCAGATTCGATGACGTAAATATGGCAAATAATAAAAGGTCTCCAAGGAGTCTTTAAAACCATTAAGAACAAGAAATCGGCTGGGACAGATGGTATCCCGAACATCGTGCTCAATCATCTCCCTCCGGCGGCAGTGGAAATTTACACTGCACTGTTTAACAATGCGCTAAGTAATGCACATTACCCGGCACATTGGAAGGATAAAGACAAAAGCATTCCGTCTAATCTTCGGTCGATAAGTCTTCTTCCTTGCATCAGCAAGGCATTTGAAAAGATTGTCATTAGAGCTCTGCAGACATGGGTCGAGGACAACAATATTCTGCCGGACAACCAGTTTGGATTTAGGGCAGGGCATTCGACAGTGCATGCTGCTGCAAAGTTGGTTTCCGACATACAATGGAAGATGGATAAAAATCAGTGTACGGGTGCCTGTCTGTTCAACTTGGAAAGGGCATTTGATACCGTTTGGTTAGAAGGCCTTTTCCTTAAGTTGGTCAGACTTAGGCTAAATAAACCATTGCTATACATGATTTATGATATGATAACAGGTAGGAAGTGAGTCGTGAAATGTGACGGCGTAACTTCAAGTAGAGTATTTAGTGTAGAAAACGGTCTACAACAGGGGGCTGTAGGATCCCCATTATTGTTTGCTATATTTACTGCAGATCTTCTAAGGTCTATGCCGCACCTAATCGCGTATGCCGATGACCTAGTGGCTTACAGATCAGCAACGAAGGTAGTAGTCATAAATACCCTGTTGCAAAGGGATGCAAATAAAATAACTGAATTTGGTATGACTGGAAGTTGCTTATCAACTTCCTGAAATGTGAAACTATTCTTTTCCGTGCCCCGGTGCACAGGGCTTCAAGTGATACGTGTAAGAACTGGAAAGAGTTTTGCATTGGTAGCCCTCAGGGCCAGCCGTAAATCGTGAAAAGTGCTAGAAAAGCCTTCGCTGTGGCAAGTGGGTTGTTTTACAGCAGCCAACTTGATACCAGGGTGAAAGTGATCTGCTACATGGCCCTTATACGGCCGATCATGGTGTATGGTTGTCCCCTATGGTTCGGTGTGAGCCCTTCCCAGATGGATAAGATGAGGGTGTTCGAGAGACGATATCTTAGAACCTGTCTCCGGTTGTATCGGACACCTGAGTCCGAGTACAAGAAGTACTATCCCAATGAAGTCCTATACAACAGGGCTCACGTGAAAAGAGTAGACAGTTTTATAATTCCTTTAACACGAGGACACATTGCAAGGTGTATGATGTCTACCAACAGTCTGATCTTCGGGGATTATTACCCGAACTTTATGTATCGTGAGAGGGTACGCCACTCCGGATTTATTGCACCTGAGGCTTTTCTCTATTTAGATTTCGTGAACACGAGGATCAATTCCGGTTCAGTAGAGCGACCCCCACTCGAGATAGGAGAGAGAGAGTGCAAATGAGCGGCACTTCTTTTGGTGTTTACACCAGAACCAGTTTCCGCCTTTGACAGCGCGACATTAATGTCAGTGATAGTCGGTCTGTTGGACAATAACCCACTTACGTAGGTTTAAGTTAGGTTAAGTCAGACTGAAAAAAAAAAAATACCAAAAATATATATATAAAAAAAAAACAATATAAAATAAAAAAAAGGTGAGCAAAGGCACGTAACTTATATATGTCTAGCATATAAACACCGTACACGCCCTTGCACACACGTCCGCAATGTCACTGACATAGAGAAGGTAGTTTAGGTTTTATTAGGGTTAGGGTTAAATAATAGCTTAGGTTGGAGTTTAGTTTTAAGAAAATTTAAAAAAAAATGTTTAGAGCGCCAAGAGCAAATAGATAAGCAAGTTTAGATTATTTTAGAGTTCCTGTGAAGGGTCAGTAGGATAGTTTCTTTAAGTACATAAATGAATTTTAAAGTTAAAAAGGTGGTCGTTTCCAGTCTCAGGGGTGTCCGGTTCGATACCGCCGCAGGGCGTGTGTTGTTTTTGTTCTCGGTAGGTTGCCCGCGGAATTAAATAAAAAAAAGAGAGGAATAAAATAAGGGAGGGAGTAGGAAGACGGGATTTCGTGCAGAGAATGACGTAATTTTGTTCCCATCGTTTATTTTTTTTGTGACTAGCTTCCGAGCATTTTCTGGGTTTCGGGGAAGTGTTTTTGACCGAGCAACGCCGGTAAAATGTCCCGAAATCGGATTGTATTCGCAAGCCCACAGAGGAAAACTGCCCGAAAAGAAACCAGTGGAAGAGTGATCTGTTCGGTAACAGGAAAAGGGAAAAATTGGATTTACGCCCAGTCCTGAAAGGTGATAGAGTGAGGTGAAAAGATTTAGAAAATTACAAACAAAAATTCCCTTGTTGCTTACAAGCAAAAAACAAACATCAAAAAAAAAAAAAAAGTGAAAAATTAAGATAGAGAAACGCGACCAGAACTGAATTTAACAGAGTTTAAACCGAAGAGATAGCGAATTTCAGTGTCATTAAGGAAAATCTCAAAGTGTAGTGAAGATAATCGATAGGTGCAGTTGCTATCTAATTTATGTGTGGAAATCACAGAGACCTTGCTCGCGCAAGGTGAATTGTATCGATTCTTTTTTTTGGGGGGAAAGAAGTCCACCCTTTTTATTTTACTTTTTTTTATAATTACATAATTTGATTTGTCGTGTAGTGAAGTGTATTTATGTCCCTTTTTGTCTATTTTCCAATAGATTCGGTGGCCGACTCGTTAATTACAAGGGGCGAGGGTTCCTTCGGGCAGCGGCCACGTAGGTTCGAAACCTGGCGGTGACGCGTTGAATCGGGTGTATTTTTTTTATTTGTTTTTCGCGGTCCCCCTGTGTAGTGTTCTGTCTCTGGGCTTGCCCATTAATTCTTTTTTCTTTATTCTACTTTTTTTTACAAAACTGAGATTGTTAATTTAAGTTTTCCTTATATATATATATATTTTTTTTTTAAGTAAAAATCAATCCAAGAACCATTGTTAGTACTTAAGCTAGGTTTAAGTTTTTTTTATGCGTTTGAATCAATTGTAATTTGTTAAGTCAAGTGTCTGTGGTCCCTCTTTCTTTTTTGCTTTCGCTGTTTTGTTTTCGACCGGGTGTTGATTTTTTGGTGGAGATTGGATTTCTCCCCCTAGTCGCAGTTCTAGAGGTAAGAAGCGTGTTGAGCGGAAGGGCAACTGCGTGGCGTCCAAACTTACCAACTTAACTCACGGCCATTCTCCGTTGAGCGACTGGCGTTCTTCCGCCCAACCCCAATCGGTCTCGGGGATTTCGACGGTAACATTTTGGCGCCCAACGTGGGGCGTAAATCTTCGGCAAAATTTCGGATAAAAAAGAAAAAAAACGTGCCAGGATTGTTATCGCGAAAATCGTATTAACTTTATTTTTTTATACACATCTCCTGTTGTGTTGTATGCCTTATCCCCTGGGAGGATAACTCTGTGTTCTTCCTTGCCTTTTCGGGAATAGAACAATAAAAATAAAAACAAGAATATGGGCGTAAATAGGTTGAGTGCAGAGGAGTTAACTTATGAGTTAGATGTGTGGGGTCTAAAGGGTACTACGGTAGATGAGATGAGGAAGATGCTGCGTACAGCTATCCGAAGAGACGCTAGTTTCATTCTGCCGGAGTATCCTTTCAGCTTCGAAGAGGATAAGACGGCAGTTACCGCGAAGCTAGACGAACTGTTTAAGCTGACAGGAGATTTCGTAGGCAATGAGCACTCGGGCGAATTTAAAAAAAAATAGTTGCGAAAGCAGAATTGGTGTTACGGCGGCTAGGTAGGTCGATCTGTGATACGGCCGAAGACAAGGTCTTTGTGGCTGATGCGAGGCAGCAGGTGGTAGGCATTCTATCCAATTTGGATGTCAAGCCAGCGGTAGATGTAGGAGGTGCAGCTGCACCTGTACAGGGAGCTCAGGAACTCAACATACACGTGGACGAGAGATTTGACGCTCCAGTAAGCCCACTCACCTATTCCCATCCAGGAGCCGCGTCATCACCACTCTTGCCACCAACGAAAAAGGTACCGGTGATAAAATGGGGCCTTAAATTTTGCGGAGACTCGGATCAGTCGGTCACCAGCTTCCTTGAGAAAGTGGAGGAGTTGAGGGAAGCCAGGGGATTCACCACGGACGAGGTGTATTTGTCCGCTTACGATTTGTTAGAGGAGACAAATATATGGTACAGGGCGAATATACTCCGTTTTCGAAATTGGCGGGGTCTGTTAGATAGTTTGAAGGCTGAGTTTCTACCGCCGGGATACGAGGAGCGGCTGTGAGCGGAGATCAGGGGTAGAACCCAAGGACAGTCGGAGACAATCGGGATCTACGTTAGCGTGATGCAGTGCCTTTTCGACCGTCTAAGTGAGCAGTGTAGTGAAGAGACGAAGCTAAAACAGATTCCCTGAAATCTTTCCCCATTCTACCAATCCCAGATGGCTTTAGTAGAGATCAAATCCTTGGGTCATCTGGTAGAGGTTGGGCATCGTCTCGAAGCTACACGCTACTTAGTGGAGAGTTTCGCGCCTCCCCCGACTCGGAGAACGACACTGCTAGAGCCTGATCTGGCCTACGTTGGGGTTCCGACTCGAGAGGTGGCACCAGCTATTGCCGCACCATCGTCCAGGGCTAAGACACCTTTTTCTTGCTTCAGATGCTAAGAGCTGGGTCACATCGCGGCCAGGTGCCCACAACCGGTCCGGTGCTACGGGTGCAACACTGCTGGGTTTATTCGCAGTCGTTGTCCATGTTGCTCTCCTCAGACGTCCGCCGCTGGAAACGGCGTTAAAGGGGTGCAGGGGTGGTGATCGTCGTCCATACTTAACGGGAGGATCTAGAGGTCTTGGTGGACAACATTTTCAGCACCTTGGGTGAAGATTTGGGTTGTACTAACCGGGTGGAGCACGTCATCAGATCAAACGCCGAACCCATCAAACAACGGTATTATCCAGTTTCTCCGATAGTACAGAACCAAGTAAACAAAGAAGTGGATGAGATGCTTCAAGCGGGAGTGATTGAGCCTTCGCCCAGTCTTTGGTCTTCGCCTATCCTGCTGATTAAGAAAAAGGATGGGAAGTACCGCTTCTGCGTAGACTTTCGCAAGCTCAACCAAGTCACGGAGCGTGATGCATATCCCATTCCTTATGTGTCCGCTACTCTCGATAAGCTGAGAAACGCAAAATTCCTCTCCTCCTTAGATATCAAGTCTGCTTACTGGCAGATACCCATGGCCAAGTCTTCGAAGAGGTACACCGCGTTTACTATTCCCGGGAAGGGGTTGTAGCAATTTCGCCGCATGCCATTTGGCCTTGTACCTCGACGATATCATTATTGTCACGGAGACTTTTGAGCGGCATCTGGAAGTGCTAATGGAAGTGTTGTATCCAGGAGGCGGGGCTAGTGTTAAGTCGAGATAAATGCGAGTTCTACAAGTCGGAGTTGAGGTATTTGGGTTATCTCGTGAACGAGAAAGGTCTTCTGGTCGATCCGGAGAAAGTACGGTGTATAGTCGAGTATCCGTGGCCAACCACGGTATCCGGGGTGCGGAGGTTCATCGGTATGGTCACCGAGCTGTTAAAAAAGAAAAGGAAGTTCGAGTGGACAGACGAGTGTGAGGTGGCTTTCCGGACATTGAAGGACAGATTTGTACGGGCACCGATTCTTACTTGTCCGAACTTCGACCTGCCCTTCACTGTGCACACGGATGCATCTGGCGTAGGTATAGGGGCTGTTCTTACTCAGGAGGTACCTGACGAGGAAGAGAAAGTGGTGAGCTATCTTAGCCGCACGCTTACCAGAACTGAGCGAAACTTCTCTACGACCGAGCGAGAGTGTCTTGCCGTGATTTGAGCAATAGAGAATCTTCACACATATATGGAAGGCAGTAAGTTCACGGTAGTGACCGATCATCACTCTTTAGTCTGGCTGAACAATTTGAAGGACCCACAGGTTAGGTTGGCTCGGTGGGCCGTCAGATTGCAGCAGTTGGACTTCACCATTGTACATCGGAAAGGGAAGGAACATCTGGTACCCGATGCCTTATCTAAGGCAAATGAGGAAGTGGCAACGTTCACCGTCGCTACCCAGGATCCCTGGTACCTCAAGATGCGATGGTGAATAAGAGTGGTGAGAGGTACCCGGATTGGCGCGTCGATAGCGGAGCCCTTTTCAAACATGTACCAGCGAAATTTTCGAGATTAGTGTCAGAAGAGGAACAGTGGCAACGGGTCATTCCAAAGGAAGGGACAGTAGAGATCCTTCAGCAGTGCCACGACGACGTTCTAAGCGGGCATTGCGGCATCCGAAAGACCATGGACAAGGTGTCCCGAAGATACTTTTGGCCCCGGATGAGGCAGAGTATTGCGTGATATGTGCGGAGGTGCCCGCTTTGCCAAGCTGTTAAACCCGAACTGCAGAAGCCCGCAGGACTGTTAGCGTCCCGGTGCAACGTTTCCAAGCCGTGTGAGATGCTATGCGTCGACTTTGTGGGACCGCTGGGGATTCCAGTATATCCTTACAATAGTTGACCATTTCTCAAAGTTCCCGCTGCTTTTTCCTGTCAGGTCTGCTGCTGCAAAGTCGGTCAGGATGATTCTCGAGGAGCAGGTGTTTCTGGTGTTCGGTGTGCCTAGGTGGATAGTTTGTGACAACGGCGTGCAATTTAGGAGCGAGGAAATTTCTGAAATGGCAGCTACGTACGGCGTGACGTTGGGCTTTACGGCCTCTTACCATCCACAGGCGAACCCCGCTGAGGGGTACAATCAGACCGTTAAGACCATGCTCCGAGCATACGTGTCTGATAAACACCGCACTTGGGACGTACTTCTTCCGAAGGTAGCGTGTGCGATCCGGAACTCAACGCACGAGGTTCTGAAGACTACTCCGTTCTTCGTCTTGTTCGGTAGGGAGATGCCGGTTAGGGGGGAACATTCTACTATTCCCGCAGAAGGTTATAGGGCGGATATGCCCGAGGGCATGGAAGCGCGTACAGCAGCCCTGAAGGAACTTTTCGCTGATGTACGTTACCGATTGCTGGCGGCAGCCCAAAAGTCTAAGACGTTCTATAACCTGAGGCTGTAGGACGTCAAATACTATCCGCAGGATATGGTGCTTGGGAAGAACTTCATGTTGTCTGATGCGGCGAGGTCCAAAATTATTTTAATAATAGTTTATTAGTATTGTAGAATAAAATTTAAATACATTGACCAAATTTTATTTAAAAAGAAAATTTAATTTATTATATCTTGTATATTTATTTTTTTATAAATTATAAATGTTAATGTTATAAAATTATACTTAATAATTTTTTTTAAGGAATAAATCTAATTTAATATTCAAAATTTAATTGTTTACTTAATTAATTAATTAATTTTTGAATATTACAATTTTATGGGCTAAGCTATAAAATGAATTTGTATAAATAATAAATAATATCTAAAATTGTGTGTGTTTAAAAGTATCAATTTTTACTAACTTTGTCGTAAATTAATTTTTTTAATAAATTATATATTATATTTTAAATTTGTATTAAAATTTTTATTAAAATATTAAAAATAAAGAAATAATGATATAATTAGTATATTCTTTTGTAGTAATATGTTTTAAAACGAAAAGCTTATGTAAAGAATTCGGCAATAATAATGTTCGCATGTTTTACAAAAACATGTCTTTTAGAAATTAATATAAAGCCCGACCTGCCCACTGAATTTTTTGAAATGACCGCAGTATTTTATCTTTGCGAAGGTAGCATAATCATTAGCCTTTTTATTGAAGGCTGGAATGAATGGTTGGGCGAAATATTAACTGTTTCTTTTAAATTATAGGATGTAAATAATTGTTTATAAAGCTATTTTGGCACATTAATGTAATAAATTTAGAACCTATAAATGTAATTTATATTACAAATAGTACTTGTATTATATAGAAATTATTTTATTTTTAATTATAAGTTTAATGTTAATTAGTTGTGTTTTAGTAAGTGTTGTTTTTTTCACATTATTAGAACGTAAGGTTTTAGGTTATATTTAAATTCGTAAGGGTCCTAATAAAGTAGGATTAATGGGTATTCCTCAACCATTTTGTGATGCAATTAAATAATTTACAAAGGAACAAACTTATCCTTTGTTATTTAATTATATTTCTTATTACTTTTCTCCTGTTTTTCTTTGTTTTTATATTTATTATTATGAATATGTATACCTTTGTTTATTTAATTGTTTTCCTTTAATTTAGGTTTGTTATTTTTTTTTATGTTGTACAAGTTTAGGAGTGTATACTGTTATGATTGCTGGATGATCTTCAAATTCAAATTGTGCTTTATTAGGGAGATTACGTTCCGTACGTACGATGTTATCATCATTTATTTTTTTAATTAATAATTATATTATATTAAGTGTTTATTATTATCAAAAATATTTATGATATTTTTTTACTTTATCCTTTAGTTTATTTAGTGAACAATTTCATTGGCCCTAAACGAACACCTTTTGATTTTGCAGAAGGAGAATCTGAATTAGTATCAGGGTTTAATGTTTATGAATATAGAAGAGGTGATTTTGCTTTGAATTTTTTTATCTGAATATGCAAAAATTTTATTTATATGTATATTATTTTCTTTAATTTTGTATTTTATTTTAAATTAATATTTATTTTATTTATATATATTAGAGCACGAGGAACTTTACCACGATTTCGTTATGATAAATTAATATATTTAGCTTGAAAGGGATTTTTACCTTTTTCTTTAAATTATTTATAGTTTTTTGCAGGATTTAAAATGTATTTATTTATTTAATTTAATTAATTTATATTATTGTTAATAGAAAATGTTAGTCTCTATATTATGTTTTCAAAACACATGCTTATTCAAGTTCATTAACTATAATTAATTTAGTAAGTTATCTCATCGTTTTGAAATTAATGGATTTACAAGGTAATATAAGAAATATAAAACAGTTAAAGTTTGTGCAATAATATTGAAAGGGTCTTCTACTGGTCGTGCTCCAATTCATGCTAATAAAATTACTATTGTTACTATATATCAAAATAAAATTTGATTAATTGGAAGACAAATAAAAAATATCATTCAGGTTGAACATGTACTGGAGTTTCTAAAGGATTAGCAGGGATAAAATTATCTGGATGACCAAGTAAATATGAATTTCATAATGTAATATTCTTAATAATTTTAATATTACAAGAAATCCGACAATATCCCTATAACTAAAATAAGGATGAAATGGAATTTTACCAACAAATTTAAACCAATGCGGTTGTAAAAAATCGAGATAAAGTGGGGCTATCAAATTCATTGCACTAAATCTGTTCCTATATATGGGATAGTTGATTATAAATTAGTAATTACTGTTGCTCCTCAAAATAATATTTGACCTCAATGTAATACATAACCTATAAATGCAGTTGCTATTAGTAAAAAAAGAATAATTGTTCCTCTTAATCATGTAGGTGTAAATAAGTATGATTCATAATATATACCTCTCCCAATATATATAAATAAATACAAAAAAAGAAAAAAAATGCACCATTGGCATGCAAAGTTCCTAATAATAAACCATAATTTACATTTGGCCAGATATGATTTACTCTATTAAATGCTAAATTAATATTTGCTGTATAATATATTGCTAAAAATAATCCTGTTACAATTTGAATTCCTGAGAATAATCCTAATAATGAACCAAAATTGCATCATATGGAGATATTAGATGGAGATGGTAAATCTACTATTGCATTATTTATAATTTTAAAAATGGGATGAGTAGTTCGTCTTTGTTTGTTCATTAGTTTATAAAGGGTGGTTAGACACAAATTATTTAGAAAATTAAACATTGTCATTCCTTTTTGTTATGATAATAATGGTATGGTTTTATGTATGGAACAAAATATCGGCGAAATGGCCGCCGCGACCTCGGCGGCACACCTCCATCTGATGGTCCAGATTTTCGATGACGCTGAAGCATAATTGAGGTTCTATGCCGTTAATTATCTCATCCTTTAGCTCTTGAATTATTGCTGGCTTATCGACGCACACCTTTTCTTTCAAATAACCCCAAAGAAAAAAATCCAAAGTGTGAAATCACATGATTTTGGCGGCCAATTGACATCGCCACCACGTGAGATAACACAGCCATTGATTTTGTTGCGCAAAAGAGCCATTGTTTCGTTAGCTGTGTGGCAAGTGGCACCGTCCTGTTGAAAGCACATATCGTCCACATTGATATCTTCCAATTCGGGCCATAAAAAGATCGTTATCATTTCACGATAGTGAACACCATTCACAGTAACTGCCTGAATGGCCTCATTTTGGAGTAAATACGGCCCGATGATGCCGCCAGCCCATAAACCGCACCAAACATTGACGAATCCACTGAGGTGAAAATGCGCCTCATCATTGAAGATGATTTTCTTCGATAATTGATCATCCACTGTTGCCATTTCTTGGAACCATTCTGACCATTGACGACGCTTGAAATGGTCAAGAGGCTTTAGTTCTTGAGTCAATTGCACCTTGCAAGCGTGTAAATGCAAGTCTTTATGCATAATGTTCATCAACGACGAGCATGAGAGGTGCAATTGTTGGGCACGACGTCGGGTTGAGGTGGACAGCTCTTCAGCCATACTATCGCGAACAACAGCAATATTTTCTGCAGTACGAGCTGTACGAGCATGCACTGGTGTTTTCACATCTCATACAGACCCGGTTTGCTCAAATTTTTGCACGATTTTTCCGATTGTACGCACATATGGACGATTAAATTGACCGAAAAAATCACGAAGTACACGATATGGATTTTGATCTGAACGCCCATTTTCATAATAAGCCTGAATAACTTTAACGCATTGTTCGATTGTGTATCTTTCCATGGTTCAAATTGAGTTAGTCTGAAATTGAGAAATGTCAAATGTAATGCAGAAAAAAACTTGACGCTTAGGTGTAGTTCACATACAACATCCTTAAAATTGAACCACCCTTTAGATCGAATTGGACCATTAAATAATTTTGTAATTTTAATGGATGCAATTATTGTAATTAATAAACAATTAATTAATGATATTGTAATTATATTATTTCTTGGATAATTGTATTATTTAAATAAATTAGGAGAATTTTCTGATACATAATTGTATTATTTAAATAAATTAAGAGAATTTTCTGACACATAAGAATTTAAATTTGTGACTCATTGTTCTGTTGTTTCTAAAACCCTATGCGTGTAACCACTATTGGTTTCCACCTTCGCAGGAGAGGTACTTAATCAGTGAGGTACAGCCACGCAACACCAAGTGACGATCAGTTGACAGTTCACATACCATCCGTTTCACACACCATGGTACTACAAAGAGGTCTATCTTATGAAATATCTCGAATCGCGGAAGCTTCTTACGACAGTATGGTTTTCACAACAACAGGTCCACTGGTGATCTGATAGCTTATCTCACCGAAAAGTGGAACCAATCTTTGCACAATGCAGGCGAAAGTAATATCGTTGCGCTCGATATTTCTAAGATTTGACAGTGTTTGACATCAAGCTCTCTTGTCGAAAATGCGTGCCTATGGTGTCGATGAATCTCTTCTTCAATAGATTAGATATTACCTTTCGAACCGTTCAATTCAAGTTGTTATGGATGGGTTCAAGTCTGATATCCACCCAAAATCAATGCTGGTGTTCCCCAAGGCTCTGTTCTGTCTCGGACACTCTTTCTCATTTTTATAAATGATCTCTTATCTGCTACTTTTAATCCAATCCATTCCTTCGCTGGTGACAGCACATTCAGCTTCCCCCCCCCCCCCCCCCCGCCCTTTGTCATTATCCAAGAATGGCACCTGTGTCGATGAAACCGGAAAGCTTTCCATCCTTGGTATGTGTATAAAATGCTGCGAAATGTGTAGGTTTCCTCAATCGATGCAAGAAAGACATTGCCCTTTCTGATTGGGTTTTTATTTATAAGGCGTATATACGCCCCAAACTTGAGTATAACGCTCATATCTGGTCTGGTGCCCCCAAAACCTGCACCTATTAGATATAATACAAAAGCGAGCGATAAAACTTATATAATATTGCAGAGTCACTTGACTCGCTCGAACATCGACGTACCGTCTCGTTTCTATCCGTATTTTATCGCTATTTTAACAAACGATGCTCAAGTGAGCTTGCCAACTGCATTCGTCTTCTCCATGAATTCATCCGCAATACCCGTCTCGCCAGGAATGCTCATCAGTTTACCCTTGAGCCTACTTTCGGATGCACAGTTAAATTTAGAGACTCGTTCATTAGCTGCACGACACGAATATGGAATGCTCTTCCCAGCCTAATATTTCCCCCAGAATACAATCCGCAGATATTTAAAACCAAGGTGCACAGGTAGCTCCTCTCCCTTTCTCCCTCTACACCTTCGGCCCGTGCTGTGTATTGAACCCGGACACTTAAGGGTACTAACAATCCCTTGTGCGCGCGCAAATTATGAAAAAAAATCAGCTTCTTCTGTTGAAGACTCTGACGATACCATGTGTATTTATTTACGCGTTTGTGTGGAAAGGTGTTCATAATGGCCATGCCATGTGCACAGTAAAAGTCCAATAACTTCTCTCCGTTCGAACTCTGGTGAGGAGCACCGTTCCTCCGAAACACACTTCCGCATGTCGTTACATCCACACCCACGTGAGCATTAAAATCACCCATCAGGGTATATGATCCGATTTCCGCCACCCTATCAAGCGCAGCTTCAACATTATCCAGGAAAGCCGCGTACTCTGACTGTAGATTTGGTGCATACACCTTTGCTTCGTCGAAGAAACACCCACGATGTTCTCAACCTCAACCAGCTCGAGATCCTTACCTGCGAACGATGAGAAGTTCCATGTGCCTATCCTAAGTCGATGCCGTTGTCCGTTGCCTTTTGCTCGCTGCACATAACTATGTACATTCAATAAAACTCTTGTGTTTTCCATGGTGTAGACGACTAACTGGCTTTATTTCTTGACAATATTTTTAAGCTTATTGCCTTACAACATTTATATGAGCTACTTACTTCAACGTACTTTCCTACCAAGTCAGCTTAACGTTTCGTGACCATTGTTGTCGCATCAGCGCAACAAGTTCATACAATCCAGTAGCGCAATCGTTGTTCCATCATCACAACGTATTCGAAATTTTATTGCTGACTTATATATTTGTTTACATTACCCGTATTGACCGCCCATCACAGCGGGAGGAGGGATGATGCTGAAAGTACGTTACTCCTCCCCCCTTGATAACGGATTCTAATACAAACACGCAAACATGACCAAACATGCACATAATTCATAGATTTGTCTATTAGAGCAGTTATGGCAGTCAGAGGTTGAACTGACCAAAGGCTTTAAATCGACGATGCCGGCTATGCAAAAATTCGTGAAAATTCCGATGTCTTGCATCCAGCCGAACGTATCAGAATCAATTAATACACACACGCAAACATGACCAAACATGCACAGAATCCATAGATTGGCCTATTAGAGCCGTTATGGCAGTCAGAGGTTGAACTGAAAAAAGGCTTCAAATCGACGATGCCGGCTATGTAAAAATTCGTGAAAATTCCGATGTCCTGCAATCCAGCCGAACGTATCAGAATCGATTAATACACACAGGCAAACATGACCAAACATGCACATAATTGATAGTTTGGTGTATTACAGCCGTTATGGTAGTCAGAGGTTGAACTGTCCAAAGGAATTCATAGATTGGCCTATTAGAGCCGTTATGGCCGTCAGAGTTTGAACTGACCAAAGGCTTCAAATCGACGATGCCGGATATGTAAAAATTCCTGAAAATTCCGATGTCCTGCATCCAGCCGAACGTATCAGAATCGATTAATACACATACGCAAACATGACCAAACATGCACCTAATTGATAGTTGGGTGTATTCGAGCCGTTATGGTAATCAGAGGTTGAACTGACCAAAGGTTTCAAATCGACGATGCCGGCTATGCAAAAATTCTTGAAAATTCCCCTGTCCTGCTATCCAGCCGAACGAATCAGAATCGATTAATACACACACGCAAACATGACCAAACGTGCACAGAATTCATAGTTTATCCTATTAGTGCAGTTATGGCAGTCAGAGGTTGAACTGACCAAAGGCTTTAAATCGACAATACCGGCTATGCAAAAATTCGTGAAAATTCCGATGTCCTGCAATCCAGCCGAACGTATCAGAATCGATTAATACACACACGCAAACATGACCAAACATGCACATAATTCATAGATTGGTCTATTAGAGCCGTTATGGCTGTCAGAGGTTGAACTGGCCAAAGGCACACACGCAAACATGACCAAACATGCAGTTAATTCATAGATTGGTCTATTAGAGCCGTTATAGCAGTCAGAGGTTAAACTGTCCAAAGGAATTCATAGATTGGCCTATTAGAGCCGTTATGGCAGTCAGAGTTTGAACTGAGCAAAGGCTTCGAATCGACGATGCCGGATATGTAAAAATTCGTGAAAATTCCGATGCCCTGCATCCAGCCGAACGTATCAGAATCGATTAATACACACATGCAAACATGACCAAACATGCACATAATTCATAGTTTGGTCTATTAGAGCCGTTATGGCAGTCGGAGGCTGAACTGACCAAAGGCTTCGAATCGACGATGCCGGCTATTTAAAAATTCGTGAAAATTCCGATGTCCTGCATCCAGCCGAACGTATCAGAATCGATTAGTACACACACGCAAACATGACCAAACATGCACAGAATTCATAGTTTATCCTATTAGTGCAGTTATGGCAGTCAGAGATTGAACTGACCAAGGGCTTTAAATCGACGATACCGGCTATGCAAAAATCGTGAAAATTCCGATGTCCTGCAATCCAGCCGAGCGTATCAGAATCGATTAATACACACACGCAAACATGACCAAACATGCACATAATTCATAGTTTGGTCGACTAGAGCCGTAATGGTAGCCAGAGGCTGAACATACTGGCATTTTTGTATATGCGTGAAATTCCGGTGTCCTGCAATCCAGCCGAACGTATCAGAATCGATTAATACACACACACAAACATGACCAAACATGCACATAATTGATAGTTTGGTGTATTCGAGCCGTTATGGCAGTCAGAGGTTGAACGATGTCCTACAATCCAGCCGAACGTATCAGCATCGATTAATACATACACGCAAACATGACCAAAGATGCACATAATTCATAGATTGGTCTATTAGAGCCGTTATGGCAGTCAGAGGTTGAACTGACCATCGCTTCAAATCGACGATGATGGCTCTGCAAAAATTCGTGAAAATTCCGATGTCCTGCAATCCAGCCGAACGTATCAGAATCGATTAATACACACACGCAAACATGACCAAACATGCAGATAATTCATAGATTGGTCTATTAGAGCCGTTATAGCAGTCAGAGGTTGAACTGTCCAAAGGAATTCATGGATTTGCCTATTAGAGCCGTTATGGCAGTCAGAGTTTGAACTGACCAAAGTCTTCAAATCGACGATGCCGGATATGTAAAAATTCGTGAAAATTCCGATGCCCTGCATCCAGCCGAACGTATCAGAATCGATTAATACATACACGCAAACATGACCAGAGATGTATATAATTCATAGATTGGCCTATTAGAGCCGTTATAGCAGTCAGAGGTTGAACTGTCCAAAGGAATTCATAGATTGGCCTATTAGAGCCGTTATGGCAGTCAGAGTTTGAACTGACCAAAGTCTTCAAATCGACGATGCCGGATATGTAAAAATTCGTGAAAATTCCGATGCCCTGCATCCAGCCGAACGTATCAGAATCGATTAATACACACACGCAAACATGACCAAACATGCACATAATTCATAGTTTGGTCGTCTAGAGCCGTAATGGTAGTCAGAGGCTGAACATACTGGCTATACAAAAATTCGTGAAATTCCGGTGTCCTGCAATCCAGCCGAAGGTATCATAATCGATTAATACACACACGCAAACATGACCAAACATGTACATAATTCATAGTTTGGTCGATTAGAGTCGTTATGGTAGTCAGAGGCTGAACATACTGGCTATACAAAAATTCGTGAAATTCCGGTGTCCTGCAATCCAGCCGAACGTATCATAATCGATTAATACACACACGCAAACATGACCAAACATGTACATAATTCATAGTTTGGTCGATTAGAGCCCTAATGGTAGTCAGAGGCTGAACTGAATTTCGTGATATTTCGAAAATTCGTGAAATTTCCGATGTCCTGCAATCCAGCCGAACGTATCAGAATCGATTAATACACACACGCAAACATGCCCAAACATGCACATAATTCATAGTTTGGTCTATTTGAGCCGTTATGGCAGTCAGAGGCTGAACTGACCAAAGGCTTCGAATCGACGATGCCGGCTATTTAAAAATTCGTGAAAATTCCGATGTCCTGCATACAGCCGAACGTATCAGAATCGATTAATACTCACACGCAAACATGACCAAACATGCACAGAATTCATAGTTTATCCTATTAGTGCAGTTATAGCAGTCAGAGTTTGAACTGACCAAAGTCTTCAAATCGACGATGCCGGATATGTAAAAATTCGTGAAAGTTCCGACGCTCTGCATCCAGCCGAACGTATCAGAATCGATTAATACACACACGCAAACATGACCAAACATGCACATAATTCATAGTTTGGTCGACTAGAGCCGTAATGGTAGTCAGAGGCTGAACATACTGGCTATACAAAAATTCGTGAAATTCCGGTGTCCTGCAATCCAGCCGAACGTATCAGAATCGATTAATACACACACGCAAACATGACCAAACATGTACATAATTCATAGTTTGGTCGATTAGAGCCGTTATGGTAGTCAGAGGCTGAACATACCGGCTATACAAAAATTCGTGAAATTTCCGATGTCCTACTATCCAGCCGAACGTATCAGAATCGATTAATACACACACGCAAACATGACCAAACATGCACATAATTCATAGTTTGGTCGATTAGAGCCGTAATGGTAGTCAGAGGCTGAACTGAATTTCGTGATATTTCGAAAATTCGTGAAATTTCCGATGTCCTGCAATCCAGCCGAACGTATCAGAATCGATTAATACACACACGCAAACATGACCAAACATGCACATAATTCATAGTTTGGTCTATTTGAGCCGTTATGGCAGTCAGAGGCTGAACTGACCAAAGGCTTCGAATCGACGATGCCGGCTATTTAAAAATTCGTGAAAATTCCGATGTCCTGCATCCAGCCGAACGTATCAGAATCGATTAATACACACACGCAAACATGACCAAACATGCACAGAATTCATAGTTTATCCTATTAGTGCAGTTATAGCAGTCAGAGGTTGAACTGACCAAAGGCTTTAAATCGACGATACCGGCTATGCAAAAATTCGTGAAAATTCCGATGTCCTGCAATCCAGCCGAGCGTATCAGAATCGATTAATACACACACGCAAACATGACCAAACATGCACATAATTGATAGTTTGGTGTATTCGAGCCGTTATGGTAGTCAGAGGTTGAACTGACCAAAGGTTTCAAATCGACGATGCCGGCTATGCAAAAATTCGTGAAAATTCCGATGTCCTGCAATCCAGCCGAACGTATCAGAATCGATTAACACACACACGCAAACATGACCAAACATGCACATAATTCATAGTTTGGTCGACTAGAGCCGTAATGGTAGTCAGAGGCTGAACATACTGGCTATACAAAAATTCGTGAAATTCCGGTGTCCTGCAATCCAGCCCAACGTATCAGAATCGATTAATACACACACGCAAACATGACAAAACATGTACATAATTCATAGTTTGGTCTATTAGAGCCGTTATAGCAGTCAGAGGTTGAACTGTCCAAAGGAATTCATAGATTGGCGTATTAGAGCCGTTATGGCAGTCACAGTTTGAACTGAGCAAAGGCTTCAAATCGACGATGCCGGATATGTAAAAATTCGTGAAAATTCCAATGCCCTGCATCCACCCGAACGTATCAGAATCGATTAATACACACACGCAAACATGACCAAACATGTACATAATTCATAGTTTGGTCGATTAGAGCCGTTATGGTAGTCAGAGGCTGCACATACCGGCTATGCAAAAATTCGTGATAATTCCGATGTCTTGCATCCAGCCGAACGTATCAGAATCGATTAATACACACACGCAAACATGACCAAACATGCACACAATTCATAGTTTGGCCTATTAGAGCCGTTATAGCAGTCAGAGGTTGAACTGACCAAAGGCTTCAAATCGACGATGCCGGCTATGCAAAAATTCGTGAAAATTCCGATGTCCTGCAATCCACCAGAACGTATCAGAATCGATTAATACACACACGCAAACATGACCAAAGATGCACATAATTCATAGATCGGTCTTTTGGAGCCCTAATGGTAGTCAGAGGCTGAACTGAATTTCGTGATATTTCGAAAATTCGTGAAATTTCCGATGTCCTGCAATCCAGCCGAACGTATCAGAATCGATTAATACACACACGCAAACATGTATTAGAGCCGTTATGGCAGTCAGAGGCTGAACTGACCAAAGGCTTCGAATCGACGATGCCGGCTATTTAAAAATTCGTGAAAATTCCGATGTCCTGCATCCAGCCGAACGTATCAGAATCGATTAATACACACACGCAAACATGACCAAACATGCACATAATTCATAGTTTGGTCTATTAGAGCCGTTATGGTAGTCAGAGGTTGAACTGACCAAAGGCTTCAAATCGACAATACCGGCTATGTAAAAATTCGTGAAAATTCCGATGTAATGCAATCCAGCCGAACGTATCAGAATCGATTAATACACACACGCAAACATGACCAAACATGCACAGAATTCATAGTTTATCCTATTTGTGCCGTTATGGCAGTCAGAGGTTGAACTGACCAAAGGCTTCAAATCGACAATACCGGCTATGTAAAAATTCGTGAAAATTCCGATGTCCTGCAATCCAGCCGAACGTATCAGAATCGATTAATACACACACGCAAACATGGCCAAACATGCACATAATTTATAGTTTGGTCTATTAGAGCCGTTATGACAGTCAGAGGCTGAACTGACCAAAGGCTTCGAATCGGCGATGCCGGCTATTTAAAAATTCGTGAAAATTCCGATGTCCTGCATCCAGCCGAACGTATCAGAATCGATTAATACACACACGCAAACATGACCAAACATGCACAGAATTCATAGTTTATCCTATTTGTGCCGTTATGGCAGTCAGAGGTTGAACTGACCAAAGGCTTCAAATCGACGATGCCGGCTATGCAAAAATTCGTGAAAATTCCGATGTCCTGCAATCCACCAGAACGTATCAGAATCGATTAATACACACACGCAAACATGACCAAACATGCACACAATTCATAGTTTGGTCTATTAGAGCCGTTATGGCAGTCAGAGGTTGAACTGACCAAAGGCTTCAAATCGACAATACCGGCTATGTAAAAATTCGTGAAAATTCCGATGTCCTGCAATCCAGCCGAACGTATCAGAATCGATTAATACACACACGCAAACATGGCCAAACATGCACATAATTTATAGTTTGGTCTATTAGAGCCGTTATGACAGTCAGAGGCTGAACTGACCAAAGGCTTCGAATCGGCGATGCCGGCTATTTAAAAATTCGTGAAAATTCCGATGTCCTGCATCCAGCCGAACGTATCAGAATCGATTAATAAACACACGCAAACATGACCAAACATGCACAGAATTCATAGTTTATCCTATTTGTGCCGTTATGGCAGTCAGAGGTTGAACTGACCAAAGGCTTCAAATCGACGATGCCGGCTATGCAAAAATTCGTGAAAATTCCGATGTCCTGCAATCCACCAGAACGTATCAGAATCGATTAATACACACACGCAAACATGACCAAACATGCACATAATTCATAGTTTGGTCTATTTGAGCCGTTATGGCAGTCAGAGGCTGAACTGACCAAAGGCTTCGAATCGACGATGCCGGCTATTTAAAAATTCGTGAAAATTCCGATGTCCTGCATCCAGCCGAACGTATCAGAATCGATTAATACACACACGCAAACATGACCAAACATGCACAGAATTCATAGTTTATCCTATTAGTGCAGTTATAGCAGTCAGAGGTTGAACTGACCAAAGGCTTTAAATCGACGATACCGGCTATGCAAAAATTCGTGAAAATTCCGATGTCCTGCAATCCAGCCGAGCGTATCAGAATTGATTAATACACACACGCAAACATGACCAAACATGCACATAATTGATAGTTTGGTGTATTCGAGCCGTTATGGTAGTCAGAGGTTGAACTGACCAAAGGTTTCAAATCGACGATGCCGGCTATGCAAAAATTCGTGAAAATTCCGATGTCCTGCAATCCAGCCGAACGTATCAGAATCGATTAACACACACACGCAAACATGACCAAACATGCACATAATTCATAGTTTGGTCGACTAGAGCCGTAATGGTAGTCAGAGGCTGAACATACTGGCTATACAAAAATTCGTGAAATTCCGGTGTCCTGCAATCCAGCCCAACGTATCAGAATCGATTAATACACACACGCAAACATGACAAAACATGTACATAATTCATAGTTTGGTCTATTAGAGCCGTTATAGCAGTCAGAGGTTGAACTGTCCAAAGGAATTCATAGATTGGCGTATTAGAGCCGTTATGGCAGTCACAGTTTGAACTGAGCAAAGGCTTCAAATCGACGATGCCGGATATGTAAAAATTCGTGAAAATTCCAATGCCCTGCATCCACCCGAACGTATCAGAATCGATTAATACACACACGCAAACATGACCAAACATGTACATAATTCATAGTTTGGTCGATTAGAGCCGTTATGGTAGTCAGAGGCTGCACATACCGGCTATGCAAAAATTCGTGATAATTCCGATGTCTTGCATCCAGCCGAACGTATCAGAATCGATTAATACACACACGCAAACATGACCAAACATGCACACAATTCATAGTTTGGCCTATTAGAGCCGTTATAGCAGTCAGAGGTTGAACTGACCAAAGGCTTCAAATCGACGATGCCGGCTATGCAAAAATTCGTGAAAATTCCGATGTCCTGCAATCCACCAGAACGTATCAGAATCGATTAATACACACACGCAAACATGACCAAAGATGCACATAATTCATAGATCGGTCTTTTGGAGCCCTAATGGTAGTCGGAGGCTGAACTGAATTTCGTGATATTTCGAAAATTCGTGAAATTTCCGATGTCCTGCAATCCAGCCGAACGTATCAGAATCGATTAATACACACACGCAAACATGTATTAGAGCCGTTATGGCAGTCAGAGGCTGAACTGACCAAAGGCTTCGAATCGACGATGCCGGCTATTTAAAAATTCGTGAAAATTCCGATGTCCTGCATCCAGCCGAACGTATCAGAATCGATTAATACACACACGCAAACATGACCAAACATGCACATAATTCATAGTTTGGTCTATTAGAGCCGTTATGGTAGTCAGAGGTTGAACTGACCAAAGGCTTCAAATCGACAATACCGGCTATGTAAAAATTCGTGAAAATTCCGATGTAATGCAATCCAGCCGAACGTATCAGAATCGATTAATACACACACGCAAACATGACCAAACATGCACAGAATTCATCGTTTATCCTATTTGTGCCGTTATGGCAGTCAGAGGTTGAACTGACCAAAGGCTTCAAATCGACAATACCGGCTATGTAAAAATTCGTGAAAATTCCGATGTCCTGCAATCCAGCCGAACGTATCAGAATCGATTAATACACACACGCAAACATGGCCAAACATGCACATAATTTATAGTTTGGTCTATTAGAGCCGTTATGACAGTCAGAGGCTGAACTGACCAAAGGCTTCGAATCGGCGATGCCGGCTATTTAAAAATTCGTGAAAATTCCGATGTCCTGCATCCAGCCGAACGTATCAGAATCGATTAATACACACACGCAAACATGACCAAACATGCACAGAATTCATAGTTTATCCTATTTGTGCCGTTATGGCAGTCAGAGGTTGAACTGACCAAAGGCTTCAAATCGACGATGCCGGCTATGCAAAAATTCGTGAAAATTCCGATGTCCTGCAATCCACCAGAACGTATCAGAATCGATTAATACACACACGCAAACATGACCAAACATGCACACAATTCATAGTTTGGTCTATTAGAGCCGTTATGGCAGTCAGAGGTTGAACTGACCATCGCTTCAAATCGACGATGCCGGCTATGCAAAAATTCGTGAAAATTCCGATGTCCTGCAATCCAGCCGAACGTATCAGAATCGATTAATACACACACGCAAACATGACCAAACATGCACACAATTCATAGTTTGGCCTATTAGAGCCGTTATAGCAGTCAGAGGTTGAACTGACCAAAGGCTTCAAATCGACGATGCCGGCTATGCAAAAATTCGTGAAAATTCCGATGTCCTGCAATCCACCAGAACGTATCAGAATCGATTAATACACACACGCAAACATGACCAAAGATGCACATAATTCATAGATCGGTCTTTTAGAGCCCTAATGGTAGTCAGAGGCTGAACTGAATTTCGTGATATTTCGAAAATTCGTGAAATTTCCGATGTCCTGCAATCCAGCCGAACGTATCAGAATCGATTAATACACACACGCAAACATGTATTAGAGCCGTTATGGCAGTCAGAGGCTGAACTGACCAAAGGCTTCGAATCGACGATGCCGGCTATTTAAAAATTCGTGAAAATTCCGATGTCCTGCAATCCAGCCGAACGTATCAGAATCGATTAACACACACACGCAAACATGACCAAACATGCACATAATTCATAGTTTGGTCGACTAGAGCCGTAATGGTAGTCAGAGGCTATACAAAAATTCGTGAAATTCCGGTGTCCTGCAATCCAGCCCAACGTATCAGAATCGATTAATACACACACGCAAACATGACAAAACATGTACATAATTCATAGTTTGGTCTATTAGAGCCGTTATAGCAGTCAGAGGTTGAACTGTCCAAAGGAATTCATAGATTGGCGTATTAGAGCCGTTATGGCAGTCACAGTTTGAACTGAGCAAAGGCTTCAAATCGACGATGCCGGATATGTAAAAATTCGTGAAAATTCCAATGCCCTGCATCCACCCGAACGTATCAGAATCGATTAATACACACACGCAAACATGACAAAACATGTACATAATTCATAGTTTGGTCTATTAGAGCCGTTATGGTAGTCAGAGGCTGCACATACCGGCTATGCAAAAATTCGTGATAATTCCGATGTCTTGCATCCAGCCGAACGTATCAGAATCGATTAATACACACACGCAAACATGACCAAACATGCACACAATTCATAGTTTGGCCTATTAGAGCCGTTATAGCAGTCAGAGGTTGAACTGACCAAAGGCTTCAAATCGACGATGCCGGCTATGCAAAAATTCGTGAAAATTCCGATGTCCTGCAATCCACCAGAACGTATCAGAATCGATTAATACACATACGCAAACATGACCAAACATGCACATAATTCATAGTTTGGTCTATTAGAGCCGTTATGGCAGTCAGAGGTTGAACTGACCATCGCTTCAAATCGACGATGCCGGCTATGCAAAAATTCGTGAAAATTCCGATGTCCTGCAATCCAGCCGAACGTATCAGAATCGATTAATACACACACGCAAACATGACCAAACATGCACACAATTCATAGTTTGGGCTATTAGAGCCGTTATAGCAGTCAGAGGTTGAACTGACCAAAGGCTTCAAATCGACGATGCCGGCTATGCAAAAATTCGTGAAAATTCCGATGTCCTGCAATCCACCAGAACGTATCAGAATCGATTAATACACACACGCAAACATGACCAAAGATGCACATAATTCATAGATCGGTCTTTTAGAGCCCTAATGGTAGTCAGAGGCTGAACTGAATTTCGTGATATTTCGAAAATTCGTGAAATTTCCGATGTCCTGCAATCCAGCCGAACGTATCAGAATCGATTAATACACACACGCAAACATGACCAAACATGTACATAATTCATAGTTTGGTCGATTAGAGCCCTAATGGTAGTCAGAGGCTGAACTGAATTTCGTGATATTTCGAAAATTCGTGAAAATTCCGATGTCCTGCAATCCACCAGAACGTATCAGAATCGATTAATACACACACGCAAACATGACCAAAGATGCACATAATTCATAGATCGGTCTTTTAGAGCCCTAATGGTAGTCAGAGGCTGAACTGAATTTCGTGATATTTCGAAAATTCGTGAAATTTCCGATGTCCTGCAATCCAGCCGAACGTATCAGAATCGATTAATACACACACGCAAACATGTATTAGAGCCGTTATGGCAGTCAGAGGCTGAACTGACCAAAGGCTTCGAATCGACGATGCCGGCTATTTAAAAATTCGTGAAAATTCCGATGTCCTGCATCCAGCCGAACGTATCAGAATCGATTAATACACACACGCAAACATGACCAAACATGCACATAATTCATAGTTTGGTCTATTAGAGCCGTTATGGTAGTCAGAGGTTGAACTGACCAAAGGCTTCAAATCGACAATACCGGCTATGTAAAAATTCGTGAAAATTCCGATGTAATGCAATCCAGCCGAACGTATCAGAATCGATTAATACACACACGCAAACATGACCAAACATGCACAGAATTCATAGTTTATCCTATTTGTGCCGTTATGGCAGTCAGAGGTTGAACTGACCAAAGGCTTCGAATCGGCGATGCCGGCTATTTAAAAATTCGTGAAATTCCGGTGTCCTGCAATCCACCAGAACGTATCAGAATCGATTAATACACACACGCAAACATGACCAAAGATGCACATAATTCATAGATCGGTCTTTTAGAGCCCTAATGGTAGTCAGAGGCTGAACTGAATTTCGTGATATTTCGAAAATTCGTGAAATTTCCGATGTCCTGCAATCCAGCCGAACGTATCAGAATCGATTAATACACACACGCAAACATGTATTAGAGCCGTTATGGCAGTCAGAGGCTGAACTGACCAAAGGCTTCGAATCGACGATGCCGGCTATTTAAAAATTCGTGAAAATTCCGATGTCCTGCATCCAGCCGAACGTATCAGAATCGATTAATACACACACGCAAACATGACCAAACATGCACATAATTCATAGTTTGGTCTATTAGAGCCGTTATGACAGTCAGAGGCTGAACTGACCAAAGGCTTCGAATCGGCGATGCCGGCTATTTAAAAATTCGTGAAAATTCCGATGCCCTGCATCCAGCCGAACGTATCAGAATCGATTAATACACACACGCAAACATGACCAAACATGCACAGAATTCATAGTTTATCCTATTTGTGCCGTTATGGCAGTCAGAGGTTGAACTGACCAAAGGCTTCAAATCGACGATGCCGGCTATGCAAAAATTCGTGAAAATTCCGATGTCCTGCAATCCACCAGAACGTATCAGAATCGATTAATACACACACGCAAACATGACCAAACATGCACACAATTCATAGTTTGGTCTATTAGAGCCGTTATGGCAGTCAGAGGTTGAACTGACCATCGCTTCAAATCGACGATGCCGGCTATGCAAAAATTCGTGAAAATTCCGATGTCCTGCAATCCAGCCGAACGTATCAGAATCGATTAATACACACACGCAAACATGACCAAACATGCACACAATTCATAGTTTGGCCTATTAGAGCCGTTATAGCAGTCAGAGGTTGAACTGACCAAAGGCTTCAAATCGACGATGCCGGCTATGCAAAAATTCGTGAAAATTCCGATGTCCTGCAATCCAGCCAAACGTATCAGAATCGATTAATACACACACGCAAACATGACCAAAGATGCACATAATTCATAGATCGGTCTTTTAGAGCCCTAATGGTAGTCAGAGGCTGAACTGAATTTCGTGATATTTCGAAAATTCGTGAAATTTCCGATGTCCTGCAATCCAGCCGAACGTATCAGAATCGATTAATACACACACGCAAACCTGACCAAACATGCACACAATTCATAGTTTGGTCTATTAGAGCCGTTATGGCAGTCAGAGGTTGAACTGACCATCGCTTCAAATCGACGATGCCGGCTATGCAAAAATTCGTGAAAATTCCGATGTCCTGCAATCCAGCCGAACGTATCAGAATCGATTAATACACACACGCAAACATGACCAAACATGCACAGAATTCATAGTTTATCCTATTAGTGCAGTTATAGCAGTCAGAGGTTGAACTGACCAAAGGCTTTAAATCGACGATAACGGCTATGCAAAAATTCGTGAAAATTCCGATGTCCTGCAATCCAGCCGAGCGTATCAGAATCGATTAATACACACACGCAAACATGACCAAACATGCACATAATTGATAGTTTGGTGTATTCGAGCCGTTATGGTAGTCAGAGGTTGAACTGACCAAAGGTTTCAAATCGACGATGCCGGCTATGCAAAAATTCGTGAAAATTCCGATGTCCTGCAATCCAGCCGAACGTATCAGAATCGATTAACACACACACGCAAACATGACCAAACATGCACATAATTCATAGTTTGGTCGACTAGAGCCGTAATGGTAGTCAGAGGCTGAACATACTGGCTATACAAAAATTCGTGAAATTCCGGTGTCCTGCAATCCAGCCCAACGTATCAGAATCGATTAATACACACACGCAAACATGACAAAACATGTACATAGTTCATAGTTTGGTCTATTAGAGCCGTTATAGCAGTCAGAGGTTGAACTGTCCAAAGGAATTCATAGATTGGCGCATTAGAGCCGTTATGGCAGTCACAGTTTGAACTGAGCAAAGGCTTCAAATCGACGATGCCGGATATGTAAAAATTCGTGAAAATTCCAATGCCCTGCATCCACCCGAACGTATCAGAATCGATTAATACACACACGCAAACATGACCAAACATGCACAGAATTCATAGTTTATCCTATTAGTGCAGTTATAGCAGTCAGAGGTTGAACTGACCAAAGGCTTTAAATCGACGATAACGGCTATGCAAAAATTCGTGAAAATTCCGATGTCCTGCAATCCAGCCGAGCGTATCAGAATCGATTAATACACACACGCAAACATGACCAAACATGCACATAATTGATAGTTTGGTGTATTCGAGCCGTTATGGTAGTCAGAGGTTGAACTGACCAAAGGTTTCAAATCGACGATGCCGGCTATGCAAAAATTCGTGAAAATTCCGATGTCCTGCAATCCAGCCGAACGTATCAGAATCGATTAACACACACACGCAAACATGACCAAACATGCACATAATTCATAGTTTGGTCGACTAGAGCCGTAATGGTAGTCAGAGGCTGAACATACTGGCTATACAAAAATTCGTGAAATTCCGGTGTCCTGCAATCCAGCCCAACGTATCAGAATCGATTAATACACACACGCAAACATGACAAAACATGTACATAGTTCATAGTTTGGTCTATTAGAGCCGTTATAGCAGTCAGAGGTTGAACTGTCCAAAGGAATTCATAGATTGGCGCATTAGAGCCGTTATGGCAGTCACAGTTTGAACTGAGCAAAGGCTTCAAATCGACGATGCCGGATATGTAAAAATTCGTGAAAATTCCAATGCCCTGCATCCACCCGAACGTATCAGAATCGATTAATACACACACGCAAACATGACCAAACATGTACATAATTCATAGTTTGGTCGATTAGAGCCGTTATGGTAGTCAGAGGCTGCACATACCGGCTATACAAAAATTCGTGAAAATTCCGATGTCCTGCATCCAGCCGAACGTATCAGAATCGATTAATACACATACGCAAACATGACCAAACATGCACCTAATTGATAGTTGGGTGTATTCGAGCCGTTAGGGTAGTCAGAGGTTGAACTGACCATCGCTTCAAATCGACGATGCCGGCTCTGCAAAAATTCGTGAAAATTCCGATGTCCTGCAATCCAGCCGAACGTATCAGAATCGATTAATACACAGACGCAAACATGACCAAACATGCACATAATTCATAAATTAATCTAATAGAGCCGTTATGGCAGTCAGAGGTTGAACTGACATTGCTTCAAATCGACGATGCCGGCTATGCAAAAATTCGTGAACATTCCGATGTCCTGCAATCCAGCCGAACGTATCAGAATCGATTAATACACACACGCAAACATGACCAAACATGTACATAATTCATAGTTTGGTCGATTAGAGCCGTTATGGTAGTCAGAGGCTGCACATACCGGCTATGCAAAAATTCGTGATAATTCCGATGTCTTGCATCCAGCCGAACGTATCAGAATCGATTAATACACACACGCAAACATGACCAAACATGCACATAATTCATAGTTTGGTCTATTAGAGCCGTTATGATAGTCAGAGGCTGAACTGACAAAAGGCTTCGAATCGGCGATGCCGGCTATTTAAAAATTCGTGAAAATTCCGATGTCCTGCATCCAGCCGAACGTATCAGAATCGATTAATACACATACGCAAACATGACCAAACATGCACAGAATTCATAGATTGGTCTATTAGAGCCGTTATGGCATTTAGAGGTTGAACTGACCATCGCTTCAAATCGACGATGCAGGCTATGCAAAAATTCGTGAAAATTCCGATGTCCTGCAATCCAGCCGAACGTATCAGAATCGATTAATACACACACGCAAACATGACCAAACATGTACATAATTCATAGTTTGGTCGATTAGAGCCGTTATGGTAGTCAGAGGCTGCACATACCGGCTATTCAAAAATTCGTGATAATTCCGATGTCTTGCATCCAGCCGAACGTATCAGAATCGATTAATACACACACGCAAACATGACCAAACATGCACATAATTCATAGTTTGGTCTATTAGAGCCGTTATGGTAGTCAGAGGTTGAACTGACCAAAGGCTTCAAATCGACAATACCGGCTATGTAAAAATTCGTGATAATTCCGATGTCTTGCATCCAGCCGAACGTATCAGAATCGATTAATACAGACACGCAAACATGACCAAACATGTACATAATTCATAGTTTGGTCGATTAAAGCCGTTATGGTAGTCAGAGGCTGCACATACCGGCTATGCAAAAATTCGTGATAATTCCGATGTCTTGCATCCAGCCGAACGTATCAGAATCGATTAATACACACACGCAAACATGACCAAACATGCACATAATTCATAGTTTGGTCTATTAGAGCCGTTATGATAGTCAGAGGCTGAACTGACAAAAGGCTTCGAATCGGCGATGCCGGCTATTTAAAAATTCGTGAAAATTCCGATGTCCTGCATCCAGCCGAACGTATCAGAATCGATTAATACACACACGCAAACATGACCAAAGATGCACATAATTCATAGATCGGTCTTTTAGAGCCCTAATGGTAGTCAGAGGCTGAACTGAATTTCGTGATATTTCGAAAATTCGTGAAATTCCGGTGTCCTGCAATCCAGCCCAACGTATCAGAATCGATTAATACACACACGCAAACATGACAAAACATGTACATAATTCATAGTTTGGTCTATTAGAGCCGTTATAGCAGTCAGAGGTTGAACTGTCCAAAGGAATTCATAGATTGGCGTATTAGAGCCGTTATGGCAGTCACAGTTTGAACTGAGCAAAGGCTTCAAATCGACGATGCCGGATATGTAAAAATTCGTGAAAATTCCAATGCCCTGCATCCACCCGAACGTATCAGAATCGATTAATACACACACGCAAACATGACCAAGCATGCACATAATTCATAGTTTGGTCTATTAGAGCCGTTATGATAGTCAGAGGCTGAACTGACAAAAGGCTTCGAATCGGCGATGCCGGCTATTTAAAAATTCGTGAAAATTCCGATGTCCTGCATCCAGCCGAACGTATCAGAATCGATTAATACACACACGCAAACATGACCAAACATGCACAGAATTCATAGATTGGTCTATTAGAGCCGTTATGGCATTTAGAGGTTGAACTGACCATCGCTTCAAATCGACGATGCAGGCTATGCAAAAATTCGTGAAAATTCCGATGTCCTGCAATCCAGCCGAACGTATCAGAATCGATTAATACACACACGCAAACATGACCAAACATGCACATAATTCATAGTTTGGTCTATTAGAGCCGTTATGGTAGTCAGAGGTTGAACTGACCAAAGGCTTCAAATCGACAATACCGGCTATGTAAAAATTCGTGATAATTCTGCATCCAGCCGAACGTATCAGAATCGATTAATACAGACACGCAAACATGACCAAACATGCACATAATTCATAGATTGATCTACTAGAGCCGTTATGGCAGTCATAGGTTGAACTGAAAAAAGGCTTCAAATCGACAATACCGGCTATGCAAAAATTCGTGAAAATTCCGATGTCCTGCAATCCAGCCGAACGTATCAGAATCGATTAATACACACACGCAAACATGACCAAACATGCACATAATTCATAGTTTGGTCTATTAGAGCCGTTATGATAGTCAGAGGCTGAACTGACAAAAGGCTTTCGAATCGGCGATGCCAGCTATTTAAAAATTCGTGAAAATTCCGATGTCTTGCATCCAGCCGAACGTATCAGAATCGATTAATACACACACGCAAACATGACCAAACATGCACATAATTCATAGTTTGGTCTATTAGAGCCGTTATGATAGTCAGAGGCTGAACTGACAAAAGGCTTCGAATCGGCGATGCCGGCTATTTAAAAATTCGTGAAAATTCCGATGTCTTGCATCCAGCCGAACGTATCAGAATCGATTAATACAGACACGCAAACATGACCAAACATGTACATAATTCATAGTTTGGTCGATTAGAGCCGTTATGGTAGTCAGAGGCTGCACATACCGGCTATGCAAAAATTCGTGATAATTCCGATGTCTTGCATCCAGCCGAACGTATCAGAATCGATTAATACACACACGCAAACATGACCAAACATGCACATAATTCATAGTTTGGTCTATTAGAGCCGTTATGATAGTCAGAGGCTGAACTGACAAAAGGCTTCGAATCGGCGATGCCGGCTATTTAAAAATTCGTGAAAATTCCGATGTCCTGCATCCAGCCGAACGTATCAGAATCGATTAATACACACACGCAAACATGACCAAACATGCACAGAATTCATAGATTGGTTTATTAGAGCCGTTATGGCATTTAGAGGTTGAACTGACCATCGCTTCAAATCGACGATGCAGGCTATGCAAAAATTCGTGAAAATTCCGATGTCCTGCAATCCAGCCGAACGTATCAGAATCGATTAATACACACACGCAAACATGACCAAACATGCACATAATTCATAGTTTGGTCTATTAGAGCCGTTATGGTAGTCAGAGGTTGAACTGACCAAAGGCTTCAAATCGACAATACCGGCTATGTAAAAATTCGTGATAATTCCGATGTCTTGCATCCAGCCGAACGTATCAGAATCGATTAATACAGACACGCAAACATGACCAAACATGTACATAATTCATAGTTTGGTCGATTAGAGCCGTTATGGTAGTCAGAGGCTGCACATACCGGCTATGCAAAAATTCGTGATAATTCCGATGTCTTGCATCCAGCCGAACGTATCAGAATCGATTAATACACACACGCAAACATGACCAAACATGCACATAATTCATAGTTTGGTCTATTAGAGCCGTTATGATAGTCAGAGGCTGAACTGACAAAAGGCTTCGAATCGGCGATGACGGCTATTTAAAAATTCGTGAAAATTCCGATGTCCTGCATCCAGCCGAACGTATCAGAATCGATTAATACACACACGCAAACATGACCAAACATGCACAGAATTCATAGATTGGTTTATTAGAGCCGTTATGGCATTTAGAGGTTGAACTGACCATCGCTTCAAATCGACGATGCAGGCTATGCAAAAATTCGTGAAAATTCCGATGTCCTGCAATCCAGTCGAACGTATCAGAGTCGATTAATACACACACGCAAACATGACCACACATGCACATAATTCATAGATTGGTCTATTAGACCCGTTATGGCAGTCAGAGGTTGAACTGACCAAAGGCTTCAAATCGACGATGCCGGCTATGCAAAAATTCGTGATAATTCCGATGTCTTGCAATCCACCAGAACGTATCAGAATCGATTAATACACACACGCAAACATGACCAAACATGCACATAATTCATAGTTTGGTCTATTAGAGCCGTTATGATAGTCAGAGGCTGAACTGACAAAAGGCTTCGAATCGGCGATGCCGGCTATTTAAAAATTCGTGAAAATTCCGATGTCCTGCCTCCAGCCGAACGTATCAGAATCGATTAATACACACACGCAAACATGACCAAAGATTCACATAATTCATAGATCGGTCTTTTAGAGCCCTAATGGTAGTCAGAGGCTGAACTGAATTTCGTGATATTTCGAAAATTCGTGAAATTCCGGTGTCCTGCAATCCAGCCCAACGTATCAGAATCGATTAATACACACACGCAAACATGACAAAACATGTACATAATTCATAGTTTGGTCTATTAGAGCCGTTATAGCAGTCAGAGGTTGAACTGTCCAAAGGAATTCATAGATTGGCGTATTAGAGCCGTTATGGCAGTCACAGTTTGAACTGAGCAAAGGCTTCAAATCGACGATGCCGGATATGTAAAAATTCGTGAAAATTCCAATGCCCTGCATCCACCCGAACGTATCAGAATCGATTAATACACACACGCAAACATGACCAAGCATGCACATAATTCATAGTTTGGTCTATTAGAGCCGTTATGATAGTCAGAGGCTGAACTGACAAAAGGCTTCGAATCGGCGATGCCGGCTATTTAAAAATTCGTGAAAATTCCGATGTCCTGCATCCAGCCGAACGTATCAGAATCGATTAATACACACACGCAAACATGACCAAACATGCACAGAATTCATAGATTGGTCTATTAGAGCCGTTATGGCATTTAGAGGTTGAACTGACCATCGCTTCAAATCGACGATGCAGGCTATGCAAAAATTCGTGAAAATTCCGATGTCCTGCAATCCAGCCGAACGTATCAGAATCGATTAATACACACACGCAAACATGACCAAACATGCACATAATTCATAGTTTGGTCTATTAGAGCCGTTATGGTAGTCAGAGGTTGAACTGACCAAAGGCTTCAAATCGACAATACCGGCTATGTAAAAATTCGTGATAATTCTGCATCCAGCCGAACGTATCAGAATCGATTAATACAGACACGCAAACATGACCAAACATGCACATAATTCATAGATTGATCTACTAGAGCCGTTATGGCAGTCAGAGGTTGAACTGACCAAAGGCTTCAAATCGACAATACCGGCTATGCAAAAATTCGTGAAAATTCCGATGTCCTGCAATCCAGCCGAACGTATCAGAATCGATTAATACACACACGCAAACATGACCAAACATGCACATAATTCATAGTTTGGTCTATTAGAGCCGTTATGATAGTCAGAGGCTGAACTGACAAAAGGCTTTCGAATCGGCGATGCCAGCTATTTAAAAATTCGTGAAAATTCCGATGTCTTGCATCCAGCCGAACGTATCAGAATCGATTAATACACACACGCAAACATGACCAAACATGCACATAATTCATAGTTTGGTCTATTAGAGCCGTTATGATAGTCAGAGGCTGAACTGACAAAAGGCTTCGAATCGGCGATGCCGGCTATTTAAAAATTCGTGAAAATTCCGATGTCTTGCATCCAGCCGAACGTATCAGAATCGATTAATACAGACACGCAAACATGACCAAACATGTACATAATTCATAGTTTGGTCGATTAGAGCCGTTATGGTAGTCAGAGGCTGCACATACCGGCTATGCAAAAATTCGTGATAATTCCGATGTCTTGCATCCAGCCGAACGTATCAGAATCGATTAATACACACACGCAAACATGACCAAACATGCACATAATTCATAGTTTGGTCTATTAGAGCCGTTATGATAGTCAGAGGCTGAACTGACAAAAGGCTTCGAATCGGCGATGACGGCTATTTAAAAATTCGTGAAAATTCCGATGTCCTGCATCCAGCCGAACGTATCAGAATCGATTAATACACACACGCAAACATGACCAAACATGCACAGAATTCATAGATTGGTTTATTAGAGCCGTTATGGCATTTAGAGGTTGAACTGACCATCGCTTCAAATCGACGATGCAGGCTATGCAAAAATTCGTGAAAATTCCGATGTCCTGCAATCCAGCCGAACGTATCAGAATCGATTAATACACACACGCAAACATGACCAAACATGCACATAATTCATAGTTTGGTCTATTAGAGCCGTTATGGTAGTCAGAGGTTGAACTGACCAAAGGCTTCAAATCGACAATACCGGCTATGTAAAAATTCGTGATAATTCCGATGTCTTGCATCCAGCCGAACGTATCAGAATCGATTAATACAGACACGCAAACATGACCAAACATGTACATAATTCATAGTTTGGTCGATTAGAGCCGTTATGGTAGTCAGAGGCTGCACATACCGGCTATGCAAAAATTCGTGATAATTCCGATGTCTTGCATCCAGCCGAACGTATCAGAATCGATTAATACACACACGCAAACATGACCAAACATGCACATAATTCATAGTTTGGTCTATTAGAGCCGTTATGATAGTCAGAGGCTGAACTGACAAAAGGCTTCGAATCGGCGATGACGGCTATTTAAAAATTCGTGAAAATTCCGATGTCCTGCATCCAGCCGAACGTATCAGAATCGATTAATACACACACGCAAACATGACCAAACATGCACAGAATTCATAGATTGGTTTATTAGAGCCGTTATGGCATTTAGAGGTTGAACTGACCATCGCTTCAAATCGACGATGCAGGCTATGCAAAAATTCGTGAAAATTCCGATGTCCTGCAATCCAGTCGAACGTATCAGAGTCGATTAATACACACACGCAAACATGACCACACATGCACATAATTCATAGATTGGTCTATTAGACCCGTTATGGCAGTCAGAGGTTGAACTGACCAAAGGCTTCAAATCGACGATGCCGGCTATGCAAAAATTCGTGATAATTCCGATGTCTTGCAATCCACCAGAACGTATCAGAATCGATTAATACACACACGCAAACATGACCAAACATGCACATAATTCATAGTTTGGTCTATTAGAGCCGTTATGATAGTCAGAGGCTGAACTGACAAAAGGCTTCGAATCGGCGATGCCGGCTATTTAAAAATTCGTGAAAATTCCGATGTCCTGCCTCCAGCCGAACGTATCAGAATCGATTAATACACACACGCAAACATGACCAAAGATTCACATAATTCATAGATCGGTCTTTTAGAGCCCTAATGGTAGTCAGAGGCTGAACTGAATTTCGTGATATTTCGAAAATTCGTGAAATTCCGGTGTCCTGCAATCCAGCCCAACGTATCAGAATCGATTAATACACACACGCAAACATGACAAAACATGTACATAATTCATAGTTTGGTCTATTAGAGCCGTTATAGCAGTCAGAGGTTGAACTGTCCAAAGGAATTCATAGATTGGCGTATTAGAGCCGTTATGGCAGTCACAGTTTGAACTGAGCAAAGGCTTCAAATCGACGATGCCGGATATGTAAAAATTCGTGAAAATTCCGATGTCCTGCAATCCACCAGAACGTATCAGAATCGATTAATACACACATGCAAACATGACCAAACATGCACATAATTCATAGTTTGGTCTATTAGAGCCGTTATGGCAGTCGGAGGCTGAACTGACCAAAGGCTTCGAATCGACGATGCCGGATATGTAAAAATTCGTGAAAATTCCAATGCCCTGCATCCACCCGAACGTATCAGAATCGATTAATACACACACGCAAACATGACCAAACATGTACATAATTCATAGTTTGGTCGATTAGAGCCGTTATGGTAGTCAGAGGCTGCACATACGGGCTATGCAAAAATTCGTGATAATTCCGATGTCTTGCATCCAGCCGAACGTATCAGAATCGATTAATACACACACGCAAACATGACCAAACATGCACACAATTCATAGTTTGGCCTATTAGAGCCGTTATAGCAGTCAGAGGTTGAACTGACCAAAGGCTTCAAATCGACGATGCCGGCTATGCAAAAATTCGTGAAAATTCCGATGTCCTGCAATCCACCAGAACGTATCAGAATCGATTAATACACACACGCAAACATGACCAAAGATGCACATAATTCATAGATCGGTCTTTTAGAGCCCTAATGGTAGTCAGAGGCTGAACTGAATTTCGTGATATTTCGAAAATTCGTGAAATTTCCGATGTCCTGCAATCCAGCCGAACGTATCAGAATCGATTAATACACACACGCAAACATGTATTAGAGCCGTTATGGCAGTCAGAGGCTGAACTGACCAAAGGCTTCGAATCGACGATGCCGGCTATTTAAAAATTCGTGAAAATTCCGATGTCCTGCATCCAGCCGAACGTATCAGAATCGATTAATACACACACGCAAACATGACCAAACATGCACATAATTCATAGTTTGGTCTATTAGAGCCGTTATGGTAGTCAGAGGTTGAACTGACCAAAGGCTTCAAATCGACAATACCGGCTATGTAAAAATTCGTGAAAATTCCGATGTAATGCAATCCAGCCGAACGTATCAGAATCGATTAATACACACACGCAAACATGACCAAACATGCACATAATTGATAGGTTGGTGTATTCGAGCCGTTATGGTAGTCAGAGGTTGAACTGACCAAAGGCTTCAAATCGACGATGCCGCCTATGCAAAAATTCGTGAAAATTCCGATGCCCTGCAATCCAGCCGAACGTATCAGAATCGATTAATACACACACGCAAACATGACCAAACATGCACACAATTCATAGTTTGGCCTATTAGAGCCGTTATAGCAGTCAGAGGTTGAACTGACCAAAGGCTTCAAATCGACGATGCCGGCTATGCAAAAATTCCTGAAAATTCCGATGTCCTGCAATCCACCAGAACGTATCAGAATCGATTAATACACACACGCAAACATGACCAAAGATGCACATAATTCATAGATCGGTCTTTTAGAGCCCTTATGGCAGTCAGAGGTTGAACTGACCATCGCGTCAAAACGACGATGCCGGCTCTGCAAAAATTCGTGAAAATTCCGATGTCCTGCAATCTAGCCGAACATGACCAAACATGTACATAATTCATAGATTGGTCTATTAGAGCCGTTATGGCAGTCAGAGGTTGAACTGACCATCGCTTCAAATCGACGATGCAGGCTATGCAAAAATTCGTGAAAATTCCGATGTCTTGCATCCAGCCGAACGTATCAGAATCGATTAATACACACAAGCAAACATGACCAAACCTGTACATAATTCATAGATTGGTCTATTAGAGCAGTTATGGCAGTCAGAGGTTGAACTGACCAAAGGCTTCAAATCGACGATGCCGGCTATGCAAAAATTCGTGATAATTCCGTTGACTTGCATCCAGCCGAACGTATCAGAATCGATTAATACACACGCAAACATGACCAAACATGCACATAATTCATAGATTGGTCTATTAGAGCCGTTATGGCAGTCAGAGGTTGAACTGACCAAAGGCTTCAAATCGACGATGCCGGCTATGCAAAAATTCGTGAAAATTCCGATGTCTTGCAATCCACCTGAACGTATCAGAATCGATTAATACACACACGCAAACATGACCAAACATGCACAGAATTCATAGTTTATCCTATTTGTGCCGTTATGGCAGTCAGAGGTTGAACTGACCAAAGGCTTCAAATCGAAGATGCAAAAATTCTTGAAAATTCCGATGTCCTGCAATCCAGTCGAACGTATCAGAATCGATTAATACACACACGCAAACATGACCAAACATGCACAGAATTCATAGATTGGTCTATTAGAGCCGTTATGGCATTTAGAGGTTGAACTGACCATCGCTTCAAATCGACGATGCCGGCTATGCAAAAATTCGTGAAAATTCCGATGTCCTGCAATCCAGCCGAACGTATCAGAATCGATTAATACACACACGCAAACATGACCAAACATGCACATAATTCATAGTTTGGTCTATTAGAGCCGTTATGGTAGTCAGAGGTTGAACTGACCAAAGGCTTCAAATCGACGATGCCGGCTATGCAAAAATTCGTGAAAATTCCGAAGTCCTGCAATCCACCAGAGCGTATCAGAATCGATTAATACACACACGCAAACATGACCAAACATGCACACAATTCATAGTTTGGTCTATTAGAGAATTCGTGAAAATTCCGATGTCCTGCAATTCACCAGAACGTATCAGAATCGATTAATACACACACGCAAACATGACCAAAGATGCACATAATTCATAGATCGGTCTTTTAGAGCCCTTATGGCAGTCAGAGGTTGAACTGACCATCGCTTCAAAACGACGCAGCCGGCTATGCAAAAATTCGTGAAAATTCCGATGTCCTGCAATCTAGCCGAACATGACCAAACATGTACATAATTCATAGATTGGTCTATTAGAGCCGTTATGGCAGTCAGAGGTTGAACTGACCATTGCTTCAAATCGACGTTGCAGGCTAAGCAAAAATTCGTGAAAATTCCGATGTCTTGCATCCAGCCGAACGTATCAGAATCGATTAATACACACAAGCAAACATGACCAAACCTGTACATAATTCATAGATTGGTCTATTAGAGCCGTTATGGCATTTAGAGGTTGAACTGACCATCGCTTCAAATCGACGATGCCGGCTCTACAAAAATTCGCGAAAATTCCGATGTCTTGCATCCAGCCGAACGTATCAGAGTCGATTAATACACACACGCAAACATGACCACACATGCACATAATTCATAGATTGGTCTATTAGACCCGTTATGGCAGTCAGAGGTTGAACTGACCAAAGGCTTCAAATCGACGATGCCGGCTATGCAAAAATTCGTGATAATTCCGATGTCTTGCAATCCACCAGAACGTATCAGAATCGATTAATACACACACGCAAACATGACCAAACATGCACAGAATTCATAGTTTATCCTATTTGTGCCGTTATGGCAGTCAGAGGTTGAACTGACCAAAGGCTTCAAATCGAAGATGCAAAAATTCTTGAAAATTCCGATGTCCTGCAATCCAGTCGAACGTAGCAGAATCGATTAATACACACACGCAAACATGACCAAACATGCACAGAATTCATAGATTGGTCTATTAGAGCCGTTATGGCATTTAGAGGTTGAACTGACCATCGCTTCAAATCGACGATGCCGGCTATGCAAAAATTCGTGAAAATTCCGATGTCCTGCAATCCAGCCGAACGTATCAGAATCGATTAATACACACACGCAAACATGACCAAACATGCACATAATTCATAGTTTGGTCTATTAGAGCCGTTATGGTAGTCAGAGGTTGAACTGACCAAAGGCTTCAAATCGACGATGCCGGCTATGCAAAAATTCGTGAAAATTCCGAAGTCCTGCAATCCACCAGAACGTATCAGAATCGATTAATACACACACGCAAACATGACCAAACATGCACACAATTCATAGTTTGGTCTATTAGAGAATTCGTGAAAATTCCGATGTCCTGCAATTCACCAGAACGTATCAGAATCGATTAATACACACACGCAAACATGACCAAAGATGCACATAATTCATAGATCGGTCTTTTAGAGCCCTTATGGCAGTCAGAGGTTGAACTGACCATCGCTTCAAAACGACGCAGCCGGCTATGCAAAAATTCGTGAAAATTCCGATGTCCTGCAATCTAGCCGAACATGACCAAACATGTACATAATTCATAGATTGGTCTATTAGAGCCGTTATGGCAGTCAGAGGTTGAACTGACCATCGCTTCAAATCGACGTTGCAGGCTAAGCAAAAATTCGTGAAAATTCCGATGTCTTGCATCCAGCCGAACGTATCAGAATCGATTAATACACACAAGCAAACATGACCAAACCTGTACATAATTCATAGATTGGTCTATTAGAGCAGTTATGGCAGTCAGAGGTTGAACTGACCATCGCTTCAAATCGACGATGCCGGCTATGCAAAAATTCGTGAAAATTCCGATGCCCTGCAATCCAGCCGAACGTATCAGAATCGATTAACACACACGCAAACATGATCAAACATGCATATAATTCATAGTTTGGTCTATTAGAGCCGTTATGGCAGTCAGCGGTTGAACTGACCATCGCTTCAAATCGACGATGCCGGCTCTACAAAAATTCGCGAAAATTCCGATGTCTTGCATCCAGCCGAACGTATCAGAGTCGATTAATACACACACGCAAACATGACCACACATGCACATAATTCATAGATTGGTCTATTAGACCCGTTATGGCAGTCAGAGGTTGAACTGACCAAAGGCTTCAAATCGACGATGCCGGCTATGCAAAAATTCGTGAAAATTCCGATGTCTTGCAATCCACCAGAACGTATCAGAATCGATTAATACACACACGCAAACATGACCAAACATGCACAGAATTCATAGTTTATCCTATTTGTGCCGTTATGGCAGTCAGAGGTTGAACTGACCAAAGGCTTCAAATCGAAGATGCAAAAATTCTTGAAAATTCCGATGTCCTGCAATCCAGTCGAACGTATCAGAGTCGATTAATACACACACGCAAACATGACCACACATGCACATAATTCATAGATTGGTCTATTAGACCCGTTATGGCAGTCAGAGGTTGAACTGACCAAAGGCTTCAAATCGACGATGCCGGCTCTGCAAAAATTCGCGAAAATTCCGATGTCCTGCAATCCAGCCGAACGTATCAGAATCGATTATGACACACACGCAAACATGATCAAACATGCACATAATTCATAGATTGGTCTATTAGAGCCGTTATGGCAGTCAGCGGTTGAACTGACCATCGCTTCAAATCGACGATGCCGGCTCTGCAAAAATTCGTGAAAATTCCGATGTCCTGCAATAAAGCCGAACGTATCAGAATCGATTAATACACACACGCAAACATGACCAAAGATGCACATAATTCATAGATCGGTCTTTTAGAGCCCTTATGGCAGTCAGAGGTTGAACTGACCATCGCTTCAAAACGACGCAGCCGGCTATGCAAAAATTCGTGAAAATTCCGATGTCCTGCAATCTAGCCGAACATGACCAAACATGTACATAATTCATAGATCGGTCTTTTAGAGCCCTAATGGTAGTCAGAGGCTGAACTGAATTTCGTGATATTTCGAAAATTCGTGAAATTTCCGATGTCCTGCAATCCAGCCGAACGTATCAGAATCGATTAATACACACACGCAAACATGTATTAGAGCCGTTATGGCAGTCAGAGGCTGAACTGACCAAAGGCTTCGAATCGACGATGCCGGCTATTTAAAAATTCGTGAAAATTCCGATGTCCTGCATCCAGCCGAACGTATCAGAATCGATTAATACACACACGCAAACATGACCAAACATGCACATAATTCATAGATCGGTCTTTTAGAGCCCTAATGGTAGTCAGAGGCTGAACTGAATTTCGTGATATTTCGAAAATTCGTGAAATTTCCGATGTCCTGCAATCCAGCCGAACGTATCAGAATCGATTAATACACACACGCAAACATGTATTAGAGCCGTTATGGCAGTCAGAGGCTGAACTGACCAAAGGCTTCGAATCGACGATGCCGGCTATTTAAAAATTCGTGAAAATTCCGATGTCCTGCATCCAGCCGAACGTATCAGAATCGATTAATACACACACGCAAACATGACCAAACATGCACATAATTCATAGTTTGGTCTATTAGAGCCGTTATGGTAGTCAGAGGTTGAACTGACCAAAGGCTTCAAATCGACAATACCGGCTATGTAAAAATTCGTGAAAATTCCGATGTAATGCAATCCAGCCGAACGTATCAGAATCGATTAATACACACACGCAAACATGACCAAACATGCACATAATTGATAGGTTGGTGTATTAGAGCCGTTATGGTAGTCAGAGGTTGAACTGACCAAAGGCTTCAAATCGACGATGCCGGGCATGCAAAAATTCGTGAAAATTCCGATGCCCTGCAATCCAGCCGAACGTATCAGAATCGATTAATACACACACGCAAACATGACCAAACATGCACACAATTCATAGTTTGGTCTATTAGAGCCGTTATGGCAGTCAGAGGTTGAACTGACCAAAGGCTTCAAATCGACGATGCCGGCTATGCAAAAATTCCTGAAAATTCCGATGTCCTGCAATCCACCAGAACGTATCAGAATCGATTAATACACACACGCAAACATGACCAAAGATGCACATAATTCATAGATCGGTCTTTTAGAGCCCTTATGGCAGTCAGAGGTTGAACTGACCATCGCGTCAAAACGACGATGCCGGCTCTGCAAAAATTCGTGAAAATTCCGATGTCCTGCAATCTAGCCGAACATGACCAAACATGTACATAATTCATAGATTGGTCTATTAGAGCCGTTATGGCAGTCAGAGGTTGAACTGACCATCGCTTCAAATCGACGATGCAGGCTATGCAAAAATTCGTGAAAATTCCGATGTCTTGCATCCAGCCGAACGTATCAGAATCGATTAATACACACAAGCAAACATGACCAAACCTGTACATAATTCATAGATTGGTCTATTAGAGCAGTTATGGCAGTCAGAGGTTGAACTGACCAAAGGCTTCAAATCGACGATGCCGGCTATGCAAAAATTCGTGATAATTCCGTTGACTTGCATCCAGCCGAACGTATCAGAATCGATTAATACACACGCAAACATGACCAAACATGCACATAATTCATAGATTGGTCTATTAGAGCCGTTATGGCAGTCAGAGGTTGAACTGACCAAAGGCTTCAAATCGACGATGCCGGCTATGCAAAAATTCGTGAAAATTCCGATGTCTTGCAATCCACCAGAACGTATCAGAATCGATTAATACACACACGCAAACATGACCAAACATGCACAGAATTCATAGTTTATCCTATTTGTGCCGTTATGGCAGTCAGAGGTTGAACTGACCAAAGGCTTCAAATCGAAGATGCAAAAATTCTTGAAAATTCCGATGTCCTGCAATCCAGTCGAACGTATCAGAATCGATTAATACACACACGCAAACATGACCAAACATGCACAGAATTCATAGATTGGTCTATTAGAGCCGTTATGGCATTTAGAGGTTGAACTGACCATCGCTTCAAATCGACGATGCCGGCTATGCAAAAATTCGTGAAAATTCCGATGTCCTGCAATCCAGCCGAACGTATCAGAATCGATTAATACACACACGCAAACATGACCAAACATGCACATAATTCATAGTTTGGTCTATTAGAGCCGTTATGGTAGTCAGAGGTTGAACTGACCAAAGGCTTCAAATCGACGATGCCGGCTATGCAAAAATTCGTGAAAATTCCGAAGTCCTGCAATCCACCAGAACGTATCAGAATCGATTAATACACACACGCAAACATGACCAAACATGCACACAATTCATAGTTTGGTCTATTAGAGAATTCGTGAAAATTCCGATGTCCTGCAATTCACCAGAACGTATCAGAATCGATTAATACACACACGCAAACATGACCAAAGATGCACATAATTCATAGATCGGTCTTTTAGAGCCCTTATGGCAGTCAGAGGTTGAACTGACCATCGCTTCAAAACGACGCAGCCGGCTATGCAAAAATTCGTGAAAATTCCGATGTCCTGCAATCTAGCCGAACATGACCAAACATGTACATAATTCATAGATTGGTCTATTAGAGCCGTTATGGCAGTCAGAGGTTGAACTGACCATTGCTTCAAATCGACGTTGCAGGCTAAGCAAAAATTCGTGAAAATTCCGATGTCTTGCATCCAGCCGAACGTATCAGAATCGATTAATACACACAAGCAAACATGACCAAACCTGTACATAATTCATAGATTGGTCTATTAGAGCCGTTATGGCATTTAGAGGTTGAACTGACCATCGCTTCAAATCGACGATGCCGGCTCTACAAAAATTCGCGAAAATTCCGATGTCTTGCATCCAGCCGAACGTATCAGAGTCGATTAATACACACACGCAAACATGACCACACATGCACATAATTCATAGATTGGTCTATTAGACCCGTTATGGCAGTCAGAGGTTGAACTGACCAAAGGCTTCAAATCGACGATGCCGGCTATGCAAAAATTCGTGATAATTCCGATGTCTTGCAATCCACCAGAACGTATCAGAATCGATTAATACACACACGCAAACATGACCAAACATGCACAGAATTCATAGTTTATCCTATTTGTGCCGTTATGGCAGTCAGAGGTTGAACTGACCAAAGGCTTCAAATCGAAGATGCAAAAATTCTTGAAAATTCCGATGTCCTGCAATCCAGTCGAACGTAGCAGAATCGATTAATACACACACGCAAACATGACCAAACATGCACAGAATTCATAGATTGGTCTATTAGAGCCGTTATGGCATTTAGAGGTTGAACTGACCATCGCTTCAAATCGACGATGCCGGCTATGCAAAAATTCGTGAAAATTCCGATGTCCTGCAATCCAGCCGAACGTATCAGAATCGATTAATACACACACGCAAACATGACCAAACATGCACATAATTCATAGTTTGGTCTATTAGAGCCGTTATGGTAGTCAGAGGTTGAACTGACCAAAGGCTTCAAATCGACGATGCCGGCTATGCAAAAATTCGTGAAAATTCCGATGTCCTGCAATCCACCAGAACGTATCAGAATCGATTAATACACACACGCAAACATGACCAAACATGCACACAATTCATAGTTTGGTCTATTAGAGAATTCGTGAAAATTCCGATGTCCTGCAATTCACCAGAACGTATCAGAATCGATTAATACACACACGCAAACATGACCAAAGATGCACATAATTCATAGATCGGTCTTTTAGAGCCCTTATGGCAGTCAGAGGTTGAACTGACCATCGCTTCAAAACGACGCAGCCGGCTATGCAAAAATTCGTGAAAATTCCGATGTCCTGCAATCTAGCCGAACATGACCAAACATGTACATAATTCATAGATTGGTCTATTAGAGCCGTTATGGCAGTCAGAGGTTGAACTGACCATCGCTTCAAATCGACGTTGCAGGCTAAGCAAAAATTCGTGAAAATTCCGATGTCTTGCATCCAGCCGAACGTATCAGAATCGATTAATACACACAAGCAAACATGACCAAACCTGTACATAATTCATAGATTGGTCTATTAGAGCAGTTATGGCAGTCAGAGGTTGAACTGACCATCGCTTCAAATCGACGATGCCGGCTCTGCAAAAATTCGTGAAAATTCCGATGTCCTGCAATCCAGCCGAACGTATCAGAATCGATTAGTACACACACGCAAACATGATCAAACATGCACATAATTCATAGATTGGTCTATTAGAGCCGTTATGGCAGTCAGCGGTTGAACTGACCATCGCTTCAAATCGACGATGCCGGCTCTACAAAAATTCGCGAAAATTCCGATGTCTTGCATCCAGCCGAACGTATCAGAGTCGATTAATACACACACGCAAACATGACCACACATGCACATAATTCATAGATTGGTCTATTAGACCCGTTATGGCAGTCAGAGGTTGAACTGACCAAAGGCTTCAAATCGACGATGCCGGCTATGCAAAAATTCGTGATAATTCCGATGTCTTGCAATCCACCAGAACGTATCAGAATCGATTAATACACACACGCAAACATGACCAAACATGCACAGAATTCATAGTTTATCCTATTTGTGCCGTTATGGCAGTCAGAGGTTGAACTGACCAAAGGCTTCAAATCGAAGATGCAAAAATTCTTGAAAATTCCGATGTCCTGCAATCCAGTCGAACGTATCAGAGTCGATTAATACACACACGCAAACATGACCACACATGCACATAATTCATAGATTGGTCTATTAGACCCGTTATGGCAGTCAGAGGTTGAACTGACCAAAGGCTTCAAATCGACGATGCCGGCTCTGCAAAAATTCGCGAAAATTCCGATGTCCTGCAATCCAGCCGAACGTATCAGAATCGATTATGACACACACGCAAACATGATCAAACATGCACATAATTCATAGATTGGTCTATTAGAGCCGTTATGGCAGTCAGCGGTTGAACTGACCATCGCTTCAAATCGACGATGCCGGCTCTGCAAAAATTCGTGAAAATTCCGATGTCCTGCAATAAAGCCGAACGTATCAGAATCGATTAATACACACACGCAAACATGACCAAAGATGCACATAATTCATAGATCGGTCTTTTAGAGCCCTTATGGCAGTCAGAGGTTGAACTGACCATCGCTTCAAAACGACGCAGCCGGCTATGCAAAAATTCGTGAAAATTCCGATGTCCTGCAATCTAGCCGAACATGACCAAACATGTACATAATTCATAGATTGGTCTATTAGAGCCGTTATGGCAGTCAGAGGTTGAACTGACCATCGCTTCAAATCGACGTTGCAGGCTAAGCAAAAATTCGTGAAAATTCCGATGTCTTGCATCCAGCCGAACGTATCAGAATCGATTAATACACACAAGCAAACATGACCAAACCTGTACATAATTCATAGATTGGTCTATTAGAGCAGTTATGGCAGTCAGAGGTTGAACTGACCATCGCTTCAAATCGACGATGCCGGCTCTGCAAAAATTCGTGAAAATTCCGATGTCCTGCAATCCAGCCGAACGTATCAGAATCGATTAGTACACACACGCAAACATGATCAAACATGCACATAATTCATAGATTGGTCTATTAGAGCCGTTATGGCAGTCAGCGGTTGAACTGACCATCGCTTCAAATCGACGATGCCGGCTCTACAAAAATTCGCGAAAATTCCGATGTCTTGCATCCAGCCGAACGTATCAGAGTCGATTAATACACACACGCAAACATGACCACACATGCACATAATTCATAGATTGGTCTATTAGACCCGTTATGGCAGTCAGAGGTTGAACTGACCAAAGGCTTCAAATCGACGATGCCGGCTATGCAAAAATTCGTGATAATTCCGATGTCTTGCAATCCACCAGAACGTATCAGAATCGATTAATACACACACGCAAACATGACCAAACATGCACAGAATTCATAGTTTATCCTATTTGTGCCGTTATGGCAGTCAGAGGTTGAACTGACCAAAGGCTTCAAATCGAAGATGCAAAAATTCTTGAAAATTCCGATGTCCTGCAATCCAGTCGAACGTATCAGAATCGATTAATACACACACGCAAACATGACCAAACATGCACAGAATTCATAGATTGGTCTATTAGAGCCGTTATGGCATTTAGAGGTTGAACTGACCATCGCTTCAAATCGACGATGCCGGCTATGCAAAAATTCGTGAAAATTCCGATGTCCTGCAATCCAGCCGAACGTATCAGAATCGATTAATACACACACGCAAACATGACCAAACATGCACATAATTCATAGTTTGGTCTATTAGAGCCGTTATGGTAGTCAGAGGTTGAACTGACCAAAGGCTTCAAATCGACGATGCCGGCTATGCAAAAATTCGTGAAAATTCCGAAGTCCTGCAATCCAACCGAAAGTATCAGAATCGATTAATACACACACGCAAACATGACCAAACATGCACACAATTCATAGTTTGGTCTATTAGAGAATTCGTGAAAATTCCGATGTCCTGCAATTCACCAGAACGTATCAGAATCGATTAATACACACACGCAAACATGACCAAAGATGCACATAATTCATAGATCGGTCTTTTAGAGCCCTTATGGCAGTCAGAGGTTGAACTGACCATCGCTTCAAAACGACGCAGCCGGCTATGCAAAAATTCGTGAAAATTCCGATGTCCTGCAATCTAGCCGAACATGACCAAACATGTACATAATTCATAGATTGGTCTATTAGAGCCGTTATGGCAGTCAGAGGTTGAACTGACCATCGCTTCAAATCGACGTTGCAGGCTAAGCAAAAATTCGTGAAAATTCCGATGTCTTGCATCCAGCCGAACGTATCAGAATCGATTAATACACACAAGCAAACATGACCAAACCTGTACATAATTCATAGATTGGTCTATTAGAGCAGTTATGGCAGTCAGAGGTTGAACTGACCATCGCTTCAAATCGACGATGCCGGCTCTGCAAAAATTCGTGAAAATTCCGATGTCCTGCAATCCAGCCGAACGTATCAGAATCGATTAGTACACACACGCAAACATGATCAAACATGCACATAATTCATAGATTGGTCTATTAGAGCCGTTATGGCAGTCAGCGGTTGAACTGACCATCGCTTCAAATCGACGATGCCGGCTCTACAAAAATTCGCGAAAATTCCGATGTCTTGCATCCAGCCGAACGTATCAGAGTCGATTAATACACACACGCAAACATGACCACACATGCACATAATTTATAGATTGGTCTATTAGACCCGTTATGGCAGTCAGAGGTTGAACTGACCAAAGGCTTCAAATCGACGATGCCGGCTCTGCAAAAATTCGCGAAAATTCCGATGTCCTGCAATCCAGCCGAACGTATCAGAATCGATTAGGACACACACGCAAACATGATCAAACATGCACATAATTCATAGATTGGTCTATTAGAGCCGTTATGGCAGTCAGCGGTTGAACTGACCATCGCTTCAAATCGACGATGCCGGCTCTGCAAAAATTCGTGAAAATTCCGATGTCCTGCAATAAAGCCGCACGTATCAGAATCGATTAATACACACACGCAAACATGACCAGACATGCACATAATTCATAGATTTTTCTATTAAAGCCGTTATGGCAGTCAGAGGTTGAACTGACCAAATGCTTCAAATCGACAATACCGGCTATGTAAAAATTCGTGAAAATTCCGATGTCCTGCAATCCAGCCGAACGTATCAGAATCGATTAATACACATACGCAAACATGACCAAACATGCACAGAATTCATAGATTGGTCTATTAGAGCCGTTATGGCATTTAGAGGTTGAACTGACCATCGCTTCAAATCGACGATGCCGGCTCTGCAAAAATTCGTGAAAATTCCGATATCCTGCAAATCCTGAAAATTCCGATGTCCTGCTTCCAGCCGAACGTATCAGAATCGATTAATACACACACGCAAACATGACCAAACATGCACAGAATTCATAGTTTATCCTATTTGTGCCGTTATGGCAGTCAGAGGTTGAACTGACCAAAGGCTTTAAATCGACGATGCAAAAATTCTTGAAAATTCCGATGTCCTGCATCCAGCCGAACGTATCAGAATCGATTAATACACACACGCAAACATGACCAAACATGCACATAATTCATAGATTGGTCTATTAGAGCCGTTATGGCAGTCAGAGGTTGAACTGACCAAAGGCTTCAAATCGACAATACCGGCTATGTAAAAATTCGTGAAAATTCCGATGACCTGCAATCCAGCCGAACGTATCAGAATCGATTAATACACATACGCAAACATGACCAAACATGCACAGAATTCATATTTTATCCTATTTGTGCCGTTATGGCAGTCAGAGGTTGAACTGACCAAAGGCTTCAAATCGACGATGCAAAAATTCTTGAAAATTCCGATGTCCTGCTATCCAGCCGAACGTATCAGAATCGATTAATACACACACGCAAACATGACCAAACATGCACATAATTGATAGTTTGGTGTATTCGAGCCGTTATGGTAGTCAGAGGTTGAACTGACCAAAGGTTTCAAATCGACGATGCCGGCTATGCAAAAATTCGTGAAAATTCCGATGTCCTGCAATCCAACCGAACGTATCAGAATCGATTAATACACACGCGCAAACATGACCAAACATGCACATAATTCATAGATCGGTCTATTAGAGCCGTTATGGCAGTCAGAGTTTGAACTGACCATCGCTTCAAATCGACGATGCCGGCTCTGCAAAAATTCGTGAAAATTCCGATGTCCTGCAATCCAGCCGAACGTATCAGAATCGATTAATACACACACGCAAACATGACCAAACATGCACATAATTCATAGATTGGTCTATTAGAGCCGTTATGGCAGTCAGAGGTTGAACTGACCAAAGGCTTCAAATCGACAATACGGGCTATGTAAAAATTCGTGAAAATTCCGATGTAATGCAATCCAGCCGAACGTATCAGAATCGATTAATACACACACGAAAACATGACCAAACATGCACAGAATTCATAGATTGGTCTATTAGAGCCGTTATGGCATTTAGAGGTTGAACTGACCATCGCTTCAAATCGACGATGCCGGCTCTGCAAAAATTCGTGAAAATTCCGATATCCTGCAAATCCTGAAAATTCCGATGTCCTGCATCCAGCCGAACGTATCAGAATCGATTAATACACACTCGCAAACATGACCAAACATGCACATAATTCATAGTTTGGTGTATTCGAGCCGTTATGGTAGTCAGAGGTTGAACTGACCAAAGCCTTCAAATCGACAATACCGGCTATGTAAAAATTCGTGAAAATTCCGATGTCCTGCAATCCAGCCGAACGTATCAGAATCGATTAATACATACACGCAAACATGACCAAACATGCACAGAATTCATAGATTGGTCTATTAGAGCCGTTATGGCATTTAGAGGTTGAACTGACCATCGCTTCAAATCGAGGATGCCGGCTCTGCAAAAATTCGTGAAAATTCCGATGTCCTGCAATCCAGCCGAACGTATCAGAATCGATTAATACATACACGCAAACATGACCAAAGATGCACATAATTCATAGATCGGTCTACTAGAGCCGTTATGGCAGTTAGAGGTTGAACTGACTATCGCTTCAAAACGACGCTGCCGGCTCTGCAAAAATTCGTGAAAATTCCGATGTCCTGCAATCTAGCCGAACATGACCAAACATGTACATAATTCATAGAGTGGTCTATTAGAGCCTTTATGGCAGTCAGAGGTTAAACTGACCATCGCTTCAAATCGACGATGCAGGCTATGCAAAAATTCGTGAAAACTCCGATGTTTTGCATCCAGCCGAACGTATCAGAATCGATTAATACACACAAGCAAACATGACCAAACCTGTACATAATTCATAGATTGGTCTATTAGAGCCGTTATGGCAGTCAGAGGTTGAACTGACCATCGCTTCAAATCGACGATGCCGGCTCTGCAAAAATTCGTGAAAATTCCGATGTCATGCAATCCAGCCGAACGTATCAGAATCGATTAATACACACACGCAAACATGATCAAACATGCACATAATTCATAGATTGGTCTATTAGAGCCGTTATGGCAGTCAGCGGTTGAACTGACCATCGCTTCAAATCGACGATGCCGGCTCTACAAAAATTCGCGAAAATTCCGATGTCTTGCATCCAGCCGAACGTATCAGAGTCGATTAATACACACACGCAAACATGACCACACATGCACATAATTCATAGATTGGTCTATTAGACCCGTTATGGCAGTCAGAGGTTGAACTGACCAAAGGCTTCAAATCGACGATGCCGGCTCTGCAAAAATTCGCGAAAATTCCGATGTCCTGCAATCCAGCCGAACGTATCAGAATCGATTAGTACACACACGCAAACATGAGCAAACATGCACATAATTCATAGATTGGTCTATTAGAGCCGTTATGGCAGTCAGCGGTTGAACTGACCATCGCTTCAAATCGACGATGCCGGCTCTGCAAAAATTCGTGAAAATTCCGATGTCCTGCAATAAAGCCGAACGTATCAGAATCGATTAATACACACACGCAAACATGACCAGACATGCACATAATTCATAGATTTTTCTATTAAAGCCGTTATGGCAGTCAGAGGTTGAACTGACCAAAGCCTTCAAATCGACAATACCGGCTATGTAAAAATTCGTGAAAATTCCGATGTCATGCAATCCAGCCGAACGTATCAGAATCGATTAATACACACACGCAAACATGACCAAAAATGCACATAATTTATAGTTTGGTCTATTAGAGCCGTTATGATAGTCAGAGGCTGAACTGACCAAAGGCTTCGAATCGGCGATGCCGGCTATTTAAAAATTCGTGAAAATTCCGATGTCCTGCATCCAGCCGAACGTATCAGAATCGATTAATACACACTCGCAAACATGACCAAACATGCACAGAATTCATAGTTTATCCTATTTGTGCCGTTATGGCAGTCAGAGTTTGAACTGACCAAAGGCTTCAAATCGACGATGCAAAAATTCTTGAAAATTCCGATGTCCTGCTATCCAGCCGAAAGTATCAGAATCGATTAATACGCACACGCAAACATAACCAAACATGCACATAATTGATAGTTTGGTGTATTCGAGCCGTTATGGTAGTCAGAGGTTGAACTGACCAAAGGTTTCAAATCGACGATGCAGGCTATGCAAAAATTCGTGAAAATTCCGATGTCCTGCAATCCAGCCGAACGTATCAGAATCGATTAATACACACGCGCAAACATGACCAAACATGCACATAATTCATAGATCGGTCTATTAGAGCCGTTATGGCAGTCAGAGCTTGAACTGACCATCGCTTCAAATCGACGATGCCGGCTCTGCAAAAATTCGTGAAAATTCCGATGTCCTGCAATCCAGCCGAACGTATCAGAATCGATTAATACACACACGCAAACATGACCAAACACGCACATAATTCATAGATTGGTCTATTAGAGCCGTTATGGCAGTCAGAGGTTGAACTGACTATCGCTTCAAAACGACGCTGCCGGCTCTGCAAAAATTCGTGAAAATTCCGATGTCCTTCAATCTAGCCGAACATGACCAAACATGTACATAATTCATAGATTGGTCTTTTAGAGCCGTTATGGCAGTCAGAGGTTGAACTGACCATCGCTTCAAATCGACGATGCAGGCTATGCAAAAATTCGTGAAAATTCCGATGTTTTGCATCCAGCCGAACGTATCAGAATCGATTAATACACACAAGCAAACATGACCAAACATGCACAGAATTCATAGATTGGTCTATTAGAGCCGTTATGGCAGTCAGAGGTTGAACTGACCAAAGGCATCAAATCGACGATGCCGGCTATGCAAAAATTCGTGATAATTCCGATGTCTTGCATCCAGCCGAACGTATCAGAATCGATTAATACACACACGCAAACATGACCAAACATGCACATAATTCATAGATCGGTCTACCAGAGCCGTTATGGCAGTTAGAGGTTGAACTGACTATCGCTTCAAAACGACGCTGCCGGCTCTGCAAAAATTCGTGAAAATTCCGATGTCCTTCAATCTAGCCGAACATGACCAAACATGTACATAATTCATAGATTGGTCTATTAGAGCCGTTATGGCAGTCAGAGGTTGAACTGACCATCGCTTCAAATCGACGATGCAGGCTATGCAAAAATTCGTGAAAATTCCGATGTTTTGCATCCAGCCGAACGTATCAGAATCGATTAATACACACAAGCAAACATGACCAAACATGCACAGAATTCATAGATTGGTCTATTAGAGCCGTTATGGCAGTCAGAGGTTGAACTGACCAAAGGCATCAAATCGACAATACCGGCTATGTAAAAATTCGTGAAAATTCCGATGTCCTGCAATCCAGCCGAACGTATCAGAATCGATTAGTACACACACGCAAACATGATCAAACATGCACATAATTCATAGATTGGTCTATTAGAGCCGTTATGGCAGTCAGCGGTTGAACTGACCATCGCTTCAAATCGACGATGCCGGCTCTACAAAAATTCGTGAAAATTCCGATGTCTTGCATCCAGCCGAACGTATCAGAGTCGATTAATACACACACGCAAACATGACCACACATGCACATAATTCATAGATTGGTATATTAGACCCGTTATGGCAGTCAGAGGTTGAACTGACCAAAGGCTTCAAATCGACGATGCCGGCTCTGCAAAAATTCGCGAAAATTCCGATGTCCTGCAATCCAGCCGAACGTATCAGAATCGATTAGTACACACACGCAAACATGATCAAACATGCACATAATTCATAGATTGGTCTATTAGAGCCGTTATGGCAGTCAGCGGTTGAACTGACCATCGCTTCAAATCGACGATGCCGGCTCTGCAAAAATTCGTGAAAATTCCGATGTCCTGCAATAAAGCCGAACGTATCAGAATCGATTAATACACACACGCAAACATGACCAGACATGCACATAATTCATAGATTTTTCTATTAGAGCCGTTATGGCAGTCAGAGGTTGAACTGACCAAAGCCTTCAAATCGACAATAACGGCTATGTAAAAATTCGTGAAAATTCCGATGTCATGCAATCCAGCCGAACGTATCAGAATCGATTAATACACACACGCAAACATGACCAAACATGCACATAATTTATAGTTTGGTCTATTAGAGCCGTTATGATAGTCAGAGGCTGAACTGACCAAAGGCTTCGAATCGGCGATGCCGGCTATTTAAAAATTCGTGAAAATTCCGATGTCCTGCATCCAGCCGAACGTATCAGAATCGATTAATACACACTCGCAAACATGACCAAACATGCACAGAATTCATAGTTTATCCTATTTGTGCCGTTATGGCAGTCAGAGTTTGAACTGACCAAAGGCTTCAAATCGACGATGCAAAAATTCTTGAAAATTCCGATGTCCTGCTATCCAGCCGAAAGTATCAGAATCGATTAATACGCACACGCAAACATGACCAAACATGCACATAATTGATAGTTTGGTGTATTCGAGCCGTTATGGTAGTCAGAGGTTGAACTGACCAAAGGTTTCAAATCGACGATGCAGGCTATGCAAAAATTCGTGAAAATTCCGATGTCCTGCAATCCAGCCGAACGTATCAGAATCGATTAATACACACGCGCAAACATGACCAAACATGCACATAATTCATAGATCGGTCTATTAGAGCCGTTATGGCAGTCAGAGCTTGAACTGACCATCGCTTCAAATCGACGATGCCGGCTCTGCAAAAATTCGTGAAAATTCCGATGTCCTGCAATCCAGCCGAACGTATCAGAATCGATTAATACACACACGCAAACATGACCAAACACGCACATAATTCATAGATTGGTCTATTAGAGCCGTTATGGCAGTCAGAGGTTGAACTGACCATCGCTTCAAATCGACGATGCAGGCTATGCAAAAATTCGTGAAAATTCCGATGTCCTTCAATCTAGCCGAACATGACCAAACATGTACATAATTCATAGATTGGTCTTTTAGAGCCGTTATGGCAGTCAGAGGTTGAACTGACCATCGCTTCAAATCGACGATGCAGGCTATGCAAAAATTCGTGAAAATTCCTATGTTTTGCATCCAGCCGAACGTATCAGAATCGATTAATACACACAAGCAAACATGACCAAACCTGTACATAATTCATAGATTGGTCTATTAGAGCCGTTATGGCAGTCAGAGGTTGAACTGACCAAAGGCATCAAATCGACGATGCCGGCTATGCAAAAATTCGTGATAATTCCGATGTCTTGCATCCAGCCGAACGTATCAGAATCGATTAGTACACACACGCAAACATGATCAAACATGCACATAATTCATAGATTGGTCTATTAGAGCCGTTATGGCAGTCAGCGGTTGAACTGACCATCGCTTCAAATCGACGATGCCGGCTCTACAAAAATTCGTGAAAATTCCGATGTCTTGCATCCAGCCGAACGTATCAGAGTCGATTAATACACACACGCAAACATGACCACACATGCACATAATTCATAGATTGGTATATTAGACCCGTTATGGCAGTCAGAGGTTGAACTGACCAAAGGCTTCAAATCGACGATGCCGGCTCTGCAAAAATTCGCGAAAATTCCGATGTCCTGCAATCCAGCCGAACGTATCAGAATCGATTAGTACACACACGCAAACATGATCAAACATGCACATAATTCATAGATTGGTCTATTAGAGCCGTTATGGCAGTCAGCGGTTGAACTGACCATCGCTTCAAATCGACGATGCCGGCTCTGCAAAAATTCGTGAAAATTCCGATGTCCTGCAATAAAGCCGAACGTATCAGAATCGATTAATACACACACGCAAACATGACCAGACATGCACATAATTCATAGATTTTTCTATTAGAGCCGTTATGGCAGTCAGAGGTTGAACTGACCAAAGCCTTCAAATCGACAATAACGGCTATGTAAAAATTCGTGAAAATTCCGATGTCATGCAATCCAGCCGAACGTATCAGAATCGATTAATACACACACGCAAACATGACCAAACATGCACATAATTTATAGTTTGGTCTATTAGAGCCGTTATGATAGTCAGAGGCTGAACTGACCGAAGGCTTCGAATCGGCGATGCCGGCTATTTAAAAATTCGTGAAAATTCCGATGTCCTGCATCCAGCCGAACGTATCAGAATCGATTAATACACACTCGCAAACATGACCAAACATGCACAGAATTCATAGTTTATCCTATTTGTGCCGTTATGGCAGTCAGAGTTTGAACTGACCAAAGGCTTCAAATCGACGATGCAAAAATTCTTGAAAATTCCGATGTCCTGCTATCCAGCCGAAAGTATCAGAATCGATTAATACGCACACGCAAACATGACCAAACATGCACATAATTGATAGTTTGGTGTATTCGAGCCGTTATGGTAGTCAGAGGTTGAACTGACCAAAGGTTTCAAATCGACGATGCAGGCTATGCAAAAATTCGTGAAAATTCCGATGTCCTGCAATCCAGCCGAACGTATCAGAATCGATTAATACACACGCGCAAACATGACCAAACATGCACATAATTCATAGATCGGTCTATTAGAGCCGTTATGGCAGTCAGAGCTTGAACTGACCATCGCTTCAAATCGACGATGCCGGCTCTGCAAAAATTCGTGAAAATTCCGATGTCCTGCAATCCAGCCGAACGTATCAGAATCGATTAATACACACACGCAAACATGACCAAACATGCACATAATTCATAGATTGGTCTATTAGAGCCGTTATGGCAGTCAGAGGTTGAACTGACCATCGCTTCAAATCGACGATGCAGGCTATGCAAAAATTCGTGAAAATTCCGATGTCCTTCAATCTAGCCGAACATGACCAAACATGTACATAATTCATAGATTGGTCTATTAGAGCCGTTATGGCAGTCAGAGGTTGAACTGACCATCGCTTCAAATCGACGATGCAGGCTATGCAAAAATTCGTGAAAATTCCTATGTTTTGCATCCAGCCGAACGTATCAGAATCGATTAATACACACAAGCAAACATGACCAAACCTGTACATAATTCATAGATTGGTCTATTAGAGCCGTTATGGCAGTCAGAGGTTGAACTGACCAAAGGCATCAAATCGACGATGCCGGCTATGCAAAAATTCGTGATAATTCCGATGTCTTGCATCCAGCCGAACGTATCAGAATCGATTAATACACACACGCAAACATGACCAAACATGCACATAATTCATAGATCGGTCTACCAGAGCCGTTATGGCAGTTAGAGGTTGAACTGACTATCGCTTCAAAACGACGCTGCCGGCTCTGCAAAAATTCGTGAAAATTCCGATGTCCTTCAATCTAGCCGAACATGACCAAACATGTACATAATTCATAGATTGGTCTATTAGAGCCGTTATGGCAGTCAGAGGCTGAACTGACCATCGCTTCAAATCGACGATGCCGGCTCTGCAAAAATTCTTGAAAATTCCGATGTCCTGCAATCCAGCCGAACGTATCAGAATCGATTAATACACACACGCAAACATGACCAAACATGCACAGAATTCATAGATTGGTCTATTAGAGCCGTTATGGCATTTAGAGGTTGAACTGACCATCGCTTCAAATCGACGTTGCCGGCTCTGCAAAAATTCGTGAAAATTCCGATATCCTGCAATCCAGCCGAACGTATCAGAATCGATTAATACATACACGCAAACATGACCAAAGATGCACATAATTCATAGATCGGTCTACTAGAGCCGTTATGGCAGTTAGAGGTTGAACTGACCAAAGGCTTCAAATCGACAATACGGGCTATGTAAAAATTCGTGAAAATTCCGATGTAATGCAATCCAGCCGAACGTATCAGAATCGATTAATACACACACGCAAACATGACCAAACATGCACATAATTCATAGTTTGGTCTATTAGAGCCGTTATGGCAGTCAGAGGTTGAACTGACCAAAGGCATCAAATCGACGATGCCGGCTATGCAAAAATTCGTGATAATTCCGATGTCTTGCATCCAGCCGAACGTATCAGAATCGATTAATACACACACGCAAACATGACCAAACATGCACATAATTCATAGATCGGTCTACCAGAGCCGTTATGGCAGTTAGAGGTTGAACTGACTATCGCTTCAAAACGACGCTGCCGGCTCTGCAAAAATTCGTGAAAATTCCGATGTCCTTCAATCTAGCCGAACATGACCAAACATGTACATAATTCATAGATTGGTCTATTAGAGCCGTTATGGCAGTCAGAGGTTGAACTGACCAAAGGCTTCAAATCGACAATACCGGCTATGTAAAAATTCGTGAAAATTCCGATGTCCTGCAATCCAGCCGAACGTATCAGAATCGATTAGTACACACACGCAAACATGATCAAACATGCACATAATTCATAGATTGGTCTATTAGAGCCGTTATGGCAGTCAGCGGTTGAACTGACCATCGCTTCAAATCGACGATGCCGGCTCTACAAAAATTCGCGAAAATTCCGATGTCTTGCATCCAGCCGAACGTATCAGAGTCGATTAATACACACACGCAAACATGACCACACATGCACATAATTCATAGATTGGTCTATTAGACCCGTTATGGCAGTCAGAGGTTGAACTGACCAAAGGCTTCAAATCGACGATGCCGGCTCTGCAAAAATTCGCGAAAATTCCGATGTCCTGCAATCCAGCCGAACGTATCAGAATCGATTAGTACACACACGCAAACATGATCAAACATGCACATAATTCATAGATTGGTCTATTAGAGCCGTTATGGCAGTCAGCGGTTGAACTGACCATCGCTTCAAATCGACGATGCCGGCTCTGCAAAAATTCGTGAAAATTCCGATGTCCTGCAATAAAGCCGAACGTATCAGAATCGATTAATACACACACGCAAACATGACCAGACATGCACATAATTCATAGATTTTTCTATTAGAGCCGTTATGGCAGTTAGAGGTTGAACTGACCAAAGCCTTCAAATCGACAATACCGGCTATGTAAAAATTCGTGAAAATTCCGATGTCATGCAATCCAGCCGAACGTATCAGAATCGATTAATACACACACGCAAACATGACCAAACATGCACATAATTTATAGTTTGGTCTATTAGAGCCGTTATGATAGTCAGAGGCTGAACTGACCAAAGGCTTCGAATCGGCGATGCCGGCTATTTAAAAATTCGTGAAAATTCCGATGTCCTGCATCCAGCCGAACGTATCAGAATCGATTAATACACACTCGCAAACATGACCAAACATGCACAGAATTCATAGTTTATCCTATTTGTGCCGTTATGGCAGTCAGAGTTTGAACTGACCAAAGGCTTCAAATCGACGATGCAAAAATTCTTGAAAATTCCGATGTCCTGCTATCCAGCCGAAAGTATCAGAATCGATTAATACGCACACGCAAACATGACCAAACATGCACATAATTGATAGTTTGGTGTATTCGAGCCGTTATGGTAGTCAGAGGTTGAACTGACCAAAGGTTTCAAATCGACGATGCAGGCTATGCAAAAATTCGTGAAAATTCCGATGTCCTGCAATCCAGCCGAACGTATCAGAATCGATTAATACACACGCGCAAACATGACCAAACATGCACATAATTCATAGATCGGTCTATTAGAGCCGTTATGGCAGTCAGAGCTTGAACTGACCATCGCTTCAAATCGACGATGCCGGCTCTGCAAAAATTCGTGAAAATTCCGATGTCCTGCAATCCAGCCGAACGTATCAGAATCGATTAATACACACACGCAAACATGACCAAACACGCACATAATTCATAGATTGGTCTATTAGAGCCGTTATGGCAGTCAGAGGTTGAACTGACTATCGCTTCAAAACGACGCTGCCGGCTCTGCAAAAATTCGTGAAAATTCCGATGTCCTTCAATCTAGCCGAACATGACCAAACATGTACATAATTCATAGATTGGTCTTTTAGAGCCGTTATGGCAGTCAGAGGTTGAACTGACCATCGCTTCAAATCGACGATGCAGGCTATGCAAAAATTCGTGAAAATTCCGATGTTTTGCATCCAGCCGAACGTATCAGAATCGATTAATACACACAAGCAAACATGACCAAACCTGTACATAATTCATAGATTGGTCTATTAGAGCCGTTATGGCAGTCAGAGGTTGAACTGACCAAAGGCATCAAATCGACGATGCCGGCTATGCAAAAATTCGTGATAATTCCGATGTCTTGCATCCAGCCGAACGTATCAGAATCGATTAATACACACACGCAAACATGACCAAACATGCACATAATTCATAGATCGGTCTACCAGAGCCGTTATGGCAGTTAGAGGTTGAACTGACTATCGCTTCAAAACGACGCTGCCGGCTCTGCAAAAATTCGTGAAAATTCCGATGTCCTTCAATCTAGCCGAACATGACCAAACATGTACATAATTCATAGATTGGTCTATTAGAGCCGTTATGGCAGTCAGAGGTTGAACTGACCATCGCTTCAAATCGACGATGCCGGCTCTGCAAAAATTCTTGAAAATTCCGATGTCCTGCAATCCAGCCGAACGTATCAGAATCGATTAATACACACACGCAGACATGACCAAACATGCACAGAATTCATAGATTGGTCTATTAGAGCCGTTATGGCATTTAGAGGTTGAACTGACCATCGCTTCAAATCGACGTTGCCGGCTCTGCAAAAATTCGTGAAAATTCCGATATCCTGCAATCCAGCCGAACGTATCAGAATCGATTAATACATACACGCAAACATGACCAAAGATGCACATAATTCATAGATCGGTCTACTAGAGCCGTTATGGCAGTTAGAGGTTGAACTGACCAAAGGCTTCAAATCGACAATACGGGCTATGTAAAAATTCGTGAAAATTCCGATCTAATGCAATCCAGCCGAACGTATCAGAATCGATTAATACACACACGCAAACATGACCAAACATGCACATAATTCATGGTTTGGTCTATTAGAGCCGTTATGGCAGTCAGAGGTTGAACTGACCAAAGGCATCAAATCGACGATGCCGGCTATGCAAAAATTCGTGATAATTCCGATGTCTTGCATCCAGCCGAACGTATCAGAATCGATTAATACACACACGCAAACATGACCAAACATGTACATAATTCATAGATTGGTCTATTAGAGCCGTTATGGCAGTCAGAGGTTGAACTGACCAAAGGCTTCAAATCGACAATACCGGCTATGTAAAAATTCGTGAAAATTCCGATGTCCTGCAATCCAGCCGAACGTATCAGAATCGATTAGTACACACACGCAAACATGATCAAACATGCACATAATTCATAGATTGGTCTATTAGAGCCGTTATGGCAGTCAGCGGTTGAACTGACCATCGCTTCAAATCGACGATGCCGGCTCTACAAAAATTCGCGAAAATTCCGATGTCTTGCATCCAGCCGAACGTATCAGAGTCGATTAATACACACACGCAAACATGACCACACATGCACATAATTCATAGATTGGTCTATTAGACCCGTTATGGCAGTCAGAGGTTGAACTGACCAAAGGCTTCAAATCGACGATGCCGGCTTTGCAAAAATTCGCGAAAATTCCGATGTCCTGCAATCCAGCCGAACGTATCAGAATCGATTAGTACACACACGCAAACATGATCAAACATGCACATAATTCATAGATTGGTCTATTAGAGCCGTTATGGCAGTCAGCGGTTGAACTGACCATCGCTTCAAATCGACGATGCCGGCTCTGCAAAAATTCGTGAAAATTCCGATGTCCTGCAATAAAGCCGAACGTATCAGAATCGATTAATACACACACGCAAACATGACCAGACATGCACATAATTCATAGATTTTTCTATTAGAGCCGTTATGGCAGTCAGAGGTTGAACTGACCAAAGCCTTCAAATCGACAATACCGGCTATGTAAAAATTCGTGAAAATTCCGATGTCATGCAATCCAGCCGAACGTATCAGAATCGATTAATACACACACGCAAACATGACCAAACATGCACATAATTTATAGTTTGGTCTATTAGAGCCGTTATGATAGTCAGAGGCTGAACTGACCAAAGGCTTCGAATCGGCGATGCCGGCTATTTAAAAATTCGTGAAAATTCCGATGTCCTGCATCCAGCCGAACGTATCAGAATCGATTAATACACACTCGCAAACATGACCAAACATGCACAGAATTCATAGTTTATCCTATTTGTGCCGTTATGGCAGTCAGAGTTTGAACTGACCAAAGGCTTCAAATCGACGATGCAAAAATTCTTGAAAATTCCGATGTCCTGCTATCCAGCCGAAAGTATCAGAATCGATTAATACGCACACGCAAACATGACCAAACATGCACATAATTGATAGTTTGGTGTATTCGAGCCGTTATGGTAGTCAGAGGTTGAACTGACCAAAGGTTTCAAATCGACGATGCAGGCTATGCAAAAATTCGTGAAAATTCCGATGTCCTGCAATCCAGCCGAACGTATCAGAATCGATTAATACACACGCGCAAACATGACCAAACATGCACATAATTCATAGATCGGTCTATTAGAGCCGGTTATGGCAGTCAGAGCTTGAACTGACCATCGCTTCAAATCGACGATGCCGGCTCTGCAAAAATTCGTGAAAATTCCGATGTCCTGCAATCCAGCCGAACGTATCAGAATCGATTAATACACACACGCAAACATGACCAAACACGCACATAATTCATAGATTGGTCTATTAGAGCCGTTATGGCAGTCAGAGGTTGAACTGACTATCGCTTCAAAACGACGCTGCCGGCTCTGCAAAAATTCGTGAAAATTCCGATGTCCTTCAATCTAGCCGAACATGACCAAACATGTACATAATTCATAGATTGGTCTTTTAGAGCCGTTATGGCAGTCAGAGGTTGAACTGACCATCGCTTCAAATCGACGATGCAGGCTATGCAAAAATTCGTGAAAATTCCGATGTTTTGCATCCAGCCGAACGTATCAGAATCGATTAATACACACAAGCAAACATGACCAAACCTGTACATAATTCATAGATTGGTCTATTAGAGCCGTTATGGCAGTCAGAGGTTGAACTGACCAAAGGCATCAAATCGACGATGCCGGCTACGCAAAAATTCGTGATAATTCCGATGTCTTGCATCCAGCCGAACGTATCAGAATCGATTAATACACACACGCAAACATGACCAAACATGCACATAATTCATAGATCGGTCTACCAGAGCCGTTATGGCAGTTAGAGGTTGAACTGACTATCGCTTCAAAACGACGCTGCCGGCTCTGCAAAAATTCTTGAAAATTCCGATGTCCTGCAATCCAGCCGAACGTATCAGAATCGATTAATACACACACGCAAACATGACCAAACATGCACAGAATTCATAGATTGGTCTATTAGAGCCGTTATGGCATTTAGAGGTTGAACTGACCAAAGGCTTCAAATCGACAATACGGGCTATGTAAAAATTCGTGAAAATTCCGATGTAATGCAATCCAGCCGAACGTATCAGAATCGATTAATACACACACGCAAACATGACCAAACATGCACATAATTCATAGTTTGGTCTATTAGAGCCGTTATGGTAGTCAAAGGCTGAACTGACCAAAGGCTTCGAATCGACGATGCCGGCTCTGCAAAAATTCTTGAAAATTCCGATGTCCTGCAATCCAGCCGAACGTATCAGAATCGATTAATACATACACGCAAACATGACCAAAGATGCACATAATTCATAGATCGGTCTACTAGAGCCGTTATGGCAGTTAGAGGTTGAACTGACCAAAGGCTTCAAATCGACAATACGGGCTATGTAAAAATTCGTGAAAATTCCGATGTAATGCAATCCAGCCGAACGTATCAGAATCGATTAATACACACACGCAAACATGACCAAACATGCACATAATTCATAGTTTGGTCTATTAGAGCAGTTATGGCAGTCAGAGGTTGAACTGACCAAAGGCTTCAAATCGACGATGCAAAAATTCTTGAAAATTCCGATGTCCTGCTATCCAGCCGAACGTATCAGAATCGATTAATACACACACGCAAACATGAGCAAACATGCACATAATTGATAGTTTGGTGTATTCGAGCCGTTATGGTAGTCAGAGGTTGAACTGACCAAAGGTTTCAAATCGACGATGCCGGCTATGCAAAAATTCGTGAAAATTCCGATGTCCTGCAATCCAGCCGAACGTATCAGAATCGATTAATACACACGCGCAAACATGACCAAACATGCACAAAATTCATAGATCGGTCTATTAGAGCCGTTATGGCAGTCAGAGGTTGAACTGACCATCGCTTCAAATCGACGATGCCGGCTCTGCAAAAATTCGTGAAAATTCCGATGTCCTGCAATCCAGCCGAACGTATCAGAATCGATTAATACACACACGCAAACATGACCAAACATGCACATAATTCATAGATTGGTCTATTAGAGCCGTTATGGCAGTCAGAGGTTGAACTGACCAAAGGCTTCAAATCGACAATACGGGCTATGTAAAAATTAGTGAAAATTCCGATGTAATGCAATCCAGTCGAACGTATCAGAATCGATTAATACACACACGCAAACATGACCAAACATGCACATAATTCATAGTTTGGTCTATTAGAGCCATAACGGCTCTAGTAGTCAGAGGCTGAACTGACCAGAGGGTTCCAATCGACGATGCCGGCTCTGCAAAAATTCTTGAAAATTCCGATGTCCTGCAATCCAGCCGAACGTATCAGAATCGATTAATACACACACGCAAACATGACCAAACATGCACAGAATTAGTAGATTGGTCTATTAGAGCCGTTATGGCTATGTAAAAATTAGTGAAAATTCCGATGTAATGCAATCCAGCCGAACGTATCAGAATCGATTAATACACACAAGCAAATATGACCAAACCTGTACATAATTCATAGATTGGTCTATTAGAGCCGTTATGGCAGTCAGAGGTTGAACTGATCAAAGGCTTCAAATCGACGATGCCGGCTATGCAAAAATTCGTGATAATTCCGATGTATTGCATCCAGCCGAACGTATCAGAATCGATTAATACACACGCAAACATGACCAAACATGCACATAATCCATAGATTGGTCTATTAGAGCCGTTATGGCAGTCAGAGGTTGAACTGACCAAAGGCTTCAAATCGACAATACGGGCTATGTAAAAATTCGTGAAAATTCCGATGTAATGCAATCCAGCCGAACGTATCAGAATCGATTAATACACACACGCAAACATGACCAAACATGCACATAATTCATAGTTTGGTCTATTAGAGCCGTTATGGCAGTCAGAGGTTGAACTGACCAAAGGCTTCAAATCGACGATGCAAAAATTCTTGAAAATTCCGATGTCCTGCTATCCAGCCGAACGTATCAGAATCGATTAATACACACACGCAAACATGACCAAACATGCACATAATTCATAGTTTGGTCTATTAGAGCCGTTATGGCAGTCAGAGGTTGAACTGACCAAAGGCTTCAAATCGACGATGCAAAAATTCGTGAAAATTACGATGTCCTGCTATCCAGCCGAACGTATCAGAATCGATTAATACACACACGCAAACATGAGCAAACATGCACATAATTGATAGTTTGGTGTATTCGAGCCGTTATGGTAGTCAGAGGTTGAACTGACCAAAGGTTTCAAATCGACGATGCCGGCTATGCAAAAATTCGTGAAAATTCCGATGTCCTGCAATCCAGCCGAACGTATCAGAATCGATTAATACACACGCGCAAATATGACCAAACATGCACATAATTCATAGATCGGTCTATTAGAGCCGTTATGGCAGTCAGAGGTTGAACTGACCATCGCTTCAAATCGACGATGCCGGCTCTGCAAAAATTCGTGAAAATTCCGATGTCCTGCAATCCAGCCGAACGTATCAGAATCGATTAATACACACACGCAAACATGACCAAACATGCACATAATTCATAGATTGGTCTATTAGAGCCGTTATGGCAGTCAGAGGTTGAACTGACCAAAGGCTTCAAATCGACAATACGGGCTATGTAAAAATTAGTGAAAATTCCGATGTAATGCAATCCAGTCGAACGTATCAGAATCGATTAATACACACACGCAAACATGACCAAACATGCACATAATTCATAGTTTGGTCTATTAGAGCCGTTATGGTAGTCAGAGGCTGAACTGACCAGAGGCTTCGCATCGACGATGCCGGCTCTGCAAAAATTCTTGAAAATTCCGATGTCCTGCAATCCAGCCGAACGTATCAGAATCGATTAATACACACACGCAAACATGACCAAACATGCACAGAATTAGTAGATTGGTCTATTAGAGCCGTTATGGCATTTAGAGGTTGAACTGACCAAGGGCTTCAAATCGACGTTGCCGGCTCTGCAAAAATTCGTGAAAATTCCGATATCCTGCAATCCAGCCGAACGTATCAGAATCGATTAATACATACACGCAAACATGACCAAAGATGCACATAATTCATAGATCGGTCTACAAGAGCCGTTATGGCAGTTAGAGGTTGAACTGACTATCGCTTCAAAACGACGCTGCCGGCTCTGCAAAAATTCGTGAAAATTCCTATGTCCTGCTATCTAGCCGAACATGACCAAACATGTACATGATTCATAGATTGGTCTATTAGAGCCTTTATGGCAGTCAGAGGTTGAACTGACCATCGCTTCAAATCGACGATGCAGGCTATGCAAAAATTCGTGAAAATTCCGATGTTTTGCATCCAGCCGAACGTATCAGAATCGATTAATACACACAAGCAAATATGACCAAACCTGTACATAATTCATAGATTGGTCTATTAGAGCCGTTATGGCAGTCAGAGGTTGAACTGATCAAAGGCTTCAAATCGACGATGCCGGCTATGCAAAAATTCGTGATAATTCCGATGTATTGCATCCAGCCGAACGTATCAGAATCGATTAATACACACGCAAACATGACCAAACATGCACATAATCCATAGATTGGTCTATTAGAGCCGTTATGGCAGTCAGAGGTTGAACTGACCAAAGGCTTCAAATCGACAATACGGGCTATGTAAAAATTCGTGAAAATTCCGATGTAATGCAATCCAGCCGAACGTATCAGAATCGATTAATACACACACGCAAACATGACCAAACATGCACATAATCCATAGATTGGTCTATTAGAGCCGTTATGGCAGTCAGAGGTTGAACTGACCAAAGGCTTCAAATCGACAATACGGGCTATGTAAAAATTCGTGAAAATTCCGATGTAATGCAATCCAGCCGAAAGTATCAGAATCGATTAATACACACAAGCAAATATGACCAAACCTGTACATAATTCATAGATTGGTCTATTAGAGCCGTTATGGCAGTCAGAGGTTGAACTGATCAAAGGCTTCAAATCGACGATGCCGGCTATGCAAAAATTCGTGATAATTCCGATGTATTGCATCCAGCCGAACGTATCAGAATCGATTAATACACACGCAAACATGACCAAACATGCACATAATCCATAGATTGGTCTATTAGAGCCGTTATGGCAGTCAGAGGTTGAACTGACCAAAGGCTTCAAATCGACAATACGGGCTATGTAAAAATTCGTGAAAATTCCGATGTAATGCAATCCAGCCGAACGTATCAGAATCGATTAATACACACACGCAAACATGACCAAACATGCACATAATTCATAGATTGGTCTATTAGAGCCGTTATGGCAGTCAGAGGTTGAACTGACCAAAGGCATCAAATCGACGATGCCGGCTATGCAAAAATTCGTGATAATTCCGATGTCTTGCATCCAGCCGAACGTATCAGAATCGATTAATACACACACGCAAACATGACCAAACATGCACAGAATTCATATTTTATCCTATTTGTGCCGTTATGGCAGTCAGAGGTTGAACTGACCAAAGGCTTCAAATCGACGATGCAAAAATTCTTGAAAATTCCGATATCCTGCAATCCAGCCGAACGTATCAGAATCGATTAATACATACACGCAAACATGACCAAAGATGCACATAATTCATAGATCGGTCTACCAGAGCCGTTATGGCAGTTAGAGGTTGAACTGACTATCGCTTCAAAACGACGCTGCCGGCTCTGCAAAAATTCGTGAAAATTCCGATGTCCTTCAATCTAGCAGAACATTACCAAACATGTACATAATTCATAGATTGGTCTATTAGAGCCGTTATGGCAGTCAGAGGTTGAACTGACCATCGCTTCAAATCGACGATGCCGGCTCTGCAAAAATTCTTGAAAATTCCGATGTCCTGCAATCCAGCCGAACGTATCAGAATCGATTAATACACACACGCAAACATGACCAAACATGCACAGAATTCATAGATTGGTCTATTAGAGCCGTTATGGCATTTAGAGGTTGAACTGACCATCGCTTCAAATCGACGTTGCCGGCTCTGCAAAAATTCGTGAAAATTCCGATATCCTGCAATCCAGCCGAACGTATCAGAATCGATTAATACATACACGCAAACATGACCAAAGATGCACATAATTCATAGATCGGTCTACTAGAGCCGTTATGGCAGTTAGAGGTTGAACTGACCAAAGGCTTCAAATCGACAATACGGGCTATGTAAAAATTCGTGAAAATTCCGATGTAATGCAATCCAGCCGAACGTATCAGAATCGATTAATACACACACGCAAACATGACCAAACATGCACATAATTCATAGTTTGGTCTATTAGAGCCGTTATGGCAGTCAGAGGTTGAACTGACCAAAGGCTTCAAATCGACGATGCAAAAATTCTTGAAAATTCCGATGTCCTGCTATCCAGCCGAACGTATCAGAATCGATTAATACACACACGCAAACATGACCAAACATGCACATAATTGATAGTTTGGTGTATTCGAGCCGTTATGGTAGTCAGAGGTTGAACTGACCAAAGGTTTCAAATCGACGATGCCGGCTATGCAAAAATTCGTGAAAATTCCGATGTCCTGCAATCCAGCCGAACGTATCAGAATCGATTAATACACACGCGCAAACATGACCAAACATGCACATAATTCATAGATCGGTCTATTAGAGCCGTTATGGCAGTCAGAGGTTGAACTGACCATCGCTTCAAATCGACGATGCCGGCTCTGCAAAAATTCGTGAAAATTCCGATGTCCTGCAATCCAGCCGAACGTATCAGAATCGATTAATACACACACGCAAACATGACCAAACATGCACATAATTCATAGATTGGTCTATTAGAGCCGTTATGGCAGTCAGAGGTTGAACTGACCAAAGGCTTCAAATCGACAATACGGGCTATGTAAAAATTCGTGAAAATTCCGATGTAATGCAATCCAGCCGAACGTATCAGAATCGATTAATACACACACGCAAACATGACCAAACATGCACATAATTCATAGTTTGGTCTATTAGAGCCGTTATGGTAGTCAAAGGCTGAACTGACCAAAGGCTTCAAATCGACAATGCCGGCTTTGCAAATATTCTTGAAAATTCCGATGTCCTGCAATCCAGCCGAACGTATCAGAATCGATTAATACACACACGCAAACATGACCAAACATGCACAGAATTCATAGATTGGTCTATTAGAGCCGTTATGGCAGTTAGAGGTTGAACTGACCAAAGGCTTCAAATCGACAATACGGGCTATGTAAAAATTCGTGAAAATTCCGATGTAATGCAATCCAGCCGAACGTATCAGAATCGATTAATACACACACGCAAACATGACCAAACATGCACATAATTCATAGTTTGGTCTATTAGAGAAGTTATGGCAGTCAGAGGTTGAACTGACCAAAGGCTTCAAATCGACGATGCAAAAATTCGTGAAAATTCCGATGTCCTGCAATCCAGCCGAACGTATCAGAATCGATTAATACACACACGCAAACATGACCAAACATGCACATAATTCATAGATCGGTCTATTAGAGCCGTTATGGCAGTCAGAGGTTGAACTGACCATCGCTTCAAATCGACGATGCCGGCTCTGCAAAAATTCGTGAAAATTCCGATGTCCTGCAATCCAGCCGAACGTATCAGAATCGATTAATACACACACGCAAACATGACCAAACATGCACATAATTCATAGATTGGTCTATTAGAGCCGTTATGGCAGTCAGAGGTTGAACTGACCAAAGGCTTCAAATCGACAATACGGGCTATGTAAAAATTAGTGAAAATTCCGATGTAATGCAATCCAGTCGAACGTATCAGAATCGATTAATACACACACGCAAACATGACCAAACATGCACATAATTCATAGTTTGGTCTATTAGAGCCGTTATGGTAGTCAGAGGCTGAACTGACCAGAGGCTTCGCATCGACGATGCCGGCTCTGCAAAAATTCTTGAAAATTCCGATGTCCTGCAATCCAGCCGAACGTATCAGAATCGATTAATACACACACGCAAACATGACCAAACATGCACAGAATTAGTAGATTGGTCTACTAGAGCCGTTATGGCATTTAGAGGTTGAACTGACCATCGCTTCAAATCGACGTTGCCGGCTCTGCAAAAATTCGTGAAAATTCCGATATCCTGCAATCCAGCCGAACGTATCAGAATCGATTAATACATACACGCAAACATGACCAAAGATGCACATAATTCATAGATCGGTCTCCTAGAGCCGTTATGGCAGTTAGAGGTTGAACTGACTATCGCTTCAAAACGACGCTGCCGGCTCTGCAAAAATTCGTGAAAATTCCTATGTCCTGCTATCTAGCCGAACATGACCAAACATGTACATAATTCATAGATTGGTCTATTAGAGCCTTTATGGCAGTCAGAGGTTGAACTGACCATCGCTTCAAATCGACGATGCAGGCTATGCAAAAATTCGTGAAAATTCCGATGTTTTGCATCCAGCCGAACGTATCAGAATCGATTAATACACACAAGCAAATATGACCAAACCTGTACATAATTCATAGATTGGTCTATTAGAGCCGTTATGGCAGTCAGAGGTTGAACTGATCAAAGGCTTCAAATCGACGATGCCGGCTATGCAAAAATTCGTGATAATTCCGATGTATTGCATCCAGCCGAACGTATCAGAATCGATTAATACACACGCAAACATGACCAAACATGCACATAATCCATAGATTGGTCTATTAGAGCCGTTATGGCAGTCAGAGGTTGAACTGACCAAAGGCTTCAAATCGACAATACGGGCTATGTAAAAATTCGTGAAAACTCCGATGTAATGCAATCCAGCCGAACGTATCAGAATCGATTAATACACACACGCAAACATGACCAAACATGCACATAATTCATAGTTTGGTCTATTAGAGCCGTTATGGCAGTCAGAGGTTGAACTGACCAAAGGCTTCAAATCGACGATGCAAAAATTCTTGAAAATTCCGATGTCCTGCTATCCAGCCGAACGTATCAGAATCGATTAATACACACACGCAAACATGACCAAACATGCACATAATTGATAGTTTGGTGTATTCGAGCCGTTATGGTAGTCAGAGGTTGAACTGACCAAAGGTTTCAAATCGACGATGCCGGCTATGCAAAAATTCGTGAAAATTCCGATGTCCTGCAATCCAGCCGAACGTATCAGAATCGATTAATACATACACGCAAACATGACCAAAGATGCACATAATTCATAGATCGGTCTACTAGAGCCGTTATGGCAGTTAGAGGTTGAACTGACCAAAGGCTTCAAATCGACAATACGGGCTATGTAAAAATTCGTGAAAATTCCGATGTAATGCAATCCAGCCGAACGTATCAGAATCGATTAATACACACACGCAAACATGACCAAACATGCACATAATTCATAGTTTGGTCTATTAGAGCCGTTATGGCAGTCAGAGGTTGAACTGACCAAAGGCTTCAAATCGACGATGCAAAAATTCTTGAAAATTCCGATGTCCTGCTATCCAGCCGAACGTATCAGAATCGATTAATACACACACGCAAACATGACCAAACATGCACATAATTGATAGTTTGGTGTATTCGAGCCGTTATGGTAGTCAGAGGTTGAACTGACCAAAGGTTTCAAATCGACGATGCCGGCTATGCAAAAATTCGTGAAAATTCCGATGTCCTGCAATCCAGCCGAACGTATCAGAATCGATTAATACACACGCGCAAACATGACCAAACATGCACATAATTCATAGATTGGTCTATTAGAGCCGTTATGGCAGTCAGAGGTTGAACTGACCATCGCTTCAAATCGACGATGCCGGCTCTGCAAAAATTCGTGAAAATTCCGATGTCCTGCAATCCAGCCGAACGTATCAGAATCGATTAATACACACACGCAAACATGACCAAACATGCACATAATTCATAGATTGGTCTATTAGAGCCGTTATGGCAGTCAGAGGTTGAACTGACCAAAGGCTTCAAATCGACAATACGGGCTATGTAAAAATTCGTGAAAATTCCGATGCAATGCAATCCAGCCGAACGTATCAGAATCGATTAATACACACACGCAAACATGACCAAACATGCACATAATTCATAGTTTGGTCTATTAGAGCCGTTATGGTAGTCAAAGGCTGAACTGACCAAAGGCTTCGAATCGACGATGCCGGCTCTGCAAAAATTCTTGAAAATTCCGATGTCCTGCAATCCAGCCGAACGTATCAGAATCGATTAATACACACACGCAAACATGACCAAACATGCACAGAATTCATAGATTGGTCTATTAGAGCCGTTATGGCAGTTAGAGGTTGAACTGACCAAAGGCTTCAAATCGACAATACGGGCTATGTAAAAATTCGTGAAAATTCCGATGTAATGCAATCCAGCCGAACGTATCAGAATCGATTAATACACACACGCAAACATGACCAAACATGCACACAGTTCATAGTTTGGTCTATTAGAGCAGTTATGGCAGTCAGAGGTTGAACTGACCAAAGGCTTCAAATCGACGATGCAAAAATTCGTGAAAATTCCGATGTCCTGCAATCCAGCCGAACGTATCAGAATCGATTAATACACACGCGCAAACATGACCAAACATGCACATAATTCATAGATCGGTCTATTAGAGCCGTTATGGCAGTCAGAGGTTGAACTGACCATCGCTTCAAATCGACGATGCCGGCTCTGCAAAAATTCGTGAAAATTCCGATGTCCTGCAATCCAGCCGAACGTATCAGAATCGATTAATACACACACGCAAACATGACCAAACATGCACATAATTCATAGATTGGTCTATTAGAGCCGATATGGCAGTCAGAGGTTGAACTGACCAAAGGCTTCAAATCGACAATACGGGCTATGTAAAAATTAGTGAAAATTCCGATGTAATGCAATCCAGTCGAACGTATCAGAATCGATTAATACACACACGCAAACATGACCAAACATGCACATAATTCATAGTTTGGTCTATTAGAGCCGTTATGGTAGTCAGAGGCTGAACTGACCAGAGGCTTCGCATCGACGATGCCGGCTCTGCAAAAATTCTTGAAAATTCCGATGTCCTGCAATCCAGCCGAACGTATCAGAATCGATTAATACACACACGCAAACATGACCAAACATGCACAGAATTAGTAGATTGGTCTACTAGAGCCGTTATGGCATTTAGAGGTTGAACTGACCATCGCTTCAAATCGACGTTGCCGGCTCTGCAAAAATTCGTGAAAATTCCGATATCCTGCAATCCAGCCGAACGTATCAGAATCGATTAATACATACACGCAAACATGACCAAAGATGCACATAATTCATAGATCGGTCTACTAGAGCCGTTATGGCAGTTAGAGGTTGAACTGACTATCGCTTCAAAACGACGCTGCCGGCTCTGCAAAAATTCGTGAAAATTCCTATGTCCTGCTATCTAGCCGAACATGACCAAACATGTACATAATTCATAGATTGGTCTATTAGAGCCTTTATGGCAGTCAGAGGTTGAACTGACCATCGCTTCAAATCGACGATGCAGGCTATGCAAAAATTCGTGAAAATTCCGATGTTTTGCATCCAGCCGAACGTATCAGAATCGATTAATACACACAAGCAAATATGACCAAACCTGTACATAATTCATAGATTGGTCTATTAGAGCCGTTATGGCAGTCAGAGGTTGAACTGATCAAAGGCTTCAAATCGACGATGCCGGCTATGCAAAAATTCGTGATAATTCCGATGTATTGCATCCAGCCGAACGTATCAGAATCGATTAATACACACGCAAACATGACCAAACATGCACATAATCATAGATTGGTCTATTAGAGCCGTTATGGTAGTCAGAGGTTGAACTGACCAAAGGCTTCAAATCGACGATGCCGGCTATGCAAGAATTCGTGATAATTCCGATGTATTGCATCCAGCCGAACGTATAAGAATCGATTAATACACACGCAAACATGACCAAACATGCACATAATTCATAGATTGGTCTATTAGAGCCGTTATGGCAGTCAGAGGTTGAACTGACCAAAGGCTTCAAATCGACAATACCGGCTATGTAAAAATTCGTGAAAATTCCGATGTCCTGCAATCCAGCCGAACGTATCAGAATCGATTAATACACACACGCAAACATGACCAAACATGCACAGAATTCATATTTTATCCTATTTGTGCCGTTATGGCAGTCGGAGGTTGAACTGACCAAAGGCTTCAAATCGACGATGCAAAAATTCTTGAAAATTCCGATGTCCTGCTATCCAGCCGAACGTATCAGAATCGATTAATACACACACGCAAACATGACCAAACATGCACATAATTGATAGTTTGGTGTATTCGAGCCGTTATGGTAGTCAGAGGTTGAACTGACCAAAGGTTTCAAATCGACGATGCCGGCTATGCAAAAATTCGTGAAAATTCCGATGTCCTGCAATCCAGCCGAACGTATCAGAATCGACTAATACACACGCGCAAACATGATCAAACATGCACATAATTCATAGATCGGTCTATTAGAGCCGTTATGGCAGTCAGAGGTTGAACTGACCATCGCTTCAAATCGACGATGCCGGCTCTGCAAAAATTCGTGAAAATTCCGATGTCCTGCAATCCAGCCGAACGTATCAGAATCGATTAATACACACACGCACACATGACCAAACATGCACATAATTCATAGATTGGTCTATTAGAGCCGTTATGGCAGTCAGAGGTTGAACTGACCAAAGGCTTCAAATCGACAATACGGGCTATGTAAAAATTCGTGAAAATTCCGATGTAATGCAATCCAGCCGAACGTATCAGAATCGATTAATACACACACGCAAACATGACCAAACATGCACATAATTCATAGTTTGGTCTATTAGAGCCGTTATGGTAGTCAGAGGCTGAACTGACCAAAGGCTTCGAATCGACGATGCCGGCTCTGCAAAAATTCTTGAAAATTCCGATGTCCTGCAATCCAGCCGAACGTATCAGAATCGATTAATACATACACGCAAACATGACCAAAGATGCACATAATTCATAGATCGGTCTATTAGAGCCGTTATGGCAGTTAGAGGTTGAACTGACTATCGCTTCAAAACGACGCTGCCGGCTCTGCAAAAATTCGTGAAAATTCCGATGTCCTGCAATCTAGCCGAACATGACCAAACATGTACGTAATTCATAGATTGGTCTATTAGAGCCGTTATGGCAGTCAGCGGTTGAACTGACCATCGCTTCAAATCGACGATGCAGGCTATGCGAAAATTCGTGAAAATTCCGATGTCTTGCATCCAGCCGAACGTATCAGAATCGATTAATACACACAAGCAAACATGACCAAACCTGTACATAATTCATAGATTGGTCTATTAGAGCCGTTATGGCAGTCAGAGGTTGAACTGACCAAAGGCTTCAAATCGACGATGCCGGCTATGCAAAAATTCGTGATAATTCCGATGTATTGCATCAAGCCGAACGTATCAGAATCGATTAATACACACGCAAACATGACCAAACATGCACATAATTCATAGATTGGTCTATTAGAGCCGTTATGGCAGTCAGAGATTGAACTAACCAAAGGCTTCAAATCGACAATACCGGCTATGTAAAAATTCGTGAAAATTCCGATGTCCTGCAATCCAGCCGAACGTATCAGAATCGATTAATACACACACGCAAACATGACCAAACATGCACAGAATTCATATTTTATCCTATTTGTGCCGTTATGGCAGTCAGAGGTTGAACTGACCAAAGGCTTCAAATCGACGATGCAAAAATTCTTGAAAATTCCGATGTCCTGCTATCCAGCCGAACGTATCAGAATCGATTAATACACACACGCAAACATGACCAAACATGCACATAATTGATAGGTTGGTGTATTCGAGCCGTTATGGTAGTCAGAGGTTGAACTGACCAAAGGTTTCAAATCGGCGATGCCGGCTATGCAAAAATTCGTGAAAATTCCGATGTCCTGCAATCCAGCCGAACGTATCAGAATCGATTAACACACACACGCAAACATGATCAAACATGCATATAATTCATAGTTTGGTCTATTAGAGCCGTTATGGCAGTCAGAGGTTGAACTGACCAAAGGCTTCAAATCGACGATGCAAAAATTCTTGAAAATTCCGATGTCCTGCTATCCAGCCGAACGTATCAGAATCGATTAATACACACACGCAAACATGACCAAACATGCACATAATTGATAGTTTGGTGTATTCGAGCCGTTACGGTAGTCAGAGGTTGAACTGACCAAAGGTTTCAAATCGACGATGCCGGCTATGCAAAAATTCGTGAAAATTCCGATGTCCTGCAATCCAGCCGAACGTATCAGAATCGATTAATACACACACGCACACATGACCAAACATGCACATAATTCATAGATTGGTCTATTAGAGCCGTTATGGCAGTCAGAGGCTGAACTGACCAAAGGCTTCGAATCGACGATGCCGGCTCTGCAAAAATTCTTGAAAATTCCGATGTCCTGCTATCCAGCCGAACGTATCAGAATCGATTAATACACACACGCAAACATGACCAAACATGCACAGAATTCATAGATTGGTCTATTAAAGCCGTTATGGCATTTAGAGGTTGAACTGACCATCGCTTCAAATCGACGATGCCGGCTCTGCAAAAATTCGTGAAAATTCCGATATCCTGCAATCCAGCCGAACGTATCAGAATCGATTAATACATACACGCAAACATGACCAAAGATGCACATAATTCATAGATCGGTCTATTAGAGCCGTTATGGCAGTTAGAGGTTGAACTGACTATCGCTTCAAAACGACGCTGCCGGCTCTGCAAAAATTCGTGAAAATTCCGATGTCCTGCAATCTAGCCGAACATGACCAAACATGTACATAATTCATAGATTGGTCTATTAGAGCCGTTATGGCAGTCAGAGGTTGAACTGACCATCGCTTCAAATCGACGATGCGGGCTATGCGAAAATTCGTGAAAATTCCGATGTCTTGCATCCAGCCGAACGTATCAGAATCGATTAATACACACAAGCAAACATGACCAAACCTGTACATAATTCATAGATTGGTCTATTAGAGCCGTTATGGCAGTCAGAGGTTGAACTGACCAAAGGCTTCAAATCGACGATGCCGGCTATGCAAAAATTCGTGATAATTCCGATGTATTGCATCCAGCCGGACGTATCAGAATCGATTAATACACACGCAAACATGACCAAACATGCACATAATTCATAGATTGGTCTATTAGAGCCGTTATGGCAGTCAGAGATTGAACTAACCAAAGGCTTCAAATCGACAATACCGGCTATGTAAAAATTCGTGAAAATTCCGATGTCCTGCAATCCAGCCGAACGTATCAGAATCGATTAATACACACACGCAAACATGACCAAACATGCACAGAATTCATATTTTATCCTATTTGTGCCGTTATGGCAGTCGGAGGTTGAACTGACCAAAGGCTTCAAATCGACGATGCAAAAATTCTTGAAAATTCCGATGTCCTGCTATCCAGCCGAACGTATCAGAATCGATTAATACACACACGCAAACATGACCAAACATGCACATAATTGATAGTTTGGTGTATTCGAGCCGTTATGGTAGTCAGAGGTTGAACTGACCAAAGGTTTCAAATCGACGATGCCGGCTATGCAAAAATTCGTGAAAATTCCGATGTCCTGCAATCCAGCCGAACGTATCAGAATCGATTAATACACACGCGCAAACATGATCAAACATGCACATAATTCATAGATCGGTCTATTAGAGCCGTTATGGCAGTCAGAGGTTGAACTGACCATCGCTTCAAATCGACGATGCCGGCTCTGCAAAAATTCGTGAAAATTCCGATGTCCTGCAATCCAGCCGAACGTATCAGAATCGATTAATACACACACGCACACATGACCAAACATGCACATAATTCATAGATTGGTCTATTAGAGCCGTTATGGCAGTCAGAGGTTGAACTGACCAAAGGCTTCAAATCGACAATACGGGCTATGTAAAAATTCGTGAAAATTCCGATGTAATGCAATCCAGCCGAACGTATCAGAATCGATTAATACACACACGCAAACATGACCAAACATGCACATAATTCATAGTTTGGTCTATTAGAGCCGTTATGGTAGTCAGAGGCTGAACTGACCAAAGGCTTCGAATCGACGATGCCGGCTCTGCAAAAATTCTTGAAAATTCCGATGTCCTGCAATCCAGCCGAACGTATCAGAATCGATTAATACATACACGCAAACATGACCAAAGATGCACATAATTCATAGATCGGTCTATTAGAGCCGTTATGGCAGTTAGAGGTTGAACTGACTATCGCTTCAAAACGACGCTGCCGGCTCTGCAAAAATTCGTGAAAATTCCGATGTCCTGCAATCTAGCCGAACATGACCAAACATGTACATAATTCATAGATTGGTCTATTAGAGCCGTTATGGCAGTCAGAGGTTGAACTGACCATCGCTTCAAATCGACGATGCAGGCTATGCGAAAATTCGTGAAAATTCCGATGTCTTGCATCCAGCCGAACGTATCAGAATCGATTAATACACACAAGCAAACATGACCAAACCTGTACATAATTCATAGATTGGTCTATTAGAGCCGTTATGGCAGTCAGAGGTTGAACTGACCAAAGGCTTCAAATCGACGATGCCGGCTATGCAAAAATTCGTGATAATTCCGATGTATTGCATCCAGCCGGACGTATCAGAATCGATTAATACACACGCAAACATGACCAAACATGCACATAATTCATAGATTGGTGTATTAGAGCCGTTATGGCAGTCAGAGATTGAACTAACAAAAGGCTTCAAATCGACGATACCGGCTATGCAAAAATTCGTGAAAATTCCGATGTCCTGCAATCCAGCCGAACGTATCAGAATCGATTAATACACACACGCAAACATGACCAAACATGCACAGAATTCATATTTTATCCTATTTGTGCCGTTATGGCAGTCGGAGGTTGAACTGACCAAAGGCTTCAAATCGACGATGCAAAAATTCTTGAAAATTCCGATGTCCTGCTATCCAGCCGAACGTATCAGAATCGATTAATACACACACGCAAACATGACCAAACATGCACATAATTGATAGTTTGGTGTATTCGAGCCGTTATGGTAGTCAGAGGTTGAACTGACCAAAGGTTTCAAATCGACGATGCCGGCTATGCAAAAATTCGTGAAAATTCCGATGTCCTGCAATCCAGCCGAACGTATCAGAATCGATTAATACACACGCGCAAACATGATCAAACATGCACATAATTCATAGATCGGTCTATTAGAGCCGTTATGGCAGTCAGAGGTTGAACTGACCATCGCTTCAAATCGACGATGCCGGCTCTGCAAAAATTCGTGAAAATTCCGATGTCCTGCAATCCAGCCGAACGTATCAGAATCGATTAATACACACACGCACACATGACCAAACATGCACATAATTCATAGATTGGTCTATTAGAGCCGTTATGGCAGTCAGAGGTTGAACTGACCAAAGGCTTCAAATCGACAATACGGGCTATGTAAAAATTCGTGAAAATTCCGATGTAATGCAATCCAGCCGAACGTATCAGAATCGATTAATACACACACGCAAACATGACCAAACATGCACATAATTCATAGTTTGGTCTATTAGAGCCGTTATGGTAGTCAGAGGCTGAACTGACCAAAGGCTTCGAATCGACGATGCCGGCTCTGCAAAAATTCTTGAAAATTCCGATGTCCTGCAATCCAGCCGAACGTATCAGAATCGATTAATACATACACGCAAACATGACCAAAGATGCACATAATTCATAGATCGGTCTATTAGAGCCGTTATGGCAGTTAGAGGTTGAACTGACTATCGCTTCAAAACGACGCTGCCGGCTCTGCAAAAATTCGTGAAAATTCCGATGTCCTGCAATCTAGCCGAACATGACCAAACATGTACGTAATTCATAGATTGGTCTATTAGAGCCGTTATGGCAGTCAGAGGTTGAACTGACCATCGCTTCAAATCGACGATGCAGGCTATGCGAAAATTCGTGAAAATTCCGATGTCTTGCATCCAGCCGAACGTATCAGAATCGATTAATACACACAAGCAAACATGACCAAACCTGTACATAATTCATAGATTGGTCTATTAGAGCCGTTATGGCAGTCAGAGGTTGAACTGACCAAAGGCTTCAAATCGACGATGCCGGCTATGCAAAAATTCGTGATAATTCCGATGTATTGCATCAAGCCGAACGTATCAGAATCGATTAATACACACGCAAACATGACCAAACATGCACATAATTCATAGATTGGTCTATTAGAGCCGTTATGGCAGTCAGAGATTGAACTAACCAAAGGCTTCAAATCGACAATACCGGCTATGTAAAAATTCGTGAAAATTCCGATGTCCTGCAATCCAGCCGAACGTATCAGAATCGATTAATACACACACGCAAACATGACCAAACATGCACAGAATTCATATTTTATCCTATTTGTGCCGTTATGGCAGTCAGAGGTTGAACTGACCAAAGGCTTCAAATCGACGATGCAAAAATTCTTGAAAATTCCGATGTCCTGCTATCCAGCCGAACGTATCAGAATCGATTAATACACACACGCAAACATGACCAAACATGCACATAATTGATAGGTTGGTGTATTCGAGCCGTTATGGTAGTCAGAGGTTGAACTGACCAAAGGTTTCAAATCGACGATGCCGGCTATGCAAAAATTCGTGAAAATTCCGATGTCCTGCAATCCAGCCGAACGTATCAGAATCGATTAATACACACACGCAAACATGATCAAACATGCATATAATTCATAGATCGGTCTATTAGAGCCGTTATGGCAGTAAGAGGTTGAACTGACCAAAGGCTTCAAATCGACGATGCAAAAATTCTTGAAAATTCCGATGTCCTGCTATCCAGCCGAACGTATCAGAATCGATTAATACACACACGCAAACATGACCAAACATGCACATAATTGATAGTTTGGTGTATTCGAGCCGTTACGGTAGTCAGAGGTTGAACTGACCAAAGGTTTCAAATCGACGATGCCGGCTATGCAAAAATTCGTGAAAATTCCGATGTCCTGCAATCCAGCCGAACGTATCAGAATCGATTAATACACACACGCACACATGACCAAACATGCACATAATTCATAGATTGGTCTATTAGAGCCGTTATGGCAGTCAGAGGCTGAACTGACCAAAGGCTTCGAATCGACGATGCCGGCTCTGCAAAAATTCTTGAAAATTCCGATGTCCTGCTATCCAGCCGAACGTATCAGAATCGATTAATACACACACGCAAACATGACCAAACATGCACAGAATTCATAGATCGGTCTATTAGAGCCGTTATGGCAGTCAGAGGTTGAACTGACCATCGCTTCAAATCGACGATGCCGGCTATGCGAAAATTCGTGAAAATTCCGATGTCCTGCAATCCAGCCGAATGTATCAGAATCGATTAATAAACACACGCAAACATGACCAAACATGCACATAATTCATAGATTGGTCTATTAGGTCCGTTATGGCAGTCAGAGGTTGAACTGACCAAAGGCTTCAAATCGACAATACGGGCTATGTAAAAATTCGTGAAAATTCCGATGTAATGCAATCCAGCCGAACGTATCAGAATCGATTAATACACACACGCAAACATGACCAAACATGCACATAATTCATAGTTTGGTCTATTAGAGCCGTTATGGTAGTCAGAGGCTGAACTGACCAAAGGCTTCTAATCGACGATGCCGGCTCTGCAAAAATTCTTGAAAATTCCGATGTCCTGCAATCCAGCCGAACGTATCAGAATCGATTAATACACACACGCAAACATGACCGAACATGCACAGAATTCATAGATTGGTCTATTAGAGCCGTTATGGCATTTAGAGGTTGAACTGACCATCGCTTCAAATCGACGATGCCGGCTCTGCAAAAATTCGTGAAAATTCCGATATCCTGCAATCCAGCCGAACGTATCAGAATCGATTAATACATACACGCAAACATGACCAAAGATGCACATAATTCATAGATCGGGCTATTAGAGCCGTTATGGCAGTTAGAGGTTGAACTGACTATCGCTTCAGAACGACGCTGCCGGCTCTGCAAAAATTCGTGAAAATTCCGATGTCCTGCAATCTAGCCGAACATGACCAAACATGTACATAATTCATAGATTGGTCTATTAGAGCCGTTATGGCAGTCAGAGGTTGAACTGACCATCGCTTCAAATCGACGATGCAGGCTATGCGAAAATTCGTGAAAATTCCGATGTCTTGCATCCAGCCGAACGTATCAGAATCGATTAATACACACAAGCAAACATGACCAAACCTGTACATAATTCATAGATTGGTCTATTAGAGCCGTTATGGCAGTCAGAGGTTGAACTGACCAAAGGCTTCAAATCGACGATGCCGGCTATGCAAAAATTCGTGATAATTCCGATGTATTGCATCCAGCCGGACGTATCAGAATCGATTAATACACACGCAAACATGACCAAACCTGCACATAATTCATAGATTGGTCTATTAGAGCCGTTATGGCAGTCAGAGATTGAACTGACCAAAGGCTTCAAATCGACAATACCGGCTATGTAAAAATTCGTGAAAATTCCGATGTCCTGCAATCCAGCCGAACGTATCAGAATCGATTAATACACACACGCAAACATGACCAAACATGCACAGAATTCATATTTTATCCTATTTGTGCCGTTATGGCAGTCAGAGGTTGAACTGACCAAAGGCTTCAAATCGACGATGCAAAAATTCTTGCAAAAATTCGTGAAAATTCCGATGTCCTGCTATCCAGCCGAACGTATCAGAATCGATTAATACGCACACGCAAACATGACCAAACATGCACATAATTGATAGTTTGGTGCATTCGAGCCGTTATGGTAGTCAGAGGTTGAACTGACCAAAGGTTTCAAATCGACGATGCCGGCTATGGAAAAATTCGTGAAAATTCCGATGTCCTGCAATCCAGCCGAACGTATCAGAATCGATTAATACACACGCGCAAACATGACCAAACATGCACATAATTCATAGATCGGTCTATTAGAGCCGTTATGGCAGTCAGAGGTTGAACTGACCATCGCTTCAAATCGACGATGCCGGCTCTGCAAAAATTCGTGAAAATTCCGATGTCCTGCAATCCAGCCGAACGTATCAGAATCGATTAATACACACACGCAAACATGACCAAACATGCACATAATTCATAGATTGGTCTATTAGAGCCGTTATGGCATTTAGAGGTTGAACTGACCATCGCTTCAAATCGACGATGCCGGCTCTGCAAAAATTCGTGAAAATTCCGATGTCCTGCAATCCAGCCAAACGTATCAGAATCGATTAATACACACACGCAAACATGACCAAACATGCACATAATTGATAGGTTGGTGTATTCGAGCCGTTATGGTAGTCAGAGTTTGAACTGACCAAAATTTTCAAATCGGCGATGCCGGCTATGCAAAAATTCGTGAAAATTCCGATGTCCTGCAATCCAGCCGAACGTATCAGAATCGATTAATACACAACCGTAAACATGATCAAACATGCATATAATTCATAGATCGGTCTATTAGAGCCGTTATGGCAGTCAGAGGTTGAACTGACCATCGCTTCAAATCGACGATGCCGGCTCTGCAAAAATTCGTGAAAATTCCGATGTCCTGCAATCCAGCCGAACGTATCAGAATCGATTAATACGCACACGCAAACATGACCAAACATGCACATAATTGATAGTTTGGTGCATTCGAGCCGTTATGGTAGTCAGAGGTTGTACTGACCAAAGCCTTCAAATCGACAATTCCGGCTATGTAAAAATTCGTGAAAATTCCGATGTCCTGCAATCCAGCCGAACGTATCAGAATTGATTAATACACACACGCAAACATGACCAAACATGCACATAATTTATAGTTTGGTCTATTAGAGCCGTTATGATAGTCAGAGGCTGAACTGACCAAAGGCTTTGAATCGGCGATGCCGGCTATTTAAAAATTCGTGAAAATTCCGATGTCCTACTATCCAGCCGAACGTATCAAAATCGATTAATACACACACGCAAACATGACCAAACATGCACAGAATTCATAGTTTATCCTATTTGTGCCGTTATTGCAGTCAGAGGTTGAACTGACCAAAGGCTTCAAATCGACGATGCAAAAATTCTTGAAAATTCCGATGTCCTGCTATCCAGCCGAACGTATCAGAATCGATTAATACGCACACGCAAACATGACCAAACATGCACATAATTGATAGTTTGGTGCATTCGAGCCGTTATGGTAGTCAGAGGTTGAACTGACCAAAGGTTTCAAATCGACGATGCCGGCTATGCAAAAATTCGTGAAAATTCCGATGTCCTGCAATCCAGCCGAACGTATCAGAATCGATTAATACACACGCGCAAACATGACCAAACATGCACATAATTCATAGATCGGTCTATTAGAGCCGTTATGGCAGTCAGAGGTTGAACTGACCATCGCTTCAAATCGACGATGCCGGCTCTGCAAAAATTCGTGAAAATTCCGATGTCCTGCAATCCAGCCGAACGTATCAGAATCGATTAATACACACACGCAAACATGACGAAACATGCACATAATTCATAGATTGGTCTATTAGAGCCGTTATGGCAGTCAGAGGTTGAACTGACCAAAGGCTTCAAATCGACAATACGGGCTATGTAAAAATTCGTGAAAATTCCGATGTAATGCAATCCAGCCGAACGTATCAGAATCGATTAATACACACACGCAAACATATCCAAACATGCACATAATTCATAGTTTGGTCTATTAGAGCCGTTATGGTAGTCAGAGGCTGAACTGACCAAAGGCTTCGAATCGACGATGCCGGCTCTGCAAAAATTCTTGAAAATTCCGATGTCCTGCAATCCAGCCGAACGTATCAGAATCGATTAATACACACACGCAAACATGACCAAACATGCACAGAATTCATAGATTGGTCTATTAGAGCCGTTATGGCATTTAGAGGTTGAACTGACCATCGCTTCAAATCGACGATGCCGGCTCTGCAAAAATTCGTGAAAATTCCGATGTCCTGCAATCTAGCCGAGCATGACCAAACATGTACATAATTCATAGATTGGTCTATTAGAGCCGTTATGGCAGTCAGAGGTTGAACTGACCATCGCTTCAAATCGACGATGCAGGCTATGTAAAAATTCGTAAAAATTCCGATGTCCTGCAATCCAGCCGAACGTATCAGAATCGATTAATACACACACGCAAACATGACCAAACATGCACATAATTCATAGATTGGTCTATTAGAGCCGTTATGGCAGTCAGAGGTTGAACTGACCAAAGGCTTCAAATCGACGATGCAAAAATTCTTGAAAATTCCGATGTCCTGCTATCCAGCCGAACGTATCAGAATCGATTAATACGCACACGCAAACATGACCAAACATGCACATAATTGATAGTTTGGTGTATTCGAGCCGTTATGGTAGTCAGAGGTTGAACTGACCAAAGGTTTCAAATCGACGATGCCGGCTATGCAAAAATTCGTGAAAATTCCGATGTCCTGCAATCCAGCCGAACGTATCAGAATCGATTAATACACACGCGCAAACATGACCAAACATGCACATAATTCATAGATCGGTCTATTAGAGCCGTTATGGCAGTCAGAGGTTGAACTGACCATCGCTTCAAATCGACGATGCCGGCTCTGCAAAAATTCGTGAAAATTCCGATGTCCTGCAATCCAGCCGAACGTATCAAAATCGATTAATACACACACGCAAACATGACCAAACATGCACATAATTCATAGATTGGTCTATTAGAGCCATTATGGCAGTCAGAGGTTGAACTGACCATCGCTTCAAATCGACAATACCGGCTATGGACAAATTCGTGAAAATTCCGATGTAATGCAATCCAGCCGAACGTATCAGAATCGATTAATACACACACGCAAACATGACCAAACATGCACATAATTCATAGTTTGGTCTATTAGAGCCGTTATGGTAGTCAGAGGCTGAACTGACCATCGCTTCAAATCGACGATGCCGGCTCTGCAAAAATTCGTGAAAATTCCGATGTCCTGCTATCCAGCCGAACGTATCAGAATCGATTAATACGCACACGCAAACATGACCAAACATGCACATAATTGATAGTTTGGTGTATTCGAGCCGTTATGGCATTTAGAGGTTGAACTGACCATCGCTTCAAATCGACGATCCCGGCTCTGCAAAAATTCGTGAAAATTCCGATGTCCTGCAATCCAGCCGAACGTATCAGAATCGATTAGTACATACACGCAAACATGACCAAAGATGCACATAATTCATAGATCGGTCTACTAGAGCCGTTATGGCAGTTAGAGGTTGAACTGACTATCGCTTCAAAACGACGCTGCCGGCTCTGCAAAAATTCGTGAAAATTCCGATCTCCTGCAATCTAGCCGAACGTATCAGAATCGATTAATACGCACACGCAAACATGACCAAACATGCACATAATTGATAGTTTGGTGTATTCGAGCCGTTATGGCAGTCAGAGGTTGAACTGACCATCGCTTCAAATCGACGATGCAGGCTATGCAAAAATTCGTGAAAATTCCGATGTTTTGCATCCAGCCGAACGTATCAGAATCGATTAATACACACAAGCAAACATGACCAAACCTGTACATAATTCATAGATTGGTCTATTAGAGCCGTTATGGCAGTCAGAGGTTGAACTGACCATCGCTTCAAATCGACGATGCAGGCTATGTAAAAATTCGTGAAAATCCCGATGTTCTGCATCCAGCCCAACGTATCAGAATCGAGTAATACACACATGCAAACATGACCAAACATGCACATAATTCGTAGATTTGTCTATTAGAGCCGTTCTGGCAGTCAGAGGTTGAAATGATCAAAGGCTTCAAATCGACGATACCGGCTATGCAAAAATTCGTGAAAATTCCGATGTCCTACTATCCAGCCGAACGTATCAGAATCGATTAATACAGACACGCAAACATGACCAAACATGCACATAATTGATAGTTTGGTGTATTAGAGCCGTAATGGTAGTCACAGGTTGAACTGACCAAAGGAATTCATAGATTGGCCTATTGGAGCCGTTATGGCAGTCAGAGTTTGAACTGACCAAGGGCTTCAAATCGACGATGCCGGATATGTAAAAATTCGTGAAAATTCCGATGTCCTGCAATCCAGCCGAACGTATCAGAATCGATTAATACACACACGCAAACATGACCAAACATGCACAGAATTCATAGCTTGGTCTATTAGAGCCGTTATGGCAGTCAGAGGTTGAACTGGCCATCGCTTCAAATCGACGATGCCGGCTATGTAAAAATTCGTGAAAATTCCGATGTCCTGCAATCCAGCCGAACGTATCAGAATCGATTAATACACACACGCAAACATGATCAAACATGCATATAATTCATAGATCGGTCTATTAGAGCCGTTATGGCAGTCAGAGGTTGAACTGACCATCGCTTCAAATCGACGATGCCGGCTCTGCAAAAATTCGTGAAAATTTCGATGTCCTGCAATCCAGCCGAACGTATCAGAATCGATTAATACACACACGCAAACATGACCAGACATGCACATAATTCATAGATTGGTCTATTAGAGCCATTATGGCAGTCAGAGGTTGTACTGACCAAAGCCTTCAAATCGACAATACCGGCTATGTAAAAATTCGTGAAAATTCCGATCTCCTGCAATCCAGCCGAACGTATCAGAATTGATTAATACACACACGCAAACATGACCAAACATGCACATAATTTATAGTTTGGTCTATTAGAGCCGTTATGATAGTCAGAGGCTGAACTGACCAAAGGCTTCGAATCGGCGATGCCGGCTATTTAAAAATTCGTGAAAATTCCGATCTCCTGCAATCTAGCCGAGCATGACCAAACATGTACATAATTCATAGTTTGGTCTATTAGAGCCGTTATGGTAGTCAGAGGCTGAACTGACCAAAGGCTTCGAATCGACGATGCCGGCTATGTAAAAATTCGTGAAACTTCCGATCTCCTGCAATCCAGCCGAACGTATCAGAATTGATTAATACACACACGCAAACATGACCAAACATGCACAGAATTCATAGTTTATCCTATTTGTGCCGTTATGGCAGTCAGAGGTTGAACTGACCAAAGGCTTCAAATCGACGATGCAAAAATTCTTGAAAATTCCGATGTCCTGCTATCCAGCCGAACGTATCAGAATCGATTAATACGCACACGCAAACATGACCAAACATGCACATAATTGATAGTTTGGTGTATTAGAGCCGTAATGGTAGTCAGAGGTTGAACTGACCAAAGGAATTCATAGATTGGCCTATTGGAGCCGTTATGGCAGTCAGAGTTTGAACTGACCATCGCTTCAAATCGACGATGCCGGATATGTAAAAATTCGTGAAAATTCCGATGTCCTGCAATCCAGCCGAACGTATCAGAATCGATTAATACACACACGCAAACATGACCAAACATGCACAGAATTCATAGCTTGGTCTATTAGAGCCGTTATGGCAGTCAGAGGTTGAACTGACCATCGCTTCAAATCGACGATGCCGGCTATGCAAAAATTCGTGAAAATTCCGATGTCCTGCATCCAGCCAAACGTATCAGAATCGATTAATACAGACACGCAAACATGACCAAACATGCACAGAATTCATAGTTTGGTCTATTAGAGCCGTTATGGCAGTCAGAGGTTGAACTGACCAAAGGCTTCAAATCGACGATGCCGGCTATGCAAAAATTCTTGAAAATTCCGATATACTGCATCCAGCCGAACGTATCAGAATCGATTAATACACACACGCAAACATGACCAAACATGCACATAGTTCATAGATTTGGTATATTAGAGCCATTATGGCAGTCAGAGATTGAACTGACCAAAGGCTTCAAAACGACGATGCCGGCTATGTAAAAATTCCTGAAAATCCCGATGTTCTGCATCCAGCCGAGCGTATCAGAATCGAGTAATACACATATGCAAACATGACCAAACATGCACATAACTCATAGATTTGGTCTATTAGAGCCGTTATGGCAGTCAGAGGTTGAACTGACCAAAGGCTTCAAATCGACGATGCCGGCTATGTAAAAATTCGTGAAAATCCCGATGTTCTGCATCCAGCCGAACGTATCAGAATCGAGTAATACACACATGCAAACATGACCAAACATGCACATAATTCGTAGATTTGTCTATTAGAGCCGTTCTGGCAGTCAGAGGTTGAAATGACCAAAGGCTTCAAATCGACGACGCCGGCTATGCAAAAATTCGTGAAAATTCCGATGTCCTACTATCCAGCCGAACGTATCAGAATCGATTAATACAGACACGCAAACATGACCAAACATGCACATAATTGATAGTTTGGTGTATTAGAGCCGTAATGGTAGTCAGAGGTTGAACTGACCAAAGGAATTCATAGATTGGCCTATTAGAGCCGTTATGGCAGTCAGAGTTTGAACTGACCAAGGGCTTCAAATCGACGATGCCGGATATGTAAAAATTCGTGAAAATTCCGATGTCATGCAATCCAGCCGAACGTATCAGAATCGATTAATACACACACGCAAACATGACCAAACATGCACAGAATTCATAGCTTGGTCTATTAGAGCCGTTATGGCAGTCAGAGGTTGAACTGACCATCGCTTCAAATCGACGATGCCGGCTATGCAAAAATTCGTGAAAATTCCGATGTCCTTCAGCCAGACAAACGTATCAGAATCGATTAATACACACACGCAAACATGACCAAACATGCACATAATTTATAGTTTGGTCTATTAGAGCCGTTATGATAGTCAGAGGCTGAACTGACCAAAGGCTTCGAATCGGCGATGCCGGCTATTTAAAAATTCGTGAAAATTCCGATCTCCTGCAATCTAGCCGAGCATGACCAAACATGTACATAATTCATAGTTTGGTCTATTAGAGCCGTTATGGTAGTCAGAGGCTGAACTGACCAAAGGCTTCGAATCGACGATGCCGGCTATGTAAAAATTCGTGAAACTTCCGATCTCCTGCAATCCAGCCGAACGTATCAGAATTGATTAATACACACACGCAAACATGACCAAACATGCACAGAATTCATAGTTTATCCTATTTGTGCCGTTATGGCAGTCAGAGGTTGAACTGACCAAAGGCTTCAAATCGACGATGCAAAAATTCTTGAAAATTCCGATGTCCTGCTATCCAGCCGAACGTATCAGAATCGATTAATACGCACACGCAAACATGACCAAACATGCACATAATTGATAGTTTGGTGTATTAGAGCCGTAATGGTAGTCAGAGGTTGAACTGACCAAAGGAATTCATAGATTGGCCTATTGGAGCCGTTATGGCAGTCAGAGTTTGAACTGACCATCGCTTCAAATCGACGATGCCGGATATGTAAAAATTCGTGAAAATTCCGATGTCCTGCAATCCAGCCGAACGTATCAGAATCGATTAATACACACACGCAAACATGACCAAACATGCACAGAATTCATAGCTTGGTCTATTAGAGCCGTTATGGCAGTCAGAGGTTGAACTGACCATCGCTTCAAATCGACGATGCCAGCTATGCAAAAATTCGTGAAAATTCCGATGTCCTGCCCCCAAACATGCACAGAATTCATAGTTTGGTCTATTAGAGCCGTTATGGCAGTCAGAGGTTGAACTGACCAAAGGCTTCAAATCGACGATGCCGGCTATGCAAAAATTCTTGAAAATTCCGATATACTGCATCCAGCCGAACGTATCAGAATCGATTAATACACACACGCAAACATGACCAAACATGCACATAGTTCATAGATTTAGTATATTAGAGCCATTATGGCAGTCAGAGATTGAACTGACCAAAGGCTTCAAAACGACGATGCCGGCTATGTAAAAATTCCTGAAAATCCCGATGTTCTGCATCCAGCCGAGCGTATCAGAATCGAGTAATACACACATGCAAACATGACCAAACATGCACATAACTCATAGATTTGGTCTATTAGAGCCGTTCTGGCAGTCAGAGGTTGAACTGACCAAAGGCTTCAAATCGACGATGCCGGCTATGTAAAAATTCGTGAAAATCCCGATGTTCTGCATCCAGCCGAACGTATCAGAATCGAGTAATACACACATGCAAACATGACCAAACATGCACATAATTCGTAGATTTGTCTATTAGAGCCGTTCTGGCAGTCAGAGGTTGAAATGACCAAAGGCTTCAAATCGACGACGCCGGCTATGCAAAAATTCGTGAAAATTCCGATGTCCTACTATCCAGCCGAACGTATCAGAATCGATTAATACAGACACGCAAACATGACCAAACATGCACATAATTGATAGTTTGGTGTATTAGAGCCGTAATGGTAGTCAGAGGTTGAACTGACCAAAGGAATTCATAGATTGGCCTATTAGAGCCGTTATGGCAGTCAGAGTTTGAAGTGACCAAGGGCTTCAAATCGACGATGCCGGATATGTAAAAATTCGTGAAAATTCCGATGTCATGCAATCCAGCCGAACGTATCAGAATCGATTAATACACACACGCAAACATGACCAAACATGCACAGAATTCATAGCTTGGTCTATTAGAGCCGTTATGGCAGTCAGAGGTTGAACTGACCATCGCTTCAAATCGACGATGCCGGCTATGCAAAAATTCGTGAAAATTCCGATGTCCTTCAGCCAGACAAACGTATCAGAATCGATTAATACACACACGCAAACATGACCAAACATGCACAGAATTCATAGCTTGGTCTATTAGAGCCGTTATGGCAGTCAGAGGTTGAACTGACCATCGCTTCAAATCGACGATGCCGGCTATGCAAAAATTCGTGAAAATTCCGATGTCCTGCATCCAGCCAAACGTATCAGAATCGATTAATACAGACACGCAAACATGACCAAACATGCACAGAATTCATAGTTTGGTCTATTAGAGCCGTTATGGCAGTCAGAGGTTGAACTGACCAAAGGCTTCAAATCGACGATGCCGGCTATGCAAAAATTCTTGAAAATTCCGATATACTGCATCCAGCCGAACGTATCAGAATCGATTAATACACACACGCAAACATGACCAAACATGCACATAGTTCATAGATTTGGTATATTAGAGCCATTATGGCAGTCAGAGATTGAACTGACCAAAGGCTTCAAAACGACGATGCCGGCTATGTAAAAATTCCTGAAAATCCCGATGTTCTGCATCCAGCCGAGCGTATCAGAATCGAGTAATACACACATGCAAACATGACCAAACATGCACATAACTCATAGATTTGGTCTATTAGAGCCGTTATGGCAGTCAGAGGTTGAACTGACCAAAGGCTTCAAATCGACGATGCCGGCTATGTAAAAATTCGTGAAAATCCCGATGTTCTGCATCCAGCCGAACGTATCAGAATCGAGTAATACACACATGCAAACATGACCAAACATGCACATAATTCGTAGATTTGTCTGTTAGAGCCGTTCTGGCAGTCAGAGGTTGAAATGACCAAAGGCTTCAAATCGACGACGCCGGCTATGCAAAAATTCGTGAAAATTCCGATGTCCTACTATCCAGCCGAACGTATCAGAATCGATTAATACAGACACGCAAACATGACCAAACATGCACATAATTGATAGTTTGGTGTATTAGAGCCGTAATGGTAGTCAGAGGTTGAACTGACCAAAGGAATTCATAGATTGGCCTATTAGAGCCGTTATGGCAGTCAGAGTTTGAACTGACCAAGGGCTTCAAATCGACGATGCCGGATATGTAAAAATTCGTGAAAATTCCGATGTCATGCAATCCAGCCGAACGTATCAGAATCGATTAATACACACACGCAAACATGACCAAACATGCACAGAATTCATAGCTTGGTCTATTAGAGCCGTTATGGCAGTCAGAGGTTGAACTGACCATCGCTTCAAATCGACGATGCCGGCTATGCAAAAATTCGTGAAAATTCCGATGTCCTTCAGCCAGACAAACGTATCAAAATCGATTAGTACAGACACTCAAACATGACCAAACATGCACATAATTCATAGTTTGGTCTATTAGAGCCGTTATGGCAGTCAGAGGTTGAACTGACCAAAGGCTTCAAATCGACGATGCCGGCTATGCAAAAATTCTTGAAAATTCCGATATACTGCATCCAGCCGAACGTATCAGAATCGATTAATACACACACGCAAACATGACCAAACATGCACATAATTCATAGATTTGGTCTATTAGAGCCGTTATGGCAGTCAGAGGTTGAACTGACCAAAGGCTTCAAATCGACGATGCCGGCTATGTAAAAATTCGTGAAAATCACGATGTTCTGCATCCAGCCGAACGTATCAGAATCGAGTAATACACACATGCAAACATGACCAAACATGCACATAATTCGTAGATTTGTCTATTAGAGCCGTTATGGCAGTCAGAGGTTGAAATGACCAAAGGCTTCAAATCGACGACGCCGGCTATGCAAAAATTCGTGAAAATTCCGATGTCCTACTATCCAGCCGAACGTATCAGAATCGATTAATACAGACACGCAAACATGACCAAACATGCACATATTTGATAGTTTGGTGTATTAGAGCCGTAATGGTAGTCAGAGGTTGAACTGACCAAAGGAATTCATAGATTGGCCTATTAGAGCCGTTATGGCAGTCAGAGTTTGAACTGACCAAGGGCTTTAAATCGACGATGCCGGATATGTAAAAATTCGTGAAAATTCCGATGTCATGCAATCCAGCCGAACGTATCAGAATCGATTAATACACACACGCAAACATGACCAAACATGCACATAATTCATAGATTGGTCTATTAGAGCCATTATGGCAGTCAGAGGTTGAACTGACCATCGCTTCAAATCGACAATACCGGCTATGGACAAATTCGTGAAAATTCCGATGTCATGCAATCCAGCCGAACGTATCAGAATCGATTAATACACACACGCAAACATGACCAAACATGCACATAATTCATAGTTTGGTCTATTAGAGCCGTTATGGTAGTCAGAGGCTGAACTGACCAAAGGCTTCGAATCGACGATGCCGGCTCTGCCAAAATTCTCGAAAATTCCGATGTCCTGCAATCCAGCCGAACGTATCAGAATCGATTAATACACACACGCAAACATGACCAAACATGCACAGAATTCATAGATTGGTCTATTAGAGCCGTTATGGCATTTAGAGGTTGAACTGACCATCGCTTCAAATCGACGATGCCGGCTCTGCAAAAATTCGTGAAAATTCCGATGTCCTGCAATCCAGCCGAACGTATCAGAATCGATTAATACATACACGCAAACATGACCAAAGATGCACATAATTCATAGATCGGTCTACTAGAGCCGTTATGGCAGTTAGAGGTTGAACTGACTATCGCTTCAAAACGACGCTGCCGGCTCTGCAAAAATTCGTGAAAATTCCGATCTCCTGCAATCTAGCCGAGCATGACCAAACATGTACATAATTCATAGATTGGTCTATTAGAGCCGTTATGGCAGTCAGAGGTTGAACTGACCATCGCTTCAAATCGACGATGCAGGCTATGCAAATATTCGTGAAAATTCCGATGTTTTGCATCCAGCCGAACGTATCAGAATTGATTAATACACACACGCAAACATGACCAAACCTGTACATAATTCATAGATTGGTCTATTAGAGCCGTTATGGTAGTCAGAGGCTGACAAAGGCTTCGAATCGACGATGCAGGCTATGTAAAAATTCTCGAAAATTCCGATGTCCTGCAATCCAGCCGAACGTATCAGAATCGATTAATACACACACGCAAACATGACCAAACATGCACAGAATTCATAGATTGGTCTATTAGAGCCGTTATGGCATTTAGAGGTTGAACTGACCATCGCTTCAAATCGACGATGCCGGCTATGCAAAAATTCGTGAAAATTCCGGTGTCCTGCAATCCAGCCGAAAGTATCAGAATCGATTAATACATACACGCAAACACGACCAAAGATGCACATAATTCATAGATCGGTCTACTAGAGCCGTTATGGCAGTTAGAGGTTGAACTGACTATCGCTTCAAAACGACGCTGCCGGCTCTGCAAAAATTCGTGAAAATTCCGATCTCCTGCAATCTAGCCGAGCATGACCAAACATGTACATAATTCATAGTTTGGTCTATTAGAGCCGTTATGGTAGTCAGAGGCTGAACTGACCAAAGGCTTCGAATCGACGATGCAGGCTATGTAAAAATTCGTGAAAATCCCGATGTTCTGCATCAGCCCAACGTATCAGAATCGAGTAATACACACATGCAAACATGACCAAACATGCACATAATTCGTAGATTTGTCTATTAGAGCCGTTCTGGCAGTCACAGGTTGAAATGACCAAAGGCTTCAAATCGACGATACCGGCTATGCAAAAATTCGTGAAAATTCCGATGTCCTACTATCCAGCCGAACGTATCAGAATCGATTAATACAGACACGCAAACATGACCAAACATGCACATAATTGATAGTTTGGTGTATTAGAGCCGTAATGGTAGTCAGAGGTTGAACTGACCAAAGGAATTCATAGATTGGCCTATTGGAGCCGTTATGGCAGTCAGAGTTTGAACTGACCAAGGGCTTCAAATCGACGATGCCGGATATGTAAAAATTCGTGAAAATTCCGATGTCCTGCAATCCAGCCGAACGTATCAGAATCGATTAATACACACACGCAAACATGACCAAACATGCACAGAATTCATAGCTTGGTCTATTAGAGCCGTTATGGCAGTCAGAGGTTGGACCAAACATGCACATAATTCGTAGATTTGTCTATTAGAGCCGTTCTGGCAGTCAGAGGTTGAAATGACCAAAGGCTTCAAATCGACGATACCGGCTATGCAAAAATTCGTGAAAATTCCGATGTCCTACTATCCAGCCGAACGTATCAGAATCGATTAATACAGACACGCAAACATGACCAAACATGCACATAATTGATAGTTTGGTGTATTAGAGCCGTAATGGTAGTCAGAGGTTGAACTGACCAAAGGAATTCATAGATTGGCCTATTGGAGCCGTTATGGCAGTCAGAGTTTGAACTGACCAAGGGCTTCAAATCGACGATGCCGGATATGCAAAAATTCGTGAAAATTCCGATGTCCTGCAATCCAGCCGAACGTATCAGAATCGATTAATACACACACGCAAACATGACCAAACATGCACAGAATTCATAGCTTGGTCTATTAGAGCCGTTATGGCAGTCAGAGGTTGAACTGACCATCGCTTCAAATCGACGATGCCGGCTATGCAAAAATTCGTGAAAATTCCGATGTCCTGCATCCAGCCAAACGTTTCAGAATCAAACATGACACGCAAACATGACCAAACATGCACAGAATTCATAGTTTGGTCTATTAGAGCCGTTATGGCAGTCAGAGGTTGAACTGACCAAAGGCTTCAAATCGACGATGCCGGCTATGCAAAAATTCTTGAAAATTCCGATATACTGCATCCAGCCGAACGTATCAGAATCGATTAATACACACATGCAAACATGACCAAACATGCACATAATTCATAGATTTGGTCTATTAGACCCATTATGGCAGTCAGAGATTGAACTGACCAAAGGCTTCAAATCGACGATGCCGGCTATGTAAAAATTCATGAAAATCCCGATGTTCTGCATCCAGCCGAGCGTATCAGAATCGATACACACAAGCAAACATGACCAAACATGCACATAATTCATAGATTGGTCTATTAGAGCCGTTGTGGCAGTCAGAGGTTGAACTGACAAAAGGCTTCAAATCGACGATACCGGCTATGCAAAAATTCGTGAAAATTCCGATGTCCTGCAATCCAGCCGAACGTATCAGAATTATGGCAGTCAGAGGTTGAGCTGACCAAAGGCTTCAAATCGACGATGCCGGCTATGCTAAAATTCGTGAAAATTCCGATGTCATGCAATCCAGCCGAACGTATCAGAATCGATTAATACACACACGCAAACATGACCAAACATGCACAGAATTCATAGATTGGTCTATTAGAGCCGTTATGGCATTTAGAGGTTGAACTGACCATCGCTTCAAATCGACGATGCCGGCTCTGCAAAAATTCGTGAAAATTCCGGTGTCCTGCAATCCAGCCGAAAGTATCAGAATCGATTAATACATACACGCAAACATGACCAAAGATGCACATAATTCATAGATCGGTCTACTAGAGCCGTTATGGCAGTTAGAGGTTGAACTGACTATCGCTTCAAAACGACGCTGCCGGCTCTGCAAAAATTCGTGAAAATTCCGATCTCCTGCAATCTAGCCGAGCATGACCAAACATGTACATAATTCATAGATTGGTCTATTAGAGCCGTTATGGCAGTCAGAGGTTGAACTGACCATCGCTTCAAATCGACGATGCAGGCTATGCAAATATTCGTGAAAATTCCGATGTTTTGCATCCAGCCGAACGTATCAGAATTGATTAATACACACACGCAAACATGACCAAACCTGTACATAATTCATAGATTGGTCTATTAGAGCCGTTATGGTAGTCAGAGGCTGACAAAGGCTTCGAATCGACGATGCAGGCTATGTAAAAATTCTCGAAAATTCCGATGTCCTGCAATCCAGCCGAACGTATCAGAATCGATTAATACACACACGCAAACATGACCAAACATGCACAGAATTCATAGATTGGTCTATTAGAGCCGTTATGGCATTTAGAGGTTGAACTGACCATCGCTTCAAATCGACGATGCCGGCTATGCAAAAATTCGTGAAAATTCCGGTGTCCTGCAATCCAGCCGAAAGTATCAGAATCGATTAATACATACACGCAAACACGACCAAAGATGCACATAATTCATAGATCGGTCTACTAGAGCCGTTATGGCAGTTAGAGGTTGAACTGACTATCGCTTCAAAACGACGCTGCCGGCTCTGCAAAAATTCGTGAAAATTCCGATCTCCTGCAATCTAGCCGAGCATGACCAAACATGTACATAATTCATAGTTTGGTCTATTAGAGCCGTTATGGTAGTCAGAGGCTGAACTGACCAAAGGCTTCGAATCGACGATGCAGGCTATGTAAAAATTCGTGAAAATCCCGATGTTCTGCATCAGCCCAACGTATCAGAATCGAGTAATACACACATGCAAACATGACCAAACATGCACATAATTCGTAGATTTGTCTATTAGAGCCGTTCTGGCAGTCAGAGGTTGAAATGACCAAAGGCTTCAAATCGACGATACCGGCTATGCAAAAATTCGTGAAAATTTCGATGTCCTACTATCCAGCCGAACGTATCAGAATCGATTAATACAGACACGCAAACATGACCAAACATGCACATAATTGATAGTTTGGTGTATTAGAGCCGTAATGGTAGTCAGAGGTTGAACTGACCAAAGGAATTCATAGATTGGCCTATTGGAGCCGTTATGGCAGTCAGAGTTTGAACTGACCAAGGGCTTCAAATCGACGATGCCGGATATGTAAAAATTCGTGAAAATTCCGATGTCCTGCAATCCAGCCGAACGTATCAGAATCGATTAATACACACACGCAAACATGACCAAACATGCACAGAATTCATAGCTTGGTCTATTAGAGCCGTTATGGCAGTCAGAGGTTGGACCAAACATGCACATAATTCGTAGATTTGTCTATTAGAGCCGTTCTGGCAGTCAGAGGTTGAAATGACCAAAGGCTTCAAATCGACGATACCGGCTATGCAAAAATTCGTGAAAATTCCGATGTCCTACTATCCAGCCGAACGTATCAGAATCGATTAATACAGACACGCAAACATGACCAAACATGCACATAATTGATAGTTTGGTGTATTAGAGCCGTAATGGTAGTCAGAGGTTGAACTGACCAAAGGAATTCATAGATTGGCCTATTGGAGCCGTTATGGCAGTCAGAGTTTGAACTGACCAAGGGCTTCAAATCGACGATGCCGGATATGTAAAAATTCGTGAAAATTCCGATGTCCTGCAATCCAGCCGAACGTATCAGAATCGATTAATACACACACGCAAACATGACCAAACATGCACAGAATTCATAGCTTGGTCTATTAGAGCCGTTATGGCAGTCAGAGGTTGAACTGACCATCGCTTCAAATCGACGATGCCGGCTATGCAAAAATTCGTGAAAATTCCGATGTCCTGCATCCAGCCAAACGTTTCAGAATCAAACATGACACGCAAACATGACCAAACATGCACAGAATTCATAGTTTGGTCTATTAGAGCCGTTATGGCAGTCAGAGGTTGAACTGACCAAAGGCTTCAAATCGACGATGCCGGCTATGCAAAAATTCTTGAAAATTCCGATATACTGCATCCAGCCGAACGTATCAGAATCGATTAATACACACATGCAAACATGACCAAACATGCACATAATTCATAGATTTGGTCTATTAGACCCATTATGGCAGTCAGAGATTGAACTGACCAAAGGCTTCAAATCGACGATGCCGGCTATGTAAAAATTCATGAAAATCCCGATGTTCTGCATCCAGCCGAGCGTATCAGAATCGATACACACAAGCAAACATGACCAAACATGCACATAATTCATAGATTGGTCTATTAGAGCCGTTGTGACAGTCAGAGGTTGAACTGACAAAAGGCTTCAAATCGACGATACCGGCTATGCAAAAATTCGTGAAAATTCCGATGTCCTGCAATCCAGCCGAACGTATCAGAATTATGGCAGTCAGAGGTTGAGCTGACCAAAGGCTTCAAATCGACGATGCCGGCTATGCTAAAATTCGTGAAAATTCCGATGCCATGCAATCCAGCCGAACGTATCAGAATCGATTAATACACACACGCAAACATGACCAAACATGCACAGAATTCATAGATTGGTCTATTAGAGCCGTTATGGCATTTAGAGGTTGAACTGACCATCGCTTCAAATCGACGATGCCGGCTCTGCAAAAATTCGTGAAAATTCCGGTGTCCTGCAATCCAGCCGAAAGTATCAGAATCGATTAATACATACACGCAAACATGACCAAAGATGCACATAATTCATAGATCGGTCTACTAGAGCCGTTATGGCAGTTAGAGGTTGAACTGACTATCGCTTCAAAACGACGCTGCCGGCTCTGCAAAAATTCGTGAAAATTCCGATCTCCTGCAATCTAGCCGAGCATGACCAAACATGTACATAATTCATAGTTTGGTCTATTAGAGCCGTTATGGTAGTCAGAGGCTGAACTGACCAAAGGCTTCGAATCGACGATGCAGGCTATGTAAAAATTCGTGAAAATCCCGATGTTCTGCATCCAGCCCAACGTATCAGAATCGAGTAATACACACATGCAAACATGACCAAACATGCACATAATTCGTAGATTTGTCTATTAGAGCCGTTCTGGCAGTCAGAGGTTGAAATGACCAAAGGCTTCAAATCGACGATACCGGCTATGCAAAAATTCGTGAAAATTCCGATGTCCTACTATCCAGCCGAACGTATCAGAATCGATTAATACAGACACGCAAACATGACCAAACATGCACATAATTGATAGTTTGGTGTATTAGAGCCGTAATGGTAGTCAGAGGTTGAACTGACCAAAGGAATTCATAGATTGGCCTATTGGAGCCGTTATGGCAGTCAGAGTTTGAACTGACCAAGGGCTTCAAATCGACGATGCCGGATATGTAAAAATTCGTGAAAATTCCGATGTCCTGCAATCCAGCCGAACGTATCAGAATCGATTAATACACACACGCAAACATAACCAAACATGCACAGAATTCATAGCTTGGTCTATTAGAGCCGTTATGGCAGTCAGAGGTTGAACTGACCATCGCTTCAAATCGACGATGCCGGCTATGCAAAAATTCGTGAAAATTCCGATGTCCTGCATCCAGCCCAACGTTTCAGAATCGATTAGTACAGACACGCAAACATGACCAAACATGCACAGAATTCATAGTTTGGTCTATTAGAGCCGTTATGGCAGTCAGAGGTTGAACTGACCAAAGGCTTCAAATCGACGATGCCGGCTATGCAAAAATTCTTGAAAATTCCGATATACTGCATCCAGCCGAACGTATCAGAATCGATTAATACACACACGCAAACATGACCAAACATGCACATAATTCATAGATTTGGTCTATTAGACCCATTATGGCAGTCAGAGATTGAACTGACCAAAGGCTTCAAATCGACGATGCCGGCTATGTAAAAATTCATGAAAATCCCGATGTTCTGCATCCAGCCGAGCGTATCAGAATCGAGTAATACACACATGCAAACATGACCAAACATGCACATAACTCATAGATTTGGTCTATTAGAGCCGTTATGGCAGTCAGAGGTTGAACTGACCAAAGGCTTCAAATCGACGATGCCGGCTATGTAAAAATTCGTGAAAATCCCGATGTTCTGCATCCAGCCGAACGTATCAGAATCGAGTAATACACACATGCAAACATGAGCAAACATGCACATAATTCGTAGATTTGTCTATTAGAGCCGTTCTGGCAGTCAGAGGTTGAAATGACCAAAGGCTTCAAATCGACGACGCCGGCTATGCAAAAATTCGTGAAAATTCCGATGTCCTACTATCCAGCCGAACGTATCAGAATCGATTAATACAGACCCGCAAACATGACCAAACATGCACATAATTGATAGTTTGGTGTATTAGAGCCGTAATGGTAGTCAGAGGTTGAACTGACCAAAGGAATTCATAGATTGGCCTATTAGAGCCGTTATCGCAGTCAGAGTTTGAACTGACCACGGGCTTCAAATCGACGATGCCGGATATGTAAAAATTCGTGAAAATTCCGATGTCATGCAATCCAGCCGAACGTATCAGAATCGATTAATACACACACGCAAACATGACCAAACATGCACAGAATTCATAGCTTGGTCTATTAGAGCCGTTATGGCAGTCAGAGGTTGAACTGACCGTCGCTTCAAATCGACGATGCCGGCTATGCAAAAATTCGTGAAAATTCCGATGTCCTTCATCCAGACAAACGTATCAAAATCGATTAGTACAGACACGCAAACATGACCAAACATGCACATAATTCATAGTTTGGTCTATTAGAGCCGTTATGGCAGTCAGAGGTTGAACTGACCAAAGGCTTCAAATCGACGATGCCGGCTATGCAAAAATTCTTGAAAATTCCGATATACTGCATCCAGCCGAACGTATCAGGATCGATTAATACACACACGCAAACATGACCAAACATGCACATAATTCATAGATTTGGTCTATTAGAGCCGTTATGGCAGTCAGAGGTTGAACTGACCAAAGGCTTCAAATCGACGATGCCGGCTATGTAAAAATTCGTGAAAATCACGATGTTCTGCATCCAGCCGAACGTATCAGAATCGAGTAATACACACATGCAAACATGACCAAACATGCACATAATTCGTAGATTTGTCTATTAGAGCCGTTATGGCAGTCAGAGGTTGAAATGACCAAAGGCTTCAAATCGACGACGCCGGCTATGCAAAAATTCGTGAAAATTCCGATGTCCTACTATCCAGCCGAACGTATCAGAATCGATTAATACAGACACGCAAACATGACCAAACATGCACATAATTGATAGTTTGGTGTATTAGAGCTGTAATGGTAGTCAGAGGTTGAACTGACCAAAGGAATTCATAGATTGGCCTATTAGAGCCGTTATGGCAGTCAGAGTTTGAACTGACCAAGGGCTTTAAATCGACGATGCCGGATATGTAAAAATTCGTGAAAATTCCGATGTCATGCAATCCAGCCGAACGTATCAGAATCGATTAATACACACACGCAAACATGACCAAACATGCACACAATTCATAGCTTGGTCTATTAGAGCCGTTATGGCAGTCAGAGGTTGAACTGACCATCGCTTCAAATCGACGATTCCGTCTATGCAAAAATTCGTGAAAATTCCAATGTCCTGCAATCCAGCCGAACGTATCAGAATCGATTAATACAGACACGCAAACATGACCAAACATGCACATAATTGATAGTTTGGTGTATTAGAGCCGTAATGGTAGTCAGAGGTTGAACTGACCAAAGGAATTCATAGATTGGCCTATTAGAGCCGTTATGGCAGTCAGAGTTTGAACTGACCAAGGGCTTCAAATCGACGATGCCGGATATGTAAAAATTCGTGAAAATTCCGATGTCATGCAATCCAGCCGAACGTATCAGAATCGATTAATACACACACGCAAACATGACCAAACATGCACATAATTGATAGTTTGGTGTATTAGAGCCGTAATGGTAGTCAGAGGTTGAACTGACCAAAGGAATTCATAGATTGGCCTATTGGAGCCGTTATGGCAGTCAGAGTTTGAACTGACCAAGGGCTTCAAATCGACGATGCCGGATATGTAAAAATTCGTGAAAATTCCGATGTCCTGCAATCCAGCCGAACGTATCAGAATCGATTAATACACACACGCAAACATGACCAAACATGCACAGAATTCATAGCTTGGTCTATTAGAGCCGTTATGGCAGTCAGAGGTTGAACTGACCATCGCTTCAAATCGACGATGCCGGCTATGCAAAAATTCGTGAAAATTCCGATGTCCTGCATCCAGCCAAACGTATCAGAATCGATTAATACAGACACGCAAACATGACCAAACATGCACAGAATTCATAGTTTGGTCTATTAGAGCCGTTATGGCAGTCAGAGGTTGAACTGACCAAAGGCTTCAAATCGACGATGCCGGCTATGCAAAAATTCTTGAAAATTCCGATATACTGCATCCAGCCGAACGTATCAGAATCGATTAATACACACACGCAAACATGACCAAACATGCACATAATTCATAGATTTGGTCTATTAGACCCATTATGGCAGTCAGAGGTTGAACTGACCAAAGGCTTCAAATCGACGATGCCGGCTATGTAAAAATTCGTGAAAATCCCGATGTCCTACTATCCAGCCGAACGTATCAGAATCGATTAATACAGACACGCAAACATGACCAAACATGCACATAATTGATAGTTTGGTGTATTAGAGCCGTAATGGTAGTCAGAGGTTGAACTGACCAAAGGAATTCATAGATTGGCCTATTAGAGCCGTTATCGCAGTCAGAGTTTGAACTGACCACGGGCTTCAAATCGACGATGCCGGATATGTAAAAATTCGTGAAAATTCCGATGTCATGCAATCCAGCCGAACGTATCAGAATCGATTAATACACACACGCAAACATGACCAAACATGCACAGAATTCATAGCTTGGTCTATTAGAGCCGTTATGGCAGTCAGAGGTTGAACTGACCATCGCTTCAAATCGACGATGCCGGCTATGCAAAAATTCGTGAAAATTCCGATGTCCTTCATCCAGACAAACGTATCAAAATCGATTAGTACAGACACGCAAACATGACCAAACATGAACATAATTCATAGTTTGGTCTATTAGAGCCGTTATGGCAGTCAGATGTTGAACTGACCAAAGGCTTCAAATCGACGATACCGGCTATGCAAAGATTCTTGAAAATTCCGATATACTGCATCCAGCCGAACGTATCAGGATCGATTAATACACACACGCAAACATGACCAAAAATGCACATAATTCATAGATTTGGTCTATTAGAGCCGTTATGGCAGTCAGAGGTTGAACTGACCAAAGGCTTCAAATCGACGATGCCGGCTATGTAAAAATTCGTGAAAATCACGATGTTCTGCATCCAGCCGAACGTATCAGAATCGAGTAATACACACATGCAAACTTGACCAAACATGCACATAATTCGTAGATTTGTCTATTAGAGCCGTTATGGCAGTCAGAGGTTGAACTGACCAAAGGCTTCAAATCGACGACGCCGGCTATGCAAAAATTCGTGAAAAATCCGATGTCCTACTATCCAGCCGAACGTATCAGAATCGATTAATACAGACACGCAAACATGACCAAACATGCACATAATTGATAGTTTGGTGTATTAGAGCCGTAATGGTAGTCAGAGGTTGAACTGACCAAAGGAATTCATAGATTGGCCTATTAGAGCCGTTATGGCAGTCAGAGTTTGAACTGACCAAGGGCTTTAAATCGACGATGCCGGATATGTAAAAATTCGTGAAAATTCCGATGTCATGCAATCCAGCCGAACGTATCAGAATCGATTAATACACACACGCAAACATGACCAAACATGCACACAATTCATAGCTTGGTCTATTAGAGCCGTTATGGCAGTCAGAGGTTGAACTGACCATCGCTTCAAATCGACGATTCCGGCTATGCAAAAATTCGTGAAAATTCCAATGTCCTGCAATCCAGCCGAACGTATCAGAATCGATTAATACACACACGCAAACATGACCAAACATGCACATAATTGATAGGTTGGTGTATTCGAGCCGTTATGGTAGTCAGAGGTTGAACTGACCAAAGGAATTCATAGATTGGCCTATTAGAGCCGTTATGGCAGTCAGAGTTTGAACTGACCAAGGGCTTCAAATCGACGATGCCGGATATGTAAAAATTCGTGAAAATTCCGATGTCATGCAATCCAGCCGAACGTATCAGAATCGATTAATACACACACGCAAACATGACCAAACATGCACATAATTCATAGATTTGGTCTATTAGAGCCGTTATGGCAGTCAGAGGTTGAACTGACCAAAGGCTTCAAATCGACGATGCCGGCTATGCAAAAATTCTTGAAAATTCCGATATACTGCATCCAGCCGAACGTATCAGAATCGATTAATACACACACGCAAACATGACCAAACATGCACATAATTCATAGATTTGGTCTATTAGAGCCGTTATGGCAGTCAGAGTTTGAACTGACCAAGGGCTTCAAATCGACGATGCCGGATATGTAAAAATTCGTGAAAATTCCGATGTCCTGCAATCTAGCCGAGCATGACCAAACATGTACATAATTCATAGATTGGTCTATTAGAGCCGTTATGGCAGTCAGAGGTTGAACTGACCAAAGGCTTCAAATCGACGATGCCGGCTGTGTAAAAATTCATGAAAATCCCGATGTTCTGCATCCAGCCGAACGTATCAGAATCGAGTAATACACACATGCAAACATGACCAATCATGCACATAATTCGTAGATTTGTCTATTAGAGCCGTTATGGCAGTCAGAGGTTGAAATGAGCAAAGGCTTCAAATCGACGACGCCGGCTATGCAAAAATTCGTGAAAATTCCGATGTCCTGCATCCAGCCAAACGTATCAGAATCGATTAATACAGACACGCAAACATGACCAAACATGCACAGAATTCATAGTTTGGTCTATTAGAGCCGTTATGGCAGTAAGAGGTTGAACTGACCAAAGGCTTCAAATCGACGATGCCGGCTATGCAAAAATTCTTGAAAATTCCGATATACTGCATCCAGCCGAACGTATCAGAATCGATTAATACACACACGCAAACATGACCAAACATGCACATAATTCATAGATTTGGTCTATTAGAGCCATTATGGCAGTCAGAGGTTGAACTGACCAAAGGCTTCAAATCGACGATGCCGGCTATGTAAAAATTCGTGAAAATCCCGATGTTCTGCATCCAGCCGAACGTATCAGAATCGAGTAATAACACATGCAAACATGACTAAACATGCACATAACTCATAGATTTGGTCTATTAGAGCCGTTATGGCAGTCAGAGGTTGAACTGACCATCGCTTCAAATCGACGATGCCGGCTATGTAAAAATTCGTGAAAATCACGATGTCCTTCATCCAGACAAACGTATCAAAATCGATTAGTACAGACACGCAAACATGACCAAACATGCACATAATTCATAGTTTGGTCTATTAGAGCCGTTATGGCAGTCAGAGGTTGAACTGACCAAAGGCTTCAAATCGACGATGCCGGCTATGCAAAAATTCTTGAAAATTCCGATATACTGCATCCAGCCGAACGTATCAGGATCGATTAATACACACACGCAAACATGACCAAACATGCACATAATTCATAGATTTGGTCTATTAGAGCCGTTATGGCAGTCAGAGGTTGAACTGACCAAAGGCTTCAAATCGACGATGCCGGCTATGTAAAAATTCGTGAAAATCACGATGTTCTGCATCCAGCCGAACGTATCAGAATCGAGTAATACACACATGCAAACATGACCAAACATGCACATAATTCGTAGATTTGTCTATTAGAGCCGTTATGGCAGTCAGAGGTTGAAATGACCAAAGGCTTCAAATCGACGACGCCGGCTATGCAAAAATTCGTGAAAATTCCGATGTCCTACTATCCAGCCGAACGTATCAGAATCGATTAATACAGACACGCAAACATGACCAAACATGCACATAATTGATAGTTTGGTGTATTAGAGCCGTAATGGTAGTCAGAGGTTGAACTGACCAAAGGAATTCATAGATTGGCCTATTAGAGCCGTTATGGCAGTCAGAGTTTGAACTGACCAAGGGCTTTAAATCGACGATGCCGGATATGTAAAAATTCGTGAAAATTCCGATGTCATGCAATCCAGCCGAACGTATCAGAATCGATTAATACACACACGCAAACATGACCAAACATGCACACAATTCATAGCTTGGTCTATTAGAGCCGTTATGGCAGTCAGAGGTTGAACTGACCATCGCTTCAAATCGACGATTCCGGCTATGCAAAAATTCGTGAAAATTCCAATGTCCTGCAATCCAGCCGAACGTATCAGAATCGATTAATACAGACACGCAAACATGACCAAACATGCACATAATTGATAGTTTGGTGTATTAGAGCCGTAATGGTAGTCAGAGGTTGAACTGACCAAAGGAATTCATAGATTGGCCTATTAGAGCCGTTATGGCAGTCAGAGTTTGAACTGACCAAGGGCTTCAAATCGACGATGCCGGATATGTAAAAATTCGTGAAAATTCCGATGTCATGCAATCCAGCCGAACGTATCAGAATCGATTAATACACACACGCAAACATGACCAAACATGCACATAATTGATAGTTTGGTGTATTAGAGCCGTAATGGTAGTCAGAGGTTGAACTGACCAAAGGAATTCATAGATTGGCCTATTGGAGCCGTTATGGCAGTCAGAGTTTGAACTGACCAAGGGCTTCAAATCGACGATGCCGGATATGTAAAAATTCGTGAAAATTCCGATGTCCTGCAATCCAGCCGAACGTATCAGAATCGATTAATACACACACGCAAACATGACCAAACATGCACAAAATTCATAGCTTGGTCTATTAGAGCCGTTATGGCAGTCCGAGGTTGAACTGACCATCGCTTCAAATCGACGATGCCGGCTATGCAAAAATTCGTGAAAATTCCGATGTCCTGCATCCAGCCAAACGTTTCAGAATCGATTAGTACAGACACGCAAACATGACCAAACATGCACAGAATTCATAGTTTGGTCTATTAGAGCCGTTATGGCAGTCAGAGGTTGAACTGACCAAAGGCTTCAAATCGACGATGCCGGCTATGCAAAAATTCTTGAAAATTCCGATATACTGCATCCAGCCGAATGTATCAGAATCGATTAATACACACACGCAAACATGACCAAACATGCACATAATTCATAGATTTGGTCTATTAGAGCCGTTATGGCAGTCAGAGGTTGAACTGACCAAAGGCTTCAAATCGACGATGCCGGCTATGCAAAAATTCTTGAAAATTCCGATATACTGCATCCAGCCGAACGTATCAGAATCGATTAATACACACACGCAAACATGACCAAACATGCACATAATTCATAGATTTGTCTATTAGAGCCGTTCTGGCAGTCAGAGGTTGAAATGACCAAAGGCTTCAAATCGACGACGCCGGCTATGCAAAAATTCGTGAAAATTCCGATGTCCTACTATCCAGCCGAACGTATCAGAATCGATTAATACAGACACGCAAACATGACCAAACATGCACATAATTGATAGTTTGGTGTATTAGAGCCGTAATGGTAGTCAGAGGTTGAACTGACCAAAGGAATTCATAGATTGGCCTATTAGAGCCGTTATCGCAGTCAGAGTTTGAACTGACCACGGGCTTCAAATCGACGATGCCGGCTATGTAAAAATTCGTGAAAATTCCGATGTCATGCAATCCAGCCGAACGTATCAGAATCGATTAATACACACACGCAAACATGACCAAACATGCACAGAATTCATAGCTTGGTCTATTAGAGCCGTTATGGCAGTCAGAGGTTGAACTGACCGTCGCTTCAAATCGACGATGCCGGCTATGCAAAAATTCGTGAAAATTCCGATGTCCTTCATCCAGACAAACGTATCAAAATCGATTAATACACACACGCAAACATGACCAAACATGCACATAATTCATAGTTTGGTCTATTAGAGCCGTTATGGCAGTCAGAGGTTGAACTGACCAAAGGCTTCAAATCGACGATACCGGCTATGCAAAAATTCTTGAGAATTCCGATATACTGCATCCAGCCGAACGTATCAGGATCGATTAATACACACACGCAAACATGACCAAAAATGCACATAATTCATAGATTTGGTCTATTAGAGCCGTTATGGCAGTCAGAGGTTGAACTGACCAAAGGCTTCAAATCGACGATGCCGGCTATGTAAAAATTCGTGAAAATCACGATGTTCTGCATCCAGCCGAACGTATCAGAATCGAGTAATACACACATGCAAACTTGACCAAACATGCACATAATTCGTAGATTTGTCTATTAGAGCCGTTATGGCAGTCAGAGGTTGAAATGACCAAAGGCTTCAAATCGACGACGCCGGCTATGCAAAAATTCGTGAAAATTCCGATGTCCTACTATCCAGCCGAACGTATCAGAATCGATTAATACAGACACGCAAACATGACCAAACATGCACATAATTGATAGTTTGGTGTATTAGAGCCGTAATGGTAGTCAGAGGTTGAACTGACCAAAGGAATTCATAGATTGGCCTATTAGAGCCGTTATGGCAGTCAGAGTTTGAACTGACCAAGGGCTTTAAATCGACGATGCCGGATATGTAAAAATTCGTGAAAATTCCGATGTCATGCAATCCAGCCGAACGTATCAGAATCGATTAATACACACACGCAAACATGACCAAACATGCACACAATTCATAGCTTGGTCTATTAGAGCCGTTATGGCAGTCAGAGGTTGAACTGACCATCGCTTCAAATCGACGATTCCGGCTATGCAAAAATTCGTGAAAATTCCAATGTCCTGCAATCCAGCCGAACGTATCAGAATCGATTAATACAGACACGCAAACATGACCAAACATGCACATAATTGATAGTTTGGTGTATTAGAGCCGTAATGGTAGTCAGAGGTTGAACTGACCAAAGGAATTCATAGATTGGCCTATTAGAGCCGTTATGGCAGTCAGAGTTTGAACTGACCACGGGCTTCAAATCGACGATGCCGGATATGTAAAAATTCGTGAAAATTCCGATGTCATGCAATCCAGCCGAACGTATCAGAATCGATTAATACACACACGCAAACATGACCAAACATGCACATAATTCATAGATTTGGTCTATTAGAGCCGTTATGGCAGTCAGAGGTTGAACTGACCAAAGGCTTCAAATCGACGATGCCGGCTATGCAAAAATTCTTGAAAATTCCGATATACTGCATCCAGCCGAACGTATCAGAATCGATTAATACACACACGCAAACATGACCAAACATGCACATAATTCATAGATTTGGTCTATTAGAGCCGTTATGGCAGTCAGAGTTTGAACTGACCAAGGGCTTCAAATCGACGATGCCGGATATGTAAAAATTCGTGAAAATTCCGATGTCCTGCAATCTAGCCGAGCATGACCAAACATGTACATAATTCATAGATTGGTCTATTAGAGCCGTTATGGCAGTCAGAGGTTGAACTGACCAAAGGCTTCAAATCGACGATGCCGGCTGTGTAAAAATTCATGAAAATCCCGATGTTCTGCATCCAGCCGAACGTATCAGAATCGAGTAATACACACATGCAAACATGACCAATCATGCACATAATTCGTAGATTTGTCTATTAGAGCCGTTATGGCAGTCAGAGGTTGAAATGAGCAAAGGCTTCAAATCGACGACGCCGGCTATGCAAAAATTCGTGAAAATTCCGATGTCCTGCATCCAGCCAAACGTATCAGAATCGATTAGTACAGACACGCAAACATGACCAAACACGCACAGAATTCATAGTTTGGTCTATTAGAGCCGTTATGGCAGTAAGAGGTTGAACTGACCAAAGGCTTCAAATCGACGATGCCGGCTATGCAAAAATTCTTGAAAATTCCGATATACTGCATCCAGCCGAACGTATCAGAATCGATTAATACACACACGCAAACATGACCAAACATGCACATAATTCATAGATTTGGTCTATTAGAGCCATTATGGCAGTCAGAGGTTGAACTGACCAAAGGCTTCAAATCGACGATGCCGGCTATGTAAAAATTCGTGAAAATCCCGATGTTCTGCATCCAGCCGAACGTATCAGAATCGAGTAATAACACATGCAAACATGACTAAACATGCACATAACTCATAGATTTGGTCTATTAGAGCCGTTATGGCAGTCAGAGGTTGAACTGACCATCGCTTCAAATCGACGATGCCGGCTATGTAAAAATTCGTGAAAATCACGATGTTCTGCATCCAGCCGAACGTATCAGAATCGAGTAATACACACATGCAAACATGACCAAACATGCACATAATTCGTAGATTTGTCTATTAGAGCCGTTATGGCAGTCAGAGGTTGAAATGACCAAAGGCTTCAAATCGACGACGCCGGCTATGCAAAAATTCGTGAAAATTCCGATGTCCTACTATCCAGCCGAACGTATCAGAATCGCTTAATACAGACACGCAAACATGACCAAACATGCACATAATTGATAGTTTGGTGTATTAGAGCCGTAATGGTAGTCAGAGGTTGAGGTGACCAAAGGAATTCATAGATTGGCCTATTAGAGCCGTTATGGCAGTCAGAGTTTGAACTGACCAAGGGCTTTAAATCGACGATGCCGGATATGTAAAAATTCGTGAAAATTCCGATGTCATGCAATCCAGCCGAACGTATCAGAATCGATTAATACACACACGCAAACATGACCAAACATGCACAGAATTCATAGCTTGGTCTATTAGAGCCGTTATGGCAGTCAGAGGTTGAACTGACCATCGCTTCAAATCGACGATGCCGGCTATGCAAAAATTCGTGAAAATTCCGATGTCCTGCATCCAGACAAACGTATCAAAATCGATTAGTACAGACACGCAAACATGACCAAACATGCACATAATTCATAGTTTGGTCTATTAGAGCCGTAATGGTAGTCAGAGGGTGAACTGACCAAAGGAATTCATAGATTGGCCTATTAGAGCCGTTATGGCAGTCAGAGTTTGAACTGACTAAGGGCTTCAAATCGACGATGCCGGATATGTAAAAATTCGTGAAAATTCCGATGTCATGCAATCCAGCCGAACGTATCAGAATCGATTAATACACACACGCAAACATGACCAAACATGCACAGAATTCATAGCTTGGTCTATTAGAGCCGTTATGGCAGTCAGAGGTTGAACTGACCATCGCTTCAAATCGACGATGCCGGCTATGCAAAAATTCGTGAAAATTCCGATGTCCTGCATCCAGCCAAAAGTATCAGAAGCGATTAGTACAGACACGCAAACATGACCAAACATGCACATAATTCATAGTTTGGTCTATTAGAGCCGTTATGGCAGTCAGAGATTGAACTGACCAAAGGCTTCAAATCGACGATGCCGGCTATGCAAAAATTCTTGAAAATTCCGATGTTCTGCAACCAGCCGAACGTATCAGAATCGAGTAATACACACATGCAAACATGACCAATCATGCACATAATTCGTAGATTTGTCTATTAGAGCCGTTATGGCAGTCAGAGGTTGAACTGACCAAAGGCTTCAAATCGACGATGCCGGCTATGTAAAAATTCGTGAAAATCCCGATGTTCTGCATCCAGCCGAACGTATCAAAATCGATTAGTACAGACACGCAAACATGACCAAACATGCACATAATTCATAGTTTGGTCTATTAGAGCCGTAATGGTAGTCAGAGGGTGAACTGGCCAAAGGAATTCATAGATTGGCCTATTAGAGCCGTTATGGCAGTCAGAGTTTGAACTGACCAAGGGCTTCAAATCGACGATGCCGGATATGTAAAAATTCGTGAAAATTCCGATGTCATGCAATCCAGCCGAACGTATCAGAATCGATTAATACACACACGCAAACATGACCAAACATGCACAGAATTCATAGCTTGGTCTATTAGAGCCGTTATGGCAGTCAGAGATTGAACTGACCATCGCTTCAAATCGACGATGCCGGCTATGCAAAAATTCGTGAAAATTCCGATGTCCTGCAATCCAGCCGAACGTATCAGAATCGATTAATACAGACACGCAAACATGACCAAACATGCACATAATTGATAGTTTGGTGTATTAGAGCCGTAATGCTAGTCAGAGGTTGAACTGACCAAAGGAATTCATAGATTGGCCTATTAGAGCCGTTATGGCAGTCAGAGTTTGAACTGACCAAGGGCTTCAAATCGACGATGCCGGATATCCAAAAGTTTGAGAAAATTCCGATGTCATGCAATCCAGCCGAACGTATCAGAATCGATTAATACACACACGCAAACATGACCAAACATGCACATAATTCATAGTTTGGCCGATTAAAGCCGTACTGGTAGTCAGAGGCTGAACATAAGGCTATACAAAAATTCGTGAAAATTCCGACGTCCTGCAATCCAGCCGAACGTATCAGAATCGATTAATACACCCACGCAAACATGACCAAGCATGCACATAATTCATAGATTGTTCTATTAGAGCCCTTATGGCAGTCAGAGGTTGAACTGACCATCGCTTCAAATCGACGATGCCGGCTATGCAAAAATTCGTGAAAATTCCGATGTCCTTCATCCAGACAAACGTATCAAAATCGATTAGTACAGACACGCAAACATGACCAAACATGCACATAATTCATAGATTTGGTCTATTAGAGCCTTTATGGCAGTCAGAGGTTGAACTGACCAAAGGCTTCAAATCGACAATACCGGCTATGCAAAAATTCGTGAAAATACCGATGTTCTGCATCCAGCCGAACGTATCAGAATCGAGTAATACACACATACATACATGACCAAACATGCACATAATTCGTAGATTTGTCTATTAGAGCCGTTCTGGCAGTCAGAGGTTGAAATGACCAAAGGCTTCAAATCGCGGACTATGCAAAAATTCGTGAAAATTCCGATGTCCTGCAATCCAGCCGAACGTATCAGAATCGATTAATACACACTCGCAAACATGACTAAACATGCACATAATTCATAGTTTGGTCGATTAAAGCCGTAATGGTAGTCAGAGGCTGAACATACTGGCTATACAAAAATTCGTGAAAATTCCGATGTCCTGCAATCCAGCCGAACGTATCAGAATCGATTAATACACACACGCAAACATGACCAAGCATGCACATAATTGATAGTTTGGTGTATTAGAGCCGTTATGGTAGTCAGAGGTTGAACTGACCAAAGGCTTCAAATCGACGATGCCGGCTATGTAAAAATTCGTGAAAATTCCGATGTCCTGCATCCAGTCGAACGTATCAGAATCGAGTAATACACACACGCAAACATGACCAAACATGCACTTAATTCATAGATTGGTCTATTAGAGCCGTTATGGCAGTCAGAGATTGAACTGACCAAAGGCTTCAAATCGACGATACCGGCTATGCAAAAATACGTTAAATTTCCGATGTCCTGCAATCAAGCCGAATGTATCAGATTCGATTAATACACACACGCAAACATGACCAAACATGCACAGAATGCATAGATTGGCCTATTAGAGAACTTATGGCAGTCACAGGTTGAACTGACCAAAGGTATCAAATCGACGATGCCGGCTATGCAAAAATTCGTGAAGATTCCGATGTCCTACTATCCAGCCGGACGTATCAGAATCGATTAATACACACACGCAAACATGACCAAACATGCGCATAATTCATAGTTTGGTCGATTAGAGCCGTAATGGTAGTCAGAGGCTGAACATACTGGCTATACAAAAATTCGTGAAAATTCCGATGTCCTGCAATCCAGCCGAACGTATCAGAATCGATTACTACACACACGCAAACATGACCAAACATGCACAGAATTCATAGATTGGCCTATTAGAGCCCTTATGGCAGTCACAGGTTGAACTGACGAAAGGTATCAAATCGACGATGCCGGCTATGCAAAAATTCGTGAAAATTCCGATGTCCTACTATCCAGCCGGACGTATCAGAATCGATTAATACACACACGCAAACATGACTAAACATGCACATAATTCATAGTTTGGTCGATTAGAGCCGTAATGGCAGTCTGAGGTTGAACTGGCCAAAGGCTTCAAATCGACGACGCCGGCTATGTAAAAATTCGTGAAAATTCCGATGTTCTGCATCTAGGCGAACGTATCAGAATCGAGTAATACACACATGCAAACATGACCAAACATGCACATAATTCGCAGATTTGTCTATTAGAGCCGTTCTGGCAGTCAGAGGTTGAAATGACCAAAGGCTTCAAATCGACGACGCCGGCTATGTAAAAATTCGTGAAAATTCCGATGTTCTGCATCCAGCCGAACTTATCAGAATCGAGTAATACACACACGCAAACATGACCAAACATGCACATAATTCATAGATTGGTCTATTAGAGCCGTTATGGCAGTCAGAGGTTGAAATGACCAAAGGCTTCAAATCGACGACGCCGGCTATGCAAAAATTCGTGAAAATTCCGATGTCCTGCAATCCAGCCAAACGTATCAGAATCGATTAGTGCACACACGCAAACATGACCAAACATGCACAGAATTCATAGATTAGCCAATTAGAGCCCTTATGGCAGTCACAGGTTGAACTGACGAAAGGTATCAAATCGACGATGCCGGCTATGTAAAAATTCGTGAAAATTCCGATGTTCTGCATCTAGCCGAACGTATCAGAATCGAGTAATACACACATGCAAACATGACCAAACATGCACATAATTCGCAGATTTGTCTATTAGAGCCGTTCTGGCAGTCAGAGGTTGAAATGACCAAAGGCTTCAAATCGACGACGCCGGCTATGCAAAAATTCGTGAAAATTCCGATGTCCTGCAATCCAGCCGAACGTATCAGAATCGATTAATACACACACGCAAACATGACTAAACATGCACATAATTCATAGTTTGGTCGATTAAAGCCGTAATGATAGTCAGAGGCTGAACTGACCAAAGGCTTCAAATCGACGATGCCGGCTATGTAAAAATTCGTGAAAATTCCGATGTTCTGCATCCAGCCGAACGTATCAGAATCGAGTAATACACACATACATACATGACCAAACATGCACATAATTCGTAGATTTGTCTATTAGAGCCGTTCTGGCAGTCAGAGGTTGAACTGACCAAAGGCTTCAAATCGACGATGCCGGCTATGCAAAAATTCTTGAAATTTCCGATATACTGCATCCAGCCGAACGTATCAGAATCGATTAATACACACACGCAAACATGACCAAACATGCACATAATTCATAGATTTGGTCTATTAGAGCCTTTATGGCAGTCAGAGGTTGAACTGACCAAAGGCTTCAAATCGACAATACCGGCTATGCAAAAATTCGTGAAAATACCGATGTTCTGCATCCAGCCGAACGTATCAGAATCGAGTAATACACACATACATACATGACCAAACATGCACATAATTCGTAGATTTGTCTATTAGAGCCGTTCTGGCAGTCAGAGGTTGAAATGACCAAAGGCTTCAAATCGCGGACTATGCAAAAATTCGTGAAAATTCGATGTCCTGCAATCCAGCCGAACGTAACAGAATCGATTAATACACACTCGCAAACATGACTAAACATGCACATAATTCATAGTTTGGTCGATTAAAGCCGTAATGGTAGTCAGAGGCTGAACATACTGGCTATACAAAAATTCGTGAAAATTCCGATGTCCTGCAATCCAGCCGAACGTATCAGAATCGATTAATACACACACGCAAACATGACCAAGCATGCACATAATTGATAGTTTGGTGTATTAGAGCCGTTATGGTAGTCAGAGGTTGAACTGACCAAAGGCTTCAAATCGACGATGCCGGCTATGTAAAAATTCGTGAAAATTCCGATGTCCTGCATCCAGTCGAACGTATCAGAATCGAGTAATACACACACGCAAACATGACCAAACATGCACATAATTCATAGATTGGTCTATTAGAGCCGTTATGGCAGTCAGAGATTGAACTGACCAAAGGCTTCAAATCGACGATACCGGCTATGCAAAAATACGTTAAATTTCCGATGTCCTGCAATCAAGCCGAATGTATCAGATTCGATTAATACACACACGCAAACATGACCAAACATGCACAGAATGCATAGATTGGCCTATTAGAGAACTTATGGCAGTCACAGGTTGAACTGACCAAAGGTATCAAATCGACGATGCCGGCTATGCAAAAATTCGTGAAGATTCCGATGTCCTACTATCCAGCCGGACGTATCAGAATCGATTAATACACACACGCAAACATGACCAAACATGCGCATAATTCATAGTTTGGTCGATTAGAGCCGTAATGGTAGTCAGAGGCTGAACATACTGGCTATACAAAAATTCGTGAAAATTCCGATGTCCTGCAATCCAGCCAAACGTATCAGAATCGATTACTGCACACACGCAAACATGACCAAACATGCACATAATTGATAGTTTGGTGTATTAGAGCCGTTATGGCAGTCAGAGGTTGAAATGACCAAAGGCTTCAAATCGACGACGCCGGCTATGCAAAAATTCGTGAAAATTCCGATGTCCTGCAATCCAGCCAAACGTATCAGAATCGATTACTGCACACACGCAAACATGACCAAACATGCACAGAATTCATAGATTAGCCAATTAGAGCCCTTATGGCAGTCACAGGTTGAACTGACGAAAGGTATCAAATCGACGATGCCGGCTATGTAAAAATTCGTGAAAATTCCGATGTTCTGCATCTAGCCGAACGTATCAGAATCGAGTAATACACACATGCAAACATGACCAAACATGAACATAATTCGCAGATTTGTCTATTAGAGCCGTTCTGGCAGTCAGAGGTTGAAATGACCAAAGGCTTCAAATCGACGACGCCGGCTATGCAAAAATTCGTGAAAATTCCGATGTCCTGCAATCCAGCCGAACGTATCAGAATCGATTAATACACACACGCAAACATGACTAAACATGCACATAATTCATAGTTTGGTCGATTAAAGCCGTAATGATAGTCAGAGGCTGAACTGACCAAAGGCTTCAAATCGACGATGCCGGCTATGTAAAAATTCGTGAAAATTCCGATGTTCTGCATCCAGCCGAACGTATCAGAATCGAGTAATACACACACGCAAACATGACCAAACATGCACATAATTCATAGATTGGTCTATTAGAGCCGTTATGGCAGTCAGAGATTGAACTGACCAAAGGCTCCAAATCGACAATACCGGCTATGCAAAAATTCGTGAAATTTCCGATGTCCTGCAATCCAGCCGAACGTATCAGAATCGATTAATACACACATGCAAACTTGCACATAATTCGTAGATTTGTCTATTAGAGCCGTTATGGCAGTCAGAGGTTGAACTGACCAAAGGCTTCAAATCGACGATACCGGCTATGCAAAAATTCGTGAAAATTCCGATGTCCTACTATCCAGCCGGACGTATCAGAATCGATTAATACACACACGCAAACATGACCAAACATGCACATAATTCATAGTTTGGTCGATTAGAGCCGTAATGGCAGTCTGAGGTTGAACTGGCCAAAGGCTTCAAATCGACGATACCGGCTATGCAAAAATTCGTGAAAATTCCGATATCCTGCAATCCAGCCGAACTTATCAGAATCGATTAATACACACACGCAAACATGACCAAAGATGCACATAATTCATAGATTGGTCTATTAGAGCCGTTATGGCAGTCAGAGTTTGAACAGACCAAAGTCTTCAAATCGAGGATGCCGGCTATGCAAAAATTCGTGAAAATTCCGATGTCCTGCAATCCAGCCGAACGTATGAGAATCGATTAATACACACACGCAACATGACAAAACATACACATAATTCATAGATTGGTCCATTAGATCCGTCATGGCAGTCAGAGGTTGAACTGACCAAAGGCTTCAAACCGACGATGCTGGCTATGCAAAAATTTGTGAAAATTCCGATATCCTGCAATCCAGCCGAACGTATCAGAATCGATTAATACACACACGCAAACACGACCAAAGATGCACAGAATTCATAGTTTGGTCTATTAGAGCCGTTAAGGTAGTCAGAGGTTGAAATGACCAAAGGCTTCAAATCGACGATGCCGGCTATGTAAAAATTCGTGAAAATTCCGATGTTCTGCATCCAGCCGAACTTATCAGAATCGAGTAATACACACACGCAAACATGACCAAACATGCACATAATTCATAGATTGGTCTATTAGAGCCGTTATGGCAGTCAGAGGTTGAAATGACCAAAGGCTTCAAATCGACGACGCCGGCTATGCAAAAATTCGTGAAAATTCCGATGTCCTGCAATCCAGCCAAACGTATCAGAATCGATTAATACACACACGCAAACATGACCAAACATGCACAGAATTCATAGATTAGCCAATTAGAGCCCTTATGGCAGTCACAGGTTGAACTGACGAAAGGTATCAAATCGACGATGCCGGCTATGTCAAAATTCGTGAAAATTCCGATATCCTGCAATCCAGCCGAACGTATCAGAATCGATTAATACACACACGCAAACACGACCAAAGATGCACAGAATTCATAGTTTGGTCTATTAGAGCCGTTAAGGTAGTCAGAGGTTGAACTGACCAAAGGCTTCAAATCGACGATGCCGGCTATGCAAACATTCGTGAAAATTCCGATGTCCTACTATCCAGCCGGACGTATCAGAATCGATTAATACACACATGCAAACATGACCAAACATGCACATAATTCATAGTTTGGTCGATTAGAGCCGTAATGGTAGTCAGAGGCTGAACATACTGGCTATTCAAAAATTCGTGAAAATTCCGATATCCTGCAATCCAGCCGAACGTATCAGAATCGATTAATACACACACGCAAACACGACCAAAGATGCACAGAATTCATAGTTTGGTCTATTAGAGCCGTTAAGGTAGTCAGAGGTTGAACTGACCAAAGGCTTCAAATCGACGATGCCGGCTATGCAAACATTCGTGAAAATTCCGATGTCCTACTATCCAGCCGGACGTATCAGAATCGATTAATACACACATGCAAACATGACTAAACATGCACAGAATTCATAGATTAGCCAATTAGAGCCCTTATGGCAGTCACAGGTTGAACTGACGAAAGGTATCAAATCGACGATGCCGGCTATGCAAAAATTCGTGAAAATTCCGATGTCCTGCAATCCAGCCGAACGTATCAGAATCGATTAATACACACACGCAAACATGACTAAACATGCACATAATTCATAGTTTGGTCGATTAAAGCCGTAATGATAGTCAGAGGCTGAACTGACCAAAGGCTTCAAATCGACGATGCCGGCTATGTAAAAATTCGTGAAAATTCCGATGTTCTGCATCCAGCCGAACGTATCAGAATCGAGTAATACACACACGCAAACATGACCAAACATGCACATAATTCATAGATTGGTCTATTAGAGCCGTTATGGCAGTCAGAGATTGAACTGACCAAAGGCTCCAAATCGACAATACCGGCTATGCAAAAATTCGTGAAATTTCCGATGTCCTGCAATCCAGCCGAACGTATCAGAATCGATTAATACACACACGCAAACTTGCACATAATTCGTAGATTTGTCTATTAGAGCCGTTATGGCAATCAGAGGTTGAACTGACCAAAGGCTTCAAATCGACGATACCGGCTATGCAAAAATTCGTGAAAATTCCGATGTCCTACTATCCAGCCGGACGTATCAGAATCGATTAATACACACACGCAAACATGACCAAACATGCACATAATTCATAGTTTGGTCGATTAGAGCCGTAATGGCAGTCTGAGGTTGAACTGGCCAAAGGCTTCAAATCGACGATACCGGCTATGCAAAAATTCGTGAAAATTCCGATATCCTGCAATCCAGCCGAACTTATCAGAATCGATTAATACACACACGCTAACATGACCAAAGATGCACATAATTCATAGATTGGTCTATTAGAGCCGTTATGGCAGTCAGAGTTTGAACAGACCAAAGTCTTCAAATCGAGGATGCCGGCTATGCAAAAATTCGTGAAAATTCCGATGTCCTGCAATCCAGCCGAACGTATGAGAATCGATTAATACACACACGCAACATGACAAAACATACACATAATTCATAGATTGGTCCATTAGATCCGTCATGGCAGTCAGAGGTTGAACTGACCAAAGGCTTCAAACCGACGATGCTGGCTATGCAAAAATTTGTGAAAATTCCGATATCCTGCAATCCAGCCGAACGTATCAGAATCGATTAATACACACACGCAAACACGACCAAAGATGCACAGAATTCATAGTTTGGTCTATTAGAGCCGTTAAGGTAGTCAGAGGTTGAAATGACCAAAGGCTTCAAATCGACGATGCCGGCTATGTAAAAATTCGTGAAAATTCCGATGTTCTGCATCCAGCCGAACTTATCAGAATCGAGTAATACACACACGCAAACATGACCAAACATGCACATAATTCATAGATTGGTCTATTAGAGCCGTTATGGCAGTCAGAGGTTGAAATGACCAAAGGCTTCAAATCGACGACGCCGGCTATGCAAAAATTCGTGAAAATTCCGATGTCCTGCAATCCAGCCAAACGTATCAGAATCGATTACTACACACACGCAAACATGACCAAACATGCACAGAATTCATAGATTAGCCAATTAGAGCCCTTATGGCAGTCACAGGTTGAACTGACGAAAGGTATCAAATCGACGATGCCGGCTATGTAAAAATTCGTGAAAATTCCGATATCCTGCAATCCAGCCGAACGTATCAGAATCGATTAATACACACACGCAAACACGACCAAAGATGCACAGAATTCATAGTTTGGTCTATTAGAGCCGTTAAGGTAGTCAGAGGTTGAACTGACCAAAGGCTTCAAATCGACGATGCCGGCTATGCAAACATTCGTGAAAATTCCGATGTCCTACTATCCAGCCGGACGTATCAGAATCGATTAATACACACATGCAAACATGACCAAACATGCACATAATTCATAGTTTGGTCGATTAGAGCCGTAATGGTAGTCAGAGGCTGAACATACTGGCTATTCAAAAATTCGTGAAAATTCCGATATCCTGCAATCCAGCCGAACGTATCAGAATCGATTAATACACACACGCAAACACGACCAAAGATGCACAGAATTCATAGTTTGGTCTATTAGAGCCGTTAAGGTAGTCAGAGGTTGAACTGACCAAAGGCTTCAAATCGACGATGCCGGCTATGCAAACATTCGTGAAAATTCCGATGTCCTACTATCCAGCCGGACGTATCAGAATCGATTAATACACACATGCAAACATGACTAAACATGCACAGAATTCATAGATTAGCCAATTAGAGCCCTTATGGCAGTCACAGGTTGAACTGACGAAAGGTATCAAATCGACGATGCCGGCTATGCAAAAATTCGTGAAAATTCCGATGTCCTGCAATCCAGCCGAACGTATCAGAATCGATTAATACACACACGCAAACATGACTAAACATGCACATAATTCATAGTTTGGTCGATTAAAGCCGTAATGATAGTCAGAGGCTGAACTGACCAAAGGCTTCAAATCGACGATGCCGGCTATGTAAAAATTCGTGAAAATTCCGATGTTCTGCATCCAGCCGAACGTATCAGAATCGAGTAATACACACACGCAAACATGACCAAACATGCACATAATTCATAGATTGGTCTATTAGAGCCGTTATGGCAGTCAGAGGTTGAACTGACCAAAGGCTCCAAATCGACAATACCGGCTATGCAAAAATTCGTGAAATTTCCGATGTCCTGCAATCCAGCCGAACGTATCAGAATCGATTAATACACACACGCAAACTTGCACATAATTCGTAGATTTGTCTATTAGAGCCGTTATGGCAATCAGAGGTTGAACTGACCAAAGACTTTAAATCGAAGATGCCGGCTATGCAAAAATTCGTAAAAAATTCCGATGTCCTACAATCCAGCCGGACGTATCAGAATCGATTAATACACACACGCAAACATGACCAAACATGCACATAATTCATAGTTTGGTCGATTAGAGCCGTAATGGCAGTCTGAGGTTGAACTGGCCAAAGGCTTCAAATCGACGATACCGGCTATGCAAAAATTCGTGAAAATTCCGATATCCTGCAATCCAGCCGAACTTATCAGAATCGATTAATACACACACGCTAACATGACCAAAGATGCACATAATTCATAGATTGGTCTATTAGAGCCGTTATGGCAGTCAGAGTTTGAACAGACCAAAGTCTTCAAATCGAGGATGCCGGCTATGCAAAAATTCGTGAAAATTCCGATGTCCTGCAATCCAGCCGAACGTATGAGAATCGATTAATACACACACGCAACATGACAAAACATACACATAATTCATAGATTGGTCCATTAGATCCGTCATGGCAGTCAGAGGTTGAACTGACCAAAGGCTTCAAACCGACGATGCTGGCTATGCAAAAATTTGTGAAAATTCCGATATCCTGCAATCCAGCCGAACGTATCAGAATCGATTAATACACACACGCAAACACGACCAAAGATGCACAGAATTCATAGTTTGGTCTATTAGAGCCGTTAAGGTAGTCAGAGGTTGAAATGACCAAAGGCTTCAAATCGACGATGCCGGCTATGTAAAAATTCGTGAAAATTCCGATGTTCTGCATCCAGCCGAACTTATCAGAATCGAGTAATACACACACGCAAACATGACCAAACATGCACATAATTCATAGATTGGTCTATTAGAGCCGTTATGGCAGTCAGAGGTTGAAATGACCAAAGGCTTCAAATCGACGACGCCGGCTATGCAAAAATTCGTGAAAATTCCGATGTCCTGCAATCCAGCCAAACGTATCAGAATCGATTACTACACACACGCAAACATAACCAAACATGCACAGAATTCATAGATTAGCCAATTAGAGCCCTTATGGCAGTCACAGGTTGAACTGACGAAAGGTATCAAATCGACGATGCCGGCTATGTAAAAATTCGTGAAAATTCCGATGTTCTGCATCTAGCCGAACGTATCAGAATCGAGTAATACACACATGAAAACATGACCAAACATGCACATAATTCGTAGATTTGTCTATTAGAGCCGTTCTGGCAGTCAGAGGTTGAAATGACCAAAGGCTTCAAATCGACGATGCCGGCTATGCAAACATTCGTGAAAATTCCGATGTCCTACTATCCAGCCGGACGTATCAGAATCGATTAATACACACATGCAAACATGACCAAACATGCACATAATTCATAGTTTGGTCGATTAGAGCCGTAATGGTAGTCAGAGGCTGAACATACTGGCTATTCAAAAATTCGTGAAAATTCCGATGTCCTACTATCCAGCCAAACGTATCAGAATCGATTACTACACACACGCAAACACGACCAAAGATGCACAGAATTCATAGTTTGGTCTATTAGAGCCGTTAAGGTAGTCAGAGGTTGAACTGACCAAAGGCTTCAAATCGACGATGCCGGCTATGCAAACATTCGTGAAAATTCCGATGTCCTACTATCCAGCCGGACGTATCAGAATCGATTAATACACACATGCAAACATGACCAAACATGCACATAATTCATAGTTTGGTCGATTAGAGCCGTAATGGTAGTCAGAGGCTGAACATACTGGCTATTCAAAAATTCGTGAAAATTCCGATGTCCTACTATCCAGCCAAACGTATCAGAATCGATTACTACACACACGCAAACACGACCAAAGATGCACAGAATTCATAGTTTGGTCTATTAGAGCCGTTAAGGTAGTCAGAGGTTGAACTGACCAAAGGCTTCAAATCGACGATGCCGGCTATGCAAACATTCGTGAAAATTCCGATGTCCTACTATCCAGCCGGACGTATCAGAATCGATTAATACACACATGCAAACATGACCAAACATGCACAGAATTCATAGATTAGCCAATTAGAGCCCTTATGGCAGTCACAGGTTGAACTGACGAAAGGTATCAAATCGACGATGCCGGCTATGTAAAAATTCGTGAAAATTCCGATGTTCTGCATCTAGCCGAACGTATCAGAATCGAGTAATACACACATGCAAACATGACCAAACATGCACATAATTCGTAGATTTGTCTATTAGAGCCGTTCTGGCAGTCAGAGGTTGAAATGACCAAAGGCTTCAAATCGACGACGCCGGCTATGCAAAAATTCGTGAAAATTCCGATGTCCTGCAATCCAGCCGAACGTATCAGAATCGATTAATACACACACGCAAACATGACTAAACATGCACATAATTCATAGTTTGGTCGATTAAAGCCGTAATGATAGTCAGAGGCTGAACTGACCAAAGGCTTCAAATCGACGATGCCGGCTATGTAAAAATTCGTGAAAATTCCGATGTTCTGCATCCAGCCGAACGTATCAGAATCGAGTAATACACACACGCAAACATGACCAAACATGCTCATAATTCATAGATTGGTCTTTTAGAGCCGTTATGGCAGTCAGAGATTGAACTGACCAAAGGCTCCAAATCGACAATACCGGCTATGCAAAAATTCGTGAAATTTCCGATGTCCTGCAATCCAGCCGAACGTATCAGAATCGATTAATACACACATGCAAACTTGCACATAATTCGTAGATTTGTCTATTATAGCCGTTATGGCAATCAGAGGTTGAACTGACCAAAGGCTTCAAATCGACGATACCGGCTATGCAAAAATTCGTGAAAATTCCGATGTCCTGCAATCCAGCCAAACGTATCAGAATCGATTAACACACACACGCAAACATGACCAAACATGCACTTAATGCATAGGTGGGTCTATTAGAGCCGTTATAGCAGTCAGAGGTTGAACTGACCAAAGCTTCAAATCGACGATACAGGCTATGAAAAAATTCTTGAGAGTTCTGATGTCCTGCAATCCAGCCCAACGTATCAGAATCGACTAATACACACACGCAAACATGACCAAACATGCACAGAATGCATAGATTGGCCTATTAGAGCCCTTATGGCAGTCACAGGTTGAACTGACCAAAGGTATCAAATCGACGATGCCGGCTATGCAAAAATTCGTGAAAATTCCGATGTCCTACTATCCAGCCGGACGTATCAGAATCGATTAATACACACACGTAAACCTGCACAGAATTCATAGTTTTGTCTTTTAGAGCCGTAATGGCAGTCTGAGGTTGAACTGGCCAAAGGCTTCAAATCGACGATACCGGCTATGCAAAAATTCGTGAAAATTCCGATATCCTGCAATCCAGCCGAACTTATCAGAATCGATTAATACACACACGCAAACACGACCAAAGATGCACATAATTCATAGATTGGTCTATTAGAGCCGTTATGGCAGTCAGAGTTTGAACTGACCAAAGACTTCAAATCGAGGATGCCGGCTATGCAAAAATTCGTAAAAATTCCGATGTCCTGCAATCCAGCCGAACGTATCAGAATCGATTAATACACACACGCAACATGACAAAACATACACATAATTCATAGATTGGTCCATTAGATCCGTCATGGCAGTCAGAGGTTGTACTGACCAAAGGCTTCAAACCGACGATGCTGGCTATGCAAAAATTTGTGAAAATTCCGATATCCTGCAATCCAGCCGAACGTATCAGAATCGAGTAATACACACATGCAAACATGACCAAACATGCACATAATTCGTAGATTTGTCTATTAGAGCCGTTCTGGTAGTCAGAGGTTGAACTGACCAAAGGCTTCAAATCGACGATGCCGGCTATGCAAACATTCGTGAAAATTCCGATGTCCTGCAATCCAGCCGAAAGGATCAGAATCGCTTAATACACACATGCCAACATGACCAAAGATGCACAGAATTCATAGATTGGTCTATTAGAGCCGTTATGGCAGTCAGAGGTTGAACTGACCAAAGGCTTCAAATCGACGATACCGGCTATGCAAAAATTCGTGAAAATTCCGATGTCCTGCAATCCAGCCGAAAGGATCAGAATCGATTAATACACACATGCAAACTTGCACATAATTCGTAGATTTGTCTATTAGAGCCGTTATGGCAATCAGAGGTTGAACTGACCAAAGGCTTCAAATCGACGATACCGGCTATGCAAAAATTCGTGAAAATTCCGATGTCCTGCAATCCAGCCGAACGTATCAGAATCGATTAATACACACACGCAAACACGACCAAAGATGCACAGAATTCATAGTTTGGTCTATTAGAGCCGTTAAGGTAGTCAGAGGTTGAACTGACCAAAGGCTTCAAATCGACGATGCCGGCTATGCAAACATTCGTGAAAATTCCGATGTCCTACTATCCAGCCGGACGTATCAGAATCGATTAATACACACATGCAAACATGACCAAACATGCACATAATTCATAGTTTGGTCGATTAGAGCCGTAATGATAGTCAGAGGCTGAACATACTGGCTATTCAAAAATTCGTGAAAATTCCGATGTCCTGCAATCCAGTCAAACGTATCAGAATCGATTACTACACACACGCAAACATGACCAAACATGCACAGAATTCATAGATTAGCCAATTAGAGCCCTTATGGCAGTCACAGGTTGAACTGACGAAAGGTATCAAATCGACGATGCCGGCTATGTAAAAATTCGTGAAAATTCCGATGTTCTGCATCTAGCCGAACGTATCAGAATCGATTAATACACACACGCAAACACGACCAAAGATGCACATAATTCATAGATTGGTCTATTAGAGCCGTTATGGTAGTCAGAGGTTGAACTGACCAAAGGCTTCAAATCGAGGATGCCGGCTATGTAAAAATTCGTAAAAATTCCGATGTCCTGCAATCCAGCCGAACGTATCAGAATCGATTAATACACACACGCAACATGACAAAACATACACATAATTCATAGATTGGTCCATTAGATCCGTCATGGCAGTCAGAGGTTGTACTGACCAAAGGCTTCAAACCGACGATGCTGGCTATGCAAAAATTTGTGAAAATTCCGATATCCTGCAATCCAGCCGAACGTATCAGAATCGATTAATACACACACGCAAACACGACCAAAGATGCACAGAATTCATAGTTTGGTCTATTAGAGCCGTTATGGTAGTCAGAGGTTGAACTGACCAAAGGCTTCAAATCGACGATGCCGGCTATGCAAACATTCGTGAAAATTCCGATGTCCTGCAATCCAGCCGAACGTATCAGAATCGATTAATACACACACGCAACATGACAAAACATACACATAATTCATAGATTGGTCCATTAGATCCGTCATGGCAGTCAGAGGTTGTACTGACCAAAGGCTTCAAATCGACGATGCCGGCTATGCAAAAATTCGTGAAAATTCCGATGTCCTGCAATCCAGCCGAAAGGATCAGAATCGATTAATACACACATGCCAACATGACCAAAGATGCACAGAATTCATAGATTGGTCTATTAGAGCCGTTATGGCAGTCAGAGGTTGAACTGACCAAAGGCTTCAAATCGACAATACCGGCTATGCAAAAATTCGTGAAAATTCCGATGTCCTGCAATCCAGCCGAACGTATCAGAATCGATTAATACACACATACATACATGACCAAACATGCACAGAATGCATAGATTGGCCTATTAGAGAACTTATGGCAGTCACAGGTTGAACTGACCAAAGGTATCAAATCGACGATGCCGGCTATGCAAAAATTCGTGAAGATTCCGATGTCCTACTATCCAGCCGGACGTATCAGAATCGATTAATACACACACGCAAACATGACCAAACATGCACATAATTCATAGATTGGTCTATTAGAGCCGTTATGGCAGTCAGAGGTTGAAATGACCAAAGGCTTCAAATCGACGACGCCGGCTATGCAAAAATTCGTGAAAATTCCGATGTCCTGCAATCCAGCCAAACGTATCAGAATCGATTACTGCACACACGCAAACATGACCAAACATGCACAGAATTCATAGATTAGCCAATTAGAGCCCTTATAGCAGTCACAGTTTGAACTGACGAAAGGTATCAAATCGACGATGCCGGCTATGTAAAAATTCGTGAAAATTCCGATGTTCTGCATCTAGCCGAACGTATCAGAATCGAGTAATACACACATGCAAACATGAACATAGCAGTCACAGTTTGAACTGACGAAAGGTATCAAATCGACGATGCCGGCTATGTAAAAATTCGTGAAAATTCCGATGTTCTGCATCCAGCCGAACTTATCAGAATCGAGTAATACACACACGCAAACATGACCAAACATGCACATAATTCATAGATTGGTCTATTAGAGCCGTTATGGCAGTCAGAGGTTGAAATGACCAAAGGCTTCAAATCGACGACGCCGGCTATGCAAAAATTCGTGAAAATTCCGATGTCCTGCAATCCAGCCAAACGTATCAGAATCGATTACTACACACACGCAAACATGACCAAACATGCAAACAGAATTCATAGATTAGCCAATTAGAGCCCTTATGGCAGTCACAGGTTGAACTGACGAAAGGTATCAAATCGACAATGCCGGCTATGTAAAAATTCGTGAAAATTCCGATATCCTGCAATCCAGCCGAACGTATCAGAATCGATTAATACACACACGCAAACACGACCAAAGATGCACAGAATTCATAGTTTGGTCTATTAGAGCCGTTAAGGTAGTCAGAGGTTGAACTGACCAAAGGCTTCAAATCGAAGATGCCGGCTATGCAAACATTCGTGAAAATTCCGATGTCCTACTATCCAGCCGGACGTATCAGAATCGATTAATACACACATGCAAACATGACCAAACATGCACATAATTCATAGTTTGGTCGATTAGAGCCGTAATGGTAGTCAGAGGCTGAACATACTGGCTATTCAAAAATTCGTGAAAATTCCGATGTCCTGCAATCCAGTCAAACGTATCAGAATCGATTACTACACACACGCAAACATGACCAAACATGCACAGAATTCATAGATTAGCCAATTAGAGCCCTTATGGCAGTCACAGGTTGAACTGACGAAAGGTATCAAATCGACGATGCCGGCTATGTAAAAATTCGTGAAAATTCCGATGTTCTGCATCTAGCCGAACGTATCAGAATCGAGTAATACACACATGCAAACATGACCAAACATGCACATAATTCGTAGATTTGTCTATTAGAGCCGTTCTGGCAGTCAGAGGTTGAAATGACCAAAGGCTTCAAATCGACGACGCCGGCTATGCAAAAATTCGTGAAAATTCCGATGTCCTGCAATCCAGCCGAACGTATCAGAATCGATTAATACACACACGCAAACATGACTAAACATGCACATAATTCATAGTTTGGTCGATTAAAGCCGTAATGATAGTCAGAGGCTGAACTGACCAAAGGCTTCAAATCGACGATGCCGGCTATGTAAAAATTCGTGAAAATTCCGATGTTCTGCATCCAGCCGAACGTATCAGAATCGAGTAATACACACACGCAAACATGACCAAACATGCACATAATTCATAGATTGGTCTATTAGAGCCGTTATGGCAGTCAGAGATTGAACTGACCAAAGGCTCCAAATCGACAATACCGGCTATGCAAAAATTCGTGAAATTTCCGATGTCCTGCAATCCAGCCGAACGTATCAGAATCGATTAATACAAACATGCAAACTTGCACATAATTCGTAGATTTGTCTATTAGAGCCGTTATGGCAATCAGAGGTTGAACTGACCAAAGGCTTCAAATCGACGATACCGGCTATGCAAAAATTCGTGAAAATTCCGATGTCCTGCAATCCAGCCAAACGTATCAGAATCGATTAACACACACACGCAAACATGACCAAACATGCACTTAATGCATAGGTGGGTCTATTAGAGCCGTTATAGCAGTCAGAGGTTGAACTGACCAAAGCTTCAAATCGACGATACAGGCTATGAAAAAATTCTTGAGAGTTCTGATGTCCTGCAATCCAGCCCAACGTATCAGAATCGACTAATACACACACGCAAACATGACCAAACATGCACAGAATGCATAGATTGGCCTATTAGAGCCCTTATGGCAGTCACAGGTTGAACTGACCAAAGGTATCAAATCGACGATGCCGGCTATGCAAAAATTCGTGAAAATTCCGATGTCCTACTATCCAGCCGGACGTATCAGAATCGATTAATACACACACGTTAACCTGCACAGAATTCATAGATTGGTCTATTAGAGCCGTTATGGCAGTCAGAGTTTGAACTGACCAAAGTCTTCAAATCGAGGATGCCGGCTATGCAAAAATTCGTAAAAATTCCGATGTCCTGCAATCCAGCCGAACGTATCAGAATCGATTAATACACACACGCAACATGACAAAACATACACATAATTCATAGATTGGTCCATTAGATCCGTCATGGCAGTCAGAGGTTGTACTGACCAAAGGCTTCAAACCGACGATGCTGGCTATGCAAAAATTTGTGAAAATTCCGATATCCTGCAATCCAGCCGAACGTATCAGAATCGATTAATACACACACGCAAACACGACCAAAGATGCACAGAATTCATAGTTTGGTCTATTAGAGCCGTTATGGTAGTCAGAGGTTGAACTGACCAAAGGCTTCAAATCGACGATGCCGGCTATGCAAACATTCGTGAAAATTCCGATGTCCTGCAATCCAGCCGAAAGGATCAGAATCGCTTAATACACACATGCAAACATGACCAAAGATGCACAGAATTCATAGATTGGTCTATTAGAGCCGTTATGGCAGTCAGAGGTTGAACTGACCAAAGGCTTCAAATCGACGATACCGGCTATGCAAAAATTCGTGAAAATTCCGATGTCCTGCAATCCAGCCGAAAGGATCAGAATCGCTTAATACACACATGCCAACATGACCAAAGATGCACAGAATTCATAGATTGGTCTATTAGAGCCGTTATGGCAGTCAGAGGTTGAACTGACCAAAGGCTTCAAATCGACAATACCGGCTATGCAAAAATTCGTGAAAATTCCGATGTCCTGCAATCCAGCCGAACGTATCAGAATCGATTAATACACACATACATACATGACCAAACATGCACATAATTCGTAGTTTGGTGTATTAGAGCCGTTCTGGCAGTCAGAGGTTGAAATGACCAAAGGCTTCAAATCGAGGACTATGCAAAAATTCGTGAAAATTCCGATGTCCTGCAATCCAGCCGAATGTATCAGAATCGATTAATACACACTCGCAAACATGACTAAACATGCACATAATTCATAGTTTGGTCGATTAAAGCCGTAATGGTAGTCAGAGGCTGAACATACTGGCTATACAAAAATTCGTGAAAATTCCGATGTCCTGCAATCCAGCCGAACGTATCAGAATCGATTAATACACACACGCAAACATGACCAAGCATGCACATAATTGATAGTTTGGTGTATTAGAGCCGTTATGGTAGTCAGAGGTTGAACTGACCAAAGGCTTCAAATCGACGATACCGGCTATGCAAAAATTCGTGAAAATTCCGATGTCCTGCAATCCAGCCGAACGTATCAGAATCGATTAATACACACACGCAAACACGACCAAAGATGCACAGAATTCATAGTTCGGTCTATTAGAGCCGTTATGGCAGTCAGAGATTGAACTGACCAAAGGCTTCAAATCGACGATACCGGCTATGCAAAAATACGCTAAATTTCCGATGTCCTGCAATCAAGCCGAATGTATCAGATTCGATTAATACACACACGCAAACATGACCAAACATGCACAGAATGCATAGATTGGCCTATTAGAGAACTTATGGCTGTCACAGGTTGAACTGACCAAAGGTATCAAATCGACGATGCCGGCTATGCAAAAATTCGTGACGATTCCGATGTCCTACTATCCAGCCGGACGTATCAGAATCGATTAATACACACACGCAAACATGACCAAACATGCACATAATTCATAGTTTGGTCGATTAGAGCCGTAATGGTAGTCAGAGGCTGAACATACTGGCTATACAAAAATTCGTGAAAATTCCGATATCCTGCAATCCAGCCGAACTTATCAGAATCGATTAATACACACACGCAAACATGACCAAAGATGCACATAATTCATAGTTTGGTCGATTAGAGCCGTAATGGCAGTCTGAGGTTGAACTGGCCAAAGGCTTCAAATCGACGATACCGGCTATGCAAAAATTCGTGAAAATTCCGATATCCTGCAATCACATAATTCATAGATTGGTCTATTAGAGCCGTTATGGCAGTCAGAGTTTGAACAGACCAAAGTCTTCAAATCGAGGATGCCGGCTATGCAAAAATTCGTGAAAATTCCGATGTCCTGCAATCCAGCCGAACGTATGAGAATCGATTAATACACACACGCAACATGACAAAACATACACATAATTCATAGATTGGTCCATTAGATCCGTCATGGCAGTCAGAGGTTGAACTGACCAAAGGCTTCAAACCGACGATGCTGGCTATGCAAAAATTTGTGAAAATTCCGATATCCTGCAATCCAGCCGAACGTATCAGAATCGATTAATACACACACGCAAACACGACCAAAGATGCACAGAATTCATAGTTCGGTCTATTAGAGCCGTTATGGCAATCAGAGGTTGAACTGACCAAAGGCTTCAAATCGACGATACCGGCTATGCAAAAATTCGTGAAAATTCCGATGTCCTGCAATCCAGCCGAACGTATCAGAATCGATTAATACACACACGCAAACACGACCAAAGATGCACAGAATTCATAGTTCGGTCTATTAGAGCCGTTAAGGTAGTCAGAGGTTGAACTGACCAAAGGCTTCAAATCGACGATGCCGGCTATGCAAACATTCGTCAAAATTCCGATGTCCTACTATCCAGCCGGACGTATCAGAATCGATTAATACACACATGCAAACATGACCAAACATGCACATAATTCATAGTTTGGTCGATTAGAGCCGTAATGGTAGTCAGAGGCTGAACATACTGGCTATTCAAAAATTCGTGAAAATTCCGATGTCCTGCAATCCAGTCAAACGTATCAGAATCGATTACTACACACACGCAAACATGACCAAACATGCACAGAATTCATAGATTAGCCAATTAGAGCCCTTATGGCAGTCACAGGTTGAACTGACGAAAGGTATCAAATCGACGATGCCGGCTATGTAAAAATTCGTGAAAATTCCGATGTTCTGCATCTAGCCGAACGTATCAGAATCGATTAATACACACACGCAAACACGACCAAAGATGCACATAATTCATAGATTGGTCTATTAGAGCCGTTATGGCAGTCAGAGTTTGAACTGACCAAAGTCTTCAAATCGAGGATGCCGGCTATGCAAAAATTCGTAAAAATTCCGATGTCCTGCAATCCAGCCGAACGTATCAGAATCGATTAATACACACACGCAACATGACAAAACATACACATAATTCATAGATTGGTCCATTAGATCCGTCATGGCAGTCAGAGGTTGTACTGACCAAAGGCTTCAAACCGACGATGCTGGCTATGCAAAAATTTGTGAAAATTCCGATATCCTGCAATCCAGCCGAACGTATCAGAATCGATTAATACACACACGCAAACACGACCAAAGATGCACAGAATTCATAGTTTGGTCTATTAGAGCCGTTATGGTAGTCAGAGGTTGAACTGTCCAAAGGCTTCAAATCGACGATGCCGGCTATGCAAACATTCGTGAAAATTCCGATGTCCTGCAATCCAGCCGAAAGGATCAGAATCGCTTAATACACACATGCAAACATGACCAAACATGCACAGAATTCATAGATTGGTCTATTAGAGCCGTTATGGCAGTCAGAGGTTGAACTGACCAAAGGCTTCAAATCGACGATACCGGCTATGCAAAAATTCGTGAAAATTCCGATGTCCTGCAATCCAGCCGAAAGGATCAGAATCGCTTAATACACACATGCCAACATGACCAAAGATGCACAGAATTCATAGATTGGTCTATTAGAGCCGTTATGGCAGTCAGAGGTTGAACTGACCAAAGGCTTCAAATCGACAATACCGGCTATGCAAAAATTCGTGAAAATTCCGATGTCCTGCAATCCAGCCGAACGTATCAGAATCGATTAATACACACATACATACATGACCAAACATGTACATAATTCGTAGATTTGTCTATTAGAGCCGTTCTGGCAGTCAGAGGTTGAAATGACCAAAGGCTTCAAATCGAGGACTATGCAAAAATTCGTGAAAATTCCGATGTCCTGCAATCCAGCCGAACGTATCAGAATCGATTAATACACACTCGCAAACATGACTAAACATGCACATAATTCATAGTTTGGTCGATTAAAGCCGTAATGGTAGTCAGAGGCTGAACATACTGGCTATACAAAAATTCGTGAAAATTCCGATGTCCTGCAATCCAGCCGAACGTATCAGAATCGATTAATACACACACGCAAACATGACCAAGCATGCACATAATTGATAGTTTGGTGTATTAGAGCCGTTATGGTAGTCAGAGGTTGAACTGACCAAAGGCTTCAAATCGACGATGCCGGCTATGTCAAAATTCGTGAAAATTCCGATTTCCTGCATCCAGCCGAACGTATCAGAATCGAGTAATACACACACGCAAACATGACCAAACATGCACATAATTCATAGATTGGTCTATTAGAGCCGTTATGGCAGTCAGAGATTGAACTGACCAAAGGCTTCAAATCGACGATACCGGCTATGCAAAAATACGCTAAATTTCCGATGTCCTGCAATCAAGCCGAATGTATCAGATTCGATTAATACACACACGCAAACATGACCAAACATGCACAGAATGCATAGATTGGCCTATTAGAGAACTTATGGCTGTCACAGGTTGAACTGACCAAAGGTATCAAATCGACGATGCCGGCTATGCAAAAATTCGTGAAGATTCCGATGTCCTACTATCCAGCCGGACGTATCAGAATCGATTAATACACACACGCAAACATGACCAAACATGCACATAATTCATAGTTTGGTCTATTAGAGCCGTTAAGGTAGTCAGAGGTTGAACTGACCAAAGGCTTCAAATCGACGATGCCGGCTATGCAAACATTCGTGAAAATTCCGATGTTCTGCATCCAGCCGAACGTATCAGAATCGAGTAATACACACATACAAACATGACCAAACATGCACATAATTCGTAGATTTGTCTATTAGAGCCGTTCTGGCAGTCAGAGGTTGAAATGGCCAAAGGCTTCAGATCGACGACGCCGGCTATGCAAAAATTCGTGAAAATTCCGATGTCCTGCAATCCAGCCGAACGTATCGGAATCGATTAATACACACACGCAAACATGACTAAACATGCACATAATTCATAGTTTGGTCGATTAAAGCCGTAATGATAGTCAGAGGTTGAACTGACCAAAGGCTTCAAATCGACGATGCCGGCTATGTAAAAATTCGTGAAAATTCCGATGTTCTGCATCCAGCCGAACGTATCAGAATCGAGTAATACACACACGCAAACATGACCAAACATGCACATAATTCATAGATTGGTCTATTAGAGCCGTTATGGCAGTCAGAGATTGAACTGACCAAAGGCTCCAAATCGACAATACCGGCTATGCAAAAATTCGTGAAAATTCCGATGTCCTGCAATCCAGCCGAACGTATCAGAATCGATTAATACACACATGCAAACTTGCACATAATTCGTAGATTTGTCTATTAGAGCCGTTATGGCAATCAGAGGTTGAACTGACCAAAGGCTTCAAATCGACGATACCGGCTATGCAAAAATTCGTGAAAATTCCGATGTCCTGCAATCCAGCCGAACGTATCAGAATCGATTAATACACACATGCAAACTTGCACATAATTCGTAGATTTGTCTATTAGAGCCGTTATGGCAATCAGAGGTTGAACTGACCAAAGGCTTCAAATCGACGATACCGGCTATGCAAAAATTCGTGAAAATTCCGATGTCCTGCAATCCAGCCAAACGTATCAGAATCGATTAACACACACACGCAAACATGACCAAACATGCACTTAATGCATAGGTGGGTCTATTAGAGCCGTTATAGCAGTCAGAGGTTGAACTGACCAAAGCTTCAAATCGACGATACAGGCTATGCAAAAATTCTTGAGAATTCCGTTGTCCTGCAATCCAGCCCAACGTATCAGAATCGACTAATACACACACGCAAACATGACCAAACATGCACAGAATGCATAGATTGGCCTATTAGAGCCCTTATGGCAGTCACAGGTTGAACTGACCAAAGGTATAAAATCGACGATGCCGGCTATGCAAAAATTCGTGAAAATTCCGATGTCCTACTATCCAGCCGGACGTATCAGAATCGATTAATACACACACGTAAACCTGCACAGAATTCATAGTTTTGTCTTTTAGAGCCGTAATGACAGTCTGAGGTTGAACTGGCCAAAGGCTTCAAATCGACGATACCGGCTATGCAAAAATTCGTGAAAATTCCGATATCCTGCAATCCAGCCGAACTTATCAGAATCGATTAATACACACACGCAAACACGACCAAAGATGCACATAATTCATAGATTGGTCTATTAGAGCCGTTATGGCAGTCAGAGTTTGAACAGACCAAAGTCTTCAAATCGAGGATGCCGGCTATGCAAAAATTCGTGAAAATTCCGATGTCCTGCAATCCAGCCGAACGTATGAGAATCGATTAATACACACACGCAACATGACAAAACATACACATAATTCATAGATTGGTCCATTAGATCCGTCATGGCAGTCAGAGGTTGAACTGACCAAAGGCTTCAAACCGACGATGCTGGCTATGCAAAAATTTGTGAAAATTCCGATATCCTGCAATCCAGCCGAACGTATCAGAATCGATTAATACACACACGCAAACACGACCAAACATGCACAGAATTCATAGTTTGGTCTATTAGAGCCGTTAAGGTAGTCAGAGGTTGAACTGACCAAAGGCTTCAAATCGACGATGCCGGCTATGCAAACATTCGTGAAAATTCCGATGTTCTGCATCCAGCCGAACGTATCAGAATCGAGTAATACACACATACAAACATGACCAAACATGCACATAATTCGTAGATTTGTCTATTAGAGCCGTTCTGGCAGTCAGAGGTTGAAATGGCCAAAGGCTTCAAATCGACGACGCCGGCTATGCAAAAATTCGTGAAAATTCCGATGTCCTGCAATCCAGCCGAACGTATCGGAATCGATTAATACACACACGCAAACATGACTAAACATGCACATAATTCATAGTTTGGTCGATTAAAGCCGTAATGATAGTCAGAGGCTGAACTGACCAAAGGCTTCAAATCGACGATGCCGGCTATGTAAAAATTCGTGAAAATTCCGATGTTCTGCATCCAGCCGAACGTATCAGAATCGAGTAATACACACACGCAAACATGACCAAACATGCACATAATTCATAGATTGGTCTATTAGAGCCGTTATGGCAGTCAGAGATTGAACTGACCAAAGGCTCCAAATCGACAATACCGGCTATGCAAAAATTCGTGAAAATTCCGATGTCCTGCAATCCAGCCGAACGTATCAGAATCGATTAATACACACATGCAAACTTGCACATAATTCGTAGATTTGTCTATTAGAGCCGTTATGGCAATCAGAGGTTGAACTGACCAAAGGCTTCAAATCGACGATACCGGCTATGCAAATATTCGTGAAAATTCCGATGTCCTGCAATCCAGCCGAACGTATCAGAATCGATTAATACACACATGCAAACTTGCACATAATTCGTAGATTTGTCTATTAGAGCCGTTATGGCAATCAGAGGTTGAACTGACCAAAGGCTTCAAATCGACGATACCGGCTATGCAAAAATTCGTGAAAATTCCGATGTCCTGCAATCCAGCCAAACGTATCAGAATCGATTAACACACACACGCAAACATGACCAAACATGCACTTAATGCATAGGTGGGTCTATTAGAGCCGTTATAGCAGTCAGAGGTTGAACTGACCAAAGCTTCAAATCGACGATACAGGCTATGCAAAAATTCTTGAGAGTTCTGATGTCCTGCAATCCAGCCCAACGTATCAGAATCGACTAATACACACACGCAAACATGACCAAACATGCACAGAATGCATAGATTGGCCTATTAGAGCCCTTATGGCAGTCACAGGTTGAACTGACCAAAGGTATAAAATCGACGATGCCGGCTATGCAAAAATTCGTGAAAATTCCGATGTCCTACTATCCAGCCGGACGTATCAGAATCGATTAATACACACACGTAAACCTGCACAGAATTCATAGTTTTGTCTTTTAGAGCCGTAATGACAGTCTGAGGTTGAACTGGCCAAAGGCTTCAAATCGACGATACCGGCTATGCAAAAATTCGTAAAAATTCCGATGTCCTGCAATCCAGCCGAACGTATCAGAATCGATTAATACACACACGCAACATGACAAAATATACACATAATTCATAGATTGGTCCATTAGATCCGTCATGGCAGTCAGAGGTTGTACTGACCAAAGGCTTCAAACCGACGATGCTGGCTATGCAAAAATTTGTGAAAATTCCGATATCCTGCAATCCAGCCGAACGTATCAGAATCGATTAATACACACACGCAAACACGACCAAAGATGCACAGAATTCATAGTTTGGTCTATTAGAGCCGTTATGGTAGTCAGAGGTTGAACTGACCAAAGGCTTCAAATCGACGATGCCGGCTATGCAAACATTCGTGAAAATTCCGATGTCCTGCAATCCAGCCGAAAGGATCAGAATCGCTTAATACACACATGCCAACATGACCAAAGATGCACAGAACTCATAGATTGGTCTATTAGAGCCGTTATGGCAGTCAGAGGTTGAACTGACCAAAGGCTTCAAATCGACAATACCGGCTATGCAAAAATTCGTGAAAATTCCGATGTCCTGCAATCCAGCCGAACGTATCAGAATCGATTAATACACACATACATACATGACCAAACATGCACATAATTCGTAGATTTGTCTATTAGAGCCGTTCTGGCAGTCAGAGGTTGAAATGACCAAAGGCTTCAAATCGAGGACTATGCAAAAATTCGTGAAAATTCCGATGTCCTGCAATCCAGCCGAACGTATCAGAATCGATTAATACACACTCGCAAACATGACTAAACATGCAAATAATTCATAGTTTGGTCGATTAAAGCCGTAATGGTAGTCAGAGGCTGAACATACTGGCTATACAAAAATTCGTGAAAATTCCGATGTCCTGCAATCCAGCCGAACGTATCAGAATCGATTAATACACACACGCAAACATGACCAAGCATGCACATAATTGATAGTTTGGTGTATTAGAGCCGTTATGGTACTCAGAGGTTGAACTGACCAAAGGCTTCAAATCGACGATGCCGGCTATGTAAAAATTCGTGAAAATTCCGATGTCCTGCATCCAGCCGAACGTATCAGAATCGAGTAATACACACACGCAAACATGACCAAATATGCACATAATTCATAGATTGGTCTATTAGAGCCGTTATGGCAGTCAGAGATTGAACTGACCAAAGGCTTCAAATCGACGATACCGGCTATGCAAAAATTCGTGAAAATTCCGATATCCTGCAATCCAGCCGAACTTATCAGAATCGATTAATACACACACGCAAACATGACCAAAGATGCACATAATTCATAGATTGGTCTATTAGAGCCGTTATGGCAGTCAGAGTTTGCACAGACCAAAGTCTTCAAATCGAGGATGCCGGCTATGCAAAAATTCGTGAAAATTCCGATGTCCTGCAATCCAGCCGAACGTATGAGAATCGATTAATACACACACGCAACATGACAAAACATACACATAATTCATAGATTGGTCCATTAGATCCGTCATGGCAGTCAGAGGTTGAACTGACCAAAGGCTTCAAACCGACGATGCTGGCTATGCAAAAATTTGTGAAAATTCCGATATCCTGCAATCCAGCCGAACGTATCAGAATCGATTAATACACACACGCAAACACGACCAAAGATGCACAGAATTCATAGTTTGGTCTATTAGAGCCGTTAAGCTAGTCAGAGGTTGAACTGACCAAAGGCTTCAAATCGACGATGCCGGCTATGCAAACATTCGTGAAAATTCCGATGTTCTGCATCCAGCCGAACGTATCAGAATCGAGTAATACACACATACAAACATGACCAAACATGCACATAATTCGTAGATTTGTCTATTAGAGCCGTTCTGGCAGTCAGAGGTTGAAATGACCAAAGGCTTCAAATCGACGACGCCGGCTATGCAAAAATTCGTGAAAATTCCGATGTCCTGCAATCCAGCCGAACGTATCGGAATCGATTAATACACACACGCAAACATGACTAAACATGCACATAATTCATAGTTTGGTCGATTAAAGCCGTAATGATAGTCAGAGGCTGAACTGACCAAAGGCTTCAAATCGACGATGCCGGCTATGTAAAAATTCGTGAAAATTCCGATGTTCTGCATCCAGCCGAACGTATCAGAATCGAGTAATACACACACGCAAACATGACCAAACATGCACATAATTCATAGATTGGTCTATTAGAGCCGTTATGGCAGTCAGAGATTGAACTGACCAAAGGCTCCAAATCGACAATACCGGCTATGCAAAAATTTGTGAAAATTCCGATGTCCTGCAATCCAGCCGAACGTATCAGAATCGATTAATACACACATGCAAACTTGCACATAATTCGTAGATTTGTCTATTAGAGCCGTTATGGCAATCAGAGGTTGAACTGACCAAAGGCTTCAAATCGACGATACCGGCTATGCAAAAATTCGTGAAAATTCCGATGTCCTGCAATCCAGCCAAACGTATCAGAATCGATTAACACACACACGCAAACATGACCAAACATGCACTTAATGCATAGGTGGGTCTATTAGAGCCGTTATAGCAGTCAGAGGTTGAACTGACCAGACGCTTCAAATCGACGATACAGGCTATGCAAAAATTCTTGAGAGTTCTGATGTCCTGCAATCCAGCCCAACGTATCAGAATCGACTAATACACACACGCAAACATGACCAAACATGCACAGAATGCATAGATTGGCCTATTAGAGCCCTTATGGCAGTCACAGGTTGAACTGACCAAAGGTATCAAATCGACGATGCCGGCTATGCAAAAATTCGTGAAAATTCCGATGTCCTACTATCCAGCCGGACGTATCAGAATCGATTAATACACACATGCAAACATGACCAAACATGCACATAATTCATAGTTTGGTCGATTAGAGCCGTAATGGTAGTCAGAGGCTGAACATACTGGCTATTCAAAAATTCGTGAAAATTCCGATGTCCTGCAATCCAGCCAAACGTATCAGAATCGACTACTACACACACGCAAACATGACCAAACATGCACAGAATTCATAGATTAGCCAATTAGAGCCCTTATGGCAGTCACAGGTTGAACTGACGAAAGGTATCAAATCGACGATGCCGGCTATGTAAAAATTCGTGAAAATTCCGATGTTCTGCATCTAGCCGAACGTATCAGAATCGAGTAATACACACATGCAAACGTGACCAAACATGCACATAATTCGTAGATTTGTCTATTAGAGCCGTTCTGGCAGTCAGAGGTTGAAATGGCCAAAGGCTTCAAATCGACGACGCCGGCTATGCAAAAATTCGTGAAAATTCCGATGTCCTGCAATCCAGCCGAACGTATCAGAATCGATTAATACACACACGCAAACATGACTAAACATGCACATAATTCATAGTTTGGTCGATTAAAGCCGTAATGATAGTCGGAGGCTGAACTGACCAAAGGCTTCAAATCGACGATGCCGGCTATGTAAAAATTCGTGAAAATTCCGATGTTCTGCATCCAGCCGAACGTATCAGAATCGAGTAATACACACATACAAACATGACCAAACATGCACATAATTCGTAGATTTGTCTATTAGAGCCGTTCTGGCAGTCAGAGGTTGAAATGACCAAAGGCTTCAAATTGACGACGCCGGCTATGCAAAAATTCGTGAAAATTCCGATGTCCTGCAATCCAGCCGAACGTATCGGAATCGATTAACACACACGCAAACATGACTAAACATGCACATAATTCATAGTTTGGTCGATTAAAGCCGTAATGATAGTCGGAGGCTGAACTGACCAAAGGCTTCAAATCGACGATGCCGGCTATGTAAAAATTCGTGAAAATTCCGATGTTCTGCATCCAGCCGAACGTATCAGAATCGAGTAATACACACACGCAAACATGACCAAACATGCACATAATTCATAGATTGGTCTATTAGAGCCGTTATGGCAGTCAGAGATTGAACTGACCAAAGGCTCCAAATCGACAATACCGGCTATGCAAAAATTCGTGAAAATTCCGATGTCCTGCAATCCAGCCGAACGTATCAGAATCGATTAATACACACATGCAAATTTGCACATAATTCGTAGATTTGTCTATTAGAGCCGTTATGGCAATCAGAGGTTGAACTGACCAAAGGCTTCAAATCGACGATACCGGCTATGCAAAAATTCGTGAAAATTCCGATGTCCTGCAATCCAGCCAAACGTATCAGAATCGATTAACACACACACGCAAACATGACCAAACATGCACTTAATGCATAGGTGGGTCTATTAGAGCCGTTATAGCAGTCAGAGGTTGAACTGACCAAAGCTTCAAATCGACGATACAGGCTATGCAAAAATTCTTGAGAGTTCTGATGTCCTGCAATCCAGCCCAACGTATCAGAATCGACTAATACACACACGCAAACATGACCAAACATGCACAGAATGCATAGATTGGCCTATTAGAGGCCTTATGGCAGTCACAGGTTGAACTGACCAAAGGTATCAAATCGACGATGCCGGCTATGCAAAAATTCGTGAAAATTCCGATGTCCTACTATCCAGCCGGACGTATCAGAATCGATTAATACACACATGCAAGCATGACCAAACATGCACATAATTCATAGTTTGGTCGATTAGAGCCGTAATGGTAGTCAGAGGCTGAACATACTGGCTATTCAAAAATTCGTGAAAATTCCGATGTCCTGCAATCCAGCCGAACGTATCAGAATCGATTAATACACACACGCAAACATGACTAAACATGCACATAATTCATAGTTTGGTCGATTAAAGCCGTAATGATAGTCAGAGGCTGAACTGACCAAAGGCTTCAAATCGACGATGCCGGCTATGTAAAAATTCGTGAAAATTCCGAAGTTCTGCATCCAGCCGAACATATCAGAATCGAGTAATACACACACGCAAACATGACCAAACATGCACATAATTCATAGACTGGTCTATTAGAGCCGTTATGGCAGTCAGAGATTGAACTGACCAAAGGCTCCAAATCGACAATACCAGCTATGCAAAAATTCGTGAAATTTCCGATGTCCTGCAATCCAGCCGAACGTATCAGAATCGATTAATACACACATGCAAACTTGCACATAATTCGTAGATTTGTCTATTAGAGCCGTTATGGCAATCAGAGGTTGAACTGACCAAAGGCTTCAAATCGACGATACCGGCTATGCAAAAATTCGTGAAAATTCCGATGTCCTGCAATCCAGCCAAACGTATCAGAATCGATTAACACACACACGCAAACATGACCAAACATGCACTTAATGCATAGGTGGGTCTATTAGAGCCGTTATAGCAGTCAGAGGTTGAACTGACCAAAGCTTCAAATCGACGATGCCGGCTATGCAAAAATTCTTGAGAGTTCTGATGTCCTGCAATCCAGCCCAACGTATCAGAATCGACTAATACACACACGCAAACATGACCAAACATGCACAGAATGCATAGATTGGTCTATTAGAGCCGTTATGGCAGTCAGAGGTTGAACTGACCAAAGGTATCAAATCGACGATGCCGGCTATGCAAAAATTCGTGAAAATTCCGATGTCCTACTATCCAGCCGGACGTATCAGAATCGATTAATACACACACGTAAACCTGCACAGAATTCACAGTTTTGTCTTTTAGAGCCGTAATGGCAGTCTGAGGTTGAACTGGCCAAAGGCTTCAAATCGACGATACCGGCTATGCAAAAATTCGTGAAAATTCCGATGTCCTGCAATCCAGCCGAACTTATCAGAATCGATTAATACACACACGCAAACACGACCAAAGATGCACATAATTCATAGATTGGTCTATTAGAGCCGTTATGGCAGTCTGAGGTTGAACGGACCAAAGTCTTCAAATCGAGGATGCCGGCTATGCAAAAATTTGTAAAAATTCCGATGTCTTGCAATCCAGCCGAACGCATGAGAATCGATTAATACACACACGCAACATGACAAAACATACACATAATTCATAGATTGGTCCATTAGATCCGTCATGGCAGTCAGAGGTTGTACTGACCAAAGGCTTCAAACCGACGATGCTGGCTATGCAAAAATTTGTGAAAATTCCGATATCCTGCAATCCAGCCGAACGTATCAGAATCGATTAATACACACACGCAAACACGACCAAAGATGCACAGAATTCATAGTTTGGTCTATTAGAGCCGTTATGGTAGTCAGAGGTTGAACTGACCAAAGGCTTCAAATCGACGATGCCGGCTATGCAAACATTCGTGAAAATTCCGATGTCCTGCAATCCAGCCGAAAGGATCAGAATCGCTTAATACACACATGCAAACATGACCAACCATGCACATAATTCATAGATTGGTCTATTAGAGCCTTTATGGCAGTCAGAGGTTGAACTGACCAAAGGCTTCAAATCGACAATACCGGCTATGCAAAAATTCGTGAAAATTCCGATGTCCTGCAATCCAGCCGAACGTATCAGAATCGATTAATACACACACGTAAACCTGCAAATAATTCATAGATTGATCTATTAGAGCCGTAATGGCAATCAGAGGTTGAACTGACCAAAGGCTTCAAATCGACGATGCCGGCTATGCAAAAATTCGTGAAAATTAGGATGTCCTGCAGTCCAGCCGAAAGGATCAGAATCGACTAATACGCACATGCAAACATGACCAAAGATGCACAGAATTCATAGATTCGTCTATTAGAGCCGTTATGGCAGTCAGAGGTTGAACTGACCAAAGGCTTCAAATCGACAGTACCGGCTATGCAAAAATTCGTGAAAATTCCGATGTCCTGCAATCCAGCCGAACGTATCAGATTCGATTAATACACACACGCAAACTTGCACATAATTCGTAGATTTGCCTATTAGAGCCGTTATGGCAATCAAAGGTTGAACTGACCAAAGGCTTTAAATCGACGATGCTATGCAAAAATTCTCGAAAATTCCGGTGTCCTGCAATCCATTATATACACACACGCAACCATGACAAAACATACACATAATTCATAGATTGGTCCACTAGATCCGTTATGGCAGCCAGAGGTTGAACTGACCAAAGGCTACAAACCGACGATGCTGGCTATGCAAAAATTCGTGAAAATTCCGATGTCCTGCAGTCCAGCCGAAAGGATCAGAATCGACTAATACACACATGCAAACATGACCAAAGATGCACAGAATTCATAGATTCGTCTATTAGAGCCGTTATGGTAGTCAGAGGTTGAACTGACCAAAGGCTTCAAATCGACTAACGGCAAACATTCGTGAAAATTCCGATGTCCTGCAATCCAGCCGAAAGGATCAGAATCGCTTAATACACACATGCAAACATGACCAAAGATGCACAGAATTCATAGATTGGTCTATTAGAGCTGTTATGGCAGTCAGAGGTTGAACTGACAAAAGGCTTCAAATCGACGATGCCGGCTATGCAAAAATTCGTGAAAATTCCGATGTCCTGCAATCCCGTCGAACATATCAGAATCGATTAATACACACACGCAAACACGACCAAAGATGCACATAATTCATAGATTGGTCTATTAGAGCCTTTATGGCAGTCAGAGGTTGAACTGACCAAATGCTTCAAATCGACAATACCGGCTATGCAAAAATTCGTGAAAATTCCGATGTCCTGCAATCCAGCCACCATATCAGAATCGATTAATATACATACGCAAACTTGCACATAATTCGTAGATTTGTCTATTAGAGCCGTTATGGCAATCAGAGGTTGAACAGACCAAAGGCTTCAAATCGAGAATACCGGCTATGCAAAGATTCGTGAAAATTTCGGTGTCCAGCAATCCAGCGGAACGTATCAGAATCGATTAATACACACACGTAAACCTGCAAATAATTCATAGATTGATCTATTAGAGCCGTAATGGCAATCAGAGGTTGAACTGACCAAAGGCTTCAAATCGACGATGCTATGCAAAAATTCTTGAAAATTCCGATGTCCTGCAATCCAGCCAAACGTATCAGAATCGATTAACACACACACGCAAACATGACCAAACATGCACTTAATGCATAGGTGGGTCTATTAGAGCCGTTATAGCAGTCAGAGGTTGAACTGACCAAAGCTTCAAATCGACGATACAGGCTATGCAAAAATTCTTGAGAGTTCTGATGTCCTGCAATCCAGCCCAACGTATCAGAATCGACTAATACACACACGCAAACATGACCAAACATGCACAGAATGCATAGATTGGCCTATTAGAGCCCTTATGGCAGTCACAGGTTGAACTGACCAAAGGTATCAAATCGACGATGCCGGCTATGCAAAAATTCGTGAAAATTCCGATGTCCTACTATCCAGCCGGACGTATCAGAATCGATTAATACACACACGTAAACCTGCACAGAATTCACAGTTTTGTCTTTTAGAGCCGTAATGGCAGTCTGAGGTTGAACTGGCCAAAGGCTTCAAATCGACGATACCGGCTATGCAAAAATTCGTGAAAATTCCGATATCCTGCAATCCAGCCGAACTTATCAGAATCGATTAATACACACACGCAAACACGACCAAAGATGCACATAATTCATAGATTGGTCTATTAGAGCCGTTATGGCAGTCAGAGTTTGAACTGACCAAAGTCTTCAAATCGAGGATGCCGGCTATGCAAAAATTCGTAAAAATTCCGATGTCCTGCAATCCAGCCGAACGTATCAGAATCGATTAATACACACACGCAACATGACAAAACATACACATAATTCATAGATTGGTCCATTCGATCCGTCATGGCAGTCAGAGGTTGTACTGACCAAAGGCTTCAAACCGACGATGCTGGCTATGCAAAAATTTGTGAAAATTCCGATATCCTGCAATCCAGCCGAACGTATCAGAATCGATTAATACACACACGCAAACACGACCAAAGATGCACAGAATTCATAGTTTGGTCTATTAGAGCCGTTATGGTAGTCAGAGGTTGAACTGACCAAAGGCTTCAAATCGACGATGCCGGCTATGCAAACATTCGTGAAAATTCCGATGTCCTGCAATCCAGCCGAAAGGATCAGAATCGCTTAATACACACATGCCAACATGACCAACCATGCACATAATTCATAGATTGGTCTATTAGAGCCTTTATGGCAGTCAGAGGTTGAACTGACCAAAGGCTTCAAATCGACAATACCGGCTATGCAAAAATTCGTGAAAATTCCGATGTCCTGCAATCCAGCCGAACGTATCAGAATCGATTAATACACACACGTAAACCTGCAAATAATTCATAGATTGATCTATTAGAGCCGTAATGGCAATCAGAGGTTGAACTGACCAAAGGCTTCAAATCGACGATGCCGGCTATGCAAAAATTCGTGAAAATTAGGATGTCCTGCAGTCCAGCCGAAAGGATCAGAATCGACTAATACGCACATGCGAACATGACCAAAGATGCACAGAATTCATAGATTCGTCTATTAGAGCCGTTATGGCAGTCAGAGGTTGAACTGACCAAAGGCTTCAAATCGACAATACCGGCTATGCAAAAATTCGTGAAAATTCCGATGTCCTGCAATCCAGCCGAACGTATCAGATTCGATTAATACATACACGCAAACTTGCACATAATTCGTAGATTTGCCTATTAGAGCCGTTATGGCAATCAAAGGTTGAACTGACCAAAGGCTTTAAATCGACGATGCTATGCAAAAATTCTCGAAAATTCCGGTGTCCTGCAATCCATTATATACACACACGCAACCATGACAAAACATACACATAATTCATAGATTGGTCCACTAGATCCGTTATGGCAGCCAGAGGTTGAACTGACCAAAGGCTACAAACCGACGATGCTGGCTATGCAAAAATTCGTGAAAATTCCCATGTCCTGCAGTCCAGCCGAAAGGATCAGAATCGACTAATACACACATGCAAACATGACCAAAGATGCACAGAATTCATAGATTCGTCTATTAGAGCCGTTATGGTAGTCAGAGGTTGAACTGACCAAAGGCTTCAAATCGACTAACGGCAAACATTCGTGAAAATTCCGATGTCCTGCAATCCAGCCGAAAGGATCAGAATCGCTTAATACACACATGCAAACATGACCAAAGATGCACAGAATTCGTAGTTTGGTCTATTAGTGCGGTTATGGCAGTCAGAGGTTGAACTGACCAAAGGCTTCAAATCGACGATGCCGGCTATGCAAAAATTCGTGAAAATTCCGATGTCCTGCAATCCAGTCGAACATATCAGAATCGATTAATACACACACGCAAACACGACCAAAGATGCACATAATTCATAGATTGGTCTATTAGAGCCTTTATGGCAGTCAGAGGTTGAACTGACCAAATGCTTCAAATCGACAATACCGGCTATGCAAAAATTCGTGAAAATTCCGATGTCCTGCAATCCAGCCACCATATCAGAATCGATTAATATACACACGCAAACTTGCACATAATTCGTAGATTTGTCTATTAGAGCCGTTATGGCAATCAGAGGTTGAACAGACCAAAGGCTTCAAATCGAGAATACCGGCTATGCAAAGATTCGTGAAAATTTCGGTGTCCAGCAATCCAGCGGAACGTATCAGAATCGATTAATACACACACGTAAACCTGCAAATAATTCATAGATTGATCTATTAGAGCCGTAATGGCAATCAGAGGTTGAACTGACCAAAGGCTTCAAATCGACGATGCTATGCAAAAATTCTTGAAAATTCCGATGTCCTGCAATCCAGCCGAACGTATCAGAATCGATTAATACACACACGCAAACACGACCAAAGATGCACAGAATTCATAGTTTGGTCTATTAGAGCCGTTAAGGTAGTCAGAGGTTGAACTGACCAAAGGCTTCAAATCGACGATGCCGGCTATGCAAACATTCGTGAAAATTCCGATGTTCTGCATCCAGCCGAACGTATCAGAATCGAGTAATACACACATACAAACATGACCAACCATGCACATAATTCGTAGATTTGTCTATTAGAGCCGTTCTGGCAGTCAGAGGTTGAAATGACCAAAGGCTTCAAATCGACGACGCCGGCTATGCAAAAATTCGTGAAAATTCCGATGTCCTGCAATCCAGCCGAACGTATCGGAAACGATTAATACACACACGCAAACATGACTAAACATGCACATAATTCATAGTTTGGTCGATTAAAGCCGTAATGATAGTCAGAGGCTGAACTGACCAAAGGCTTCAAATCGACGATGCCGGCTATGTAAAAATTCGTGAAAATTCCGATGTGCTGCATCCAGCCGAACGTATCAGAATCGAGTAATACACACACGCAAACATGACCAAACATGCACATAATTCATAGATTGGTCTATTAGAGCCGTTATGGCAGTCAGAGATTGAACTGACCAAAGGCTCCAAATCGACAATACCGGCTATGCAAAAATTCGTGAAAATTCCGATGTCCTGCAATCCAGCCGAACGTATCAGAATCGATTAATACACACATGCAAACTTGCACATAATTCGTAGATTTGTCTATTAGAGCCGTTATGGCAGTCAGAGGTTGAACTGACCAAAGGCTTCAAATCGACGATACCGGCTATGCAAAAATTCGTGAAAATTCCGATGTCCTGCAATCCAGCCAAACGTATCAGAATCGATTAACACACACACGCAAACATGACCAAACATGCACAGAATGCATAGATTGGCCTATTAGAGCCCTTATGGCAGTCACAGGTTGAACTGACCAAAGGTATCAAATCGACGATGGCGGCTATGCAAAAATTCGTGAAAATTCCGATGTCCTACTATCCAGCCGGACGTATCAGAATCGATTAATACACACATGCAAACATGACCAAACATGCACATAATTCATAGTTTGGTCGATTAGAGCCGTAATGGTAGTCAGAGGCTGAACATACTGGCTATTCAAAAATTCGTGAAAATTCCGATGTCCTGCAATCCAGCCAAACGTATCAGAATCGATTACTACACACACGCAAACATGATCAAACATGCACAGAATTCATAGATTAGCCAATTAGAGCCCTTATGGCAGTCACAGGTTGAACTGACGAAAGGTATCAAATCGACGATGCCGGCTATGTAAAAATTCGTGAAAATTCCGATGTTCTGCATCTAGCCGAACGTATCAGAATCGAGTAATACACACATGCAAACATGACCAAACATGCACATAATTCGTAGATTTGTCTATTAGAGCCGTTCTGGCAGTCAGAGGTTGAAATGACCAAAGGCTTCAAATCGACGACGCCGGCTATGCAAAAATTCGTGAAAATTCCGATGTCCTGCAATCCAGCCGAACGTATCAGAATCGATTAATACAGATACGTGAAAATTAGGATGTCCTGCAGTCCAGCCGAAAGGATCAGAATCGACTAATACGCACATGCGAACATGACCAAAGATGCACAGAATTCATAGATTCGTCTATTAGAGCCGTTATGGCAGTCAGAGGTTGAACTGACCAAAGGCTTCAAATCGACAATACCGGCTATGCAAAAATTCGTGAAAATTCCGATGTCCTGCAATCCAGCCGAACGTATCAGATTCGATTAATACACACACGCAAACTTGCACATAATTCGTAGATTTGCCTATTAGAGCCGTTATGGCAATCAAAGGTTGAACTGACCAAAGGCTTTAAATCGACGATGCTATGCAAAAATTCTCGAAAATTCCGGTGTCCTGCAATCCATTATATACACACACGCAACCATGACAAAACATACACATAATTCATAGATTGGTCCACTAGATCCGTTATGGCAGCCAGAGGTTGAACTGACCAAAGGCTACAAACCGACGATGCTGGCTATGCAAAAATTCGTGAAAATTCCCATGTCCTGCAGTCCAGCCGAAAGGATCAGAATCGACTAATACACACATGCAAACATGACCAAAGATGCACAGAATTCATAGATTCGTCTATTAGAGCCGTTATGGTAGTCAGAGGTTGAACTGACCAAAGGCTTCAAATCGACTAACGGCAAACATTCGTGAAAATTCCGATGTCCTGCAATCCAACCGAAAGTATCAGAATCGATTAATACACACATGCAAACATGACCAAAGATGCACAGAATTCATAGATTGGTCTATTAGAGCTGTTATGGCAGTCAGAGGTTGAACTGACCAAAGGCTTCAAATCGACGATGCCGGCTATGCAAAAATTCGTGAAAATTCCGATGTCCTGCAATCCAGTCGAACATATCAGAATCGATTAATACACACACGCAAACACGACCAAAGATGCACATAATTCATAGATTGGTCTATTAGAGCCTTTATGGCAGTCAGAGGTTGAACTGACCAAATGCTTCAAATCGACAATACCGGCTATGCAAAAATTCGTGAAAATTCCGATGTCCTGCAATCCAGCCACCATATCAGAATCGATTAATATACACACGCAAACTTGCACATAATTCGTAGATTTGTCTATTAGAGCCGTTATGGCAATCAGAGGTTGAACAGACCAAAGGCTTCAAATCGAGAATACCGGCTATGCAAAGATTCGTGAAAATTTCGGTGTCCAGCAATCCAGCGGAACGTATCAGAATCGATTAATACACACACGTAAACCTGCAAATAATTCATAGATTGATCTATTAGAGCCGTAATGGCAATCAGAGGTTGAACTGACCAAAGGCTTCAAATCGACGATGCTATGCAAAAATTCTTGAAAATTCCGATGTCCTGCAATCCAGCCGAACGTATCAGAATCGATTAATACACACACGCAAACACGACCAAAGATGCACAGAATTCATAGTTTGGTCTATTAGAGCCGTTAAGGTAGTCAGAGGTTGAACTGACCAAAGGCTTCAAATCGACGATGCCGGCTATGCAAACATTCGTGAAAATTCCGATGTTCTGCATCCAGCCGAACGTATCAGAATCGAGTAATACACACATACAAACATGACCAACCATGCACATAATTCGTAGATTTGTCTATTAGAGCCGTTCTGGCAGTCAGAGGTTGAAATGACCAAAGGCTTCAAATCGACGACGCCGGCTATGCAAAAATTCGTGAAAATTCCGATGTCCTGCAATCCAGCCGAACGTATCGGAAACGATTAATACACACACGCAAACATGACTAAACATGCACATAATTCATAGTTTGGTCGATTAAAGCCGCAATGATAGTCAGAGGCTGAACTGACCAAAGGCTTCAAATCGACGATGCCGGCTATGTAAAAATTCGTGAAAATTCCGATGTGCTGCATCCAGCCGAACGTATCAGAATCGAGTAATACACACACGCAAACATGACCAAACATGCACATAATTCATAGATTGGTCTATTAGAGCCGTTATGGCAGTCAGAGATTGAACTGACCAAAGGCTCCAAATCGACGATACCGGCTATGCAAAAATTCGTGAAAATTCCGATGTCCTGCAATCCAGCCGAACGTATCAGAATCGATTAATACACACATGCAAACTTGCACATAATTCGTAGATTTGTCTATTAGAGCCGTTATGGCAGTCAGAGGTTGAACTGACCAAAGGCTTCAAATCGACGATACCGGCTATGCAAAAATTCGTGAAAATTCCGATGTCCTGCAATCCAGCCAAACGTATCAGAATCGATTAACACACACACGCAAACATGACCAAACATGCACAGAATGAACAGATTGGTCTATTAGAGCCGTTATGGCAGTCACAGGTTGAACTGACCAAAGGTATCAAATCGACGATGGCGGCTATGCAAAAATTCGTGAAAATTCCGATGTCCTACTATCCAGCCGGACGTATCAGAATCGATTAATACACACATGCAAACATGACCAAACATGCACATAATTCATAGTTTGGTCGATTAGAGCCGTAATGGTAGTCAGAGGCTGAACATACTGGCTATTCAAAAATTCGTGAAAATTCCGATGTCCTGCAATCCAGCCAAACGTATCAGAATCGATTACTACACACACGCAAACATGATCAAACATGCACAGAATTCATAGATTAGCCAATTAGAGCCCTTATGGCAGTCACAGGTTGAACTGACGAAAGGTATCAAATCGACGATGCCGGCTATGTAAAAATTCGTGAAAATTCCGATGTTCTGCATCTAGCCGAACGTATCAGAATCGAGTAATACACACATGCAAACATGACCAAACATGCACATAATTCGTAGATTTGTCTATTAGAGCCGTTCTGGCAGTCAGAGGTTGAAATGACCAAAGGCTTCAAATCGACGACGCCGGCTATGCAAAAATTCGTGAAAATTCCGATGTCCTGCAATCCAGCCGAACGTATCAGAATCGATTAATACACACACGCAAACATGACTAAACATGCACATAATTCATAGTTTGGTCGATTAAAGCCGTAATGATAGTCAGAGGCTGAACTGACCAAAGCTTCAAATCGACGATGCCGGCTATGTAAAAATTCGTGAAAATTCCGATGTTCTGCATCCAGCCGAACGTATCAGAATCGAGTAATACACACACGCAAACATGACCAAACATGCACATAATTCATAGATTGCTCTATTAGAGCCGTTATGGCAGTCAGAGATTGAACTGACCAAAGGCTTCAAATCGACAATACCGGCTATGCAAAAATTCGTGAAATTTCCGATGTCCTGCAATCCAGCCGAACGTATCAGAATCGATTAATACACACATGCAAACTTGCACATAATTCGTAGATTTGTCTATTAGAGCCGTTATGGCAATCAGAGGTTGAACTGACCAAAGGCTTCAAATCGACGATACCGGCTATGCAAAAATTCGTGAAAATTCCGATGTCCTGCAATCCAGCCAAACGTATCAGAATCGATTAACACACACACGCAAACATGACCAAACATGCACTTAATGCATAGATTGGTCTATTAGAGCCGTTATAGCAGTCAGAGGTTGAACTGACCAAAGCTTCAAATCGACGATACAGGCTATGCAAAAATTCTTGAGAATTCCGTTGTCCTGCAATCCAGCCCAACGTATCAGAATCGACTAATACACACACGCAAACATGACCAAACATGCACGTAATGCATAGATTGGCCTATTAGAGCCCTTATGGCAGTCACAGGTTGAACTGACCAAAGGTATCAAATCGACGATGCCGGCTATGCAAAAATTCGTGAAAATTCCGATGTCCTACTATCCAGCCGGACGTATCAGAATCGATTAATACACACACGTAAACCTGCACAGAATTCATAGTTTTGTCTTTTAGAGCCGTAATTGCAGTCTGAGGTTGAACTGGCCAAAGGCTTCAAATCGACGATACCGGCTATGCAAAAATTCGTGAAAATTCCGATATCCTGCAATCCAGCCGAACTTATCAGAATCGATTAATACACACACGCAAACACGACCAAAGATGCACATAATTCATAGATTGGTCTATTAGAGCCGTTATGGCAGTCAGAGTTTGAACTGACCAAAGTCTTCAAATCGAGGATGCCGGCTATGCAAAAATTCGTAAAAATTCCGATGTCCTCCAATCCAGCCGAACGTATCAGAATCGATTAATACACACACGCAACATGACAAAACATACACATAATTCATAGATTGGTCCATTAGATCCGTCATGGCAGTCAGAGGTTGTACTGACCAAAGGCTTCAAACCGACGATGCTGGCTATGCAAAAATTTGTGAAAATTCCGATATCCTGCAATCCAGCCGAACGTATCAGAATCGATTAATACACACACGCAAACATGACCAAAGATGTACAGAATTCATAGTTTGGTCTATTAGAGCCGTTATGGTAGTCAGAGGTTGAACTGACCAAAGGCTTCAAATCGACGATGCCGGCTATGCAAACATTCGTGAAAATTCCGATGTCCTGCAATCCAGCCGAAAGGATCAGAATCGATTAATACACACATGCTAACATGACCAAAGATGCACAGATTTCATAGATTGGTCTATTAGAGCCGTTATGGCAGTCAGAGTTTGAACTGACCAAAGGCTTCAAATCGACGATACCGGCTATGCAAAAATTCGTGAAAATTCCGATGTCCTGCAATCCAGTCGAACATATCAGAATCGATTAATACACACACGCAAAACACGACCAAAGATGCACATAATTCATAGATTGGTCTATTAGAGCCTTTATGGCAGTCAGAGGTTGAACTGACCAAAGGCTTCAAATCGACAATACCGGCTATGCAAAAATTCGTGAAAATTCCGATGTCCTGCAATCCAGCCGAACGTATCAGAATCGATTAATACACACACGTAAACCTGCAAATAATTCATAGATTGATCTATTAGAGCCGTAATGGCAATCAGAGGTTGAACTGACCAAAGGCTTCAAATCGACGATGCCGGCTATGCAAAAATTCGTGAAAATTACGATGTCCTGCAGTCCAGCCGAAAGGATCAGAATCGACTAATACGCACATGCAAACATGACCAAAGATGCACAGAATTCATAGATTCGTCTATTAGAGCTGTTATGGCAGTCAGAGGTTGAACTGACCAAAGGCTTCAAATCGACAATACCGGCTATGCAAAAATTCGTGAAAATTCCGATGTCCTGCAATCCAGCCGAACGTATCAGATTCGATTAATACACACACGCAAACTTGCACATAATTCGTAGATTTGCCTATTAGAGCCGTTATGGCAATCAAAGGTTGAACTGACCAAAGGCTTTAAATCGACGATGCTATGCAAAAATTCTCGAAAATTCCGGTGTCCTGCAATCCATTATATACACACACGCAACCATGACAAAACATACACATAATTCATAGATTGGTCCACTAGATCCGTTATGGCAGCCAGAGGTTGCACTGACCAAAGGCTACAAACCGACGATGCTGGCTATGCAAAAATTCGTGAAAATTCCGATGTCCTGCAGTCCAGCCGAAAGGATCAGAATCGACTAATACACAGGAAGGTTGAACTGACCAAAGGCTTTAAATCGACGATGCTATGCAAAAATTCTCGAAAATTCCGGTGTCCTGCAATCCATTATATACACACACGCAACCATGACAAAACATACACATAATTCATAGATTGGTCCACTAGATCCGTTATGGCAGCCCTCGTTGAACTGACCAAAGGCTACAAACCGACGATGCTGGCTATGCAAAAATTCGTGAAAATTCCGATGTCCTGCAGTCCAGCCGAAAGGATCAGAATCGACTAATACACACATGCAAACATAACCAAAGATGCACAGAATTCATAGATTCGTCTATTAGAGCCGTTATGGTAGTCAGAGGTTGAACTGACCAAAGGCTTCAAATCGACTAACGGCAAACATTCGTGAAAATTCCGATGTCCTGCAATCCAGCCGAAAGGATCAGAATCGCTTAATACACACATGCAAACATGACCAAAGATGCACAGAATTCATAGATTGGTCTATTAGAGCCGTTATGGCAGTCAGAGGTTGAACTGACCAAAGGCTTCAAATCGACGATGCCGGCTATGCAAAAATTCGTGAAAATTCCGATGTCCTGCAATCCAGTCGAACATATCAGAATCGATTAATACACACACGCAAACACGACCAAAGATGCACATAATTCATAGATTGGTCTATTAGAGCCTTTATGGCAGTCAGAGGTTGAACTGACCAAATGCTTCAAATCGACAATACCGGCTATGCAAAAATTCGTGAAAATTCCGATGTCCTGCAATCCAGCCGAACGTATCAGAATCGATTAATACACACACGCAAACTTGCACATAATTCGTAGATTTGTCTATTAGAGCCGTTATGGCAATCAGAGGTTGAACAGACCAAAGGCTTCAAATCGAAAATACCGGCTATGCAAAAATTCTTGAAAATTTCGGTGTCCAGCAATCCAGCGGAACGTATCAGAATCGATTAATACACACACGTAAACCTGCAAATAATTCATAGATGGATCTATTAGAGCCGTAATGGCAATCAGAGGTTGAACTGACCAAAGGCTTCAAATCGACGATGCTATGCAAAAATTCTTGAAAATTCCGATGTCCTGCAATCCAGCCGAACGTATCAGAATCGATTAATACACACACGCAAACATGACCAAAGATGCACATAATTCATAGATTGGTCTATTAGAGCGGTTATGGCAGTCTGAGGTTGAACTGACCAAAGGCTTCAAATCGACGATGCTATGCAAAAATTCTTGAAAATTCCGATGTCCTGCAATCCAGCCGAACGTATCAGAATCGATTAATACACACACACAAACACGACCAAAGATGCACAGAATTCATAGTTTTGTCTATTAGAGCCGTTATGGCAGTCAGAGTTTGAACTGACCAAAGTCTTCAAATCGAGGATGCCGGCTATGCAAAAATTCGTAAAAATTCCGATGTCCTGCAATCCAGCCGAAAGGATCAAAATCGATTAATACACATATGCAAACATGACCAAAGATGCACAGAATTCATAGATTGGCCTATTAGAGCCGTTATGGCAGTCAGAGGTTGAACGGACCAAAGGCTTCAAATCGACGATGCCGGCTATGCAAAAATTCGTGGAATTTCAGATGTCCTGCAATCCAGCCGAACGTATCAGAATCGATTAATACACACACGCAAACACGACCAAAGATGCACATAATTCATAGATTGGTCTATTAGAGCCGTTATGGCAGTCAGAGTTTGAACTGACCAAAGTCTTCAAATCGAGGATGCCGGCTATGCAAAAATTCGTAAAAATTCCGATGTCCTCCAATCCAGCCGAACGTATCAGAATCGATTAATACACACACGCAACATGACAAAACATACACATAATTCATAGATTGGTCCATTAGATCCGTCATGGCAGTCAGAGGTTGTACTGACCAAAGGCTTCAAACCGACGATGCTGGCTATGCAAAAATTTGTGAAAATTCCGATATCCTGCAATCCAGCCGAACGTATCAGAATCGATTAATACACACACGCAAACACGACCAAAGATGCACAGAATTCATAGTTTGGTCTATTAGAGCCGTTATGGTAGTCAGAGGTTGAACTGACCAAAGGCTTCAAATCGACGATGCCGGCTATGCAAACATTCGTGAAAATTCCGATGTCCTGCAATCCAGCCGAAAGGATCAGAATCGATTAATACACACACGCAAACACGACCAAAGATGCACATAATTCATAGATTGGTCTATTAGAGCCTTTATGGCAGTCAGAGGTTGAACTGACCAAAGTCTTCAAATCGACGATGCCGGCTACGCAAAATTTCGTGAAAATTCCGATGTCCTGCAATCCAGCCGAACGTATCAGAATCGATTAATACACACATGCAAATTTGCACATAATTCGTAGATTTGTCTATTAGAGCCGTTATGGCAATCAGAGGTTGAACTGACCAAAGGCTTCAAATCGACGATACCGGCTATGCAAAAATTCGTGAAAATTCCGATGTCCTGCAGTCCAGCCGAAAGGATCAGAATCGACTAATACGCACATGCAAACATGACCAAAGATGCACAGAATTCATAGATTCGTCTATTAGAGCTGTTATGGCAGTCAGAGGTTGAACTGACCAAAGGCTTCAAATCGACAATACCGGCTATGCAAAAATTCGTGAAAATTCCGATGTCCTGCAATCCAGCCGAACGTATCAGATTCGATTAATACACACACGCAAACTTGCACATAATTCGTAGATTTGCCTATTAGAGCCGTTATGGCAATCAAAGGTTGAACTGACCAAAGGCTTTAAATCGACGATGCTATGCAAAAATTCTCGAAAATTCCGGTGTCCTGCAATCCATTATATACACACACGCAACCATGACAAAACATACACATAATTCATAGATTGGTCCACTAGATCCGTTATGGCAGCCAGAGGTTGCACTGACCAAAGGCTACAAACCGACGATGCTGGCTATGCAAAAATTCGTGAAAATTCCGATGTCCTGCAGTCCAGCCGAAAGGATCAGAATCGACTAATACACAGGAAGGTTGAACTGACCAAAGGCTTTAAATCGACGATGCTATGCAAAAATTCTCGAAAATTCCGGTGTCCTGCAATCCATTATATACACACACGCAACCATGACAAAACATACACATAATTCATAGATTGGTCCACTAGATCCGTTATGGCAGCCCTCGTTGAACTGACCAAAGGCTACAAACCGACGATGCTGGCTATGCAAAAATTCGTGAAAATTCCGATGTCCTGCAGTCCAGCCGAAAGGATCAGAATCGACTAATACACACATGCAAACATAACCAAAGATGCACAGAATTCATAGATTCGTCTATTAGAGCCGTTATGGTAGTCAGAGGTTGAACTGACCAAAGGCTTCAAATCGACTATCGGCAAACATTCGTGAAAATTCCGATGTCCTGCAATCCAGCCGAAAGGATCAGAATCGCTTAATACACACATGCAAACATGACCAAAGATGCACAGAATTCATAGATTGGTCTATTAGAGCCGTTATGGCAGTCAGAGGTTGAACTGACCAAATGCTTCAAATCGACGATACCGGCTATGCAAAAATTCGTGAAAATTCCGATGTCCTGCAATCCAGCCAAACGTATCAGAATCGATTAACACACACACGCAAACTTGCACATAATTCGTAGATTTGTCTATTAGAGCCGTTATGGCAATCAGAGGTTGAACAGACCAAAGGCTTCAAATCGAAAATACCGGCTATGCAAAAATTCTTGAAAATTTCGGTGTCCAGCAATCCAGCGGAACGTATCAGAATCGATTAATACACACACGTAAACCTGCAAATAATTCATAGATGGATCTATTAGAGCCGTAATGGCAATCAGAGGTTGAACTGACCAAAGGCTTCAAATCGACGATGCTATGCAAAAATTCTTGAAAATTCCGATGTCCTGCAATCCAGCCGAACGTATCAGAATCGATTAATACACACACGCAAACATGACCAAAGATGCACATAATTCATAGATTGGTCTATTAGAGCGGTTATGGCAGTCTGAGGTTGAACTGACCAAAGGCTTCAAATCGACGATGCTATGCAAAAATTCTTGAAAATTCCGATGTCCTGCAATCCAGCCGAACGTATCAGAATCGATTAATACACACACACAAACACGACCAAAGATGCACAGAATTCATAGTTTTGTCTATTAGAGCCGTTATGGCAGTCAGAGTTTGAACTGACCAAAGTCTTCAAATCGAGGATGCCGGCTATGCAAAAATTCGTAAAAATTCCGATGTCCTGCAATCCAGCCGAAAGGATCAAAATCGATTAATACACATATGCAAACATGACCAAAGATGCACAGAATTCATAGATTGGCCTATTAGAGCCGTTATGGCAGTCAGAGGTTGAACGGACCAAAGGCTTCAAATCGACGATGCCGGCTATGCAAAAATTCGTGAAAATTACGATGTCCTGCAATCCAGCCGAACGTATCAGAATCGATTAATACACACACGCAAACACGACCAAAGATGCACATAATTCATAGATTGGTCTATTAGAGCCGTTATGGCAGTCAGAGTTTGAACTGACCAAAGTCTTCAAATCGAGGATGCCGGCTATGCAAAAATTCGTAAAAATTCCGATGTCCTCCAATCCAGCCGAACGTATCAGAATCGATTAATACACACACGCAACATGACAAAACATACACATAATTCATAGATTGGTCCATTAGATCCGTCATGGCAGTCAGAGGTTGAACTGACCAAAGGCTTCAAACCGACGATGCTGGCTATGCAAAAATTTGTGAAAATTCCGATGTCCTGCAATCCAGCCGAACGTATCAGAATCGATTAATACACACATGCAAACATGACCAAAGATGCACAGAATTCATAGTTTGGTCTATTAGAGCCGTTATGGCAGTCAGAGGTTGAACTGACCAAAGGCTTCAAATCGACGATGCCGGCTATGCAAACATTCGTGAAAATTCCGATGTCCTGCAATCCAGCCGAAAGGATCAGAATCGCTTAATACACACATGCTAACATGACCAAAGATGCACAGAATTCATAGATTGGTCTATTAGAGCCGTTATGGCAGTCAGAGTTTGAACTGACCAAAGGCTTCAAATCGACGATACCGGCTATGCAAAAATTCGTGAAAATTCCGATGTCCTGCAATCCAGTCGAACATATCAGAATCGATTAATACACACACGCAAACACGACCAAAGATGCACATAATTCATAGATTGGTCTATTAGAGCCTTTATGGCAGTCAGAGGTTGAACTGACCAAAGGCTTCAAATCGACAATACCGGCTATGCAAAAATTCGTGAAAATTCCGATGTCCTGCAATCCAGCCAAACGTATCAGAATCGATTAATACACACACGTAAACCTGCAAATAATTCATAGATTGATCTATTAGAGCCGTAATGGCAATCAGAGGTTGAACTGACCAAAGGCTTCAAATCGACGATGCCGGCTATGCAAAAATTCGTGAAAATTACGATGTCCTGCAGTCCAGCCGAAAGGATCAGAATCGACTAATACGCACATGCAAACATGACCAAAGATGCACAGAATTCATAGATTCGTCTATTAGAGCTGTTATGGCAGTCAGAGGTTGAACTGACCAAAGGCTTCAAATCGACAATACCGGCTATGCAAAAATTCGTGAAAATTCCGATGTCCTGCAATCCAGCCGAACGTATCAGATTCGATTAATACACACACGCAAACTTGCACATAATTCGTAGATTTGTCTATTAGAGCCGTTATGGCAATCAAAGGTTGAACTGACCAAAGGCTTTAAATCGACGATGCTATGCAAAAATTCTCGAAAATTCCGGTGTCCTGCAATCCATTATATACACACACGCAACCATGACAAAACATACACATAATTCATAGATTGGTCCACTAGATCCGTTATGGCAGCCAGAGGTTGCACTGACCAAAGGCTACAAACCGACGATGCTGGCTATGCAAAAATTCGTGAAAATTCCGATGTCCTGCAGTCCAGCCGAAAGGATCAGAATCGACTAATACACAGGAAGGTTGAACTGACCAAAGGCTTTAAATCGACGATGCTATGCAAAAATTCTCGAAAATTCCGGTGTCCTGCAATCCATTATATACACACACGCAACCATGACAAAACATACACATAATTCATAGATTGGTCCACTAGATCCGTTATGGCAGCCCTCGTTGAACTGACCAAAGGCTACAAACCGACGATGCTGGCTATGCAAAAATTCGTGAAAATTCCGATGTCCTGCAGTCCAGCCGAAAGGATCAGAATCGACTAATACACACATGCAAACATAACCAAAGATGCACAGAATTCATAGATTCGTCTATTAGAGCCGTTATGGTAGTCAGAGGTTGAACTGACCAAAGGCTTCAAATCGACTAACGGCAAACATTCGTGAAAATTCCGATGCCCTGCAATCCAACCGAAAGTATCAGAATCGATTAATACACACATGCAAACATGACCAAAGATGCACAGAATTCATAGATTGGTCTATTAGAGCCGTTATGGCAGTCAGAGGTTGAACTGACCAAATGCTTCAAATCGACGATACCGGCTATGCAAAAATTCGTGAAAATTCCGATGTCCTGCAATCCAGCCAAACGTATCAGAATCGATTAATACACACACGCAAACTTGCACATAATTCGTAGATTTGTCTATTAGAGCCGTTATGGCAATCAGAGGTTGAACAGACCAAAGGCTTCAAATCGAAAATACCGGCTATGCAAAAATTCTTGAAAATTTCGGTGTCCAGCAATCCAGCGGAACGTATCAGAATCGATTAATACACACACGTAAACCTGCAAATAATTCATAGATGGATCTATTAGAGCCGTAATGGCAATCAGAGGTTGAACTGACCAAAGGCTTCAAATCGACGATGCTATGCAAAAATTCTTGAAAATTCCGATGTCCTGCAATCCAGCCGAACGTATCAGAATCGATTAATACACACACGCAAACATGACCAAAGATGCACATAATTCATAGATTGGTCTATTAGAGCGGTTATGGCAGTCTGAGGTTGAACTGACCAAAGGCTTCAAATCGACGATGCTATGCAAAAATTCTTGAAAATTCCGATGTCCTGCAATCCAGCCGAAAGGATCAGAATCGACTAATACACACATGCAAACATAACCAAAGATGCACAGAATTCATAGATTCGTCTATTAGAGCCGTTATGGTAGTCAGAGGTTGAACTGACCAAAGGCTTCAAATCGACTAACGGCAAACATTCGTGAAAATTCCGATGTCCTGCAATCCAGCCGAAAGGATCAGAATCGCTTAATACACACATGCAAACATGACCAAAGATGCACAGAATTCATAGATTGGTCTATTAGAGCCGTTATGGCAGTCAGAGGTTGAACTGACCAAAGGCTTCAAATCGACTAACGGCAAACATTCGTGAAAATTCCGATGTCCTGCAATCCAGCCGAAAGGATCAGAATCGACTAATACGCACATGCAAACATGACCAAAGATGCACAGAATTCATAGATTCGTCTATTAGAGCTGTTATGGCAGTCAGAGGTTGAACTGACCAAAGGCTTCAAATCGACAATACCGGCTATGCAAAAATTCGTGAAAATTCCGATGTCCTGCAATCCAGCCGAACGTATCAGATTCGATTAATACACACACGCAAACTTGCACATAATTCGTAGATTTGCCTATTAGAGCCGTTATGGCAATCAAAGGTTGAACTGACCAAAGGCTTTAAATCGACGATGCTATGCAAAAATTCTCGAAAATTCCGGTGTCCTGCAATCCATTATATACACACACGCAACCATGACAAAACATACACATAATTCATAGATTGGTCCACTAGATCCGTTATGGCAGCCAGAGGTTGCACTGACCAAAGGCTACAAACCGACGATGCTGGCTATGCAAAAATTCGTGAAAATTCCGATGTCCTGCAGTCCAGCCGAAAGGATCAGAATCGACTAATACACAGGAAGGTTGAACTGACCAAAGGCTTTAAATCGACGATGCTATGCAAAAATTCTCGAAAATTCCGGTGTCCTGCAATCCATTATATACACACACGCAACCATGACAAAACATACACATAATTCATAGATTGGTCCACTAGATCCGTTATGGCAGCCCTCGTTGAACTGACCAAAGGCTACAAACCGACGATGCTGGCTATGCAAAAATTCGTGAAAATTCCGATGTCCTGCAGTCCAGCCGAAAGGATCAGAATCGACTAATACACACATGCAAACATAACCAAAGATGCACAGAATTCATAGATTCGTCTATTAGAGCCGTTATGGTAGTCAGAGGTTGAACTGACCAAAGGCTTCAAATCGACTAACGGCAAACATTCGTGAAAATTCCGATGCCCTGCAATCCAACCGAAAGTATCAGAATCGATTAATACACACATGCAAACATGACCAAAGATGCACAGAATTCATAGATTGGTCTATTAGAGCCGTTATGGCAGTCAGAGGTTGAACTGACCAAATGCTTCAAATCGACGATACCGGCTATGCAAAAATTCGTGAAAATTCCGATGTCCTGCAATCCAGCCAAACGTATCAGAATCGATTAATACACACACGCAAACTTGCACATAATTCGTAGATTTGTCTATTAGAGCCGTTATGGCAATCAGAGGTTGGACTGACCAAAGGCTTCAAATCGACAATACCGGCTATGCAAAAATTCTTGAAAATTTCGGTGTCCAGCAATCCAGCGGAACGTATCAGAATCGATTAATACACACACGTAAACCTGCAAATAATTCATAGATGGATCTATTAGAGCCGTAATGGCAATCATAGGTTGAACTGACCAAAGGCTTCAAATCGACGATGCTATGCAAAAATTCTTGAAAATTCCGATGTCCTGCAATCCAGCCGAACGTATCAGAATCGATTAATACACACACACAAACACGACCAAAGATGCACATAATTCATAGATTGGTCTATTAGAGCGGTTATGGCAGTCTGAGGTTGAACTGACCAAAGGCTTCAAATCGACGATGCTATGCAAAAATTCTTGAAAATTCCGATGTCCTGCAATCCAGCCGAACGTATCAGAATCGATTAATACACACACACAAACACGACCAAAGATGCACAGAATTCATAGTTTTGTCTATTAGAGCCGTTATGGCAGTCAGAGTTTGAACTGACCAAAGTCTTCAAATCGAGGATGCCGGCTATGCAAAAATTCGTAAAAATTCCGATGTCCTGCAATCCAGCCGAAAGGATCAAAATCGATTAATACACATATGCAAACATGACCAAAGATGCACAGAATTCATAGATTGGCCTATTAGAGCCGTTATGGCAGTCAGAGGTTGAACGGACCAAAGGCTTCAAATCGACGATGCCGGCTATGCAAAAATTCGTGAAAATTCCGATGTCCTGCAATCCAGCCGAACGTATCAGAATCGATTAATACACACACGCAAACATGACCAAACATGCACATAATTCATAGATTGGTCTATTAGAGCCGTTATGGCAGTCAGAGTTTGAACTGACCAAAGTCTTCAAATCGAGGATGCCGGCTATGCAAAAATTCGTAAAAATTCCGATGTCCTGCAATCCAGCCGAACGTATCAGAATCGATTAATACACACACGCAACATGACAAAACATACACATAATTCATAGATTGGTCCATTAGATCCGTCATGGCAGTCAGAGGTTGTACTGACCAAAGGCTTCAAACCGACGATGCTGGCTATGCAAAAATTTGTGAAAATTCCGATGTCCTGCAATCCAGCCGAACGTATCAGAATCGATTAATACACACACGCAAACACGACCAAAGATGCACAGAATTCATAGTTTGGTCTATTAGAGCCGTTATGGTAGTCAGAGGTTGAACTGACCAAAGGCTTCAAATCGACGATGCCGGCTATGCAAACATTCGTGAAAATTCCGATGTCCTGCAATCCAGCCGAAAGGATCAGAATCGCTTAATACACACACGCAAACATGACCAAAGATGCACAGAATTCATAGATTGGTCTATTAGAGCCGTTATGGCAGTCAGAGTTTGAACTGACCAAAGGCTTCAAATCGACGATACCGGCTATGCAAAAATTCGTGAAAATTCCGATGTCCTGCAATCCAGTCGAACATATCAGAATCGATTAATACACACACGCAAACACGACCAAAGATGCACATAATTCATAGATTGGTCTATTAGAGCCTTTATGGCAGTCAGAGGTTGAACTGACCAAAGGCTTCAAATCGACAATACCGGCTATGCAAAAATTCGTGAAAATTCCGATGTCCTGCAATCCAGCCGAACGTATCAGAATCGATTAATACACACACGTAAACCTGCAAATAATTCATAGATTGATCTATTAGAGCCGTAATGGCAATCAGAGGTTGAACTGACCAAAGGCTTCAAATCGACGATGCCGGCTATGCAAAAATTCGTGAAAATTACGATGTCCTGCAGTCCAGCCGAAAGGATCAGAATCGACTAATACGCACATGCAAACATGACCAAAGATGCACAGAATTCATAGATTCGTCTATTAGAGCTGTTATGGCAGTCAGAGGTTGAACTGACCAAAGGCTTCAAATCGACAATACCGGCTATGCAAAAATTCGTGAAAATTCCGATGTCCTGCAATCCAGCCGAACGTATCAGATTCGATTAATACACACACGCAAACTTGCACATAATTCGTAGATTTGTCTATTAGAGCCGTTATGGCAGTCAGAGGTTGAACTGACCAAAGGCTTTAAATCGACGATGCTATGCAAAAATTCTCGAAAATTCCGGTGTCCTGCAATCCATTATATACACACACGCAACCATGACAAAACATACACATAATTCATAGATTGGTCCACTAGATCCGTTATGGCAGCCAGAGGTTGCACTGACCAAAGGCTACAAACCGACGATGCTGGCTATGCAAAAATTCGTGAAAATTCCGATGTCCTGCAGTCCAGCCGAAAGGATCAGAATCGACTAATACACAGGAAGGTTGAACTGACCAAAGGCTTTAAATCGACGATGCTATGCAAAAATTCTCGAAAATTCCGGTGTCCTGCAATCCATTATATACACACACGCAACCATGACAAAACATACACATAATTCATAGATTGGTCCACTAGATCCGTTATGGCAGCCCTCGTTGAACTGACCAAAGGCTACAAACCGACGATGCTGGCTATGCAAAAATTCGTGAAAATTCCGATGTCCTGCAGTCCAGCCGAAAGGATCAGAATCGACTAATACACACATGCAAACATAACCAAAGATGCACAGAATTCATAGATTCGTCTATTAGAGCCGTTATGGTAGTCAGAGGTTGAACTGACCAAAGGCTTCAAATCGACTAACGGCAAACATTCGTGAAAATTCCGATGCCCTGCAATCCAACCGAAAGTATCAGAATCGATTAATACACACATGCAAACATGACCAAAGATGCACAGAATTCATAGATTGGTCTATTAGAGCCGTTATGGCAGTCAGAGGTTGAACTGACCAAATGCTTCAAATCGACGATACCGGCTATGCAAAAATTCGTGAAAATTCCGATGTCCTGCAATCCAGCCGAACGTATCAGAATCGATTAATACACACAAGCAAACTTGCACATAATTCGTAGATTTGTCTATTAGAGCCGTTATGGCAATCAGAGGTTGAACAGACCAAAGGCTTCAAATCGAAAATACCGGCTATGCAAAAATTCTTGAAAATTTCGGTGTCCAGCAATCCAGCGGAACGTATCAGAATCGATTAATACACACACGTAAACCTGCAAATAATTCATAGATGGATCTATTAGAGCCGTAATGGCAATCAGAGGTTGAACTGACCAAAGGCTTCAAATCGACGATGCTATGCAAAAATTCTTGAAAATTCCGATGTCCTGCAATCCAGCCGAACGTATCAGAATCGATTAATACACACACGCAAACATGACCAAACATGCACATAATTCATAGATTGGTCTATTAGGCAGTCTGAGGTTGAACTGACCAAAGGCTTCAAATCGACGATGCTATGCAAAAATTCTTGAAAATTCCGATGTCCTGCAATCCAGCCGAAAGGATCAGAATCGACTAATACACACATGCAAACATAACCAAAGATGCACAGAATTCATAGATTCGTCTATTAGAGCCGTTATGGTAGTCAGAGGTTGAACTGACCAAAGGCTTCAAATCGACTAACGGCAAACATTCGTGAAAATTCCGATGTCCTGCAATCCAGCCGAAAGGATCAGAATCGCTTAATACACACATGCAAACATGACCAAAGATGCACAGAATTCATAGATTGGTCTATTAGAGCCGTTATGGCAGTCAGAGGTTGAACTGACCAAAGGCTTCAAATCGACTAACGGCAAACATTCGTGAAAATTCCGATGTCCTGCAATCCAGCCGAAAGGATCAGAATCGACTAATACACACATGCAAACATAACCAAAGATGCACATAATTCATAGATTGGTCTATTAGAGCGGTTATGGCAGTCTGAGGTTGAACTGACCAAAGGCTTCAAATCGACGATGCTATGCAAAAATTCTTGAAAATTCCGATGTCCTGCAGTCCAGCCGAACGTATCAGAATCGATTAATACACACACGCAAACACGACCAAAGATGCACAGAATTCATAGTTTTGTCTATTAGAGCCGTTATGGCAGTCAGAGTTTGAACTGACCAAAGTCTTCAAATCGAGGATGCCGGCTATGCAAAAATTCGTAAAAATTCCGATGTCCTGCAATCCAGCCGAAAGGATCAAAATCGATTAATACACATATGCAAACATGACCAAAGATGCACAGAATTCATAGATTGGCCTATTAGAGCCGTTATGGCAGTCAGAGGTTGAACGGACCAAAGGCTTCAAATCGACGATGCCGGCTATGCAAAAATTCGTGAAAATTACGATGTCCTGCAATCCAGCCGAACGTATCAGAATCGATTAATACACACACGCAAACACGACCAAAGATGCACAGAATTCATAGTTTGGTCTATTAGAGCCGTTATGGCAGTCAGAGGTTGAACTGACCAAAGGCTTCAAATCGACGATGCCGGCTATGCAAACATTCGTGAAAATTCCGATGTCCTGCAGTCCAGCCGAAAGGATCAGAATCGACTAATACACACATGCAAACATGACCAAAGATGCACAGAATTCATAGATTCGTCTATTAGAGCCGTTATGGCAGTCAGAGGTTGAACTGACCAAAGGCTTCAAATCGACAATACCGGCTATGCAAAAATTCGTGAAAATTCCGATGTCCTGCAATCCAGCCGAACGTATCAGATTCGATTAATACACACACGCAAACTTGCACATAATTCGTAGATTTGCCTATTAGAGCCGTTATGGCAATCAAAGGTTGAACTGACCAAAGGCTTTAAATCGACGATGCTATGCAAAAATTCTTCAGGCTTCAAATCGACAATACCGGCTATGCAAAAATTCGTGAAAATTCCGATGTCCTGCAATCCAGCCGAACGTATCAGAATCGATTAATACACACACGTAAACCTGCAAATAATTCATAGATTGATCTATTAGAGCCGTAATGGCAATCAGAGGTTGAACTGACCAAAGGCTTCAAATCGACGATGCCGGCTATGCAAAAATTCGTGAAAATTACGATGTCCTGCAGTCCAGCCGAAAGGATCAGAATCGACTAATACGCACATGCAAACATGACCAAAGATGCACAGAATTCATAGTTTGGTCTATTAGAGCCGTTATGGCAGTCAGAGGTTGAACTGACCAAATGCTTCAAATCGACTATACCGGCTATGCAAAAATTCGTGAAAATTCCGATGTCCTGCAATCCAGCCGAACGTATCAGAATCGATTAATACACACACGCAAACACGACCAAAGATGCACAGAATTCATAGTTTGGTCTATTAGAGCCGTTATGGCAGTCAGAGGTTGAACTGACCAAAGGCTTCAAATCGACGATGCCGGCTATGCAAAAATTCGTGAAAATTCCGATGTCCTGCAATCCAGCCGAAAGGATCAAAATCGATTAATACACATATGCAAACATGACCAAAGATGCACAGAATTCATAGATTGGTCTATTAGAGCCGTTATGGCAGTCAGAGGTTGAACGGACCAAAGGCTTCAAATCGACGATGCCGGCTATGCAAAAATTCGTGAAAATTACGATGTCCTGCAATCCAGCCGAACGTATCAGAATCGATTAATACACACACGCAAACACGACCAAAGATGCACAGAATTCATAGTTTGGTCTATTAGAGCCGTTATGGCAGTCAGAGGTTGAACGGACCAAAGGCTTCAAATCGACGATGCCGGCTATGCAAACATTCGTGAAAATTCCGATGTCCTGCAGTCCAGCCGAAAGGATCAGAATCGACTAATACACACATGCAAACATGACCAAAGATGCACAGAATTCATAGATTCGTCTATTAGAGCCGTTATGGCAGTCAGAGGTTGAACTGACCAAAGGCTTCAAATCGACAATACCGGCTATGCAAAAATTCGTGAAAATTCCGATGTCCTGCAATCCAGCCGAACGTATCAGATTCGATTAATACACACACGCAAACTTGCACATAATTCGTAGATTTGCCTATTAGAGCCGTTATGGCAATCAAAGGTTGAACTGACCAAAGGCTTCAAATCGACGATACCGGCTATGCAAAAATTCTCGAAAATTCCGGTGTCCTGCAATCCAGCCGAACGTATCAGAATCGATTAATACACACACGCAAACATGACCAAAGATGCACAGAATTCATAGTTTTGTCTGTTAGTGACGTTATGGCAGTCAGAGTTTGAACTGACCAAAGTCTTCAAATCGAGGATGCCGGCTATGCAAAAATTCGTAAAAATTCCGATGTCCTGCAATCCAGCCGAACGTATCAGAATCGATTAATACACACACGCAACCATGACAAAACATACACATAATTCATATATTGGTCCACTAGATCCGTTATGGCAGCCAGAGGTTGAACTGACCAAAGGCTTCAAATCGACGATACCGGCTATGCAAAAATTCGTGAAAATTCCGATATCCTGCAATCCAGCCGAACGTATCAGAATCGATTAATACACACACGCAAACATGACCAAAGATGCACATAATTCATAGATTGGTCTATTAGAGCGGTTATGGCAGTCTGAGGTTGAACTGACCAAAGGCTTCAAATCGACGATGCTATGCAAAAATTCTTGAAAATTCCGATGTCCTGCAATCCAGCCGAACGTATCAGAATCGATTAATACACACACACAAACACGACCAAAGATGCACAGAATTCATAGTTTTGTCTATTAGAGCCGTTATGGCAGTCAGAGTTTGAACTGACCAAAGTCTTCAAATCGAGGATGCCGGCTATGCAAAAATTCGTAAAAATTCCGATGTCCTGCAATCCAGCCGAACGTATCAGAATCGATTAATACCCACACGCAAACATGATATAACATACACATAATTCATAGATTGGTCCATTAGATCCGTTATGGCAGTCAGAGGTTGAACTGACCAAAGGCTACAAACCGACGATGCCGGCTATGCAACAATTTGTGAAAATTCCGATGTCCTGCAATCCAGAAGAACGTATCAGAATCGATTAATACACACACGCAAACACGACCAAAGATGCACAGAATTCATAGTTTGGTCTATTAGAGCCGTTATGGCAGTCAGAGGTTGAACGGACCAAAGGCTTCAAATCGACGATGCCGGCTATGCAAACATTCGTGAAAATTCCGATGTCCTGCAGTCCAGCCGAAAGGATCAGAATCGACTAATACACACATGCAAACATGACCAAAGATGCACAGAATTCATAGATTCGTCTATTAGAGCCGTTATGGCAGTCAGAGGTTGAACTGACCAAAGGCTTCAAATCGACAATACCGGCTATGCAAAAATTCGTGAAAATTCCGATGTCCTGCAATCCAGCCGAACGTATCAGATTCGATTAATACACACACGCAAACTTGCACATAATTCGTAGATTTGCCTATTAGAGCCGTTATGGCAATCAAAGGTTGAACTGACCAAAGGCTTTAAATCGACGATGCTATGCAAAAATTCTCGAAAATTCCGGTGTCCTGCAATCCAGCCGAACGTATCAGAATCGATTAATACACACACGCAAACATGACCAAAGATGCACAGAATTCATAGTTTTGTCTGTTAGTGACGTTATGGCAGTCAGAGTTTGAACTCAGCCAACTCCAGCCGAACGTATCAGAATCGATTAATACACACACGCAACCATGACAAAACTACACATAATTCATATATTGGTCCACTAGATCCGTTATGGCAGCCAGAGGTTGAACTGACCAAAGGCTTCAAATCGACGATACCGGCTATGCAAAAATTCGTGAAAATTCCGATATCCTGCAATCCAGCCGAACGTATCAGAATCGATTAATACACACACGCAAACATGACCAAAGATGCACATAATTCATAGATTGGTCTATTAGAGCGGTTATGGCAGTCTGAGGTTGAACTGACCAAAGGCTTCAAATCGACGATGCTATGCAAAAATTCTTGAAAATTCCGATGTCCTGCAATCCAGCCGAACGTATCAGAATCGATTAATACACACACACAAACACGACCAAAGATGCACAGAATTCATAGTTTTGTCTATTAGAGCCGTTATGGCAGTCAGAGTTTGAACTGACCAAAGTCTTCAAATCGAGGATGCCGGCTATGCAAAAATTCGTAAAAATTCCGATGTCCTGCAATCCGGCCGAACGTATCAGAATCGATTAATACACACACGCAAACATGATATAACATACACATAATTCATAGATTGGTCCATTAGATCCGTTATGGCAGTCAGAGGTTGAACTGACCAAAGGCTACAAACCGACGATGCCGGCTATGCAAAAATTTGTGAAAATTCCGATGTCCTGCAATCCAGAAGAACGTATCAGAATCGATTAATACACACACGCAAACACGACCAAAGATGCACAGAATTCATAGTTTGGTCTATTAGAGCCGTTATGGCAGTCAGAGGTTGAACTGACCAAAGGCTTCAAATCGACGATGCCGGCTATGCAAAAATTCGTGAAAATTCCGATGTCCTGCAATCCAGCCGAAAGGATCAAAATCGATTAATACACATATGCAAACATGACCAAAGATGCACAGAATTCATAGATTGGTCTATTAGAGCCGTTATGGCAGTCAGAGGTTGAACGGACCAAAGGCTTCAAATCGACGATGCCGGCTATGCAAAAATTCGTGAAAATTCCGATGTCCTGCAATCCAGCCGAACGTATCAGAATCGATTAATACACACACGCAAACACGACCAAAGATGCACAGAATTCATAGTTTGGTCTATTAGAGCCGTTATGGCAGTCAGAGGTTGAACGGACCAAAGGCTTCAAATCGACGATGCCGGCTATGCAAACATTCGTGAAAATTCCGATGTCCTGCAGTCCAGCCGAAAGGATCAGAATCGACTAATACACACATGCAAACATGACCAAAGATGCACAGAATTCATAGATTCGTCTATTAGAGCCGTTATGGCAGTCAGAGGTTGAACTGACCAAAGGCTTCAAATCGACAATACCGGCTATGCAAAAATTCGTGAAAATTCCGATGTCCTGCAATCCAGCCGAACGTATCAGATTCGATTAATACACACACGCAAACTTGCACATAATTCGTAGATTTGCCTATTAGAGCCGTTATGGCAATCAAAGGTTGATCTGACCAAAGGCTTTAAATCGACGATGCTATGCAAAAATTCTCGAAAATTCCGGTGTCCTGCAATCCAGCCGAACGTATCAGAATCGATTACTACACACACGCAAACGTGACCAAAGATGCACAGAGTTCATAGTTTTGTCTGTTAGTGACGTTATGGCAGTCAGAGTTTGAACTGACCAAAGTCTTCAAATCGAGCATGCCGGCTATGCAAAAATTCGTAAAAATTCCGATGTCCTGCAATCCAGCCGAACGTATCAGAATCGATTAATACACACACGCAACCATGACAAAACATACACATAATTCATATATTGGTCCACTAGATCCGTTATGGCAGCCAGAGGTTGACCTGACCAAAGGCTACAAACCGACGATGCTGGCTATGCAAAAATTTGTGAAAATTCCGATGTCCTGCAATCCAGCCGAAAGGATCAAAATCGATTAATACACATATGCAAACATGACCAAAGATGCACAGAATTCATAGATTGGTCTATTAGAGCCGTTATGGCAGTCAGAGGTTGAACTGACCAAAGGCTTCAAATCGACGATGCCGGCTATGCAAAAATTCGTGAAAATTCCGATGTCCTGCAATCCAGCCGAACGTATCAGAATCGATTAATACACACACGCAAACATGAGAAAACATGCACAGAATTCATAGTTTGGTCTATTAGAGCCGTTATGGCAGTCAAAGGTTGAACGGACCAAAGGCTTCAAATCGACGATGCCGGCTATGCAAACATTCGTGAAAATTCCGATGTCCTGCAGTCCAGCCGAAAGGATCAGAATCGACTAATACACACATGCAAACATGACCAAAGATGCACAGAATTCATAGATTCGTCTATTAGAGCCGTTATGGCAGTCAGAGGTTGAACTGACCAAAGGCTTTAAATCGACAATACCGGCTATGCAAAAATTCGTGAAAATTCCGATGTCCTGCAATCCAGCCGAAAGGATCAAAATCGATTAATACACACATGCAAACATGACCAAAGATGCACAGAATTCACAGATTGGTCTATTAGAGCCGTTATGGCAGTCAGAGGTTGAACTGACCAAAGGCTTCAAATCGACAATACCGGCTATGCAAGAATTCGTGAAAATTCCGATGTTCTGCAATCCAGCCGAACATATCAGAATCGATTAATATACACATGCAAACATGACAAAACATACACATAAATCATAGATTGGTCTATTAGAGCCGTTATGGCAGTCAGAGATTCAATTGACCAAAGGCTTCAAATCGACCATACCGGTAATGCAAAAATTCGTGAAAATTCCGATGTCCTGCAATCCAGCCGAACGTATCAGAATCGATTAATACACACACGCAAACATGACCAAACATGCACATAATTCAAAGTTTGGTCTATTAGAGCCGTTATGGCAAACAGAGGTTGAACTGACCAAAGGCTTCAAATCGACCATACCGGTAATGCAATAATTCGTGAAAATTCCGATGTCCTGCAATCCATCCGAACGTATCAGAATCGATTAATACACACATGCAAACATGACCAAAGATGAACAGAATTCATAGTTTGGTCTATTAGAGCCGTTATGGCAGTCAGAGGTTGAACTGACCAGAGGCTTCAGATCGACGATACCGGCTATGGACAAATTCGTGAAAATTCCGATGTCCTGCAATCCAGTCGAACGTATCAGAATCGATTAATACACACATGCAAACATGACCAAACATGCACATAATTCATAGATAAGTCAGAGGTTGAACTGACCAAAGGCTTCGACGATACCGGCTATGCAAACATTTGTGAAAATTCCGATTTCCTGCAATCCAGCCGAACGTATCAGAGTCGATGAATACACACACGCAAACATGACCAAAGATGCACAGAATTCATAGTTTTGTCTATTAGAGCCGTTATGGCAGTCAGAGGTTGAACTGACTATGCAAAAATTCGTGAAAATTCCGATGTCCTGCAATCCAGCCGAACGTATCAGAATCGATTAATACACACACGCAAACATGACCAAAGATGCACAGAATTCATAGTTTTGTCTATTAGAGCCGTTATGGCAGTCAGAGGTTGAACTGACCAAAGGCTTCAAATCGACGATGCCGGCTATGCAAAAATTCTTGAAAATTCCGATGTCCTGCAATCCAGCCGAACGTATCAGAATCGATTAATACACACACGCAAACATGACCAAACATGTACAAAATTCATAGATTGGTCTATTAGAGCCGTTATGGCAGTCAGAGGTTGAACTGACAAAAGGCTTCAAATCGACGATACCGGCTATGCAAAAATTCGTGAAAATTCCGATGTCCTGCAATCCAGCCGAACGTATCAGAATCGATTAATACACATATGCAAACATGAGCAAACATGCACATAATTCATAGATTGGTCAGAGGTTGAACTGACCGAAGGCTTGAAATCGACGATACCGGCTATGCAAAAATTTGTGAAAATTCCGATGTCCTGCAATCCAGCCGAACGTATCAGAATCGATTAATACACACACGCAAACATGACCAAACATGCACATAATTGATAGTTTGGTGTATTAGAGCCGTAATGGTAGTCAGAGGTTGAACTGACCAAAGGAATTCATAGATTGGCCTATTGGAGCCGTTATGGCAGTCAGAGTTTGAACTGACCAAGGGCTTCAAATCGACAATACCGGCTATGCAAAAATTCGTGAAAATTCCGATGTTCTGCAATCCAGCCGAACATATCAGAATCGATTAATACACACATGCAAACATGACAAAACATACACATAATTCATAGATTGGTCTATTAGAGCCGTTATGGCAATCAGAGATTCAATTGACCAAAGGCTTCAAATCGACCATACCGGTAATGCAAAAATTCGTGAAAATTCCGATGTCCTGCAATCCAGCCGAACGTATCAGAATCGATTAATACAAACACGCAAACACGACCAAAGATGCACAGAATTCATAGATTCGTCTATTAGAGCCGTTATGGCAGTCAGAGGTTGAACTGACCAAAGGCTTCAAATCGACAATACCGGCTATGCAAAAATTCGTGAAAATTCCGATGTCCTGCAATCCAGCCGAACGTATCAGATTCGATTAATACACACACGCAAACTTGCACATAATTCGTAGATTTGCCTATTAGAGCCGTTATGGCAATCAAAGTTTGAACTGACCAAAGGCTTTAAATCGACGATGCTATGCAAAAATTCTCGAAAATTCCGGTGTCCTGCAATCCAGCCGAACGTATCAGAATCGATTAATACACACACGCAAACATGACCAAAGCTGCACAGAATTCATAGTTTTGTCTGTTAGTGACGTTATGGCAGTCAGAGTTTGAACTCAGCCAACTCCAGCCGAACGTATCAGAATCGATTAATACACACACGCAACCATGACAAAACATACACATAATTCATATATTGGTCCACTAGATCCGTTATGGCAGCCAGAGGTTGAACTGACCAAAGGCTTCAAATCGACGATACCGGCTATGCAAAAATTCGTGAAAATTCCGATATCCTGCAATCCAGCCGAACGTATCAGAATCGATTAATACACACACGCAAACATGACCAAAGATGCACATAATTCATAGATTGGTCTATTAGAGCGGTTATGGCAGTCTGAGGTTGAACTGACCAAAGGCTTCAAATCGACGATGCTATGCAAAAATTCTTGAAAATTCCGATGTCCTGCAATCCAGCCGAACGTATCAGAATCGATTAATACACACACACAAACACGACCAAAGATGCACAGAATTCATAGTTTTGTCTATTAGAGCCGTTATGGCAGTCAGAGTTTGAACTGACCAAAGTCTTCAAATCGAGGATGCCGGCTATGCAAAAATTCGTAAAAATTCCGATGTCCTGCAATCCAGCCGAACGTATCAGAATCGATTAATACACACACGCAAACATGATATAACATACACATAATTCATAGATTGGTCCATTAGATCCGTTATGGCAGTCAGAGGTTGAACTGACCAAAGGCTACAAACCGACGATGCTGGCTATGCAAAAATTTGTGAAAATTCCGATGTCCTGCAATCCAGCCGAAAGGATCAAAATCGATTAATACACATATGCAAACATGACCAAAGATGCACAGAATTCATAGATTGGTCTATTAGAGCCGTTATGGCAGTCAAAGGTTGAACGGAGCAAAGGCTTCAAATCGACGATGCCGGCTATGCAAACATTCGTGAAAATTCCGATGTCCTGCAGTCCAGCCGAAGGGATCAGAATCGACTAATACACACATGCAAACATGACCAAAGATGCACAGAATTCATAGATTCGTCTATTAGAGCCGTTATGGCAGTCAGAGGTTGAACTGACCAAAGGCTTCAAATCGACGATGCAAAAATTCGTGAAAATTACGATGTCCTGCAATCCAGCCGAACGTATAAGAATCGATTAATACACACACGCAAACACGACCAAAGATGCACAGAATTCATAGTTTGGTCGATTAGAGCCGTTATGGCAGTCAAAGGTTGAACGGACCAAAGGCTTCAAATCGACGATGCCGGCTATGCAAACATTCGTGAAAATTCCGATGTCCTGCAGTCCAGCCGAAAGGATCAGAATCGACTAATACACACATGCAAACATGACCAAAGATGCACAGAATTCATAGATTCGTCTATTAGAGCCGTTATGGCAGTCAGAGGTTGAACTGACCAAAGGCTTTAAATCGACAATACCGGCTATGCAAAAATTCGTGAAAATTCCGATGTCCTGCAGTCCAGCCGAAGGGATCAGAATCGACTAATACACACATGCAAACATGACCAAAGATGCACAGAATTCATAGATTCGTCTATTAGAGCCGTTATGGCAGTCAGAGGTTGAACTGACCAAAGGCTTCAAATCGACGATGCAAAAATTCGTGAAAATTACGATGTCCTGCAATCCAGCCGAACGTATAAGAATCGATTAATACACACACGCAAACACGACCAAAGATGCACAGAATTCATAGTTTGGTCGATTAGAGCCGTTATGGCAGTCAAAGGTTGAACGGACCAAAGGCTTCAAATCGACGATGCCGGCTATGCAAACATTCGTGAAAATTCCGATGTCCTGCAGTCCAGCCGAAAGGATCAGAATCGACTAATACACACATGCAAACATGACCAAAGATGCACAGAATTCATAGATTCGTCTATTAGAGCCGTTATGGCAGTCAGAGGTTGAACTGACCAAAGGCTTCAAATCGACAATACCGGCTATGCAAAAATTCGTGAAAATTCCGATGTCCTGCAATCCAGCCGAAAGGATCAAAATCGATTAATACACACATGCAAACATGACCAAAGATGCACAGAATTCACAGATTGGTCAATTAGAGCCGTTATGGCAGTCAGAGGTTGAACTGACCAAAGGCTTCAAATCGACAATACCGGCTATGCAAAAATTCGTGAAAATTCCGATGTTCTGCAATCCAGCCGAACATATCAGAATCGATTAATATACACATGCAAACATGACAAAACATACACATAAATCATAGATTGGTCTATTAGAGCCGTTATGGCAGTCAGAGATTCAATTGACCAAAGGCTTCAAATCGACCATACCGGTAATGCAAAAATTCGTGAAAATTCCGATGTCCTGCAATCCAGCCGAACGTATCAGAATCGATTAATACACACACGCAAACATGACCAAACATGCACATAATTCAAAGTTTGGTCTATTAGAGCCGTTATGGAAAACAGAGGTTGAACTGACCAAAGGCTTCAAATTGACCATACCGGTAATGCAATAATTCGTGAAAAATCCGATGTCCTGCAATAAAGCCGAACGTATCAGAATCGATTAATACACACATGCAAACATGACCAAAGATGCACAGAATTCACAGATTGGTCTATTAGAGCCGTTATGGCAGTCAGAGGTTGAACTGACCAAAGGCTTCAAATCGACAATACCGGCTATGCAAAAATTCGTGAAAATTCCGATGTCCTGCAATCCAGCCGAACGTATCAGAATCGATTAATACACACACGCAAACATGACCAAACATGTACAAAATTCATAGATTGGTCTATTAGAGCCGTTATGGCAGTCAGAGGTTGAACTGACCAAAGGCTTCAAATCGACGATGCCGGCTATGCAAAAATTCTTGAAAATTCCGATGTCCTGCAATCCAGCCGAACGTATCAGAATCGATTAATACACACACGCAAACATGACCAAACATGTACACAGTTCATAGATTGGTCTATTAGAGCCGTTATGGCAGTCAGAGGTTGAACTGACAAAAGGCTTCAAATCGACGATACCGGCTATGCAAAAATTCGTGAAAATTCCGATGTCCTGCAATCCAGCCGAACGTATCAGAATCGATTAATACACACACGCAAACATGACCAAACATGCACATAATTCATAGATTGGTCAGAGGTTGAACTGACCGAAGGCTTGAAATCGACGATACCGGCTATGCAAAAATTTGTGAAAATTCCGATGTCCTGCAATCCAGCCGAACGTATCAGAATCGATTAATACACACACGCAAACATGACCAAACATGCACATAATTGATAGTTTGGTGTATTAGAGCCGTAATGGTAGTCAGAGGTTGAACTGACCAAAGGAATTCATAGATTGGCCTATTGGAGCCGTTATGGCAGTCAGAGTTTGAACTGACCAAGGGCTTCAAATCGACAATACCGGCTATGCAAAAATTCGTGAAATTTCCGATGTTCTGCAATCCAGCCGAACATATCAGAATCGATTAATACACACATGCAAACATGACAAAACATACACATAATTCATAGATTGGTCTATTAGAGCCGTTATGGCAATCAGAGATTCAATTGACCAAAGGCTTCAAATCGACAATACCGGCTATGCAAAAATTCGTGAAAATTCCGATGTTCTGCAATCCAGCCGAACATATCAGAATCGATTAATACACACATGCAAACATGACAAAACATACACATAATTCATAGATTGGTCTATTAGAGCCGTTATGGCAGTCAGAGATTCAATTGACCAAAGGCTTCAAATCGACCATACCGGTAATGCAAAAATTCGTGAAAATTCCGATGTCCTGCAATCCAGCCGAACGTATCAGAATCGATTAATACAAACACGCAAACACGACCAAAGATGCACAGAATTCATAGTTTGGTCTATTAGAGCCGTTATGGCAGTCAGAGGTTGAACGGACCAAAGGCTTCAAATCGACGATGCCGGCTATGCAAACATTCGTGAAAATTCCGATGTCCTGCAGTCCAGCCGAAAGGATCAGAATCGACTAATACACACATGCAAACATGACCAAAGATGCACAGAATTCATAAATTCGTCTATTAGAGCCGTTATGGCAGTCAGAGGTTGAACTGACCAAAGGCTTCAAATCGACAATACCGGCTATGCAAAAATTCGTGAAAATTCCGATGTCCTGCAATCCAGCCGAACGTATCAGATTCGATTAATACACACACGCAAACTTGCACATAATTCGTAGATTTGCCTATTAGAGCCGTTATGGCAATCAAAGGTTGAACTGACCAAAGGCTTTAAATCGACGATGCTATGCAAAAATTCTTGAAAATTCCGGTGTCCTGCAATCCAGCCGAACGTACCAGAATCGATTAATACACACTCGCAAACATGACCAAAGATGCACAGAATTCATAGTTTTGTCTGTTAGTGACGTTATGGCAGTCAGAGTTTGAACTGACCAAAGTCTTCAAATCGAGGATGCCGGCTATGCAAAAATTCGTAAAAATTCCGATGTCCTGCAATCCAGCCGAAAGGATCAAAATCGATTAATACACATATGCAAACATGGCCAAAGATGCACAGAATTCATAGATTGGTCTATTAGAGCCGTTATGGCAGTCAGAGGTTGAACTGACCAAAGGCTTCAAATCGACGATGCCGGCTATGCAAAAATTCGTGAAAATTACGATGTCCTGCAATCCAGCCGAACGTATCAGAATCGATTAATACACACACGCAAACACGACCAAAGATGCACAGAATTCATAGTTTGGTCTATTAGAGCCGTTATGGCAGTCAGAGGTTGAACGGACCAAAAGGCGTCAAATCGACGATGCCGGCTATGCAAACATTCGTGAAAATTCCGATGTCCTGCAGTCCAGCCGAAAGGATCAGAATCGACTAATACACACATGCAAACATGACCAAAGATGCACAGAATTCATAGATTCGTCTATTAGAGCCGTTATGGCAGTCAGAGGTTGAACTGACCAAAGGCTTCAAATCGACGATGCCGGCTATGCAAAAATTCGTGAAAATTCCGATGTTCTGCAATCCAGCCGAACATATCAGAATCGATTAATACACACATGCAAACATGACCAAACATGCACATAATTCATAGTTTGGTCTATTAGAGCCGTTATGGAAATCAGAGGTTGAACTGACCAAAGGCTTCAAATCGACGATACCGGCTATGCAAAAATTCGTGAAAACTCCGATGTCCTGCAATCCAGCCGAACGTATCAGAATCGATTAATACACACACGTAAACCTGCACAGAATTCATAGTTTTGTCTATTACAGCCGTAATGGCAGTCTGAGGTTGAACTGGCCAAAGGCTTCAACTCGACGATACCGGCTATGCAAAAATTCGTGAAAATTCCGATATCCTGCAATCCAGACGAGCTTATCAGAATCGATTAATACACACACGCAAACATGACCAAAGATGCACATAATTCATAGATTGGTCTATTAGAGCCGTTATGGCAGTCAGAGTTTGAACTGACCAAAGTCTTCAAATCGAGGATGCCGGCTATGCAAAAATTCGTGAAAATTCCGATGTCCTGCAATCCAGCCGAACGTATCAGAATCGATTAATACACACACGCAAACATGACCAAAGATGCACATAATTCATAGATTGGTCTATTAGAGCCGTTATGGCAATCAGAGGTTGAACTGACCAAAGGCTTCAAATCGACGATACCGGCTATGCAAAAATTCGTGAAAACTCCGATGTCCTGCAATCCAGCCGAACGTATCAGAATCGATTAATACACACACGTAAACCTGCACAGAATTCATAGTTTTGTCTATTACAGCCGTAATGGCAGTCTGAGGTTGAACTGGCCAAAGGCTTCAAATCGACGATACCGGCTATGCAAAAATTCGTGAAAATTCCGATATCCTGCAATCCAGACGAACTTATCAGAATCGATTAATACACACACGCAAACATGACCAAAGATGCACATAATTCATAGATTGGTCTATTAGAGCCGTTATGGCAGTCAGAGTTTGAACTGACCAAAGTCTTCAAATCGAGGATGCCGGCTATGCAAAAATTCGTGAAAATTCCGATGTCCTGCAATCCAGCCGAACGTATCAGAATCGATTAATACACACACGCAAACATGACCAAAGATGCACATAATTCATAGATTGGTCTATTAGAGCCGTTATGGCAATCAGAGGTTGAACTGACCAAAGGCTTCAAATCGACGATACCGCTATGCAAAAATTCGTGAAAACTCCGATGTCCTGCAATCCAGCCGAACGTATCAGAATCGATTAATACACACACGTAAACCTGCACAGAATTCATAGTTTTGTCTATTACAGCCGTAATGGCAGTCTGAGGCTGAACTGGCCAAAGGCTTCAAATCGACGATGCCGGCTATGCAAAAATTCGTGAAAATTCCGATGTCCTGCAATCCAGCCGAACGTATCAGATTCGATTAATACACACACGCAAACTTGCACATAATTCGTAGATTTGCCTATTAGAGCCGTTATGGCAATCAAAGGTTGAACTGACCAAAGGCTTTAAATCGACGATGCTATGCAAAAATTCTTGAAAATTCCGGTGTCCTGCAATCCAGCCGAACGTACCAGAATCGATTAATACACACTCGCAAACATGACCAAAGATGCACAGAATTCATAGTTTGGTCTGTTAGAGACGTTATGGCAGTCAGAGTTTGAACTGACCAAAGTCTTCAAATCGAGGATGCCGGCTATGCAAAAATTCGTAAAAATTCCGATGTCCTGCAATCCAGCCGAAAGGATCAAAATCGATTAATACACATATGCAAACATGACCAAAGATGCACAGAATTCATAGATTGGTCTATTAGAGCCGTTATGGCAGTCAGAGGTTGAACTGACCAAAGGCTTCAAATCGACGATGCCGGCTATGCAAAAATTCGTGAAAATTACGATGTCCTGCAATCCAGCCGAACGTATCAGAATCGATTAATACACACACGCAAACACGACCAAAGATGCACAGAATTCATAGTTTGGTCTATTAGAGCCGTTATGGCAGTCAGAGGTTGAACGGACCAAAGGCGTCAAATCGACGATGCCGGCTATGCAAACATTCGTGAAAATTCCGATGTCCTGCAGTCCAGCCGAAAGGATCAGAATCGACTATATCGACGATACCGGCTATGCAAAAATTCGTGAAAATTCCGATATCCTGCAATCCAGACGAACTTATCAGAATCGATTAATACACACACGCAAACATGACCAAAGATGCACATAATTCATAGATTGGTCTATTAGAGCCGTTATGGCAGTCAGAGTTTGAACTGACCAAAGTCTTCAAATCGAGGATGCCGGCTATGCAAAAATTCGTGAAAATTCCGATGTCCTGCAATCCAGCCGAACGTATCAGAATCGATTAATACACACACGCAAACATGACCAAAGATGCACATAATTCATAGATTGGTCTATTAAAGCCGTTATGGCAATCAGAGGTTGAACTGACCAAAGGCTTCAAATCGACGATACCGGCTATGCAAAAATTCGTGAAAACTCCGATGTCCCGCAATCCAGCCGAACGTATCAGAATCGATTAATACACACACGTAAACCTGCACAGAATTCATAGTTTTGTCTATTACAGCCGTAATGGCAGTCTGAGGTTGAACTGACCAAAGGCTTCAAATCGACGATGCCGGCTATGCAAAAATTCGTGAAAATT